>JAQPZY010001545.1:857500-2057500 GCA_029931535.1 Margaritifera margaritifera
AAATGTTTCGCTTTGTGGTAAGTTGGGAAGAAAAAATGAAAGGATAGAAAAAACAATGAAAATTAAATCCACCTGTATACCCTCCTTCACCACTACACCCCTACCAAACACAAAATGAGTAAATACTTTTCCCAGTTAACAGAAAATAGTCGTCTGCTTGTCAATGAATGTTATCGACGTATCAGAATAACATGACAGCTTAACGCGTCGCTCGGTCAGGTTTACAAAAGTACGATAGAAAATAGGGACCATGACTCTATTGAATCCTGCACACTTCTTTAAAGCCCTAAAACTATGTTACTTTCATTCTCTGTTGCTTTTATTTTTAAAATAAAAATAGTAATATTTCATTATTATGGCATAGTACATATGTTTTCATATCTGATAAAGTGAAAATATTGCATAATTATGAAATGTGTCAAGTATTTAAGTATCAAACTAACAAGGGTATAATTTTGTCACAGTATTATCAGAATTGACTTTAGAAACATGAAACATTCGAAGTTATACTGAACTGACCGCCCTACCTCCACCACCAACCCTAACAAATAATATATCATGCCAATGACCTGAGTATTGTGGATACTTTTTGGGACCTTTCATTCGTGTTATTACCCTTCTGAGCCACCGTAGAGACAAATACTCATTTACCGCGACATTATGGTAACCTCCCTTTAAAAATTATGGCTGTCACCTGGCTTGTTGATGAGCGGAAAATAAACTCTAATCCTTTACGGCAATAAAAATATCTTTGTGCCAAATTGGAAACAGATGTTAAAGAATAAAACAACAACAGAATTATAGGCGGGTGAGTATTTGTTAAATAATTTATAACAGTTCAATTCGTTAGTACCGCGAGATTACGGAACGCCGGCATACTGTACAACTGTGATGTTTTGGTACGCGATTTCCGTATGTGATCTTGTTTCAGACGAACCTTTTGGCGTTATTTTACTACTTCAAAATAAAGGAAAAAATGGTTTATTTTATTGTTGTTGTGACAAAAACATGTTTTAAACCTTTCAGATATTTTACATATAATGCAAGGTTTCTTAACTAACGTCGCTGTGAGAGCTATGTTTATAGTGTTGGCATTCCGTCGCTAGGGGCGCTGCTATTGTCACCAGGAAACCGCGAGGATAAAGTAGTTCCAGCCTCGTTTGAGAGTGTGGTAATACGGATTAAAAATCTGATAGTATCGTTTTCCTGCTTGTAGGAAATGATGGTAACATTCTGGCTCTTTTTGGGGTAGAAAATTGGTAGGTATATAATAATCGTCATTATTGACATCTTTTCATGTTTGTATTTGTCTATGTGTCATTGTGTGATTGTGTGTTTGTATGAAGGAAAAATATTACCCCTGCATCCCCTTCACCTTCCCTTATCAATTTCTCTGTAAGTGTTAATGTGTGATTGTGTGCTTGTGAGAAGAAATGATTCTTATCAAAATAAATATCATACCACGCAACCCATTTGTATGTGTAATTGTGTGTTTGTATGAAAAAATATAATACCCTAGTCCGTTCTGTATGTGTAATTATGTGTTTGTATGAAAGAATATACCGAACCCTCAATTATATGTGTGATTGTGTAATTGTGTGATTTTAGGTATGTATGGGGGAAAACAAAATTATACCATACATCCCTTTATTATGTATCTGTAGTTGTGTGTTTGTATGAAAAACAATATCATACCCTATCCCCATATGTGTGTGTAATTGTACGTTGGTGTGAGCCAAATATCATACCCTACCCCCATTCGTATGTGTGATTGTGGGTTTGTATGCAAACAAATTCATACTCTATCCCATTTGTATGTGTAATTGTGTGTTTGTATGAAAAAGTCATAATTAGTAATAAAAATATTACACTACACCCGCATTTGTATTTGTGACTGTGTGTTCGTATGAAAAAAAAGTATACTGTAACCCCTTTTGTATATGCAATTGTGTGTTTGTATGAAGAAAAAAAAAAAACATCAGACCATACACCCCGTTTATATGTTATTGCGTGTTTGGATGAAAAAAATTATTTGCATGAAAATATATAAAACCTCACACCCATTATGTATGAGTGTGTGTTTGCATAAAAAATATCATACCCTACCCCATTTATATGTGCGGTTGTGTGTTTGTTAATCAAAACTGTATATGATGTATGTCGATTGTACCACTAATTCAGTTAAGTTCTCACCCAGAAAGTATCAGATGGGCACTGAGGACAAGGAAACCGGATAACCGAGAGGAAACCGCTTTACTTTTATAGACGACTGCCAGCCCTTGCACATGTCCTCTTTGAACATCGAATGCGGGATAGTAAAGATGCAAAGCGAGCATGTTGCTGCTGCATTAGCCAGGTCCCTTATAATTATAAACACTCACCACCTGGATCGAGAAACATTGTGATTATATAATTCTGCCAGTCATACGTGTGTAGATGCGTGCATAAAATTGCTCAACTCACTTTGCATTGTTCGAGATAGAGACTTCATACCTTAGGTGGTTTGTAGATTTGCACAATGGTCACACGAATTTTATCAACCTTTGAGAGGGGTGTGTTGGGGAATAGGGTGTGACCTGGGGGTGGAATAATAACTGATATCTATGTTTATTATACTTTTGCTTTTCTTCTGATGGCAACGGTACCAATTAAATTTAATATCAAAATTAGATGCGTGGAGTAGAAGGAAATGTATGTTTAGTTTATTCTGTGTCTGTAATTACCAGAAAGCTTTATATCACATGTATGTATCTTTAATTACACATCAATACTTCAAGTGGGCAACCCCGTATTAGTATTCAAAATTTTTTAATTCGTTACTTTAATTCATATTTCAAAGTTAGCTCTTTTTAAACAAATAGGTTTCATGCGCCGATTAAGTTGGATTAAGCTCATGGTACTGAAGAATGTTTCGATTTTGATCGAAAAAACTGATAAAGTGGTCTAGAAATAATATCACAAAGGCGATCCTTTAAGTTATTAGTGACTTGTCAAAACAATTGTAAAATTAATCTCAAAGGCACATCATACTATGATTAAAGTTAACCTATTCCAGATAATTGCGAGGGCTTTGAACAAAAATCCAGTATTTTCTTTTGTTCTGTATATTTTATAAATTTGATACCGCAAAGGTTTGTCGTTATTTGGCAGCGTTTCTCAAACATTCGTTTATAAAAAGCTTGTCATTCAAATATGTTGGTGCTGATCTATGGATGTTTTTACTTGGACACTGAAGATTTGCAGATATTATCAGGGACATAATTAAGGTACCCACCGATGTTTTTACTCGGACACCGAAAGTTTGCTGATACATTTTATGCGATATGGAACATTATTAAGATTCCCGCCGATTCATGTGCATTTTCCTCAAGATTTAGTTTTAACTAGTCTTCTTCTTCTACACAAAATTCTTAATTTTCTTTGCTCATAAACTGTACAGTTTTATATATTCCAGTTAATATATTGGAACGCGGATAAAAAAAATGTTAAAATCAAATTTGTAATATATTCTGCGAATTCAATTTCACAACTGAGGGAAAAGCACTTTTTCTTCGACATGTGACTATTCTGCACATCCGAATTCAGTAAATGGTTGACTTAGAAACTACATGTTCCTAGTGGACTTGTATTCGTTAGTGGATATATTACAATACCGACAAATCAGATACTCGGATTTGAAAGTGAAATATATCTTTCGGAACAGTGGCGTACTAAGGGTAAATGGCGCCCGGTGCGACGATGATGGCCAAAGGGCCAGAATACGAGGCCCGAATTTTTATCAGCTGTTTTGGCGCCCAATACCTCTGGCGCCTGGGGCAAACAGCCCCGCCCCCCCCCCCCCCGTTAGTATGCTACAGTTTCAGAATTATGTATAATGACACTATGCGATATCTTATACTTTTTGTTTGTAATTTGTGAGATCTGAAATTCACTTGGTAGTTGTATTTGTGTAGACTACTAGCCCGTGTCGGCTGCTTCAGTGTGTCTCTACGAAAATCACTGCTCCCATTTCTCAGAGCTATTTAGTCTTTCGTGTACTGATGTGCCTTTAATCATCAATTTATCAATCAATCAGACCGAACTGAAAGTAATTGTGGAATATGCAAAATACTGAATACGGTGACATATGACATTCGCCAGGAAACTATATGTTCGGACCGAAACTGGAGAATTTTAAAAATATTTCACACTAAAATTTACTTCATCCTGTATATCTTATTTTCAGGTAAAACGTAAAGATGGATCCCAAAGCTAATCCGTGTGGGTACAGAGAGAATCTGTGTTGAAATTAAAAAGGACCTTTCGCCTTCTCGATCTTCAGCTTTAAACCAACCGGATTTAACATTTAAAGTGAACTTTTGGAAGGCACGGCTCTTTTATATAATCGAGATTTTAACTCTGTGTGCACAAGAACTTAAAGATAAGTGTGTTTTTTTGTATAATATTGCCAAAGCAATTATATTGGCGATGATTGTTGAAAATTATTTGGTGAATTAATAGCGTTCTTCTCTTGAAAAGAACAAGTACACTCTGAATACCAGTTTAGAGATTTTAACCTCCATTGAGAAGAGTGTTAACAACGCTGCATTATTCTGAAAGACTTGTTAATATGCATGTTGGGTTAAGACTTCTCTGATAATTACTGTCCCTTTTGATAGATTTTAGATATCAAATATCTCCTTATTTAACCGACCGATAACACTTTTTGTTGAGAGGGGCGCACGAGTTGGACTCAATTTGATCTATTTTAGAGCATTTGTTCGTCCAGAAGAGAAATGTTAAATGAGGAGTATTCATTTGTATGATTGCAGTAAGAGTAATCAGACTTGAATCTAATAGAGGCCCAATTCTGCTAACAAAGGTGGTCCTTTAACAACTGTTGAGTATACCTATAATTTTAATAGCATTAAGTACATTTAGAGATTGAACCAAATGCATACACACAGGCCAGGTGTGTATGTAAATAATACCGATCAACGATTCGAGTAAAAAAGAGAGCTGCATTGAATTCGAATTTCTTTACAGCTTGGACCAAAAACTATCTGGGGCAAATACAACTTTAGAAAGTGTTGAAAGAGATAGAAACACATAGCCAAGTCAAGGAAGTTTCCTTAGATATCTAGATAAATGAAGGGATGAAATATGTTTATCGACTCAAGAAGGAGGCAATAAGAGTGAAAACTGTCGGCTGCCATTATTATTAACAAGAAAAGGAAAGAACCGCTATGTCTCTGGCGATTGCTGTCTCTGGACGTAGTTTTACCACCATTCCACAGGACTATGTAATACCAAAAATATTTTTCTGGTCACAAGATACGTCAACGAAATTTCCGGCGTTAACCAATTTTGATGGATTCGAACTTGGGGCACAAAAGAGAATCACGGAAACAAAACTTCTTGGCCAGGACTGTATTTATTCAAAAAATAATCAGATGGCCCTAACCTCAGAATTAGTCAGTCGCCCCGATTTATGGAGATCTGGAACTTCAGACACAAGAACTATCACACTAAAAAGCTTATTTTCTCGCCATTTGCCGGAAAACAGAGGACTCTTACGCGAGTTGGTCAAAGACAAATCGGTGAAACCCAATTCACGGAACTCACAATCCAAGCCACACCAACGCGAAGAACCGAACGTTCCCAAACTGATAAAACAAGAATATTCTAGTGAACAGATAGCGAATGCCATTGCCGCACAAAGAGTCAATGCAATAAATCTCCCAGGCATCACAACGAACAAATTAAGTGCAAAAGTTCACGTGATTAGGGGACCGTGGGATGGAGACCCAAAAGGTACGATATCTCTCAGAAGACCCAGAAAAAAGAATGAGGAAATGTTGAGAACGTTCAAGACTCGCGCAGATGCCAAGAAAATTTACCGGGAAATGTTGGTTCGTACACCGTGTAGCAAGTTCTGTAACAGTCCTGGTAATGTGGTCGAACTCGAACGCTCATACACTGACCTGCCAATGTTTTTGGAAGAAATCAGAAGACTGAAGAGGGATATTGAAAAAGACCCGACCATTGATGGAAAGCAGTATTCTAAATCTACATTCTGTCACAATTTGCAGAGACAGATTTCGAGCAGAAATCTAAACAGAACGCGTTTGCCTGTACCTTTCCGGAAACCAACCAATACGAACCTTAAACACTACAGATACAGTTATATGGGATCTCACACAGAACCGAACAAGAAATCTCTAAGTATGTTGTCCATTGCTGTCAAGTAATGGCACTCATAAAATGACTACACAGGAAACTCAGTAACAAATTGCTGGAAATATAAGTGCTGCGGTTCTGAAAAGGGTAAGAAAGTGTCAATAATGGTTCATCGAAGAACATGTCTCCCGTCTTGTCTATAATGCGGTCTTTTTCATTCATAAAAATTGTATATTGGTTTGTTTCATCACTGACGAAGCAAGATTCTTCGACGTGTACCTTCTTTTCTGCATTTATGATATAAAGTATTCATGCTAAGGATTTCGAGAAGTGAGCAAAGTTGGACTATTGCGGCGACATGAAATCACAATAAAAACTCTGTACATTTTCCATTAGCAATAATGGTTGTGTTATCCCTTGGCCAGAAATAAGCATAGATTCACCAGGATCTATTGCTAAATCCATTCAAAGTGAATTGTAAAAAAATGTTTTCTTCTTCGGACTAGAGTACATGTTCTAGTATTTAATTCCATTCAACAAATGAGTTGTTTGACAGTACAAGTTTGACCTTTCAAGGCGAAGGTGGTTTGTAATCAACGGTTCAAATTATACGCTGCAGTAAAGCTAGCACTCTGTGCACATCAGAGTTGTGTGCGTGGTCTTGAGAAATTAAAAATTCTTTGAGGGAAGCTGCATCTTGCAAATAATCACTCTCGTGATTTCAAAGTGAATTGTTTTTCGTAAGTGATGTATGCACCCAAACCCCATATTTTGGCACCGTCTGGATCAGATGTATATAGACTGATCCATTTGAACAAAGAACCACACACACACGCAGAGGAAACGTCCCTTCGGATAAAATGACGGCATCATAGAAAACTGATGGCATACAAAGTAATTTCTTACGTCACATCTTTGGGGCATTATGTATTCAAACCACTGAATCCTCAATAGTCCTGATAATCGCGTGAAATAAACTACATTATATTCAGAGACTGCTCTTTTCCAAGTACACAAAATCTAAAAATGTCAGTTTGATGTATGTATGAAGGAGCGTTTTCTTGCCTTGGGGTCCATATATATATATATATATATATATATATATATATATATATATATATATATATATATATATATATATATATATATATATATTCATATATATATATATATTAAGAGGTTATTATACACAGTTATCTGTACATTATGGATTTTTATTGTACGAACATATGTTGTATTGATAAACCCTTAATTCGACGAAGCGCCGAACGTGTCGAGTCTAATACAGGTTTTATTTCAACACAATATGGATGAGTAGAATACACATACAATAATGTACAGATCACTGTATAATTATCTTTTTGATTATACTCCTAACCTTAATTCTATTAATACATTCTTTTATATTTTAAAATATCTTTTATATTCAATACTCCGCCATAATCGGGCACTAAACGCATGCGCATGTACAAGTCCTTGGTACGATACCTTTAGAACAAACATTTCTGTCAAGAAAGTGAATACTAAGATGTGATGTAGAACAAAATATTTCATACCATTGAAGATAAAATAAAATATAATAAGATTTTCAGATGATGATGATGATGATGATGATGATGATGACGATGATGATACTTATATGTTGTATTGTAACTTATTGTTTTATTGTTGTTGTTGTTTGTTGTTGTTGTTGTTGTTGTTGTGATTATTATTATTATTATTATTATTATTGGGTTTTGATGATTTAGTTGTTGTGTGGTAGTACTATTAGTTGTTGTTGCTGCTGATGTTGTCATTATCGTAGTCGAGCTGTTAATCTTATTGTTCGTATCTCCTCCCTTTAATTTTATTTTCTCCCATTGAAAACATAATACATAATATACAGGAATACGATTAGCTATTTTCAAAAGCAAAAGGGGGAAAAATTATACTTTCCGAATATACAATGTAATTTTTTAATTTTATTATAAATACTTGTTACATTTTTGGAGTTTGTTGCAGTATATAAATGTCATTTTTTGTGACGACACACTCAATTAATAAGCTTAATAAAGAACGTTTCTGTAGAATTTCACTGTACTGTAAGAGATTTCACTGTGCTGTAAGAGCCCAGCGATAGCTCAGTGGTTAACGTGCTGAACTCCTCCGTAGGACTACCTGGTTTGATTTCCAGACCAGTCTGGCTCAGCTGCTATGTTGTGTACATAGGCAACGCCTTTGACACTCATTACCTTACAGAAAGTAACTAAAATGTCACTAGGCAAAACACCTTAGCACAGAGAGCTGGACTCCTACGCTGGAGTACCGGGTTCGATTCACATGCCAGGCTGGGCCGGATAGCGTGTTGTATCCTTAGGCAAAACACTTTTGTTGCATTGCCCAACAAAAGCTAACTAAAGCCAATGGGCAAAACACCTTAAAGATTGCTTAGCTCAACTAAACTTGAAATGTTGTTTTTCGTCACTGACGCACACCAGTAAGTAAGAACCCGGTTCGCTCAGGTTGGTCATGCAATTCCGGGTTGTTTTGAACAGCAAAATGGTAGAAGCTGACGAAAACCATTGAGGTGGCAGAGGAAAAGACGAGTATTGTGCTTATTTTTGTGAAAATAAGAAATTACAGGTGGAATATTTTGATCCGGAAACAATGCCATGCCATTTTGGAGTAAAATATTTTCATGAAACGGGAATGTATTAGTTTAAAAGTAAGTATTTTATTTTGTGCTCACTAGAAACAAGGTCATACTTTCGTATTTCGTCTTCGATTTTTGTGTCTTGAAATGTATCTATTTTTAATTCAAACGTATGTGGAGACATTGTTGGAATAAGGTCTTGTGAGAAACACCGGTAGGTCAATGACAGCAGTTTCTTTAAAAATAAATAAAAAAATAAACAAACAACAACAAAACAAAATAAATGAGGCATTTGAAGTTAATTATACAATAGTTCACGGGTTGGTCATCCCAGAAGCAACGGTATGGTCAAATTGATTTAGTAGGTGTACATTTTTTTTTTTTTTTTTTTTTTTTTTTTTTGTTTTGTTTTTTCACGAAGAAGAAAAGCCAAAAAGTATGACTGCGGACGAAAATTCCCATCTATTTATATATGCAGTCTTCTCAAATGTTTAGCACATTTTCGTATGTAAAGATACGGTGGTCTTCTAATTTATGATGTCTATTTTACGTTTTCAATATGATACATTCATTTAACGTTATTTTACTTATTATTTACAAAATTGTATATCTTTATATTTCAAAGAAAAAAATATTCAGTTGTCTCCATTACAGTTTTGAGAAATCAAAGTTTGCACGGGTAATTGATTACAGTACCGTGTGCAAATGTTAGTATACAGCACACCATGCAGAATTAATATAGGAATAGTTAATCAGTAAAACTAAAGAGTTCACTAACTGCCATTATATTAATATTCGTATGTATTAAATGCAATGTTTTAGTCTCTAAATAAACGTTTTCTTTCCCAATGAATATGACTTTTAATTTCACACACACACACACACACACACACACACACACACACACACACACACACGCGCGCGCGCGCACACACACATTACCTAAAATAGAAGGACGTTGTAAATCTACATACGTTAGGAGGTCCACCTCAATAAAAGCATTTATAAGCTTCCGTTATAGTGAATTTTGTTTGCAGTTACATAAGAACATGTCCTCTGGGGTCAAAATTTTGTGAAAGACTTAATTTATATTTGTCTGACTTGTGTGTTTTGCACATACATTGGGAGGATCACACACCTCTGTCAAATGACAAATACTAGGAGGATCCCAGTTCACACACTTGTAGTACACTGAACTTGAGAGGAATTTGCAGAATTACCTCCACCTTGCTCATGGCAAAATTTCAGGATTCCTTTTGTTTAGTAAATTTTAATTATGTTATTGATTTATATTTCAAAGCTTTGCTGATGTAGTACATATAAAACCTAATCAAATATAAAACAATATCGAATTTTCCTATATTTGTTTTACTTTAGTATAAGCCATGCTGCCGACGATAACTGACCCAGTGGTCCCTAAATTTCGGTGTGTTTGTACGAGACAGTTTGAAAGATTAAGGATTTCAGGGGTAAAGATAAGACATTAAAACAAGCATAACATTTGTGCATAGAAATATGAGTTCTTCAAATTTTAGAAATCTTTTATAATAATAATAATAATAATAATAATAATAATAATAATAATTATTATTATTATTATTATTATTATTATTATTATTATTCTACTGGAGCAAGTAAGCAGTATTCAATTTCAAAACAATAGGTTACAGCGGAAAGAGGAAGAAAATAAGCCCTACACCCCCTTCTTTCTTGTTCCTTGGCAACATCATGTGAACCAACTTTTTGTGCCACTTATATCGATTTCTTTGACATGCGTATTTTGTTTCCTAATAAAGCAAAAAGAGGATTGCTAAAACCACATCGGACATCCCAGGTAAATCAGCCTGTGAGGGACACAGACATAATTTCACATCAGATGCAACATCCCTTGCTTTGTACAACGTCTTAAATTGTACAGCCTGACCACTATATATGCATTTTGTTGTACATTATGCGGAGTTTTCGTCAGCTGTGGATATATGGACAGATAATGTCAATGTTCGGATTTGTTCGTAATAAACTTTTACATTGTTAAACTAACCATTTTTGTCAAATCCTGCTTCTATTGCTTAAATTGCTTTTCAAAATGTCTCTGGTGTTTAAAAATATTGCGATCTAGTGGTATAATTTGAAGAAAAATATTATGAATGAGATATATATTGATTTTCTGTGCCACTTCTACTGATTTCTATGACATGCGTCTTTTATTTCTTAAATGCCGACGAAAGCAAGGATAATTTGCAAAAGCTACCTTTCAACCCTATTTTTTACACCCTGTTCTTTTGTTTCAAGTGGGATGTGACCACGCCATCTCAGCAAAGAAGCCTCAGAAGAAGGAGTTGAAAACCACGGGGATTAGTGTAAAACGGGACTTATTTTTAGTGTTGTTGGGGTGCTGAAATGATTATTAGAAATTATAAACGAAATAAGACAGACAGTATCGATGAGAGATGATTAATGAGCTCTTTATTGTCAGACAAGATAAAAGTTGTGCTTTTTTAAGTAACGTTGTAATACAATACTTGAGAGTGGGTTTTTTTTTTCAAACGTCTTCAATAAGGAAACGATAGTTCCAATATTTAAAGGTGGAAATAATTCTGAATCCAGATATTATCGGGGTACTACCTGAAAGAGTTGTGTTCCAAAGATTTATGTTGAAATCATTTTTAATCAAAGATCAATGAATTCATTAATACATAGAAGAGAAATATTGATTCTCAGTTTGGACTTAAGAAAGGGTTGGAACCTGTTAATTATATATATATATATATATATATATATATATATATATATATATATATATATATATATATATATATATATATAGATATATATATATACTCCATAGTTTTAAATGTATGACAGCAATACTAAAGGGATTTATTGTGCTTTTGAAAACTTTCAAAAGGCTTTCTGTTTGTTTTTAAGAATGGTTTATTGTATAAATTAAATAAATCTGAAGAGAGAGGGAAAATGTCCAAAGTAAGTACATATATGTGGACGGTTCTGAAACGCTTGTAAAGTTTAATAATACAATCCGATGGTAGTGTGTTTAAGAAAGCCACTTTCTTAAAAGCACGGGAACCAAACTTTGTTCGTACTTAATAATCGGATTCCTGAAACACTTGTAAAATTTCGTAAATGCACAGGGATCTATTTTCTGAAACACTTGTAAAATTTACTCTATGTCCATTCTATCGAGCTATTGATTTGTTTTAATCAACATAAAAATAGAACTTGTTATCAATGTAAATAATGGCACAAAGCCATATTGTCATAGATTGAACAGTTTTGAGAGAGATGATGTAAATATTCAATGAGTTTAACATAAATACAACAATCTAAGTATGGAGAGGTAATATGTATTTGTTCACCAGATTGGATGGTATAGAAGTGTGGTCAAATATAATTGTATTTACAAAATAACATACAAGAGAATACAAATTTGATTTGTTCATTTCAAGTATCCAAAATGATATCCTGCAATGTTTTAGAAAAGATGAAGATTTACAGATCCCATTTATTGATGATAACATAGAGATAAACATCATCAGTCCTGATACCAAGATTGTTAAAAGAGGACACAGTGAAAAAGGAATAAATTACGTTTTTGACATGAGTAAATATCAATCAATCAATCGCCCTCTATAGTCCCCCAATGGACCGTCGAGGCCAACGACAAGCCTTCCTCACTCTCTCTTAATGGAAAGACCTAAACAGACTGAATAAGATGTGCGAAAGAGTCAAAGATTGAAAGTTGGGACTATTTGAGCACATCTGCAGAATGAGAAAATATACATATTTGCATTCAAATAAATTTCCAGTACAACTCAAAGTTTTCGCAAGGTCAATCTACGTCGATTCAGAAAAGACAGAGATAGAATTCATGGAAAACAAAGTTCGAATAAAACTAGTACATGATGGTTCAGTATATCAAATAGCCATATATCAAATCAACCATGGGAATGGCAAAATTTGACATAAATCTGAAATCGTATATACTTTTGAAAAGATTGAAGAAACAATGCAAACTTTTGTAAATAACAGTTCCTGCTGTGGATGATTCCGGGTTGGTTTGTTGATAACGACTAAAGACAACTTTTCAAGCATAACATATGCGCTGGATCTTTTCATACCGTCTGAAATGACTAAAAAGAACAGTATTTAAGACATATTTACTACGATCCTGATAGTACAGATCCTTACATAAATATAAATCAAACGAGGAAACTAATTAAACAAGACAAAAGGAAAATGAAATATGTTGAATAGAAGCAGTGGTTAACTGAACAATCGACCTATACTGTATGCAAGGAAAGTGTAAAAATATTTCCTTATAGAAAGGCCTATGTAAGTCGCCTGGATGACCAGTGGCAGGAAGACACCGTTCAAATGCAAACTTATGAAAAAATACAATAATGGATACAAATATATTTTGACGTATGTTTTCTCAAATACACATGGGCTGAAAAAGTAAAAACAAGAAAGGAAGATTATATACGCGAAGCTTTCAAATAAATTTTCAAAGATAGAAAGCATCGAAAGATTAAGTTTTATGAATGAAAAGAGTTGTATAACAAACAAGTTAAGGATTTATAGGAAAAGAAAACACTGAGTACTTTTCAACTTACTCAGACAAAGAAAGTATCTGTAGTGGGAAGTTTTACAGAACTCTAAAGACTAGAATGAGGAAGTATTTCACCCAAAATGAAATCAGAAAAGGGGTTGACGTTAATGTATGGATACTATAACACACAGAACACGTCGGTCGAAGCGAGCAAGGAAGAAAACAGATCTAAGGTATGAATCAATATATCAAGTTATTAAACAGCTGATACATTTGGAATTCCTAAATTTAAAATTGGTGAACAGTCAGAATTTCAAAATATAAAACGATAATTGCAAAATAGCTTTGTAATTTTTACAGAGGAAATACTCAAAATGACGCGAGTAATATTAGGTGATCCAGTTGAAAATCAACTGGAAACTTTAAATGAAGAGGATAATGAGGGCATGTTTTACAATCAAGAATTAACTATATATTACACAAAAGATGTCATATACAAAGTTGAAAAGATTTTCAAGACCAAAATAATGAAAGGTAGAAAGTGTGTACTTGTCAAATGGAAAGGATATGATGAATCGTTTAACAGGTGGTACCCAGCAGAAAATATTTTTACGTTAAAATGAATAACACGTCAAAGAGACACCTCTCCACTGGATATGATGGAGGAAGCAGAATACATAGATAACATCATGAACGAGCATGAAAACTGTGAGTTTTTGAAACATAAGGATTGTCTAGAATGTAACATATGTAGAAACACCGGCGCATTAGAAACTGAAGGAATTAGAACATGCGTGTGATGTGAATTTGTATCGATCACAAAAACGAGAAGGAAAAAAAAAGAACATAGTAAAACAACACAGTTAAACAACAAAATAGAATACATGAAAAACGTGATAAGGTGACCACCTTGTATGACATGTCCTAACATTGTAATAAATTACATAACATAAGAAATGAAAATAGATAACATAATGAATATGAAGTTGGTCTTTGAGATTTTTAATACAAAAGGTAATGAAGATATTATTGATATTGATTCAATCATGAGTAAACTTTTTAAAATTCTTTCAAAGAAGGTATTGCAGCGATTCATGAATTATACTCGACAAATTATGCATTTTCCCTAGGCACCATAAACAATTGTATCTCATCCATAACACCTTCAGTCATAATGAATTACCACAAAATTAATCAGTTGTTATGTGAACCATTTTTACACCATCTGGATGAAGTAAAAACAGGTACACCTTTTAATAGTGTGTTTATATATAGATTCTGAATATTCAGTTTTCAGCGAAGTTTCATTTAATAGTAATTGAAATTAAACTACTTAAATAAATGAAATAAATAAATGGAGTTATCATATTCAGAGCAGGCGTGATCTGAAGAAACTTTACATATACAACCTAGAAAAAATGACAGATGAAATGGAAGAAGGAAATGTAAAATACCAGAGATACGAAGACTGTGTATAGGAAACTATATTAAACTGGTATTACAATGAAGAACTGGAATAGACTAGAGACAAAATGAAAAAAAAAATACTAAATGTGAATGTGGATAAACAATAAATAGAAAAGCCAATTCAAAATACAAAGTTTGTTCGACACACTCATTTTTTTTCTTCTGTTGTTAGCACTTTTCTTGGATCATCTTGACTCACGCGGTCTTGGGGAGGAGGAGTATAATGGTGTTGGATATGGATCAATCATTTCCTCTTCAAAATTGCTAGGGCGAACTTCTGCCAAAACGTCTCTAAAGATGTTGGGTGACACAACGTGATCTTCGTCGTCGTCCTCGTCTATGCTTTGTTTCTGGTTTCTCCTTGGAATAGTGTGATCATTTCATGACGGCAGACAATTCCAGTTTGATGTAACTTGAACTACATCTCTCTCCTTATATAGTCCCTCCTTAAGAGACTACTCCTCTCGAAATAAAAGTGAAGATACCTGATTTGTCTGGTAAGAGAAAGGACATTGGACAACATAATGTCCACAATGTCAAAGAAAAGACACCTGTAAAAAAGGAAGACTCAGTTGCAGAGACAATAGTAAAGATACCTGTTATCATTGTCAAGAAAAAAAGATTGTTATGTTGGTTTTTTATGTTTTTTTTTGTTTTTTTGTTTTTTTTTGGTTTACAAGGTTTGTAAGGGGATGTACGAATATAAGGTTGTTAAGTTTTAGTTTTGATTATAGGGATTTGGTTTATATGTACCCCCCTCCCCCCCCCCCACACACACACACACTTACTTACCCTTACACCTCTGTTAGGAGGTGTAGGTGCTAGTGAGTAAGTGTAGGTGCTAGTACGTGTAGGTGCTGGTCTGTAGTAACTGGAGCCACATTTTGTTTCAAGTCAACATTATAAAGAAGCTTAAAGACAGTTTTTTTATATACTAGAAAGAGGAGAAACATTTTTGTTTCTAGTCATTATTACGAAGAAGCTTAACGGCGGATTTTTTTTATTATTATTAAAATGAATACTCTTGGGTTTGTTTCATGAGAGTATCGAGTCATACATCAAAACCAGACATCGGTGTTTACATGAAGGACTTGCACCTCAGGAATTTGATAGCATTTATTTTCAGCTAAAAGTAGATATTTCCAAAATACATCTTATTTAGGCTCGTTTTATTTGATAAACTGACATATACCAGATACAATTTGGCAAGGTCTTTATCCACTGCAGTGAAAGTGGTGATGTGTTTTATTTACATGTAATTTGACTATGTTCTGTCTATTGTATAAAATAAATTATTTGGTTTCCATAGTGTTTTGCTGGTGTATTATGTTCTACTGTATTCATGCAGTCAAACCTGTCTTAAGGAGCCATATCTGGGAAGCGAGATAATTAGCCTCTGAAAACAGTTAGTTGCTTTATAGAGGTTCATTTCTTCTGTGTTTGATGTAAAGTCATAAACTAATGTAACCGTTAACTGTTGAAGAAAGGTGCTTGCTTAATGGAGGTGACCTTTAAGGCAGGTTCGACTATATTTAGGTCTCATTTTCAGTATGTGTACAATTTCGTATGTAGTAGTTAATCATTGTATAAACCACATGTAATTTCAAATAATTGGTTCATTTACCTTTAGATACGAAATAAAGGTTCACAGCCTTTCCAAAGAAAGGACAATGTTGGTTTATTATTATTATTTTTTAATTTTTTGCAGTGACGATTTTTCAACACTCGCCTTAAAATGTTTATATTCATATCTACTAAAAGTGATTTGTACGCCCATGAGACCAATGCAGTCACAATGACCTTGACATTTGAACTTTCCACCACAAAATTGATAGGTTTCTTCCTCAACCCAGGTGCAGGCTATTTGCAAACCTTGGTAACGATAGCTGGTAGAGAACTCTAATTACTGTGCGTAAATGAAAGACGGATCAGATTGGCAGCTGCACATGCGTCACAACACACTGATTATAACGGGCTTATGTAAATGGCTATGGCACTGTACTTGTTGTGGGAATAGCAAAATCACGATGTCACCTTCTGTGACTTTTGATCTTTGACCTTGCAGCCTACAAATCGATAAAGATTTGCCTCTACCCAAGGAGCAACCCACCTTTTGAAGTTTTATTTTTTTTTAAATGATGGATGGTTCTTGTCACTACTATATCACCTTCCACCAGAGGGGTAAAAAAACTGTTTATAATTGGCAAGCATTATACACAGAACAATAGGCCCAAGTGGGCCTGATATTGCTCACCTTCCTTACATAATTTAACAATTAAGCATTTAACTAAGCATGCTTATGTAGTATTGTAAGAATACAACCTAGGTAAACTATCTCACAAACTCTATATCATTATGATTTTACCTATTTGACTATATCCATTTAAAAGTGTGTTCTAAAGATAATTTCATAATTGATATGCGCAGTATCTTGCTTATAATCTAAGTTATCCAAGATCTTGATGATATAAATCCATTTACCGATTTTAATAGAAATTGGATGCGAAATATCGTCTCTATATCTAAAGAGGTAACTATCAGATGCAAGGCATCCCAATATTATGCACTGATCTTGCTTATTATATGGAATCATTCTATGACAAGATAATATAAGCTTAAGGTGAAGCAAACTTCGATTGGAATTCGGTCTATAGCGTGGTAACAAGCTCAGCCAATCAAATACAAGATTACCTAAATAGTTTTGTGAATCTTGCTCTTAATCAAATTATTCACCCAACGTTTTGCTAATATAAAACTAATTATCGAGTTTGATCAAAATATGATAAGAAATATAGTTCCTAGATTGTTGACAAACTCCGCCAATCAGAAGCAAGGTCACATCAAATAATATGCATGAATTTTGGATCATAATCACAATTAACCAAGATTTTGATATGACATAAACCTGTTTACCAAGTTTTATACAATCATATCAAAAACACAAGACCAATTCATACATGTATACATAGATCTCAGTCATCAACATCTTGACGATATTAGACTATTTACCAAGTCTAATTAAAATCATCAACATCTTGACGATATTAGACTATTTACCAAGTCTAATTAAAATCATCAACATCTTGACGATATTAGACTATTTACCAAGTCTAATTAAAATCATCGACATCTTGACGATATTAGACTATTTACCAAGTCTAATTAAAATCATCGACATCTTGACGATATTAGACTATTTACCAAGTCTAATTAAAATCATCAACATCTTGACGATATTAGACTATTTACCAAGTCTAATTAAAATCATCAACATCTTGACGATATTAGACTATTTACCAAGTCTAATTAAAATCATCAACATCTTGACGATATTAGACTATTTACCAAGTCTAATTAAAATCATCAACATCTTGACGATATTAGACTATTTACCAAGTCTAATTAAAATCATCAACATCTTGACGATATTAGACTATTTACCAAGTCTAATTAAAATCATCAACATCTTGACGATATTAGACTATTTACCAAGTCTAATTAAAATCATAAACATCTTGACGATATTAGACTATTTACCAAGTCTAATTAAAATCATCAACATCTTGACGATATTAGACTATTTACCAAGTCTAATTAAAATCATCAACATCTTGACGATATTAGACTATTTACCAAGTCTAATTAAAATCATCAACATCTTGACGATATTAGACTATTTACCAAGTCTAATTAAAATCATCAACATCTTGACGATATTAGACTATTTACCAAGTCTAATTAAAATCATCAACATCTTGACGATATTAGACTATTTACCAAGTCTAATTAAAATCATCAACATCTTGACGATATTAGACTATTTACCAAGTCTAATTAAAATCATCAACATCTTGACGATATTAGACTATTTACCAAGTCTAATTAAAATCATCAACATCTTGACGATATTAGACTATTTACCAAGTCTAATTAAAATCATCAACATCTTGACGATATTAGACTATTTACCAAGTCTAATAAAAATCATCAACATCTTGACGATATTAGACTATTTACCAAGTCTAATAAAAATCATCAACATCTTGACGATATTAGACTATTTACCAAGTCTAATTAAAATCATCAACATCTTGACGATATTAGACTATTTACCAAGTCTAATTAAAATCATCAACATCTTGACGATATTAGACTATTTACCAAGTCTAATTAAAATCATCAACATCTTGACGATATTAGACTATTTACCAAGTCTAATTAAAATCATCAACATCTTGACGATATTAGACTATTTACCAAGTCTAATTAAAATCATCAACATCTTGACGATATTAGACTATTTACCAAGTCTAATTAAAATCATCAACATCTTGACGATATTAGACTATTTACCAAGTCTAATTAAAATCATCAACATCTTGACGATATTAGACTATTTACCAAGTCTAATAAAAATCATCAACATCTTGACGATATTAGACTATTTACCAAGTCTAATAAAAATCATCAACATCTTGACGATATTAGACTATTTACCAAGTCTAATTAAAATCATCAACATCTTGACGATATTAGACTATTTACCAAGTCTAATTAAAATCATCAACATCTTGACGATATTAGACTATTTACCAAGTCTAATTAAAATCATCAACATCTTGACGATATTAGACTATTTACCAAGTCTAATTAAAATCATCAACATCTTGACGATATTAGACTATTTACCAAGTCTAATTAAAATCATCAACATCTTGACGATATTAGACTATTTACCAAGTCTAATTAAAATCATCAACATCTTGACAATATTAGACTATTTGCCAAGTCTAATTAAAATCATCAACATCTTGACGATATTAGACTATTTGCCAAGTCTAATTAAAATCATCAACATCTTGACGATATTAGACTATTTACCAAGTCTAATTAGACTATTTACCAAGTCTAATTAGACTATTTACCAAGTCTAATTAGACTATTTACCAAGTCTAATTAGACTATTTACCAAGTCTAATTAGACTATTTACCAAGTCTAATTAGACTATTTACCAAGTCTAATTAAAATCATCAACATCTTGACGATATTAGACTATTTACCAAGTCTAATTAAAATCATCAACATCTTGACGATATTAGACTATTTACCAAGTCTAATTAGACTATTTACCAAGTCTAATTAGACTCTTTACCAAGTCTAATTAGACTATTTACCAAGTCTAATTAGACTATTTACTAAGTCTAATTAGACTATTTACCAAGTCTAATTAGACTATTTACCAAGTCTAATTAAAATCATCAACATCTTGACGATATTAGACTATTTACCAAGTCTAATTAGACTATTTACCAAGTCTAATTAGACTATTTACCAAGTCTAATTAGACTATTTACCAAGTCTAATTAGACTATTTACCAAGTCTAATTAAAATCGGGTCATAAATACAATCTCTCAAGCGGTAAAAGCCCCAGCCAATCATATGCAATATCACCTCATTAACATGCATGGATTTAGAATATTATTGAAATTTTCCAAGATTTTGATGATATAAACATATATTCCAAATTTGGTCAAAATCAGATTATAAATATGGCGTATAGAGTGGTACCAAGCTCAGACAATCAGACTCAAGGTCACCGAATTAGTATGAGTGGCTCTTGCTCATTGTCGAAGTCGTCCGAGATCTTTAACATGTAAACACATATTCCAGGTTTGATAAAAATCGGATCAGAAATATAACTATCAGAGTAGTAACAATGTCAGCCAATCATATGCAAGATTACCTCATTAGTATGCCTTTATCTCGCTCATTATCAAATCCATCCAAGATATTGATGATATAAGCCTATATTTCAAGTTTGATAAAAATCAGATCAGAAATATGGCTTCCACAGGAATAACAAGTTCAGCCAATAAGATTCAAGGTCAACTAATTAGTATGTGTGGATCTCGCTCATTATCGAACTCGTCCAAGATTTTTAAGATGTAAGTATATATTCCAGGTTTTATCAAAATCGGATCAGACATGTAGCTTCTAATTCCACCAATCAGATTCAATGTCACCTCATTAATATGCATGAATCCCGCTCATTTTCAAACTCGTCCCAGATTTTGATGATATAAACCCATATTCCAAGTTTGATTCAAATTGGATCAAAAATATGGACTCCAGAGTGGTAACAAGCAATTGTTGACGGACAGACGACGCAAGACGGACGACTGATGGCGGACAACACACGACGAACACAGAGCCGTATCATAAGCTTACTTGTATGGGCGGCCGTTTTTGCATATATTCAATTCAACATAGAGCTCTCTAATTGTTTAGAGAGCTCTCTAAATAAATTATATAGCTCTACAATTGAATTAGAGACCTCTATATATCAATTAGAGACCTCTCTAATTCAATTATAGCCCGCAAAATTGTTCTGATTTGTAGATTGCTATAATAGAATTAGAGACGTCTGTAATAGAATTAGAGACCTCTATAACATAATTAGAGACCTCTCTAATTTAACTGTAGAGCTCTCACTTGAGGTAGTAATTCGACAATCAATGTTTTCGGCGAATAACAATATCTCACTCCCAATCATCGGAAAATACTCGGATATTGACGCGCCATTTTTGGTGAGCTATTAAAATGATGGCAGACATTACCGGTTTTCAAAATGGGGTTTCCACTGCCGTTCAAAGGATTTGGATAAAATACTAATTTCATTTATAGTTTAAATATTGAATTTTACTAATATAAATATTTTATTTACAAAAATAAAACAATGCACGGAAGCAAATGCGGTACAGGGACAGACTAAAATAAGACATGTTCCTGACGTTGTCGGTTCGCTGATCCTCTGGATTGAAATGCTGACCAAAACCTGCTGTCTCGATTAATCTGAATTAACATTTACTAAATAGAGATTATTTTGGTCATTGTTTCAGCATTAACAGTCCATAGACGATTGATTGATAAAAAGCTAGGAATTATTGTTTTTTTGCTAGTATTGCTCATAGGCTGGTTCAGGGCTCGCCAGGGTAAGTAGCAGACAGAGCGGTCTATCAGATATTGGAGATGTAAATTTATACAGCAATGAAATGATAAAGAATTAAATTTTAATAATAAATAAGCATATACTTGTGAATTAAATAATCTAGAAATAAAATAAATGCTAAAGTTGGAATAAATCCTTGATTGAACGTAACAGATATCTGAGACTAACTTATCTATATGTTCTTCTCAGTAAATATGCAAAACAAATTAGGGTGGCAGTCCATTTAAGACGGGTGCTCTGATTCTCGATTGATCATGTTCGATAAAATTGTACAGAAAATTGTGGATATTCCTCTACCACCTTTTATTATAAAACAACCGACCAGAATGAGCAGACACATGCACCCTTTTTCATTCGTTCAGATTCAGGCAACAGCCAGTTCTTGTAAGTACACCTTTCTTGGGAGTTCGCAGGAATTTTTCTTGGGGTGGGGGTGGAGGAAGCCAAAATAAAAGGGATCACTCTTACAGCTGTATATATACTGTACAATACATTTTTTAAAAATCCAATAGGGATGGGGGCAACTGCCCCCCCACCCCACGCCGACGCAAATGATACCTTTTCTCTTCTGGCCATTTGTATAGTGGTACAAACTTCCTTTGTTTTCTTTCCTCTCTTTTTCTGTCTCCCACTCACTAATATTGTAACATTTAATACTATCAAACTTTCGCTTTCACCATTTTAACTTGAATCTTTCTTCCTTAACTAATATGCACAGACGCATAACTGCACATAATTCTAGATAGAGGGGGTAGCAGTTAAAAACAAAAGGTAAATAGATGGACATGTTAAATAGATGGACATGTTAAATAGATGGACATGTTTTTCATGAACATTTGTTCATTTCGAGGAGGATAAATCTGGTTGAAAAATATGCTACATAAATTGGAACAAATAAAGGCTATTTTTTACGATTTGGAATGGGCCTTTCTTTTGGCCGTGAGAAATGGTTGATTATACCCCGTGGGCATCTGAGGAATTTGGGTTGCTGAGAAAAGGAACACAACCCATTGATTTTGGAGGAGGAAAAATGGAGACATCGCCAATGAATTTTCCAGGGTTTTTTTTTTTTTTACCTTGACATTTCCTCTTTTCAAGTATATTACATGTATATTTGATTCTAGAATGATAACGGGGTTAGCACACAACAAAGATCGGTGGAAAGTCTCCTGAATGCTACAAAATGGGTTTAGAAATATGTACATCAAGCAGTGCAACACAACAGAGTGAGTAAAAACAAAGTGGTGAATGACTTTCTAATTTGAAAACTAAACATAAACCACACGGAAACCACTGTACATACACTTGTATAAGTTGTTACCGATTAAGAACAGTGTAGAGCCAGATATAATATTGCATTACGCGACAATAGAGTTTGACGCACATATTTTCTGGTATGGAGTCCCTCGGACGTACGTGGTTTCAAAATGGTAACCACTTTGACGCGCCCCCTCCCCTCCTCTCAAGTGTGACAAAATTAATCAAGAGAGCAGTTATTATTTTATTTTAAGGAAGTTGGGCTTGGACGCCTAGAAACACTATTTAGAGAACTCTTCAAATGAATAAGAGAGCTCTGTAATTGATTTTAAGGAGTATCTAATTCATTTGAAGACCTTTTTAATTCATTTATAGATTTTTTGAACCAATGTCGAATTAGAGATGTCTCTAATTCTATTAGAGAGCTCTAAAATTGAATGAATGCTCTCTCTTATTCGTTTGTAGAGGTCTCAAATTGACTTAGAGAGGTCTACAATTCAAATACAGACATCAACAATTATTAATTGAGGGCAATTATTGAATTAGAGAGGTCTCTAATTGATTTATAGATCTCTCTGATTAATATATAGGGTTCTATAATTCAATTGTGAAGCTTTCTATTTCACTTGAAGAGCTCTCTATTTCGCTTGGAGAGCTCTCTATTTCAATTGTAGAGCTCTCTATTTCACTTGGAGAGCTCTCTCTAAAAAAAAAAAAAAAAAGAGGGCTCTGTATTGAATTGAATATATGTCAAAACGGCCGTCCATACACTTGGCCTCACCCACATGTGGGCTAAAAACTGGGTGAACATACATTATAATCTAACAGTCATAATTTCCGTTATTAATATTTAAATATATTCCATCTTTCAGGATTTGAAATTAATTTTTATTGCAGACAGCAAGTACCTGGTACCAGGACTGAAAGTGTGAAGCAAAAGTACTAGTGCACTTTATGAGCAATGCTTTGCCTGAGATTAGCAAAGAATGAGTTTAGATAAATGCTTCAAGCGATTTAGCATTACACACTACAAACCAGAATTGTTCTAAATGCCATATTCATTGAGTTTGTATGTAGGGTATGGCAATTTTTGTTTGGATTTTAAATTGTAACTATCATTGCTGCTCCCTCAAGCTTGAAAATTGAAGGAAGAACTAAGGAAGAAAACTTGCTACGCTGTCCATATTTTACTAATTCCGATTTAACCCTGAATTTTTCCATTATATATAGTACTGCTTTAAAACAAAAATAATAATATACAAATCCTCTCATCAAAGCGAAGGAATTATTTCATTATCTTCAAATGCTCTATCTAAACCCTGAGGTGTGGTTAACTTTAACCTACGATCACAATCTTACCCCTGAAATATGGACAACTTTAGCCTCAGTTCACGTATTATGATATATCATGCCTTTGAGATATGATGAACTTTAACCTCATATCACAAATTATGATATATCTTGCCTTTGAGATATAATGAACTTTAACCTCATATCACAAATTATGTCATAAACGAAGTTAACGATCATCTGAAATGTCTTTAGTCTGATTTTTTTAAAATTTGTCCAGGCACCTTTAGATGAATCCAAATTAAATATCCTTCATTATAACAATTACGGATTTCCTTTCTAAATAACAGAGAAAAATAAGAATTTACCGCAATATTTTATGCTCAACTTTAAAACAATTCTAGGTCCAGTGCATTTTACTGCGCCTTTAGTGTGAGAAAAAACATTGTAGTTGTGACCCTAGTGTCATCGTCATCACAAACAGCAACAATAACACCATCATCATAATCACTTCGTCGTGGTCTTGTGATAGATGGATAAATATACGTTATTACACGTTTCTAGGTACTTCGTTTCTTATTTGTATCATTTGTTACTTTGTAATCTTTCATTCCCTTTCCAATTTCTAATTTAGCCTGCAATCAATTATCTGTCTATTCAGTTCTCTCTCTCTCTCTCTCTCTCTCTCTCTCTCTCTCTCTCTCTCTCTCTCTCTCTCTCTATATATATATATATATATATATATATATATATATATATATATATATATAATTCATTCTTTCATCTGTGCGTTTTGTCGTTCGTTACTCCTGCCTTTCTTTATTATTCATTCGTTCAATTGATCTTCATCTGTCCAATGGCAAATGCATTCTCCTGCAGACATGTATAACCTTTATCAATTGACTGCTGTATTAAAAAATAGAAAATATTTATTGTTTGTACCATTGGAAAAGTGTATATTTCTCATGATCTCATCTTGAATACAAAATTGTGTATTAATTTCTTTTTTTAAAATATTTTTTATCTATCCTTGGTGTGTTTAGCGAGTACTGAGCGGATTTCAACTGTCAAGATTATACAGTCACTCAATGTTGTGCCCAAATTGACTCTAGTTAATGTTTATTCCTAACCCACGTTAAAACGATACTCAGCACGTGCTGTGCTGCACGTGATTACATTTTCTAAGAATCACTCTCTGGGATGGTGCACTATATTTTCACTATATTTCTTACTTGTTAAAGGGGTGTGCAGTGACGGCGCGAGGGTTCAAGGCAATCGCCTTTAGTGGCGCCCCTACTTTGCCACAGAAATTATTTTATGTCAGTAACCAACCTTCCTCCTTCTAAATATAAGTTTTGTGAAGAATTACCCCCATTACATTTAGGTGAGGTGAAATACTATGACAATTTCAGCTGTAAAAAAAAAAAAAACCCGACTGCGCCCCCCTTCGCCTGGCGCCCGGAGCATTTGCCCCCCCCCCCTCGCGCCGCCACTGGGGGTGTGACTTTACATTTATACGAAATTCTGTATTAGGCATAAAATGCCAAAGGATTTATCATTCTAGTCTCTTGTTTGTACAATCTAGTCTGTAGAAAATGTAAGACACGAGTTTATCAGCAAAACTGGACACTTCAAATACAGATTCGTTCTTTCCACGAAAAAATTATTAATGTCCGATTAATTTCAGAGTAGCTACCCGACGGATCTAGATCATAAAACGTTTTATGATTGTTATGAATGCATAATACAAGCAAGTTCGTGAATTTTAATTTTGAATCATAATCCATAATAAACAATGTGCCCATCCTCCGGTAGTAGCTGCAGAAAGTTTTGAGGTGTACAATTTCCATCAGAGTGATTGTAAAGTTTTGGCAGGTTTTCGAGGTCAAGGATCTTGGCGCGAATTTCGGGTGCCATTTTTTAGTTAGCAAGGTTGGTGCTCTGTTTGTCATTATGCGTAGCGGGATTGTCGATTTGTATATTTGATATAATTCTATTTTATTTTTATGCCGTATTTTTTTACTGTCTTTATAATGTCGTGCTTTCATACAGCTTTTCATGTATTTAATTTTTTTTTTTTTTTTTTTTTTTTATCGTTAAATATTCTTTTGCAAATTGATACCTGAAAAATGATTCCTTTCTTTTTTTTCGGCTCAATGATTCTTGTTTAAACTAAACCACTAACATGCTGATATTCGTATCTTAATCGCATTTAATTTAAAGATTTTGACACTCTTACATCACCTAAATGAATAATTTCATTTTAGTAAGGACATTTTGCTTCCAACAATAAATTGATTACCATTTATTTTAATACAATATTTTATTGCCGTAAAAGAAGCCAAAATATTAGCTATTTTTAAAAACAATTTAAGAGTTTTATCATCAGAGAAATAACTGTAAAATCAGTGGCAAGTTGGATTGACGTTTATTTTAAAACCATTTGTTCTTGTCTCACGTCGCCCGTCCTTCTTTTCTTTCCTTCGTTTGCTCTTTGTGTATTTCTTTCTTATATTCTAATATTTTCATAATCCTCATCATTGGTACAGATCAGAATATGCAAAGGTGACCGAGGTAAACGTCGTCGATATTGACCGTTTATTATTGTTTTGTTTAAATTTAAATTCAGTAAAATATGAACGGAAACGCTGTGCAAACTATGAATCCGCGAAGGGGATCATACTAAAGTTCGCACAGCGTTTTTTCGGTACATGACGCGGATTCATACAGTCTGCAGAGTTCTTAGGTTCATACTTCACTGAACTTACACAAATAAATTGGTCAATCCTTATAATTCAATTTTACACCTATTAACGAGATAATAACTGGAATTCTGTCTCCTCCCCCCCTCCCCCCCAAAAAAATAAATATCCATTACATATATTTATTCTAAATGCCAGTTGTTGCGTACACGAATACATTACAAATACTGAATTAGCAGTCAATAAGAAAACGGTTCTGCTAACCTGGCACAAATTTACCCAATCATCAGACCTACAATCTCTATCGAACAATTTACTAAATTTAAACAAAATTAAATAAATTGTGGATTAATACGCACATGATTAAAAGTGCAATATCATTTCCAATTACAAATAGTTTGATTCGTGCCCATATTTACCAATGTCGAAATTAGGGAGTAGCGCCAACCACAATTAGCATACAGCTTTCGCTCCTAAGAAAGAGTTATTTAGACCAAAGCACGAAGTGATTAACATGCTCAATAGCTGATATCAAGCATCTGTAAAAGGCAAATATGAGTGTTTCTGATTAATATCGATAAATAATGCTTTCTTTAAACAATAAAGAGGAAGAAGCAAAGTGACAAGTGACCCAGTTGAAATGAAATTGCCACATTGAATTCAGACCAATGCAATAAATATATTTCTGATCAGTATCAGCTATGAGAGATTTTTTTTCTCCTAACTTCTCAATCAACAAGGACTGCTTCCACCTTTTAGAGGGGGATCCGCTCACACGATTAAACTTAAAGTAAAAAATATAAAAAAAATGTATTTAAATTGCAGTTCAAACTGAACAGAATGTGTACTTTATAAAGCTTTGTTTTGTGCACAATGCCATACAAATGCAACTTGATATAAATGCAAGGTCTACCTATTACATACCACTTTAATAATCTACTCACCGTGAACTTGACATGTTCTTTTTTTATAATGTTAAAACATGTGGTCTGCTTGTTAAAATGGATAGTATTACAATACCAGGACTCCTGCTTCTCTCTTTCTCCATATTATTTAAATTTGCAATTCATAGTACTTTTATCTTTTTAGTTTCAAAGGTTTTTGTGTTCAATTAGCGGTTACTGGAAACACCGAAATACTTTAAAACACCGAAATACACACCAAAATACACAAGTATTTACATGTTTTCAGTGTATATATTCGTGTACGCACCAAAATTAGGATTTGTATTCATTTGAATAATTATGCTCATCAAAATAAACTTTGATTTACGAGATTTTGATACAAATTATGTACTTTTTACCTATTTCTAGCACTATTCATGTAATGACATCACCATGTTCTTCTTGACTGGACAAGTATGATAAATGGCGAATCATAGTACATACACAAAATGGAAGTGAAAAGTATTAAAGTACCAAAAGTATTCGCCAACATTATATTGTATATTTACTTGAATGTTTAATGATATAATTTTAGACAATAAAAAAAAATTAAAAACATTAAATTTAATTATTATTAGTTCTGACCTTAAAATATAAGATAGTATACACAAGATGGAGATTTAGAGGGAGATTGTAACAAGACAGAATATGTGATAATAGACAAAGACAACTCAGGAAAGCATTTTTTAAAATGAAAAAAACATGTATTATGCATTCTTTGGCAGTATCTAATATTTACACTTAATTACGTATAAAAGAATATCAGACTTCGTTCCACCGTATAATGAATGAAATAATTTGACCACACAGATGTATTAATTAACATAATATGATTCAAGAATCCATTCCTCTTGACAATCTCCATGTGCAAAGTGAGTCCTGCAAATAGAAAGGATAAATGTAGTTTGGAAGGTATCACGTAATAACAATTTAAAATAATTACATATGTACATTATACATATATACATGTTGTGAACCGGTCATTTGGAACATAAGGCGTTCAAGTCCCTATTGATATTTTTGATCTATTTATTAATCTGCTTGATTATTTTAGAAGATGAATGAGATCTGATGAGTGTAATGAGATTTTTGTAGGAACTTAAGAACTGTGAAACGGAATGGCTATTTATATAATTTCTACCAACATGAATAAAAGTATATTTGGAGCTTTACAGGCCCGATTTGTTTCAATCTGTAATTTTGATATGCACAGAATATTTAATTCAGTATGTAGAGGTTTTTAATTAAAAAAATCGCAAGGAAATAGGATTTCCATTGAACTGCCCAATCAAGTCCAATAAAGTACAACCGAGTGATGTCAGTACATGATTTGTGATAGGAATAGGTAAAAAGTAAATAATTTGTATCAATATCACTTAAATAAAAGTTTATTTTGCTTTTTATTATTATTCAAACAATTACAAAAATCATAATTTCTGTGTGTACACTGATATATACACCGAAAACATGTACATACTTGCATATTTCAGTGTATTTCGGTTTTTGAGCGTATTTAGGTGTTTTTAGTAACCCTTAAATTATGTATCATCTTTCACGTTTTGTTTTACACTCTACACGGAGTTCCAATTTCCAATTTTGGATACATTGCCCTCACAGTTGATGTAAACAAATATTACTTGGCAATTTATTTTACCCATGATTCTCTGCGAATGGTCCAAAAAAGGAGTACCAGTGTGCGGGGACAAATGAAATTACATTTTTTTGTGTGGTTCATATAGGTGTAAACCAAAGAACTTCAGAAGGGCCTGACAAATCAGATTGCTGGAAATCGTGATGAGAAAAAGAAACCTCAAATTATTATCAGTTGTCTTCATTACTTTTTTAAAAAATTTGTTAAAACAGAATGCGTGCACATTGTTTAGTGACTATATTCTAATTGTTGTCGTCGTTGTGCTCGTTGTTTGTATCAAGCCTGCCTTAGCGAAGCTCGACATAACGATCACTTTGGCGTCCGTTTGCATGTCAGTATGTCCGTCCATACCCTAGATTAACCTCAATGTTAATTTTTTTTTACTTTCCTATTATATCAATACTATTTTATCCCACCCTAGATTAACCTCAATGTTAAATTTTTTTTTACTTTCCTATTATTTCAATACTATTTTATCCCGCCCTCTTCGGTTTTTGGAATATAGCTTTAGTATTCGCTTGTCTGCATCTGTGTTAAGAAAAATAATCTGATTGTTGTTGTTTTCATTTAAACTCTTTTGCATTTATTTCTCATTTGACTGTATTGTGCTACAAGTTTGCTCTTTTCTGCTGTATTGGTAACTCTAACCCTTTTGTTTTATATCATTTTTATTTAATGTCATTTAAAGGTATGCATATTGGTGGAATCTTCATTATCATTCATTATTATATTTTGTTTATTATTTTGTGGTTGTAATCACTTATTCATGATGATAATTACTATATATTTATATTTTGTTTATTATTTTGTGGTTGTAATCACTTATTCGTGATGATAATTACTATATATTTATGAAACTCGAACATTGGAGACAAAGAGATATAAAATTTCTTTGTAGACAATGTTGTTATTGTTGCTATTGGAGAAGATGATGATGCTGACGTGCATCATATATAATTATCTCTCTCTCTCTCTATCTCACACACACACACACACACACACACACACACACACACACACACACACACACACACACACCAGTACTATTTTATTTCTTTGTTAACATTTGTCATTTACTAATAGAACTTTTTTTTTTCTTCACATTTTCAGGTCACTATAATATTGAATTCCAGGAAGTTCTGTCTTATCCTCCATAGAGAATGGTGCATTTCAGTTTTGCTGGGGTGAGTACCTCAGTAAATTTCTGTACAGTAGAGCCCCTTTTGTCCAAACCAGCTTATTCGAATTATCACTATATGTGAACAAAATGAGGCTTGAATGCGGGTTTAGGCATACTGATTAGTTATCATTTTTATTTTTAGGACTATGGATTCTACATGCTGGAGTTTTGAAAATATGAGCTACCATATATACTTGAGTATAATCTAAGTCCAAATGCAAAACATAGACCCTGATCTGCCATCACATAATGTGCCAGCAGATCAGAGTCTGTTGTTTGTTCTACTGATTAATTCTTACAAACTGCATAGACCCAGATCTGCTGGCACATTATGCGATGGCAGATCTGGGTCTATGCAGTTTGCAGTTGGTATCAACTTATACGTGAGTATATACGGTAGCTTGTAAATTATTTTATCCAGGTATATTTCATTTTAAAATGCTTTGCATGGTATTTTTAAAGTGATATAGATTATTTGGAACCACTCTATACAAGTGTCATCAATGCATGCCCCCCTCCCTACTCTCTCTCATGGTAACTACTGTGACTTGACTTAAGGGAGGAGATGCATCACTTTTTCATACTCCTTTTGAACAATGTTTGATTTTCATCAGTTAATTCCAGTTAGTTGGCCTCTGCATTTTACACCTATGATACACACACTATAACACAGCATCTACCTCAAATGACTTATTACATTCCGTGCATATGTCAGTATATTAGATATAATTACTTAATATATTTTATTTATAATATTACAATCACTGTACGTGGGCACAATATATATATATATATATATATATATATATATATATATATATATATATATATATATATATATATATATATATATATATATATATATATATATATATGTATATCCTATCACCCTCTAGGATTTTGTACAAATTTTTTTTTTTAACTCCTGAATCTGCACGCTCCATTTTAACTATGTCAACAGACTGTTTAGAGATTAACCTGTGACCTGAAACTCGTCACGACATACAGAATAAATTGCCCTCAACACTAATAGTTACACTTCTGCAAAATTGTTATGGCGATTTAGAAATAAATATTTTTGTTTAAGATTCTTGCTTATAATACAGACGGTAACTGTGAGAGTGAATAAGTGATAATCAATGGTAGTTACAGATGTAATTCTTTTAGTTTGTGTCTGTGATTTGGTTGTTATACTTTGCATTTTGGCCATATTACTCAGTGTTGCATCCAGAGTGTTCGTGAGTTTCCCGCAATTTTATGTCCTATGTCCCCCAAATCTACACCGTGTGCACCCCTCTTGGTACGATTTTTGTCAGGAAAAAAAAAAAATCGAAACATATGCCTGCAACTTTTCTTTAGCGGATGTTCTATCACGTCTATGCTTATGTTAGCAATGACCAAAATCAGTAAAGGTGACAACAACTGTAAGATGGCGGTGAATATCCATTTGAAAACAATGAATCTGGCAATTAAAACATTAAAGGTTTGTGGTAGGCAGCTGAGTTGCTAAAGTCTTTGATCACCGGTAGTGTAATGCATTTTCAAGGTTAAAGTCACACCTATGACAAGGAAGATTTAATTTATTCTCAAGCAGAATTAATGATAAAAGAGACTAATTTATGCAAATACATAATTTTCATTTGATTAATTTTGTATTACTTTGAAAAGAAAAGTAATTAAGAAAACATGGATATTTATAATATTAAGTACGGGTATAGAATGAGTGAACACTAAAGTTGAATGAGAGTAAGATCAGGAACAGAAAATTCTATGGTGCAGCTCATTTCAGGTTAACCATATATTCAAACATGTTAATGTTTTCATGAGTTACTTTATCACATGATAAAACATTTATTGCAATTATGTAAGTGTTCAAGTTAATATGACAAAGTTAAGGTAGCAAAACTTTGAAGCAAACAAATAAGAATATCTCGTGTGTTTAGCACTTCTAGTGCATTATGTAGTACAATTTACCTTTGTTCCTTTAAAATGTTGCGTGTCCCTCAAATCTGGAGGGTGAGGGATGCAATGTCCCCTGCCCTTAGGATACTAGGTGCAACACTGACTTAAAATGAGCAGAGCAGAAACTCTACATTGTAATTAATTCTAGCTGATAAGAGTACCTAAATTACATTATTGTAATTACAAATTTGTAAAAATATTTGGTCAACTGCCACCAGAACAAGCAATTAAAATTTTTTAGTTTTGAAAACCTCACCAAAATTTGACAAAGTGTAAAAGATTAACATTCAGTTTTGCATTAACCCCTTAAACATGTAATTGTAAAGCCAATGTACTCACCCGTAACATCAGTGACCATTGGGTTAAAAAAGATGACCACTAGGGTGTGAATACGTCTGTGCATATGCTCGCACATAGTTTGTGGTTTTGTGGGTTTAATGCCATTTTTCAGTACATGATAGGCTATACATGGCAGCCATTATATCTTAATAATAATAATAATGACTTTATTTTATGAGGGTATCTCAGTTAGTATAATATACTATTCTCCCCTGAGACCTGCAGGACACATTAAGTATTAAAGCACAAAGTGTATATGATATGCATTAACAGAGCAAACTGGAGAGCATGTATTTTAATATTTAAAATGACAACTTCCCTTTAAGATAATGTTTATACAATTTTGTTTTGAACACATTTAGACTTCTTTCTGATCTAATGGTTATGGGGAGTTCATTCCATGAAATAGCACCAGAGTTTGCAAATGATTTTTTAAAAGTATTTGTTTTTGGAAATGGTATTCCACACTGATAATTTTTAATTGATCTTAATTTAGGTCCTTGGTACTGTTCTTCTGACTTAAAATGAAACATGCCATGCAAATATTGAGCCCAACATTCATTTTTAACTTTGAACATTAATAATGACTTGTGGTAGGCTAATCTGTATTTAAATTTCAGCCATTTCAATTCCGAGAACAGAATTTTGGAAGATGTATCAAATGGTAAATCTAGGATAATTCTTGCTGCCCTTTTTTGAAGTTTGTGGATAGTTTCAATATTACCATCAGTTGTATTTCCCCAAATTGGACAGCAGTAGTCCAGAAGTGGAAGAATTAATGCATTGTAGAATAATTTCTGATAGTTGAGTGGTAGATAACTTTTTATCCTCTGTAAAGATAAATTCTTCAACTTACAACAAAGCAAACATGTTTCACTTGCTTGCACCAGTCTATATTCTTATCAACATGAACTCCCAAAAGTTTGTCTGTGTCAACATTTTCAATTAGATTATCTTCAATATACAGCTCAAGATTTTGATTTCTGTTCATTGATAATCTTTGTCTATTTCCAAGCAACACTGCCTTGGTTTATAGGGGATTGATAAACATGTTATTCAGTGAGCACCAATATTCAAGTTGATATAAACCTTCACCCAATTGTTTGTTTGACATTTTAACATTAGAATCAGACTTATGCAAAGTAGTATCATCAGCATATATATCAGTTTTTGAATGTTGTACATACAGCGTCGTCATTTATAAATTATATAAATAATACAGACCCTAAAATAGATCCCTGTCGAACTCCTTTGTCTATCAGCTCTGCTTTAATGTTACCAATAACAACTTGTTGGCTTCAGTCAGATAGGTATGATCTGAACCAATGGAGTGACAAGTGAGAACATTTGTACTTTTCAAGTTTCCATGCAAGTATATTATGGTCAACTAAATCAAAAGCCTTCTTAAAATCAAGATATATAGTTCCAACCAATTCTCCATTGTCCATAGCAAGCAACCAATCAATGATTTTGTTAACACAGACTGACAGGAGTGGTTCTATCTAAATCCTGATTGGGATGTAAATAGTACTTTGAAAGGTAACCATTGATATGTTTGGAAACATGTCTTTCAAATAGTTTGGATATGGTTGGCAGAATAGATATTGGTCTATAATTATCTGGATTTGATTTTGAACCCTTTTTATAAACAGGCATAACCTTGGCATCCTTCAGTTGAGATGGGAAGATTCCCTTAGTAATGCTTTGATTAATTATTTAGGTAAGAGATGGAGCAATAACATCAGCAATAATATCCTGTGGAGGAAGAACCACCAACCCACGGGAAGCTGCTGGCAAGCTTTCTCACATACCCATATTGGCCGAGCCAGAGACTTGAACCCACATGGACAGAGGTAAGATGTCAGTGATTCGTAAAGGCGAGCGCCTTAGACCACTCGGCCACCTGGGGACCCACTCACATAGATTTTAGGGATTGTTTCAAAACAGTTTTGAAATGCTCTGAACTTTCAGAAACTATACCCAAATTTTTTTAAAAAAAATGAACAATTAAATTCCTTGTTCTGGTGGTAATTGATTAAATATTTTTACCTATTTGCAATTACAATAATATAATATATGTACTCCTATCAGTTATAAATAATTACAATATATAGTTTCTGCTGTGCTCATTTGAGGTCATATTGTAGGGAATTGGCTTGCTGGCAGGGTTGTTGCCGATGTTTAATTGGTCTAAATATAAAATAAAATGTCTAAATTGTGTTTCTTCTTTTTATTTTTTTCTACTATTTTGTTGTTTTAATTTTTCCTACTAAGGGTGCAAGGGACAGTTTTTATGCACAAATTTAATGTCGCGTCCACCTGCCTAATATAAAAATTAATTTTAAAAAAATACACAAATGAGGTCAAAAAGGTCCATATTTTTGGATAGCTATAATACAACAAAACGTAAGAATATCATTCACTTGACCTGACAAGTCAATGGCAGTTCACAGCATAAAAAGTGTATGCACCCCAACCTTCAATTTATACATGCATTTTTCACATCCAAAGGCGATTTGTGACACAAAGTAATGCTCACAGTGCAAATGCAATTCCTTTCCCTAGTTGATAATTGTGAAACACATTGTGCACTAAACAGCTTGATGCAATTCAAAATAGTTGCCATCCAGGCAGTTTTTGAGATATTCTACTTGCCTTGGACCCATGTATTTACTGCTATGGGCGGCTAGCTCTGCTTCCTAGCCGACTATTGGTATTTCACTGATTACATACTGTGAACTGACAATAGGTGACATGCCTCACATCAAAATGAAGATGAAATGCCTAATTCACAAATATATCCATATCTTTAATTGTTAAACAATAATAGCTCAAAAAGTCACATCATAGCCTTAAGTTAAGAAATTTTTGACAGGGGCCAATTTACAAAACTCCCCTGCCACATTAAACATTTTGGTCAAAATATTTTCTGTCAAAAGTTGTGTACATATCACATATTTAGACATTATCTAGTAAAATGATATAAAGGAAAATGTATTGTATGCAAAACTAATAATGTTATTACTCTTAGAAAAGTGACTACTTTGCAGCAAAAAGCATTGCATTCTATATATTGTGAGTTATGACCACCTGCATTTGTTCAAAGATTTAAAATTGTGTGCAACCACAGATGCTTCTTGTCTGTTTGCCACTGTAGCATCAGGGCAGAACCAAAATTCCTTTACAATGCTGCTTGAATCCCAAGGAGGAATTTTGGAGTTACAAATTTTATGAGTGAATGACAGAAATACTATGTTAGTTGTCAATGACAAAACTGAAAAGGTTCTCTAAACTGTTATAGCTAACTTAACTTAAAGAAACCAAGCAGTAAAGTAAATACTGTGCTTTAAAAGTAATTTAGTCTTATATAAAAAAAATAGTTTCTAACTTTTCATTATTGTTCTGGTGGTGCTAATAGCAGCAGCAATGTTGTGTGTGTGTGTTGGGGGGGGGGTGGGGTGGTGTTATCCCAATGAGAGATCAAAGTTTAATCAACAAACATTAGGCCTTATTGGAACATTGATATATTTCTGTGTAGGACTCTGCTAAGCATACGAAGTGACATATCATATAAGTCCAATGATAAATGGTCACTGAAATTGACTGTACATATTTAAATACTCTATACAATTTAACAGAGAAATTTCCTCTTAGACTCCCATGCACTTACAACTGACTTTAATAATTTTGGGAGCTTGTGAAATAATAGTAAATAGTAAGATATGGTATAGAACAAATATTAACAGTGGAACATTCAGTTCAAGATAGGAAGCATTTCAATTGCTTGACTTTTAATGAGTACATGCCACAAAACACAAGCCTTGCAGAAGCTAAATCTGTCAAAGTCACTCTCTTGTGCACTTAGATCAGGATGAGTATCTGGATGAGATTCTAGTGCTGCTGTCAGCATGACTGACCAATTAATCCTAATATTTTACTATGCAAATTGAGACCTGCAAAAAGAAAAGAAACAAGTGATGCACTTATAATACTGTGGAAATATGAGAATTTCACAGGAAAAACTATTGCTAACTGCAGCAAATGTTATGAACTAATTTGAATGTTTCAATCTCATGAATGTGAAAATGTTTTTCCTGTTGTGAAAATCCATAAAAGACAAGGCATGTACCTTTACCTTCAGTTGATAAAGGCAGAGTAACTTTGATTTTGGCTAGTGGAATCAGCATGCCAAGAGGACAGAATGATCTGCTCTTTTCACAACTTACATTCTAGTTATCAAAAGAATTGTTGATACAGAACTTTGTGGAAGTCTAGCTTTTGGTACAAAGAAAAACTTGTATACCAGTCAAAAGAAGCAAAGTAACAGGAAATTATATGCAAGTTCATTTTGCAGAACTGCTAAACCATGACCAAGCAATGAACATGCACATGGCCTAAACCCAACAAAATATTTACCTTATAGGATGCATTTAGCTCAACCTTTATGTCCAACACATTCTACCACTTATTTTTAAGCTTTTTCCCCTTTGATAACTGACCCTATAATTTTCAAGATATATGCATAACATTGATACATTTCTTATCGCTTAAGTGTGAGATATGAATCTTTGATGTCAACTTCACAGTGGGGTCATGAAGATAGAAACTAAGTTGGTGTGCTAAAACTTTCTTCTCCCCCAAAATATAGCCAGCAAAATGCTATATGCATCACTATTTGCAAGACAGTTCCATTGGTGGCATTCACCATTCGTAACAGTATGTTTATTTATGATTTCTAAGTAGTGTATCTGCTCCTGTGGAGTTTAACTACTTTGAAGAATGTGTGATGACATGTTATGCAATTGTTTTTGTGTGTCTGTATTGAAATATGAATAATATTCATTAAAATAGGGGTGCAGAGCTTGACACCTGCAGAAAGAGCAAGAAAATACATTGTAATCCCCATTATTTTCCCATATCTAGTAAGTTAAACCCAAAATATGCTACTTTGTCATGATGGAAATAGTTGCAACATAGAGGTGCAAAACACAGTTACCTCCACCTCAACTGAGTCTTCCATACATAAGAGTGGTATGTTGAAAAAGGAAGATAGTATAACAAAGCTAATGCATAACATAAAATTACTTACATACCTACAAAGAAACAGAAAATGATAACAGATGTGGCTGACTGCCAATAAAGAAATTTTATTTTTTCTTAAGGGTGCAAGGGACAGTTTTTATGCACAAATTTAATGCTGTGTCCACCTGCTGAATATAAAAATTCATTAAAAACAAATATACACAAGTGAGGTCAAAAAGGTCCATATTTTTGGATAGCTATAATACAAAAAAAAAAAAAAGAATATCATTCACATGACCTGACAAGTCATTGGAAGTTCACAGCATAAAAAGTTTATGCACCCCGACCCCTAATTTATACATCCATTTTTCACGTCTGAAGGCCATTTTTGACACAAAGTGATGCTCACAGTGTAAATGCAAGCCCTTTCCCTAATTGATAATTTTGAAAAATGTTGTGTGCTAAACAGCTTAATGCAATTCAAAATAGTTGCCATTGAGGCAGTTTTTTTTAGATATTCTACTTGCCTTGGACCCATGTATTTACTGGTCTCAGACCACAATTAGCACCCCCCCCTTGAGGTTGACCAAAATCGGGAAGATATTCAGAAGAAATAGTGCCTTGTTTGCCTGGTCTGTTTGCCAGTGACTTATGTGGTAAAATTGCTTATTGTAATAATTATGAAAGGGTAGACTTGAAACTTTATGAAATTATACAGAAAGTTGCATTTGCTTGCTGTTTAACGAAGACAGTAGGATGTAAAAGGTCCCTGCTTTCTGGGTCATGCAGATGCTTTTTGGTTACTTCCTCTATGTCAGTTTGTTTACATTAGTAATACACAAAATGGAGCTGGTCAATCTAGTATGAAACCTTGCTGGATTTATTGAACTAAGGTGGGTTAATGTGTATCAAAAGGCGATTGGTCTATCGGTTATGGTAAAAGTGGCATAGTGTTGAAAGCTTGTACATAAAATAGAAGAAAAATAATTGTGGTTTGAGGCCCACTGCTATGGGTGGCTAGCTCTGCATCCTAGCTGACTATTGGTATTTCAATGTCTACATACAGTGAACTGACTATGGGAGGCGTACATGCCTCACATCAATTTGAAGAAGAACACAAGCCCGAAACACCTAATTCACAAATATATCCATATCTTTAATTATTAAACAATAATAGCTCAAAAAGTCACATCATAGCCTTAAGTTAAGAAATTTGACAGGAAAATTTATGAAACTCTCCCCTGCCGCAAAAAAGAGGAATGCCAAAGTCAGTTAAGTATGTTTCTATAACGAAACAAAGAAAAATATATTAATGTTGACGAGAGCGATTAGATAGCTTCGTTTCGTTAAAGAATCTTATCACTACTTTAACCAACTTCGCCATTCCTCAACTCCCATTGCATTTCAACCAACTGAAATGTATGTCAACAGAACTTGAAAACATGCCCACTTGCTTGCATCAGAATTTGAATCCATTTGGAAAAAGACTTGATTTTTTTCTCGTGTTTTAATTATCAATAAATAAAATGTACAAGCTATCACTTCGCTTAATGTTTAATTATTACGGCAAACAAACTTAAAATTAATGTAACAAAGTGAATAATTGCATTCTCACGGGTGCAGTCTGATTCAGACCATGGCTGATTCCAAATTACAGGCCAATCCAGACCAAAAGTCAGGCTGATTCAGACCATATTATATCTCATGTCTCAGGTACGTTGTGTAGTGCAAAACTTAATTTAAGGAAATAAAACCCAGACTTTATATGCGAGATAATGGCATTGTTCTGTATACAAATCAAATTAAATAACTGGTTTTTGAGCACTGAATGGTATCATTTTGACATTCTGATTTATGTGTACCACAAGGAAATTCAGCCATCTATATTGATTCAGTAAAAACCTAGCCAACTGAACAAAGATTTACAGATTTTAAGCATTTTTATACGAAGATCCAGCAATTGTTTTTTAAAGACACGACAAACAAGATGGTGAGGTAAAGGTAATAAAAAAGTGGCATGAAAAACAACATCAGCACTTCATAAGGTACCGACCATTAATGACCCATCTAATTAAGGTGCATAAAGACATTTGTATAATCTTGATCGTCATCTTGTACAATTATGTTTTTAAATGAAAGCACCAAATTATCTTGTCAAAAACATGAAAGAATAACTGCTCTTCTTAATATACTTTAATGAAGTTCTTTGCTTTTGATGTCAGAACAAAGAGGATCAATTAAGAGTGGATTAATTAAATGCAGTCATTATACCTAATTACCCTAAAAGTATTGTACTATAAATTGTTTTTTTTAATTAAATAATGTTATCATTATTATTGATATTATAATTGTGAATTAAAACTTATGAGATCAGTTTTGGAATGTAATAATTAAATGTAGTCATTAAGCATAATATACCTAAGTAGTGTAATATAAAGCATGCATATCGGTAGTTACATTTTCGCACAACCACACTTGTTTGATTTTGTTTTCTTCATTTTATTCACTCATTCTAAATCCATCTACTCTATTATATAACTAATATTAAATTATCAAAGTTATGAATTATACATGCACAACCAATGATACACTATGGCATATACAAAATAACTGAAGTGCAGTGTTTTCAATGCGTTCTAGTGTTTCGGTGCATTTTTGTGTTTCTATACACTGCTGGATCACACCCTTAGGTAGACCAACAAATTGTTCTCGGCCTTTGTTTTTGTTTTTTTGGTGACCACCAGAAAAAAAAACAAAGGCAGAGAACAACTTGTTGGTCTAACCTTTAGACTGACCTCGTTTAATATGGAGTTTTGCCTTACATGTTTCTTGGGGCATGCAAATAATGACCTTTCAAAGGAAATTAATGTACGAGGATCCAAATAAAGTGAATAATCACCATTTAACGGTATGTATAATCAAATTCTAAAAAATGACACCAGTTACTGAAATAGTCAGTACTGAACGCATACACGACCCGTATGACTTTTACTAAAGAAAATGTCAATGTGGTCATGTAGGCGCATTTACTCATCTTAAATTAAATATTAATTGTTGTTCTAAAATTTAATACTAATACAGTTTAACCAAAGTTTATTCAATCCTGATTATTGAATGCTCTGCACCTTAACTGTCATCAAGAAACTTCCAGACCAAAATTATTGATCGCTATGGACTTTTACAATGGTGGCCAGTTACTAAACTGGGTCAAGAAATGGGAACATTGGTAATCACAATATAAGGTAGGAATATTTTTTTCATCATGGGTGGCTGTCACTGTGCCATCACAGCGCACGACATTCGATCCGGTTTGTACTGGATCACACCTTTAGGTTGACCTCGTCCAAAAATGTCTATGTACTTTAACATCGAGTTTTGCATTGTGTGTTTCTCGGGGCATGTAAATCTATCTATCTATAAATTTTTTGACGCAGTCACACTTAACTATTAAGCAACAGGTGGTGCATGGTCAAGAATATAGAAAGGTAGCGGTAGGACAGATAGAAGAGTAATAATAGAAAAGGTAGAAGTCAGTGAAGAAATGTTAGTCTACGTTTTGTCCCTTCATACTCAGACCAATCCAGCAACCATGGCGGCGAAGAGATAAATGAACCTCAACCGGCACAGCCCTGAGAATCACTAGGTCTTACTTGTAGCTGACTATTGCATCAGAAGGTGATGTTGGAAAGCTCCTGCTTGTGAGATACCAAGTCAGGAGCTTCTGCAATTGTTGATGACAATTTGTTCGAAGTCCCTATCGTGCGTGGAAAGAAGCTGAACTTGAAACAGTTTGTTGCCACTGACTTCAGTAGGAACTACTTCGTGTGATTTGCCCTAGTTCGGCTATATGTTAGGGTCAAATATTTGTCCGCTGGTATGTTCACTAGATTAACGTTAAATATTGACCTATCAAAGGAATATGGATGTGTGAGGATAAAAAAAGGTGAATAATTGTCATTTGAAGGTATGTGTAATTAAATTCTAAAAAACGACACCCATTACTGAAATAGTCTGTACTGAACGCACACATGAACTACAGAACTTTTACCATATAGTCTTGCTCCATAAACTCTATTTTACCTTCAAAAAGTCCAAAAATAACTTATATAGTATGATAGACAGGGTCCGGTGTCAGAACGAGTCATAGGAGTAATCTGAGGAACTTTTGTCACTCGGTATGATTTTTTTCCTTTAGATTATTGCTTTTTTAACATTAAGCTTGCGTCGGCCACCTGTGCTTTCTCCTACTAAAGAGTTCTCCCAAGGGAAGTGACTCCAAACCAGACACATAATTAAAAAGGGAAACAACTAAGTACGGTTATTTCCCTTCACATATATCCCTTTTCTAATGAGACAAACTCTATTATAACAAGATGACCCAAATACATGGTGTATAAGCAGATAACCCCTAAGGCAGGGCCCGAATGTTTGCACGGAATTGTACATGTACCTTATCCAGTTGTGTGATCTATACTAGCAGCATACTGGTGTATTCTCAAATCACGTTCGCCTTTAGGTAAAGGTTCAAGTGCCCTTAATGGCCATATGTCTTAAAATGAACACAGCTGAAATTAAACATTGCAGTTTATTCGGACTAACCTAGATTACAGTATTGTAATTACAAATAGTCAAAAATATTTAATCAACTACAACTTAAAGAAGCTGTTTATTTATTTATTTATTTCTTCTAAAACTTCACCAAAAAATTACAGTGGTACACATGTGTCTGCACACCAGTGTTCATCTATTCAAACCATAAGTGGTCACTGACGTTACGGATGAGTAACCTCAACTTTACAACTACATGTTTAGGGCGTTCATTAAAAACTAAATGTGAATCTTTTGCACTTTGTCAATTTAAGTTTTGAAAACTATATAATAATAATAATAATAATAATAATAATAATAATAATAAATAATAATAATTATAATTACAATATATAGTTTCTGTTGTGCTCATTTGAAATCATATGATCATAATACATGGTGAAATGACCAAGAAGGGCACATAAATCATAACCATACCAATTTGGTCACTACACATACACAACGTCTTTTGACTATAGGAACTTGTAATGTGTAATGAGCAAAAAAAGAAGAAGAAAAAAGAAACTACACTAATTAATTCAGACTCCGCTGGTAGCGTCGCTATTACATTATGGTAATTACAAATTGGTAAAGGATTTAGATGAAGTTTTTTTCCTTTGTTGATATTTTCTAAACCCCTTGATGGATTTTTTCATACTTGGGATGAATCATTATGATGCTAAGACAATTCATTTAGCAACACTCCTCGCTCGCTTGTGTAACTTTGACGTCAAAGCCAGTTAAAAAAAATTTCACAAATATGCATTCAGGTTTTGGTTGCAGTTTATTCGTTTGCTTATATTTCCTGAACTACTTGATAGATTTTCTTCATACTTTGATTGAATAGTTATTAAACTTTTGTCCCTGGGGTCAAGGTCACAAATTTTATAGCAGTGCTTTGATCGTTGGCTCGACATTCAGGCACTTGCCTTCTTGTTCCAGAAATAAAAACAAATAATAATCGCGGTAAGAAACAAACGAGTAAGATCCTACATATCAGTCATGCTTTAATTTGTATCTATAGATAGGTACAGTTGCGCAATACAGGAGGTGGGTGGGTGGGTATGACTATCTTTGCCTGATGATATACTCAGATAAACCAGTCATGACACATGCAGATCAAATTAGAATTTGAATATTGGGTTGAAAAATAGTTATGCAGCATGATGCGTAAAAAAACAATTGTGACTTTTTGCTGATAATAAAAATAGAGATATTAACTCCATGCTTTAAGTCCATATAAGAGAATAACTAGGTGGAATTATAATGGCAGGAATGGGAAAGATGACACAATCGGTAAAGAACAGATAGTGCCGATTAAAAGTTAAGTTCCAAAAATTTAAAGATAACAAAAATGCCCCCCTCCCCCCGCCCACAAAAAAAAAAAATTGTTTAGGACAGAACTAAATAAACCAGACCTGAATCTTTTCGGCGCATGCGACTTTTTTGTTGTTGGAATGTTACTGTTGCCATTGATAGCCCATGCTGTAGATGTTGTATTTGAATGAGAGGAACAATGAAGACTACTAAATTCTTCTAATCCAATTCGAAATCGAAATTAAATGAAGTACATGTATACAAAATAAAGGTCGATACTCTATTTTTCTACATGTAGTTGAATGACAGCCAAATTATTTAGGTCTCTGAAACCACTGTCCTAATAACTATTTTATTTTATTTGATAATAGGCAAGCAGCACCTTTTGGAAATAACTTCTTGTAAATATTAATTTATTAGATGGTTGTAGTTTGTCACGTTGTCATTGTTTCACCAGCGTTAGAAAAAAAAAGGAAGACGGTTTTTCTTTGCTCTCCTTTGTGTCAACATAAGCAACGTTAAGTATTTGTTATGGATGATACTTGGTAAAATTTCTAAGCATGTGTGTTAAACAATAAATATTTTTGACATTGGAATGATGAGACCATATACGGACACGTAAAAAGTCATAGATTGATGTGCTTTAGCTTGCATCAAGCTCAGCAAAACTAGAAATGGTCCCCTATCGCTACATGTCTTTACAATTATTGTAAAATAATTATTTAAATGATCACTCAAAGTTGACTGGTCAAAGATAGTATATTCCTCTCAGTATATATATAGCATTAAAAGGTGTATGTTGATGGGTGAAATCTTCTGTTGTTAAACTTTTATAGAAACTGGTAAAGGTAAAGCACTATTTAACTGGAAGAATGTGACACGATTTATGTAAGGTCGTTAGTCTAGATAAATTTCTCATAGTTTCATATAATTTAAAACTTGTCTTGTTTATTTTCTATTACAAAAACGTTAATATTATAGTTCATTTTGTATTTATACTTGTATGTTGCAATGCTAAATAGCAGAATCCTTGAAGTTCATCATAACGAAGTCCAATCTTTTGATGAAATGTGATGAATGGCCTTGTAACCATGATAAAATGATGTGATCATAAAACTTCATTTTGCATTGCCCAGTACATGTACAGTTTTTTCACCTGTAAATATCTCTGTTAATGTTGTTAGAAGTAATATACACGATGGTACTGTTTATTGACAAGATTTGTATTTCCTTGAAACCCTTTTTTTCCCCCGATAAATTCTGAAAACCGAAACAGCTATATATTTTTTTTTTAAACCTAATGATATATGCTTAAATGAGTGGAGACAATCTTTCATTAGGATATTTAAATCCATTTTAGATTCCGAAATAGGTTTCAGAGGCTGATATTTCACGGGATTTGTGATATTTCACCCTTCAGGATCCAGATTGTATGTCCCTAAACAAATATGGTTACGACATACAACGTTACCCTTATCAGTTTATCACGTCCGGTCACAGTAAGTTTTGCATTTAGGTCAAGTTCTTAGGCACTGTGGTGAGGAGTTCGTGCTTCATGAACACATTTTTACGTGTATCTATATAGAGGTCTTTGCTCTACTACTATCATAGCCATTTCTCAATTTGCCCGTGTATTTTCCACAAGTGATAAAGAATATGCTGCTGGAGTTTCAGATTCCACTCAGTAAGGGTCATAATCTTTCCACTGAATTCTTGCATTATTTTTATAATCTTATCTAAGGGAATGACAATTCCGATGTCCAAATAGCCCTACCCCCCCCCCCCCCTCAAATAATTGTTGAGCTAGTCCATTTGCTTTTACAGAGAAAAGAAAACAAATCAGAATTTTTATACTGTTTTCCATGCCATATCAGTGCAGAACTAAGTCAATATTGGAACTATAGATTCTGCATCTTTGTATTTGAGTTGGACCCTAAGATTAATATGATTATCTATGCTTCTATATTTTTCATTCATATTTTTGTGTATAAATACAACTTTGGTTCAGCTTCTTGTATGTGTACTTATTTTACTCCATCTGCGGATGTACATCACAAACACATATTAGGTAAATTCATTCGTTAATTTTATTCCTTCCTTTCCTCTCTTCTTCTTCTTCTTAATAATAATAATAATAATAATAATAATATTATTATTATTATTATTATTAATAACACCAACAACAATAATTTTAACAATAATAACTAGCCAGAGTTTTTCGACTAAACGTCCTGACCATATTTGTGTTTAAGCATACAAACTGGACTATGATGGAAGAGTTTTCGCAAATCCATTAAAAAAAATAAACAAATAAAACGAAAACAAATTTAAGTATTAAATTATTATTTGATTTAACAATTAAACTATTATTTGATTTAATAATTAATTGTAACTGTTTTTAATTATAACATCTACTAATTTGTAATTCAGCCATAATCTAAACTAGATTTTGGTATTATCCTGTGTCTTGTTACATTACTACATCCCAGGCATGAACATAATTAAAAAATCCGTCAGTAATCCCCATAGGCTGTGGAATTACTTATTATCTAAAAAAATCTCTTTAAACTGCATCATGGTTAAAAACTTACAGAAATGTTTTAAAAAATGGAAGGAGATACTTAAAAATTCCTGGTCGCCAATGGTGATGACAGCAGCCTCAACGTTGTCTGTCCATCTTCAATTGTCATCAGGAGTCAACATTTAAACAAATTTACAATGGTTGTTTGTCACAATGCTGACGTAAAGCTAAGTTTCATATGCCCATATCATAGTTTTCTGTCTTATGCGATTGTAATAAGATCTCATGATGTTGCTGATGACTATGATGTCGTACAAGGCAAGGGTTTGTCTGAGGCATCTGAATTACTTGAATCATTTCACAACTCTACCTTGTGATTGTATTGAAACAAATAGGTGTTCATCGTGTGATAAAATCTTACATTGATGAAATTATTATATCTACTGCTTGTATTATTGTTCTCCGCCACTTTGATATTATTTTCTGACATTTCTGGCCGTGGCTGTAAACAACCGCATACATAGAGGCAAATTCAATTATGGACAGTCTGCATGCATGCGTTGAATGTTCACATAGGAGTTAAACTGCCCGTGGTCCGATATGTGGTCGTTTGTGAGAGGGATTGCTAATAAACAATGAATATTTGGATAAATTAGATGCAATGTATCAATAGAAGACTGTTTCAAAACTTGCCTCTTTGGTTCACAGGTGAGTATATATTGTTACGTCTAGGGGTTAGAGATAGTATCAAAAGAAAGAACGACTCAAACAAGCTTTCGCAATTTATAAAATATAAACTGAATTTCCTAAAATATTAAATATTTCAAACAAACAAAGTGAAAGAATTAAAAATAACCTACAGTTTAGAAATTCCTAAATAATCCTAAATGTCCTATTGAATTTTGATAATTCGGAAGTTAATCCAAAGTATTCAGAATGAAGTCACTAATGTGTTGATGTGCCACAAGAAACAGTTTTAAATCCAAATGTTACTAATCCCAGGTAAACTCCTGTGAATGTAGAATATTGTTAAGTTCCTTGAAGAATAGTACTTAAAATCCAAAATGTACTATGTAGATAATAGATTTTCACCAGCTGATTTTACAACAATAATCTTCCTCAATAACCTTATGATTCTGGAGAACTGCAAAGAATGCCCATTCAGTGGTTATATTGGCATTATATAGTCTCTTACGGCGTAAAAGAGAATTTAAACTTCTAATTGTACGACTTAGAATGAGTTCTGTCAACAACCTTCTTTAACCAATCAGAAACTAGGTCGCACATGTTACTGCTTGTAGTGCCTTTGCACTACAATTAAAATACCTTATTACAAATCAACATGATGTTGACATAGGATTCAGGTCATAAAATCAGCATGTGCTACCACGTGATTTCTTCATTGTGGGTTAAGCTGACCGACATAATTATTAATTTTCCCAGGACATAGCATGACTCATGTAAACGTGTTGAAGTACAGCGTACTTTACAAATAGCGTAGGCTACTGAACTAAGGAATTATAATACAATGATTATAAACCCAAATGAAAACTATAATAATTGAAAGATAATACATAATGCCGTCACAATATACTTGAATCACATTCGCTGTGAGCTGCTAGAAATCCAGAATTTCTATGCGTAAGATCGTCCTCCATTGAATCTGCTGTTGTACAGTTGTTCTCGGTCACAGGCAGTAATGATAGAAAATAACTATTAAAAACAATTGGCAGAGAACAATTTGCTGGTCTGCTGGCAGTTTATCCCACGATAGACGCAGAAAATATTCAGCATTAAACTCTTATAATTGCAATCCTGCACTCGTTTATTAAAATTGTATCTGATTCTCTTGTTTTTATCTGTGTTTCATTTCCTCACTTTTAAGATAAGAATATATTCTCCAGTTTTGAATCAGTTTTTTTGATGTTGAGGAATCTCCCCAACCCCAAATGCTGACCCATTGTCGGGAATGAAAACGTCTAGCTAGTTTAAATAAGTTGAATAAACAAACGGAAAAATGTTTACATAATTGAAGAAATCTTTTTTTCAAACAAGTTGGACAATTTTGCATTGTGCGAAATATTTCATAAATAAATCATACCCATCAAGTGTCGATTGTCCCAATTAAATGCAAGTTTTATGAGATGAAAGGGGTATCTGAACCCAAGGGGAGACTAAAACCCAATGGACTCAGTAACTTTGATTTTTTTTAAAATCGGGGTTTATTTGCAACAGTACACACCTGATGAGTATATAATTCTTCTGTAGCATCCGTCATAACGATTTATCATACTTAGCCAAACAAAATTAAGTTGTGTGGGTTTTCTAGATTTATAATCACTATCCACAGCATGCCATATTTCTATATGTGCAAACCGCTTCAGTTCAAAGTATCCAATCAGCATTGTTCAAGTTGGCGCATGGTTTAAAACTTGTAAGTGCAATGTTATGAACAGTTGCTGTCGATAAATATCAGTCAGTATATCGCACTTTAACTTCATTGTGAATCAAGTGAATTAAAGATGTGCAAAAAGTATATGAGTTGTGAATCCAGTGAATTAGAGATGTGCAAAAAGTATAAGAGTTGTGAATCCAGTGAATTAGAGATGTGCAAAAAGTATATAAGAGTTGTGAATCCAGTGAATTAGAGATGTGCAAAAAGTATGAGTTGTGAATCCAGTGAATTAGAGATGTGCAAAAAGTATATAAGAGTTGTGAATCCAGTGAATTAGAGATGTGCAAAAAGTATATGAGTTGTGAATCAAGTGAATTAGAGATGTGCAAAAAGTATATAAGAGTTGTGAATCCAGTGAATTAGAGATGTGCCAAAAGTATATAGGAGTTTAAAAGAGTTAACACGTGTCAGATAAATGTAGAATGTGAGAAATTGTGCCCTGAATTTTCCATGATCAGCTTTGACGTTCAATGGAATAATGATGATCTACTAAATCAGGACCCTGGTTTTAGTCAACATCTTAAATTTTCTTACTGAAATTGAGCTTTTTCGATACCTTACATTGCTTGGTTTGGAACTAACTATAAAGGGGTAAGTCGCGAGCAACCCTCCCCCCCCCGGGGCAAGTCACTAGCGAGACTTCCCACAGGCAGATGCAAGTCGCGAGCGAGCCCCCCCCCCTTTGGCATGAGCAAGTTGCATTCGAGCCCCCCCCCCCCCCCCGACACACCTGCCTGGGAAAGTTGAGAGAGAAGTCCCCCCAGCGGGAGCAAGTCGCGATAGAGGCCCCTGGCCGTGGGGGGCAAGTCGCAAGAGAGGTCCTGCCGGCGGGACTAAGTCGCGGGGGGTGGAGGGGACCTCGGCAGGAGTAAGTCGTGAGTGAGGCCTTCCTGGCGGCGGGGCAAGTCTGTCACGGAGCTTTCAGCATGCCGTCCACTTATGAAACTGGAGTTTCCAAAGTTCACGATCACTTCAATGGCACGTACAGAGGGGCCGCGCAACGCACCTGCAACCTAAAGTTGCGAATTAGCCCAAACAAAACAAAAATTTCGGTTCTTCACAGTTGGGGCAGGTACAATGGACACCTAATTATGCAAGGAGTTGCCACAGCATCAAATGCGCCAATAAGCGCGATTCCAAACAATATGGAAAAATAAATGATATTTCGACTAGGTCAGTTGCAGTTTATCGACTAGCTACAGTTTCTCAATTCCAGCCCGGACAAACCAGTAAGCAACCTTGCAGCGGGAAGCAACGATCAATTTATGATTAGTAGTCAATATGGTAGCGCTGAACCTGAAAAGTTAAAGTTGCTTACATGCAAAGGAATTTACCCTTACGAATACATGAGACCTTTCATTCGTTGCTGTCCCGCGAAGGTATTTCTGCCAAAGACTATAAGCACGCGAACAGTCTAGTCGGTGTTTGGTTGTCAAATTCTCGGGGACTACCATGATCTGTATTTACGCACTGATGTGCTGCTGCTTGCGGATGTCTTTGAGACTTTTTGTGATATGGCTATGCACGTGTACAAACTAAACCCAGTGCACTACTTCTCATCACCAGGAATGGCTTGGGATGCACTGCTGTTGAAAACCCTCATCGAGTTGGAACTGTTCAGTGGCATCAATCAGCATTTGTTTATTTAACGTGGTATCCGCAGCGGTATTTCAATAGCAAGTCACCGTCAAGTCATACATTGCTAGAGTTGTTACTTTGTCGCGGAATAATTTTCAAATGTAATAGATAGATACATTGGTTTGGCTGTAGTTTGGTATTTTATGACACATCAACACTTAAAGGCTTTATCATGCCAAAGCACGTAAACTGCCTTACCTACGAACAAACCAGCTTATTTAGATAGATATACTGTATATAGACAGACAGATAGATATATTGGTAAATAAAGAGTTGATAGACTGGCAAGTTTGTTTTTAAACTAAAGGTTTTCTTATCCAATAAATAGTTCCTTTTGTGGGATGAATACATAACCAACTGCAAATTTTATTTCCTAATACTGAAATAAAATATAATAATAATAATAATTTAAGAACAAGTAACACGGAAAAATTGTTTACGAGTGAAGAGAAAAAAAAGTTGCTCAGCAAAACTTGAATTATTCAATTGAATTTCTCTGATCCAATGCAGTAAATCAGAATTTGTTTTCCTATGTCATACTCCGTTTTGTTTTTAAGGCAGACATTTAAAAAAAAAAGATTTATTTCTAAAGCAGCCTTTATCTATGTGATAGCTAGTTAGCCTTCATTCAGTTGATCATTTACTTTTCTTTTAGTAATGGCTACAAGACAATGCAAATTTTATGGAAAGTTTTCCACAATCAAACCTCGCATCGTCAACATGAATGAAGACTTCAAAATGTGGGGTCCTATAAAGGTGCAGAATGTGAAAAAAAGCCTTTATTTAGTGTTAAAAGCTGCCTCTGACATTCAGCTGCGTACGGGATGGAGATATTGCATGTTTGAAATGTATGTGGAAAATCTTTCACTTCAGACAATGAGCTACGATGATACGAGAGAGCGAGAGAGATAGAGAGTTGAAGTTTTAATGTGAACGTTGTTTGGAAAGTAAATCAGAGCTTCAAGACCACATGGATTTATATACGGGCCATAAACTGCTCAGGTACGACACATGCGGCAAGCCATTCAGATTTGAGAAGATACAGCACGCTACACTTAGACTAGCAATTTGATTACGCACAATGCTTGCAAAGGTATCCATCTCAGTCCCACTTCTGCGAACACCTCTGCCACTGTACGATAAATTGTTCAAATCACAAAAGCATCTGAATCACCACAGAGTAAGCATCCGTCCGAGTAAAGTTTGCATTTTTCCTTTCTGATAACGATTTGCATTTTTTTTCTTCAGGAACTGTCAGTGCTATAGCTTTTCGAAATGGTAACGTGCATATTCCTTTTTCAACATATATTGTTTGAATCAGCATACCAGACATCGGTAGATGTCACAAGGGTATGATCTTGTCAGTTTTTTTCCAGTTGCCATGGATTCTTTATTGGAACCTCTGGTGCTTCATTCAGATTCATCAAAGCTTTCGTCCTTGTATGCAGTTGATCGCAAAGTTATCTAAAGCGAGGGATATTGCTCTTAGAGTTCTGGTAATTTATTTGAGGAGGAAAGGAATGGTTCATATAAAAGATTATCAGATTAATCTCTTACATGACTGTTGGTGTACATTTAATCTGGATTACTTATGTTTGGTTAAATTTGCGAGAAAAATTGTAAGTCATGCTGTCGATAACAAAATAAACAGCATAGAAAGACAAATATCACTTTACTAAGATTGTAAAACTGGAAAGTCATATTTCTGTATAATCAATATACTTGCATGAAAAATAAAAGAAACAATTGTCCGTATTATAATAATTGATTAAAAGAAACCTTAGATAGAAAAAGTAAAATTGCACCCTCTTCTCGAGGTATTTAAACTACCCCCACACACCCCCCCAACAAAAGCTAAAATATAACACAAATTTAAAAATTGCACCCTATTTGAGGTTTTTACATTAACATTTTTCTTCTTTCCATAAATGTGAGCTTGACTTTTTACCTTGAAATTGACACTTCTTTCGTACCCATCGTGCAAGTCATCTCAAAACTTTGATGAAGGTACATGGTCGAGAACTTGAATTTCTGCAGAAACCATTTTTTTCCGTTCAGTCACAGTGACTTAGACCTTTGATCTTCTAATTTAATCTGCCACATCTGGTGTTTATTTTATCCTTGTGTCGTTTTTGTTTTTCACACTGCAATTTAGAATAGTGAACAGTCTTAATTAGTTTGGATATGATCGAAATACAACTAGTTTATTGACAGTATACAGACAACAAGCTACTTTTATATAATGCAAATAAGCTGCTGCTTACCACTATTTCTGTTTACACACACACACATATATATATATATATATATATATATATATATATATATATACATATACACACACACAGGAGTTGCACTAATTTCCCAAATCGTGAAGGCCAGGACTTCCTGAGCATCATTTGTACAAGTCCCAGTCTTAAATATTGGAAGTCCCAAAATGTTCAGTTTTTGTGCGAACATATTAGTACAGTGTTACATTTGTGATAGCCAGGTAGTGATGGAATTTTTTTAAAAATTTTATATTTATGGCACTTTTAACACATTGGTTATATCATGCAGAGGAAAGGGTAGCTAAGTGCAGACTGGTTGGCATGTGGCATGCATGTACAAGATCACTTACGACTTTGGCCAGATGAGCTAAATATGTGTGAAACAAAAGTCCCTCGAAGGAACTGGTACTCCACTGGCAGAAAAGAATTTCCAGGAATATAAGACAAGACCATTTCTTATTTTTAACAGCAGAGTGTTGAAAGCATCTGATATTCTTCAGCAATAACATTTTCAAGACGGCTACTGTGGCGGCTATATTGGATGCAAGATCAGCACCATTTTTATTTAGGACCAACTTGACATCATAAGAAGTCTTTTTGTGAGAACTCCATATCAATATGAGCATCCATTCGGGAGTAGTGACAATAAGATTTTCAAGATGGCCATCACAGTGGCCACATTCGATGCAAGATTGGTACCATTTTAATTCAGTACCAACTATACATTACAAGAAGTCTTTTGGTGAAAACCCCATGTTGATATGGCCATCCATTCAGGAAGAATGGCAACAAGATTTTCAAGATGGCTACAATATTGTACATCAGATTGGCATCATTTTCATTAAGACTACCTAGACACCCTAAGAAGTCTTTTGGTGAAAACTCCACACCTATACGACTTCTGTTTAGGCGGAGCAACGACAAGATTTTCAACCTGGCCACCATATTGAGCGCCAGATTGGCACTATTTTCAGTTAGGACCAAGCAGACATCACAAGTATTCTGGTGAAAACCCCATGTTGACATAACGTCCATTTAGAAGTATTGGTAACAATGTTTTCAAGATGGCTGCCATGCTGGACTTAAGATAAGCACCATTTTCTCTCATCAACTAGGGGGCCCCAGGTGGCCGAGTGGTCTAAGGGGTTCACCTTTACCGATCACTGCTATCTCACCTCTGTCCGCGTGGGTTCGAGTCTTGGGCTTTACCAATGTGGTTATGTGAGAAAGCTTGCCAGTAGCTTCCTGTCGGTCGGCGGTCCTTCCTCTGCAATGTATAGCCTATTGTGTGCTGAAAAATGGTGTTAAACCCATAAAACCACAATATCAACTAGACCTCGTCGGTCTTTTGATGCATACCACACATTGATATGACAATCCATTTAGGATAAGAAGTTATAACAAGATTTTCAAGATGGCCACCATATTGGAGGTTCAGATCAGCACTCTTTTCATTTGGGACCAACTAGCCATCATAAGCATTCTGGTGAAAATCATATATTGATATTGTCTTCTGGTCAGGACAAGTAGCTATAACAAGATTTTTTATGATGGCTACCATATTGGATATCAGGTTGGCACCATTTTCATTCACGACCAACTAAGCATCATAAATCTTTTAGTGAAAACCCCCATGTTGATATGACGATCACTGAGGAGTAGCAGTAACAAGTATTTCAAGTTGGCCACTGTGGCAGCCATATTGGAAGTCAAAGCAGCATTATTTTCATTTAGGAGCGACTAGACCTTGGAATGAATGCTTTCATGGCAATCCTCCAAGTAGTTGAGGAGTTGCATTAACTTGTGCTAATGGACAACACACAACAAGCCATCCCTTACGTTCTTCTGGTCTATGACCAGTACAGCTAACAAGAGTCCCTCGAAGAACTGATGCTGTACTGAACATAAAGAATTTCCAGGAATTCAAGACAAGACCGTTGTAACCGTCTCGTGTTGAAACCATCTCTGGTATTTTTCAGCAATATAATTTGTTTCAAATTAGCTGCTGTGGTGCACATAGTGAATGTCAGCTTGGCACCATTTTGATTTAGGACAAAGTAGACATTATAAGTGTCATAATGATCATCCATTCAGAGGGAGTAGTGACAACAAGATTTTTAAGACAGCCTTTGTGGCAGCCATATTGGATGCATGACTGGAACCATTTTACTTTAGGACCAACTAGGTATCATAAGGAGTATATTGGCCAAAATCCCAGGTTGATATAGCCATCCATTTTGGAGGAGTAGAGATATCAATATTTTCAAGATACGACTTTCCATTCAGGAGTAGCAATAAGACTTTCAAGATGGCTGCCATATTTGGCAACAAATCGGCACCATTTTCATTTAAGACCAACTAGACATCAAAAGTTTTTTAGTGAAAATCTCATGTTGATACAACCTTCCATTCAGGAGTAGTGACAAGATTTTTAGTGAAAACCCCATGTTGACACGACAATGGTGGCCATACTGGCTGTCAGATTGGCACCATTTTCATTTGGGACCAACTAGACATCACACGTCTTTTCGTGAAAACCCCATGCTGACATGTTCATTCATTCAGGAGCAGCAATAACAAGATTTTCAAAGATGGCTGCGATACTGGATGTGTGACCAGGACCATTTTCATTTAAGACCAACTAGACCATGGGATGAATGTGCGTGTAAAGTTTCATAGTAATCTTCCAAGTAGTTTAGGAGGAGTAGCGATAACAAACTTGTACCAACAGACCGACGGAAAATAGACCATCCCATAAGCTCTTCTGGTCTAGGACCAGCAGAGCTAAAAATCGAAAAACAAGGTCAGACCATGTCTTGGGATCTACTTGAGGCATCTAAACTTAATATCTGGCCCGTTTTGGCTTAATAGTTTGTGAGCCATCTTGCTTACAAGGAAGTATGATGGGCAGACAGACAGATGAAATGGTACAAGAAATTTCATGGGACGCCTAAAACAAGCACGAGAGAGAGATAATCATCTTGAAGGAGGTTGAGTCACATTTTTTTTAATGCTAGTCACAAGCTAACAAGGTTACCCTTGCACAACGGTGGGAATAAAGTAGAAGGAAGGAGTTTGATAGTTGAATTTCTTTAATTTCTGGTAATTTTCACAATTTATTCTAAACATTAGGGAAAGGAAGAAGAAAAAAATTTGCATTTGGAAAAAGCTGAAATTTAACCAAAAAATGCATAAATAAATTTTGTTAAAACTCCGCAAAATTTAATACTGTTCAGTACTGGAAAACATATACTTCTCCACGCTTGGAGAAACCAATGGATTTAGATTTAGTATCTACGGAGGGTGACCCATGCAAGATTCCTTCATCGGAGTGGTAGACTGTAGTCATCTTATCTGCCAAGTGACTGAAGCTGTAGGCAATATCTTTGTCTACAGCTGCCATATTGATAGCAACCAGGTAGCTTGGGAAGCCCTTTGCATTGCGGGTGAAATAGAAAATCTCATTATTATGTACTGCAGCTTGCATCTCAACTGAGCCCCATTGGAATGCTTCTTGACGTCTTAGATCAACAAGGGCTTTGAAGGAGTCGTGCATGGATGGTGTCAGAGATCCCAGTTTGTATGCAGTTTTTGCCTGCAACAGTAAGCATAAAACTTGTCACGAGACTGAAGCTAAGAAATAAAGCACAAATTCAGTTTTATAAGATGTATATCGACATTTCACTTATTGATAAAACTTGATGATCTACCTTTGGAAAGAGGAAGACGGCCTTTGTTTACAGATCTTTGATCATACGAGAGATCGGGGCTCGCAAAGTGTTTTGCTAGTTACAATTCTGATATTGCTAACTGGAAAAAAGTTTTAAAAAAAGGTTTCTAGTGATATTTTGGAAGTGTTTAATTTTTTATTTCAAAATATGAAATATGCTAGTGGATACTGAAAATGGTAAAATTTTTGCTAGCTGAAAACACTGCAACTATCGAAATGCTGCTAGCACTTAAAAAAGTTAATTTCGAGCCCTGAGATGGCAGATAAAAAGAATGGACAAGTTCATTTATACAGACTCTAGTTTACAGTGAAATCCAACCAAATATACATGCAATCCCAACAATATTCTTTCACTTAAATTGTTGTTAAAGGAGAACGAACTCTAGTTTATACATGTGCCTTCAATTAATATCCTAAATAAATGGAAATATATACCAAAATTTTATTTCAATCCACTTTGCAGTTTTAAAGATACGACCTATTAATTTAAAAAATTTGCACTGACAATTTGGGCCAGGAGAGTCGCCATGAATAATGTAGTTGTGACATCATAAAGTCTATTCTGGTATATTGTAAATTCTTGGTTTCAATGAAGTTTTATTTGGAACTGTTGAAAAACAAAATAGTAAATAATGAATAATGAAAATAAATTCAGATCATGGAGAGACGCAAAGAACCAGTCTAAAAGGCTGTCCAATGTGTGCAACCTACTCTGGGAACCTACAAGATACTGCAAAGACATTTGCTGTTTAATACGAGACCAAATTATAATCAAACTTACCAACATCTAAGAAAACGTCAAATCACTTTCAACTGACAACTTGTGGTATAACCAGAATGGACTAAGAAAAGTTGCAGTATGGACTTTTACTACTTTCATGGGTGAGGAGCTTGCAAACATGTCAAGTTCCTATGCATTTGGAAAGCTGCTGATTGCCAAAAAGAAAGCAAGAAATTATTCCTTACAAAAGTGGAAACGGTACTAAAATTTTCTAGAAATTTTACATTTAATAAAATTGATTAATCACAAGCAGTTTGTTTTCCTTTCAATTTCTTTTTATAATATTCAGGTAGATGATGCTAAAGCCATAAGAGTAAATCCAATTTCATCTGTTTATCCAAACTGATATTACTTTATGCTTCTCAACAGGTCAATACAGCTTCACTTCGGCTCCACACTTCCCACTACAGTTTATCTATTCCACCTCGCCTAAAGTTAACATTACTTTACTGCTACATTATGCCTTTTGAAGGTTCCACCAACCAATTAAACTCGCTTTTTCCCCAGGCTATTATGATCAGACACAATTTCTCCCCCCCCCCCCAGACGGTCAATATACTTGCATTAATGGTAAAGGGGGCATATATGTTACTACCTGAACGCTAAGGCCATCCTTGTTGACGGGTAACCATGGGACAATATCGTCAGCACAGAATCCAAAATACTTCCCGATGGTCCACATCATTGGAGTTCTGAATGTGTCTCTAGTCTGCAAGAAAATGATCAAAGTATAAATGGTAGTTTCTTTTAAAACCTACATTTACTGACTCTGTCCCAAAAATAAGATCAATGTGGCCAAATCTAGGGCAATGCATAAGTACACCAAGCCATTTCATAGTATTTGGAAAATAACAATTTTAATAATAATGATGAAAATAGTAACATGAGGCCCCAGTGGTCCCAAGATTGCTCACCTGACTGGGACCTGCCTATTAACAAATGCAAGAGCAGTTGGCCAAGAAATCTGGACCAATGGAATGCTCTCTATAGAAATTTCTTCCAATGTTGCCGATTGCATATGCTATGAAGAAAAAAAAAATTGTTCCAAGTTCTCTAGCTTTTGTAGCTTCATCCTTATTTCATGGCAGATCAGCATTACTATTCCAAAATTGAAACGTCTTGATGCCAGGATATTTTCTGTCAGAGTTTGTCAAATTCAGTCCTGCAGTATTTGAGAAGCTGTTTAATTGTTTTCCCCCCATCTTTTAGTAATGGCAGCCCAAGTGATGGCAGATTGGCATCATTTGAACAAATCTGAAAGGTCTTCAAGATGGGATGCTTCCTTTCAAATGTGGTCAAATTCTTTTATTAAAAGTTTTTTATGTTCAGTAACAGCAGCCAAATTTGAGGGTGGATTGACATCATTTGAACAAATTTAAAAGCCATTCATGCACGGATGGTTTCGAGAAGTCATTTAAATGGCAGAATGCTCTTGTTAAAATTGGTCAAATTCTGCCAAGTATCTTTTGAGCAGTTTTAGATTTTTTTTCTTTATTTTTGCAACAGTGACCATATGTGATGGCACTCTGGCATAATTTGTACAAATCGGTAAGGTTTTCATGCTAGGATGCTCTTTGGTCATGGGGAAATAATTATTTTATGAGCTGTGGAACCAGCCTATGTTTGGTGATATATCAAATACTGTATTTAAAAGAATGAAGGTCACTGATTGGCTGAAAATGATGACCAAAAAAATTAATGTAAATATTTCAGAAGAAGCCTGCGTTTCTTTTGGTCAAAGTATAATACATATTGGGAACCTTGCAGTTCTTCCTCTAACTTTCTCATCCTAATTACAGTACTAAACTGACACGATTTATGATTGGTCAATGGTAACGTTTCAGTTATCTAGATTAACTAGCGCTCAAGCTGCAATTCACCTATAACAAATTTATCAGACTGGAAAATTGGAATCTGACACAAGTGATCATAAGTGTGTAATCTGTGGTTAAATACAGGAACGATTTCACCAAAATTAGAATGGTTGACATCTCTGCCTTCATGCCAGGATGCTTTCTGCTGAATCTGGTCAAATTCCATCCAGTAAAGTCAATTTTCTTCCATTTTTTTCTTTTCTTACAGTTTCCATATTTGAAAGTGGATTGGCCTAAATTGTAGAACATTGAAAGCCTTTAATGCCAGGTTCAGTAGCTTTTGAGTAGTCACTTTAAGATTTATTTATTTTTATTAATGACGGCCACATTTAATAGCAGATCAGCATCATATGAACAAATTTTAGACATTTATGCAAGGACGTCTTTTTTCGAATTTGGTAAAAGTCTGCTAAGCAGCTTTTAAGAAGTTTGTTTAAAGCACTTTCATTTTCTGTAACAATGGCAATATTGAATGACAGATCAGCATCCATCTACCAAAGCTGAAAGGGCTGGATGCCAGAAAGGTCACTGTAAAATCATGCAAATCAGTCCAGCAGGTTTTGAGAAGGTCTAAAAAAAACTATTGTGGATGGACGTTAATGAACAATGAAGCAGATAGACAATCCTTGGCTAGTGAAAATGAAAACGAAATGTGATAGACTATAATGGATGTTATCACACACTTACCGGCACTTTAGGATAAGCTTTTGAAACAGGATCCTTCACATCCAAAACAGTAACGTTTCCATTCTTCATTGCAATCTCATCTCCATAGTAGACAAAGGCGGTACCAGGAAGCAAGAGATGTAATGTCTGCAGGACTTGGTGCAGGTTCTTTTCAACACTGCCGAATCGAGGTGTCTCGTCATTGTCAAGCTGAAAAGGAAAAAAATAATAAACACTATTATGGCCACACCAAATCACTAGAAGCTACTCGCTCCATCAAATGTATACACTAGTCTTTACACAACACAAGATTAAATATAAGATTAGGAATGCAGTGACAGAATGCTTCATGTAAATTTTGGCAAAATTTTGTTGAATGGTTTTTGAAGTTGCTTCAAGTTTTTCTTCTATTTTTATTAATGATGGCTATATTAAATGTGAAATGGCAAGATCTGTATACACATTCAAGGCCTTCATGCTTTCTGTTAAATGCTGCTGAGCACTTTGGCGAGTTGCATAAAGGTTTTCTATTTTTAGTAATGGTGGCCATATTCAACAGTGGATTGGTATCTTTTGTACAAATTTGAAGAGCTCTCTATGCCAGGATGCTTTCTGTCAAATTTAGTACAATTATGTTCAGTGGTCTTTGAGAAGTATTTTAATTTTATTTTTTTGTAATAGTGGCCATATTTGATGGCACATACACACATTTTTGAAACAGGAGTCCCTTGAAGGAACCGACACTCTACTTTTAGAAAAGAATTTCCAGGAATTCAAGATAAGACCATTTCTTCAATTTTAACTGCCGAATGTTGAAACCATCTCTGACATTCTAAGATTTTCAAATTAACCATGTGGCAGCCATATTGGATGTAAGATTTAGGATAAAATAGACACCATTAGAATACTTTTGGTGAAAACCCCATGCCAATACGACCATCCCTTTAAGAGAATTAGTGACAAAATTTTTAATATGTTCATTGTGGCAGCCATATTAGATGTCTGCAGGGTACCATTTTCATTTTGGACCAAGTAGATATTATAAGAAGTCTTTTGGTGAAAACCTTGTGTTGATATGACCATAAATTCTGGAGCAGTAGCTATAACAAGATGTCAGACTGGCATCATTTTCATTCAGGACAAACTATTATATCAATATATGTTTAATTTTAATTCTTAATATTTATAAGTAGACAGGGTAACTCCTAACAAAACCACAGGCAGTGGGTGAATAGGCTCCTCCCTAACCATTATGCTGACCAATGAAACTGCCTGGCAGACTTTCTGGTCTAATCAAGCTTACCCAACTCTCACGAGTTGCCCTGTCAATGTGACTTGATGTAATTGTTAATGACACAACTCGCAAGATTTCTGTTACAGGTGTGTTTGGAAATAATAGGCATTCATCTCCAATGATTAGCTTCATAGATTTCTCAAAAGGAGCTATCAATGTACCAAAACATAACCATCCACAAGCAGTGTTTATCATCTAATGTTTACATGGTAGTTACAGGAAACCAATATATACTTGCTGTTTGGCAAAAAAAGGTGTTCTCAAATCATTCCATTGCGTAAATAAATAAATAATTTTAAAAAGACACTCATTTCCAAGACTAGCTTTCATTATTGTTGAAATAGTTCACAGGACAAGTCTTTTAGTGTATAGATTTATTTATCTGTATATATCTAAGTTTGCTTCGCTATCAATGCAGCCATCAGTTTAAGCACTTCCTTTTTTTCTCATCTACATATTTAAATGAAATATATATATATGTTATAACTTAAATTTTTGGCATGTTTTTAATGTGCAAAAAAAAAAAAAAAAAAAAAAAAATTTCTAAAATAAATATAAAACGTTTTTTTAAAGAATATATCCCATATCTCATTTTATTTTATTTTACTTTGTTTCTTAACTTTTTTTGTGATATTATATTGTCCTTTTTTTGGGCAAGCTCAAATCACTTTTCCAGTCAGCTTGCCCTGGTTCATTTTTTCAGCCCTGCACTGCAGTCTGTAGACATTTAACACAACATTCACAGCAGAAAATTGTGATCTCACAAACTGAATGTGAACTAAATAATTGTGCCAATTGCTGTGGAGGGGTCAGTGTGGAGATCGAGAAAAAAGCATTACCATCCATCCAAGCCATCTGCCAACAAACAGGTCACTAGTCAACTTGGAAGACAGACATTGGGCATCACATCTAGAGTCAAACCTGGTTAGGGTCTTTGTTGGGATGATGTGTATTCCTGCATCATAGTAATCTCTGCTGGCATTATCAAGTTTCTCAACGATGTTCATGATCAGCACCCTATGGACAGATATCACAATTACAGTTCAATGTAGTTCAATATTTGACAAACCTCAAGTGACAGAATTTAATAAAACACAATTTAACAACTGGTGATAACTCCTTCTTATGATTGTGCTTCCCAATCACACTAAAATACATTAAAACCATCAAAACCATGCTTTTTAAGTTCACAAATAATGTATATACATGAATGACTATGAAAAACTAGTCAGCAAGACAATATCTTTAGATAATCATAAAATTAGACTAGTCCCCTCATACTTGCAAGTGGTGGCTGAGCAAGTGTTACATTTTCAAGATGCTTGTCCATTTGGACAAATGGTACTTTTAGCTAGATACAGTATAGGAGTAAAATTGATGCAGGACAAGTAAAAGTTCCCTGAAAATGAGTTGTATCAAATTATTTAAGTTTTTGTCATACCACAGGCCCTTTTTTCATCATTTGATGGTAGGATGCTTTAATAAGGCTGGGATTTCATGATACATCACAGATTTTTACCATCTATATAATCAGACAACCTTTGTCTGCAGTCACTGTAAAATGACAATATACTTCAAGTTTCGTAGATACATTGCATGCACGACGCCTGGAAAGTATCAGGAATTTTGATCAAGAGCTTGTATATAAAGATTATCACTTGTGAAATATTGAAGCAATGAACTTTTTGAAAAAATGACATTTTCCCTAAGCCAAAGAAAATCAATTTATAGGTTGGTGTGCATTTTCTTCTTAGTTAAATATCTATCCACAAACATGGCAAAAAGTACACAGTCACTCACTGTCCATAAAATGATAGCTAAATGAGCACAGGTTTCAACCTAGGATTCAGCCTGATGGGGTCACATTATGTTCACTTGGCATGTGAAATGTTTGACAGTGATGCAATATCTCTGGAGGTTGCAACAGAAGCCAGTAACTGAAGATTTTTCACTGTTTATTTGTAAACTAATCACCATGTACAATTCCAGATTTTGAAAAGTTCATTTTAGAAGTTTTATAATTGATTGCCGTATTCAACTGGAGATGATTCATTGAATTAAGATTAGCATCTGGAAACACTGAAAGAGCTTGTCTAACACACGATTTAATCTATGTCAAAGAGAACCATACATGTTCAGTCTCCTTTTCACACCCAATTGATTGTGATCAGAAGTGGTGATCATGTGCTAATAATGGAGTGAGGAAGGCACACGCTTCACTTTTGGCTAAATAATGCAAAAAAAGTGGTTTGTAATAAAGTATTCTATAAATTGTGAAGTATGGAGGGGACAGCACGAAACAGACCTAATAAGCTAAGGTAGTGGACAATCAACAGTTTGACCAAAATACAACAGATAAAAGCAGATGATGAATATAAAATAAAACATAAATACAACACGTGTTTGTGACATGTATTAAATATTTATTGAAAGATAGTCTATTTCCTTCAATTCTTTTTATTTAAACAAATCTGCAATTTATTTATAATAGTAAATATATTTAGTACATTTACATCATTGTAAAGTATACTTACAGGATCCTCTGCCCAGGGCTTTGCCCATGCCACAATACATCCTATTCATAAACTGATTTTTTTTATGGTGGAGTTTAGACCTCTTCCATAACATAAATGCAAGCTCTCCACAAACTCTGTTTAAAGAACACAGTCTAGAAGTAAAGTCATTATGCAACAAGAGACCCAACTGGGCCAGATACAGCTCATCTGGCTTACTTGACTCAACAGTTGACCATTTCACTAAGCAGTCTTATGTAGTATTGTAAGAACACATCCTATGTAAACTATCTCCCAAAAACTCTATAATGTTGGGTTTACCCATTTTTACTATATTCTGATAAAAATTCTCCCTGAATATAAAGCAGACCTGCCAACCCTAACAAGACAAAAAGCAAGGTGAAACAAAATATCATGTGCTGCTCTTGTCAACTTGGAAAATGTGCATTTAAAAAGTTTACAAGTTTGAACTGAGACTGATGCAGCAAAGGTAAACATTATGTTCAACTAAAAAGTTTGTAAAGTACACTGGACTTTAATTACCTCCAGTACAGTTTGAGCTCAATGGCTTCTTGATATCTCTCAACTTGATGTAATCCTTGTTTTCTTTTCAATTTCACTTGGTGACAGCCATGATCTCTCCCGCCACCAGGCATACTCAAATCAACACATGATGTGCAATAAACTTAACTGATGCCCTTCCTGCTTTTTTCATCGAGAATCTGAATATTCCTTTTTATACTTCTGTGCTGACTGTGTACACTTTTTGAGAGGATTATTTTCCCTTTACCTCGAACTTGTTTTCATTTGTTGGATGCCATTTTTAAAAAGTTCTGTAAGCAACAGCTTGATCATGCAGACATTATGTATGAAAAATATGTGTAGTTTAAAATTGTCTGAGGTACCTCTGTGAAGTTAGTCGGGTTAACGTACCCACTCCACTGAATCTAAATATGAAACCCAGATCCGGATCAAACACGGACAAACCAGTGTCCATATTTTACCCCAATGATTGTATTTTTGTGATTTTTAAAATTATTCCACAAGTCCATAATTTAAGGGTAATTTCGACAAGATTTGCAGTCAAAATTTAAGGGTTGGCAGGTCTGGATAAAGGCACAATTCATATGCAACCAGTAACCCTGACCTTTGACCCCAAAATCACTAATGTTATTATGCAGAAACCCCATTTTCTTCTTTCAGTCAATGGCCTTGACATATGACCTTTCGATGCCACAATCAATAGCCTTCGATCCTTTATCAAGAACCTTAATGTAATGTTTGGCAAAGGTAGGTCTGTAGAACTTTAGTTATCGTGGGAAATGGGAAACATAAACAGAAACAGTCATATCACAAGATGTACTATCAAATGGCATTGATATTAAGCGCAGCTTTAGATGAAAACATTACCTCTCTCTTCCTGGTTTGTCCGAGTAGCGATTCATTATTTCTCTCCATGTCTTTATAAGTCCCAGATTGTCATGGTTGTCTATAGTGAACTCATCTGTTGTTGCCTCATCAGTCATGTTTTCATTTTCCATCAGATACTGGGCACCCACCACATTAAACCCATCCACTCCCTTGTTTAGCCAGTGCTCAAGGATGCCCTGCAAAAATAAAGTTTGTATTGAGACAAGAAATCCTAGCAGAAAGATCCAGATATCAAAACTAAACTTTTTTCTTTGCGTATCTTCAAGGTTCTATTTCTGAATGAGGTGAAGCTTCTGTATTGTATCATTTACAGACAAAAAAATATGTACGATTCACAGAAATGTCGGGGGGGGGGGGGGGGGGGGGGCAAGGGCAATTCTGGCAAAATAGTTACCCCAGTTAAAGTGTTTTTCATTTTTTCTCAAGTCATTTTGAGTGCAACATCACCTCTAACAAGAACAAAACATTATTCTGCCGTGGTTTATGGGCTGATTGCCAGTGAAGGTAAACAATTTTATCTTATGCTAGTCCATGAATTAGTTGAGTCTCTAAGAGGAATAATTTTGATAATTCACTGGAGTGAATTATTGATTTTACTTTTTCACTCAGTCAATACACATCGATAACATTATGACCAAAGAATTCTGTCTGCCATGTAGTCAATTGCTTGGTCTAGTGGTAAACATGGTGACCCGTCGTGCAGGAGTACCAGGTTAGAATCCCACAATGTAGTTCATTTGTCCCCCCAATTTTGTTAAAATTATTTTTGAATGTGCTTTTTTACCTTGAATTAGTAAAGAAAATTATGCTACTACTCATATTTTCGGTCCAAATGTACACAATACACAGCAAAACAAAAACAATAAACAGTGGATGTTGCTGTACGAAATCTGCTACTTCAATCCATTGTACACTTTATCTAGCCAATAGAGTTGAGCATAAAGTAAGAAGAAAATATGCTTGTTCCAAGTGAATAATGTATATATTTCATCTCATGAGTGAAAATCTCGAGTATTTTCAACCACTATATGAAATATATCCATGATTATTTAGTTACAAGTAAATATCCTATATTTATTTTATATTTCATCCTTGAAAAAAGATGAGAGAAATTGTACCATTATCTGTTGCCCATTTTAATTATAATGACTTATTTTCGAGCTCGCAGTCCTTTGCAGAAATTTTGCTGAAAAAAGATTTTTTTAAACACACTTCTAAAAAGTTTAACAAGTATTTCTCGTTTGTAAATTAACTGGCCAAGAGTCTTAGTAAAACAGCTGTTTTAAGTGAACATTTTGAACCATCTCGATTTTAACCTCTCAACTCCCCTATTATCCCACCACTTCACCTCTTAATGGCTGGGGACAGAAGTCACTTGGTCATAAATTTTGAATCCATTGTGGACAATGAACTGAAGGTAACATTGAAAAAATTATTAATGTTACTGAAGATCCTACAACTCATACCAAAAGTGAAATACAAATATAATCAAGCAGCCAAAGGTTGACCAACTTTAAAATTTTAGCGGACAGTTAAAGTTTCAAGTCGCCCAAGGAACAGAAGGACATGTTAATTAAGAAGGAAATTAATAAACCATCTCAATATATTGCCTGGCTCCAGATTTAATGATGAAGGGCTTTCATCTTCATTCTTTCTGACAAGCATGAACAAAATCCATCCGGTTGTATAGGAAGTAAAAGTTTTAAAAAATTTTTTTAAACCAAACCTGCAACACACATTTTCAAAGACCGCAACCTTCCTTACAAGTTCAAAGAAGCGTGTATGTCAAAGTCAAGTTGTTTCAGTCTTAAAATAATGCATGCCAAGTATGAAAAGAATCTACCAAGGTGTGTAGAGAATGCATGCAAATGAAAATATTTAACCAAAAACTGTCGACGTCGGTAGAAAGTTACTATGTCCCACTTTTCCACTAATGTGGGCAAGACAAGGTCAACTGCACAGGTGAAGTATTAGACTAGTCACTGATCTATACATGTCAAAAAAATTCTACAGGACGTGAGCCTGATTTGACACATGTAATTGGCCAATTGATTTGGCATCATCAAGGCTTGATAAATGTTCAGTTGTCCTGCAGGGCAAATGACTTGGGACCTTTACTTGTCCTGCATCAGTTTTACTCATCCTATTCTGTACACAATACTGAATCTGCTTAAAATGCCGCTAGTCCAACTGGATGAGCATCTTGAAAAAATGACTTGCCCTTCCTGAGCCACCGCTTGCAAGTACAAGTGGACATGGGGAATTTTCAACCCCTTATTATCCTGTGATTAAACTGCATGTGCTATTGCAAACTTTTGATATACTTCTAAAATGAAAGCATTGATGCAATTTTCTATTTCCACATTATGATTCTTAAGGTTGCCAGATGGCAACCAGTTGACATTTTCTACTTGCAAACATGACCATTTCAATTGCAACTTTGAGCACTCAATGGCATTTTGTGATCATCAATCTTCTTAAGTACCCCCAAATCTTAGGGTTCTTTTAAAATTCCACAACACGGGGAACAAACAAACTTTGTCCTTATACCCCTTCTTTGAAAAGTTTGGGAACATGTATATTAGGCAAAAAAAAAAAAAGTGTTTCCGGTCAGCCGACTGTCCCCATTTCTCGTTGCCAACCCTAGCACTTTTCCCCCATCCCCTCCTTTTTTAAATAACAAAAATCACATTGCCGAAATTGATTTGTGCATCTAATTGAGCAAGTTTTGCCCTATACTTTGAAGCACTTAAAATATTATTTGATTTATATATAATGTTACAAAAAAAAAGAAACCCACCTGCTTACCCTAATATTAAAACCTGTGCAATAGGAAATGCACATTTTTTTTTGTGGCCTTGCATGCATCTAAGGCTAGATGCAATTTTTGGATGCCTGCACATATTTCAGCACCCTGTCTTAATTAAACCATAATAAGAATCTCTCAAATAAACTAACTTACACTGATCTCTGCTTGCACATCAGGGTTCCTGAGGTTCAGATCAGGATAATCAGGTAGACCCTTATGGTAGTAGAACTGCTTCCTGGTGGGATTATATGTCCAGGCCGACTCATCGTACAGGTTTTTCTGTGTAGAATGACCATAAAACTACAGTTTAACAACTTAAATTTAGTTTATACACTTTGTACTTTTGAAAATTCAAAGCAAATAGTTTGAAGATGATGATTGATGAAAATGAAAGCTTGTTTGGGGTACATGATGTACTTCCAAAGTATATGGGAAGCTTCTCACAACTGACAAGAAAGAAATGGAACTCAAGATCCTACAATGAAGCATATATAGTAATGTAACTCTGCATTGATTTCACAACACCCCATCCCCTTTGTTTCAATACAATGCATGAATAATCAAAGTAAAACATGGACTTTTGTGTCAATTTTCCCTTCTAAAGTGGAAAGCTAGATAAATATGTTGTATGCCCCATTTTATGTTTTGTAGTCATAATAGCCAGAATTATACTGCTATCTATGGAATTCATGCCTTGAAAAATGGACAGAAATATTAAATTTGTTTACCCCCATCGAAAGCAAATAAAGATTAGATGGACGTGTCTGGGTCCAGTATTAATAAAATTAATCCCTTTATCCAATACTGCATCCTATAAAATGTATGAAAAGAAGACTTCTACTATGGAAACGGTAGACAATTTTATAATAAAAAAATTTTGAGGTTGCCGTTTGCTAATATGAACAATATGATATTATCACGATAATTTTGTAAAAGGGGCAATACTGTAAAACAACTTTAGGCACATAAAAACAACACTTGTCAAATCCAATAAAAAGTTCCAATTACTTAATGGACTGAAGCACGGTAAAACCTTCACTTTGACAAGATGACAATAGATACTTTGTTCCGTTTTCAGACTTTTCTCAAAGGAATAACATTATGCCATGCAACCTAAGTTTACTTGTGGTAAATGGAGGAGGAGAGCGAGAGAAGACACCTCCCCCCCATTACAAAAATCTTATTCTGAACTAATTTTTTAAAACACAAAAATAGAAGAATTATATTATTCTTTTAGACATTGCATACCCAGTTATTTGGTATCTGCTTTTTATCAATGCCCTTGCCATCAGCCCAGATGTAGTAGTCTTTGTACTTGTCCTCCTTTGCCTCACTGCCGAGGAACCAGGAGTGATTTCTGCCAGTGTGGTTGGGAATGAAGTCCAAGATGAGCTTCATACCTAAACAATAATAATAATAAAAAATTACTGCATCAGTTAACAAACATTATGTTAGAAGCACCTACAATGCTAGAAATCCTCATTTTAAAACAACCTGCATTGTTACATAAATAACAATTCCATTAGAAACTTTTCACTTCTTCAGTTTCCACCACAAAACGCAGCTTAACCAAATGTTGCGTCTTCATCTGAAAATCTTTTTTTTACGCTTACACGTTCAAAAAACTATTATCACCAAAAGGGACAATAACCAAAAATTTTATTATTCTGCCCATTGTCAAGGAGATAAAAAATTTAAAACACAACAAACAATACAATCTATACATGAAGTATTTTCAATGCCTAGTGTTTCCAGGCAGTGTATGACAAATTTATTAAATTTTGGACGTCATGCATGAAATTATTCCACTAATGGCTTTATATAAATATCTCTATGCTAAATATGGACAAATGAAAATCAAGTAAATCAGACTACTTCAATTAATTTTCTTGCTCTAAAACTTGGGAACTAACAAAATCCACTAAAACATGTGCCACACTTTTGAAAATGTCAGAGAAATACCCTCTTCTCTTTACCATACAAGGAAACAAATCTACATTCTTTAATCACAATGTAATAAACACATGTATCCTTCTTTATTGGAGATCCCAAATGTGACACACATTCTAGTGACAATGTACAAGGATACCAAGATTCATCCCTTAATCTCACACAAAAGCGAGGCAGATGGATGGCTAAAAATACATCAGGTGTATGACCCGCCATCAGTTACAGTCACATCTTACCCTTTTTCTTTGTTGTCTTCCTAAGAGCATCAAAGGTTTCCTGAGAACCAAAGATTGGGTCAATGGCCTTGTGGTCCTTGACATCATACCCATCATAAAGTCCACCGGATTGGTAGATCGAGTTGATCCACAGTGCCTTCACGCCAAGATTCTCTAGGTCGGAAACATGATTAATAATGCCTGTGGAAAATAAAGTCCAAAAATTACTTTCTGTATGTCACAATATGAAAATTCCAACATTATTTTAAAAAAAGATGTAGAAGTAAACAGGCACCTGAGTGTACAAAATTGTAGGCATCGTACTCACTTTGTACCCCATTGGTATGGGAAAGTTAAATTAGGCTAAACGAACAATTGCTGTGGTCGGAGGCTACTATATTTGAGAAGTGAAAGACTTTTTTCATATGAATCCACAACTTTAAACAGGGACTGGAATTTACATTACTACCAGTCTACTAAAATGTTTGAGGATGTAATCTTGTAGTATGATGAAATAATGGTTTAGCAGGTGAACCAGTTTGTATTCCAAAATTAAGGTCTTGGTCTCTGCTACAATAATGAGTGTAAAGTGGACAGTAAGGGTAAATAAGAAAGCAAGTCTGAAGTACATGGATAGTTTGGTTTTGGTTTGGTGCTTTACAGCACAGCACAGCACCACAAGTATCGGTTGTCTAAGTAAACAAACTAATAGATCGTTCTTTTTTGTATTGTGTGTTGCTCAGTCATGTATGTGACAAGTGGGATTTAAAAATGGTAAAGAGGTTTGTGTAACAGCAAAAACCAATATCCTGACTGATTAGAAAATGGTGTCAAGTTTGTGCCTTTTCCTTTTCAGTGTCATTTTGCAGACATTAATATGATGTCATCGCTTCAAAACATCTTTACATCGTGAATATATACTTTACTGAAATACCTGAACCTGCTTTTCAATTTAAAATCTACATCTCTCAAAAACTCGTGAAAAAATTTGGATGAAGATTGGCTAATTTGATCTGCGTTCTAGCGATGAACAAGCCATATTTTAAACATTTTGTCTAAGGTAGCAACAAAAGAATCTCCCATAAGGGGGTGGAGCTACATACCATGAATGGAGAGGTCAACTGGAATGTTGCAGCAATACAAGGCCCAAAAAAAAGTTTCCGGTCGACCGTCTCAGTTTCACGTTGCCGACCCTAGCACCCCCCCCCCAATTTAAAAAAAATAAAAATAAAAATTCACATTACCGACAAAGTGGTAGGATCGGCAATGTGAAACGGACGGGCTGCCGACCGGAAACACGCATATTTTTTTGTTTGTTGGCCTTGTAGTGTTTATCCTTTCAAACCAGTGGTCACTGACGAGTAATCTCAACTTTTACAAATGCATTTTAAGGGAGCTGATTCTAAATTAAATGTGAATCTTTTGACTGCCATTTTTTGGTGAAGTTTTTAAAAGTAGATGCATCTATTTTTATAAACAGGGATTTTCTTCGTATGACCACTCACTTTCTAGCTTTGTTACATCAATCCCTCTAGAGGATTGAAAATTTATGGTTTTTATATTTGTCTACGTACTCATAATAATGTCACATATTGGTTGGATATTTTTTCTTTCCTACTTTTTCTCGCATTTTCAAAAAAATTAGTGACTTAACAAAACAACCTTGACCTTAAGTTACAGTGCTGATCAATTCCACAAATATTGTCCCATATGTTTCTGACCGACAAATTTTTATTTTTAAAATCTTTGATCACATAATAGTTACACTTTTCTTTCTACAAATGGTATAATTTCCCTAAATGTATGTGCCCAGTGAATTACGAAAACTGACAGTCTAATGAAATCCAAGACACAGCGATGTCCGCAACTTATTACCCCTTGGCGGGTTCACTTAGGTTTTCAAACTGATTTTATGAAGAAAATAATGCAAGCATGGTAGTCAAAATCTTCGAAATATACATTTAGAAAGTGCTTTCACCAATCCTATTCTTAAAACAAAAATTGTTATTTACATCTAAATGATTTAATTTCGAAACACAAATTAAGTTTTCATCATCCTCTGAAAACTTGCGGAAATCGGGCAGCAATATCTTGCTGGGGGAACGAGTTAATTGGTCAATCAGCAATTAAAACATATGGCTGTGAATGTGCAAGAGTTTGTTTTGTTGATGTAAGTGATATAAACACGTGCCAATGCAACATCCAATCCATTTCACCTGGGGCTTAACTCTAAATACTTGTCGGAGTTAAGGAAGCACCTCAATAGCCCTAAACTACTGTCACTTTGTGTAGATCTAAAAAGCGACGGGGCAAAGTTGTTTTCGCTTTCCTAATAGAAGAAGGCGAAGTTTATATTTTCTGCGACTTCATCTGGTAGCGTGACCCCTGGTATACAGTACAGAATTCTTTTCAAGTTGTACACAATGCCACTTAATACTCAGACTTGCCAACTAAAATCCATTGATGTTCATGTATTGCAAAAGATTAAAGAAATTTCAGAGCAAAGAATCTAGTGAGAATATTTAGGTTTTTCATAAAGTTTAACGATAGTGATTTTAATTATCGTGGCTGTTAGTCTACATTTAGACGCAAAAAAAATATTTTAAAAAATCATGGAAGTATTAGCAGGCTGATACAAGAAGAAACAATATATAAAAAAAATGATAAAAGAAGAACCATCATGATATTATTGTAACTATCATTATCAGAAACAATATATAAAAAAAATGATAAAAGAAGAACCATCATGATATTATTGTAACTATCATTATCATCATAATCATTGCGATTATTTCATAATATTAAAAAAAAAATAAGAAAAATTCCTAAATAAAATGGGAAATTCTCGAGATGATCATATTATCAAGTTTAACATTTTTAAGACTACAATGTCTGAAAGATAAAGAGTATCACAACAAGTGGTGTACTATACTTACTTACTAGATCACTTTTTTGTGATCAATTCCATAGTTCATGCATTTTAACAAAAACGTCACACGGGCATATATGCAGTGTTCTAACGGAATTTCGTGGAGTCCCTTCTCTGACGTTACGCGAACGGGCACCTCGTTAATATAGGAAAGTAAAGTCACTATTCTTAAGTTACTCTGGATTAGGGTGCAAGTAGGCATGGGAGTGGCTTGTAAATACATATTCACGCTTGCGTTAAACTAAAACACGACAATTTATAAACCCGGAAGTTGTGGATTCTACCCAAGCCCAAGGTATGACGACAGGGATGATGCAATCATTCTGGCTTGTGATAAATGGGGGCGGGGGTTGCGGGGAGGGAACGTTACCTTGGAGATCCCCAACACCTGCTCCGGGCTCGTCTTTGTTGACGGTCGTATCTTGGAATGATTTCGGGAAGATCTGGTAGATTACTTCTGTTTGGTACCACTTCAGATCGGGACGATCGGGGCATCGTGGCGCAAGGACAATGATGATGATGGCGGCAACCAACATTGCCACCCAGCCTATCCAGAACAAAACGAACAGGACAATTCGGGTTCGTACCCAGAACGGATCATTTGCATATTTCATGAGCTCTTCCTTCCCCAGACCCGTAAACGATACATAGCTGCTGTCCGAATTTACATCCACGACAACTTGCGGACTGCCGTTCTTTCCTCCATTTAGAAATTTTACCTTACAGGCTTCGGAATCATTGACCTCTGCTACATCTCCAGGTGCCGGTTCGTCAAATTCTCCAGGTGCCGGTTCGTCAAAATCTTTGCATTTTTCTTTTTCTTCCTGCGGATGGTTCTTATTTTCGTTCTCCATTTTCAAAATTGAGACTTCGCAACAAACTGCTTGTTATTTCGTCTACCTAACAAGAAATACCACTCCTTTCAACAGTGTTGCTTAAAGGCACCGTCCAATCCAGTTCTAACCGGCAGAATGATGCAACTATACACCGTTCATTGGAAGGTTAAATCCGGTTTCAGCCAAATCCATTTTCATCTATAGGGGTGTTGTCATATAACCGACCACAGTTTAGCAGCTTGAAATTTACTCGGAAAAAAAGATTTTCTGTATCTAATATTTACATTACCAAATTCAAACAATAGGTATAAAAAATATCATAAAGCACGCCTCCTACTGACAATCTAAAAATGTAGCATGATCCCTAACATTTGGTTTGTTCCATGTTAACCTTGCCATTGAATATCAGTACATTGTGGCCATGTGCTCGAAGAATGTAAAGTGTAGTATTACTGATTCGTTACCCTTTGAGGTATTGTACTGTTCGTTGGCATGCAACGGCTTTCATACTAGACTAAGATGACGCAACAGCTCACCAGGAATGGACAGCAAAATATATGGGAACTGTGGAGGGTGGTGATAAATTAAGCTGTTATTGAAAAACTGGGCAAATGTTCACATATCTTTTGTCATTTTATCAAATTAGAACGTTTTAGCATTATTTCAGATCATTAGAGAATCAAGAAAGGTAATTGGTTTTTATAAATTTAACCAATAATAACTGTTGTCCACATGCAAGTCTATATAATCCTGCCGCCAGTGTCAGGGCTGAAATACGAGTTACGTGCCCATGGTATGTATTGGGTGAAATGGTTAATTGACAGTATATACATTAGTATTAACATTATTGCGTATAATTAATGCTTTTTTTCAAGACATGTCATTAGTATGTAAGATGGGGACTGATCGCCAAAAATCATCATTTTCCAAACTAAAAAAAACCCACCAACAATTACGCAGTTTCTAAACCATGCATGTGCAACTTCATCCTGGGCGCGGGCCATTTAGCGATTTTTAAAGACGCAGGCACTCGCCTTTACAGATCACTGACATTTCACCGTTAGCTTGGTTCCCGGCCCTTTTGTAAGCTACCACACAACTTTAGTCACAAGTACGACAAGGGACCAGTGTACCACACCGTTTGATGTACACAAAAACTCAGACCCACTCATATATGACGTCACAAAGCTTTGACCCCCCCCCCCCATAAAAGTGTTCAAAAATAAAATTGGTTTGAAATCACTTTGTATTAGAAAAACACACAAAAATGCAATACTGCGTTCTGAATTTTTTTTCATGGAAATCACCTTTACCTCCATTAACTAATGATCAACTGTGACCGGCAAATCCGTGTCATTTTTTATTTCGTTCCACTTCTTAACTAGTTCTTCTTGGCAAACCTTTCTGCTTCTTATAGGATACGCCAGCACGTACGCATCAAACAAAGACTTGTTTCTGTGACGTGACATTTTTCAAAAACCCCTACCCCCTCGCACATTGTCACAGAAGTCGAACCCCCTCCCCCTCTGTGCGTGACGTCATATATGGACCGTCTCATGCCTGTTCTAAGACTTCTAAGCCATAATTCTGCCAGAGCTGTGAACTCAGAAGCACAATAATAGATTGGTGTATTTAAGGAGTTCTAACAATTAATAATGAGTTTGTATGCCAAAGAAAACATCATACAAAACATAAACATTTTCGCCCACGGTTCGGGCAAAACTTTAACATATAACCAGGCAAAAAAATATTTATATGGATTTTTAAGCTTAAAAAAAGAAAAAAGAAATGCATTAATATTATGCCGATCAGCCCCCATCTTACATGCTATTAAAATGACCTTAGAAACCACCATACGTTTTTCAATACTCTAAGCAAAAAGTTCCGCTCGACCCTGCGGTTCGTAACGTTAAAACTATGCTGATTTCAGAGTAAATATTTGTATGCCTAATATTACACCAAACAAAACCTCTTCACCAGAAATACTTGTAGGCCATGAAATATTTTTCAATATAAAAAAATAATCGTGAAGAAAAAAACACCACATAAAAAGCAAGCATATTTACTTCATAATAATTTTGTTTATTTTAAATAATGGCTTATGATATTATTAAAGAGACTGATGATCCTGATCTTCATGGGATTTTAAAAATAATTTAATGGACTTCAGATTTTAGAAATTGACAAGTACAGCACTTTATTCGTGTCATGCAACTCATAACGTTCTATTTAATAAAGATATTGCACAGATATTTACAGAGATAGAATTTACTACACCGAAAGCAATTATTTCGCATGCAGATCGTTAAAAATTATTGATAACTACATTGTTAGATTTGACAGTGATTCCTTTGTTAACGGATACAGAGCACAGTGTGACATGAAAATTTGGCATAATCAAATTAACTGGGCAGTTTGGCTGGCAAGCGTACCAGGGTTAGTAAAATCAATATAGAGATTTCACGTTTACTTGACACTTATTTATAAATCTTGATGTGAATCAGATTGCGGTCATTAGAAGTGTGTATTTTTACTAGAATAAGAAAAAGGTGAAAATTAAAATATGATATAAATGGAATATGAGGGGGCGAATATATGGATATTCGCTTATAAAATGTCTATTTTACTAGTTACAAATACTTATGTAATTCCTATGCCTAAACACGTGATAAAGAAAATACTGACTGGGGGAAACTTTCCAAAGAAAAAAATAAAAAATAATCGTAAATGTGAATTCATTTACTATCATGGTGGTAGATATATGTTTATGTTATTTTTTTATTTTGCAAGTCAACACGTACCATTTTGAAAATGTCAGACGTAAATAAAACTGATTTTCGAAATCTTGACCGCACAAGAATTATCGGCCACTCTTTTCGGGCATACATGTCAGAGTTCTCACAATCACATCTATTAATTTCATATGTGTAAATAAGAAATAAGTTGTAAACCTAAATTTAAAGGCAGAAACTACTGATATTTAAACTACCGATCAGTGTGTTTGTTGCAAACGACTACGTACTCATTTGAAAGAGAGAAAATAACTAGAACACGGATGTAATATTTGTATTGCTACGTAACTCGCGGATTAATGTGAACTCAGGGCCCTCTCTATTGGCTATATAATATGTACTCGGATGCAAATAGGTTAGCTTGAAATTGAACATATCTGGAGCTTCCGTGTTAAGAAGTCAGAAGAGGTATGTAGGTACACATCTTTGCTTTTCAAATATTGTCGGTCCACATCATTGTGTGGAACGAAGTGGATCAACGACCCTTGGGTAGCGAAGGTGACAGGTGTACAGATTCAGTGGTAGCGCGAGGGGGAGGTGTGTGTGTGATTGCCCCCGGTCGAAGAGGGACGCCATCAGGAGGTTTTTTTTTTTTTTGCATCTGTAACCGTGGCGTAGAGGGGGGGGGGGGGAGGCTGCCAACTGACATAAAACTGTACTCTGTGGCAAAGTAGGGGCGCCACTGGAGAACATTGCCCCCGGGCAACTCTGTAGGGGCGCCACCAAAGAATATTGCCCCCGAGCGCCTCGAACCCTCGCGCCGCCACTGTATAGACTGACATGTTTATTGGACTAATAAACAGAGATGATCATGAGTTGGATATTTGTGTAGAGATATTAAAATTTATTTCATGTATTTATTTTCTTATGGACGGCGAGTTTTATATATACTTTTGTGACAGATTTTCTCGTCATCTCCTCCGTCATTGATAAGTAAGATGTTGATTATCATTAGATTGCGGTCATTTAGAAACGTGCATTTTTGAGTATAACACGATAATTGTGAAATTTAGATCTGTTATGAATGTAATAAGAGGGATGTAAGGATTAAATGGACACTCACGTTTATTAAGTCGATTCTGTTAGTTGTTTATGTAGTTCCAATGCCCGAATATTTGATAAAGAAAATACAGACAGCTGGAAACTTCTGGGGAAAAAATAGTAAATATGAATTCAATTACAATCATGGTGGTAAAAATATGTTCCTTTTTTTTTTTTTTCTCTTCTCCCTAAACAGGAGGATTTGAAGAGGTCAACAACTACCACTCTGAAAATGTGAGAGGTTAAAGAAAGTGTGATTTTCATAATCTGTGCTGTACAATGATGAGCGCCGCTCTCCTTCCATGGGCATGGATGCCAGAGGTATCGTGATCGCCTCTTTTCTTTTCATGTGTATAAACAAGAAATGCTTGATTACCGTTTAAAGGCATACACTATTGTCTAAGAACTATAGTCATTTGTAAAACCACTGAGAGAGAGAGAGGTATCACTTGAACCCGGATATAATATTTGTATTACCTAGTCACTCCCCGATTCATGTGAAATCAGGGCTATTTCTAATTGGCCATTTAATGTACAGGGAAGTAAATACGTTCATTTTGAAACTGAATTGCTACAGCTCCCGTCTTTTTATTACATTGAACTAGTAAAGAAACAGACATTATTATACGCGTTGGTGTCGGATTTGGACATTAGTGTGGAGATATTAAAATGTATATATTGTATTTATTTTCTTATGGAAAACGAGTATTCTGTAGGCGTTTGTGACCGATTTTCGTGTCATATTTTTTGACATCTGCTTATTTTAAATCTGACTTGGATTTAGAGGAAAAGCGGGGGGGAGGGGGAGGATTCCAAAGAAAGTCAAGCATAAGTACTGTGATTCAATCAGATTCTATTTATAAATAAGTGAAGGAAAGGTCATGTCACTTTTAAAAAAAATGGAGAAAAAAAAAAAAAAAAAAATGGTTTATTCAGGATATCGACGATGAAAGTGTTTTGACCTTCGTTGATATTGAGGGCTTGAGTAGGATGACTGATTTCTACCTAAGCTACTTCCCAATGAGCTTCCTGATTCAATTGTATGGCTTGAGGTAATTTGGTCGTGATAAAACGTAAGGTTTTGTTGGGAAACACATCCATAGAACCGTCAATAGTTAATGTTAAATCAAATTGGTTCTTCATAGTTCGATGGTTCTGGTTTCCGAGGAGTCACTCGTGGTCAAAAGTGAATGATTTTCCAATCTTTCAGAAAAGGGATTGATGCTGTTGTGACTAGAAGAGTTGTTGTGGTGACCAGCGTTGGCAACAAGGTTACCGTTGTTGTTGTTACTGTCAGCAGTATATTTCAAGGAAGGACTTGGTAAAAGATAAGCAATGCAACTGCTGAGTAAAACTGTACAAGATTGTTTGTCTCCTTATGATTTATTTTTTTTATTTTTTTGTAGTTCTTGAAGAGAGGAACTCTGAGAAAGATAGCTAGTTGCTGTGTTTAACGGCATGGTAGTCACATCTACTTGTTTTATAGTCCATGACTTGTGACGCTGCAATCCAAGAATCAAAACTAGGTGGATATCTTTTCCAACACACTTTCACTTCTTGAAGTCGACGTTTGGCCACTGAAGGTGTTCTTTGATCGAGAATGCTTTCAATATCGTGCACGTCATCTTCTTTTTTGGTCACTCATTGTAACTCGGGCAAGTAAAAAGTTCCTTTAACACTGTTCCGTTCATGTCTTCCAATTTATAGACAGGAGGATCACGTCCACGCACTTGTCTAGTGCCACGAAACAATTATGTCGTCCAGTTAGGCAAATAACCTTTGTCAAAAGTGCGTTTCAAGTGTGAACCCAATCTCCGGTCTTTAACACTTCTTTCTTTTTTGTGGTGGGTGACGTTCCAAACAATCAATAAAACACCATCATTTCTTTTCCACGAGTCACTTCTTTGGGTGCACATCCAATGCTACGATGGTACGACTGATTGTAAGCTTTGACTGAACGTGGTAACGCGTCGAAGTATTTGAGAGTGTGTTAATGTGTAAAATATTTCCACATACGTTTTTTCCAAGTTTTTTGAAAACTTTCTGCGACACTCGCTTTCGTTTCATGATTTTCTGTAGTGAAAAAAACGAATATCTTTTTTCAGTTCTTTATACTCCCATTCGTGGATCTTCACACCACAGCTGACACACTGTACTTGATCTCCTCGTATAATAGTGTCTTCTGGATGTTCGTCAGTCCATGCGCATAAACGGTCCAGTTCGATGTCTGGGTGATTGCTATGAGGGCGATGGATGTACATAGAACTGTAGGTGTAGAGGACCCGATCTCCCAAAAGTTCCAAGGCATCATACAATTTTAAACGGGCATTGGCTGTCACGTACGCTGCAATGATAACATTTCCAAATTCGTCCGGGGGTGGGGGTGGGGTGCAAACTATGTCGCTTGTTCGTACTTGACCAAGATCAAATCTTCATGGATGATTTCCACGTGTTTCATAAGTTTTTCTTTGTCGTCCACCACTTGAAAGAAGCAACATGGATCTGCCAAGTATTCCGTCTTGGGTAATATCGGACGTTGCGCCAATTTTCCCCACAAACAATTTAACATGACTTTGGCAAACGATCGTATTCTTTCGTTCTTTTCCAAGTGTTCGAAAGTGATGCTTTCTAGAGTTCGGTACCGTTCTTTAAATTTGTCTTTGTCTTCTGGAGTCTGACGCCAAGAAGGATAGCAGCTTGCGTATTGTTTCAGTTTTCGCGAAAAGGACTTACCGTCTACGGAAAGGACTGAGGATGTTTTTACTAACACTTTCAATCAATATTTCTATTTCACAAATGAAATTATTTTGTGTAGTAACTCATTTTACATAGCATTTAATATATATTTTTACTATAAAGTGTTAAAAATGGGTCCTTTTAACGAAAAGGTCCCGTTTTGCGGAAAGGACTCACCGTAAGCGAAAAGGACCAGTTGGTTTTTACAAACAGTATCAATCAATATTTCTATTTCACGAATGAATTTAATTTATGTATTAACTCATTTGACATAGCATTTAATATTTCTTTTTACTATAAAGTGATAAAAATGTGTCCTTTTCGCGAAAAGAACTTACTGTCTGCAAAAAGGACTCAGTACATTTTTGCTAACAGCTTCAATCAATATTTCGATTTGACGAATGAAATAATTTGTGTATTAACTGATTTTACATAGCATTAAATTTATCTTTTACTATAAAGTGTGAAAATGGGTTCTTTTCGCGAAAAGGACACAGTATTGGTATATATACAGATTTTGGCACTTTTTTTTATTTTTTATTTTTTCAATATAAAAAGTAATTCTTTTTGGAACATCGCTCTTGCTCTGTCCCTTACTTTTTATATTAAAAAAATGAAAAAATCAAAAAGTGTTATGAGATTAAAATGGAAGATATTTACCAAGATTTGTATAAAGATCGTGAGCTATTTGACTTAAGTGATTATCCCGACCATTCTCTACTTAAATGTCATGATAAAAAGCAATAGGCAATTTAAACACGAAACTACTTTTATTCCAATAAAAGAATTTATCGGGCTAAGAAGTAAGATGTACTTGATTAAAACGGACGATGAAAAAATAAAGAAGCGAGTTAAAGGCATAAAGAAAAGAATTGTGAATAATATTATTGGATTCAATGATTATCGTGAGGCGTTAAAAGAACAAAGACAACATTTTGAGATGACTGTTATCAGAGACAACAGACTTAAGTTACAAACTCAGGTTGTAAACAAAATTGAATATTCGGTATTTGATGATAAAAGATTCTTGACAGGTGGACCCGATACATTTGCACTTGGTCATTGTCAAATCACTGGAGAAAATTGCCAGGAATCAGAAGAATTGAACAAGTTCCTTAGAGAAATGGGACTAATAGAATAAAGTGCTAATAACGCAAAATTTTGTCAAAACAATAAAAATAATAAGTATTATATATATTTTCCTGTGTAAGTGGGTTAAGTAGTGGTATATATACAGCATTTTGTCACTATTTTGATTTTGTCATTTTTTCGATATTAAAAGGCGTTGAGGGACAGAGCAAGAGAGATGTCCCAAAATGACTTACTCTTTATATTGTAAATATGAAAAAAAATCAAAAAAAGTGCCAAAATGTTGTATATATACCACGACTGACCCATTATGTTTTTACTAACAGTTTCAGCCAATATTTCTATTTCACTGATAGCTGACGAACACAGGTTCGTAAAATGGCACAATCAAATTTCTATACATGTAGTTTTCGTTTAGCATTAGGTGTTCGTGACCGCTCTGCGCGTTTACGCTTCTTCTGGTTTGGCTTTTTTCCTGCTGAAGCAGATATGTGTACCATTCGCCTTTCGTCTCTAGAAACTACAATGTTTGTATTGGTTTTAACACCGTCGTTGAGAAATTTTCTTACTCTCCCGTCTTTCTGTTCCTGGGACATGTTTGTCCATTGATCTATATCAATCCAGTGATGTTGAAATGTTGTGCTCAACTTAAAATTCTCCATATCTCGAAGAGCACGACAACGCTTAATTTGTTCACCGGCAACAATATCATACAGTGTTTTGATGAATTTAGGCAAGTCACATAATTTCCAGTTTGTTGCTGATTTCAAAATATGGTTCGTACTTTCTGAATAATTATTTGTCCCTGTTGTAGAGATTTTACCTTTTTTTAGCTGGCTCGATTACATGTTCACTAATAAGGGCTACAACTTGTTGTTCATTTAAGGCATGAATTTTTTTACCACCGACATTGGCATCTTTTTCGTCGATTAAATGTCTCAACCTATTGACGCGAGTATTGAATGTGTCACAATCCCGACTGCTACAATTCCATCACCAAACAGTGCAGATATAATTTCTTGTCTATCCTTCAATGGATATCCAACCTGATCCTCCATGTATTTTTTGGCATTTTGTTTCAAGTGACAGGTGCACAGAACATATGTACATCCGACAAAGCACCGCTTTATCGCGCTTTTGAACGATAATTCCTCGTCACTTCCTATGGTAAGCTCAGAGAGTTCTTTGTCAGTTAAATTCGACACGGAATCCTGAGCATGCTGATGAAAGTCTGTATGTATTGCAGATTCAAAGCGAACTTTCCTCAAGAACATCACTTCTCTGGCCACTGCTAGTTTTAATCTCTTTAGCCCTTGTTTCGCGGACTGCAATTAGAGATAAAAAATACAAGACTGTTTACCTAGCTCTAAAGCATGACTTAAACATTTTACTTTAACTATTATACGTAACATATAACAAAAAATTCCTTTCATGGATTGTTTCATCTATATGTTGAATAAAAGTTATCGATTTGGGTGACGCACTTTATATTAATGTGTTATAAAATTTACATTAAAACTTGTTGTTAGTGACGATTTTTTTCTTAGATATAAAGTAGTAGTCTTTCTTATGGATATTCCAACTTTTATTTTCTGACCATAATGATAATAAAACTTGATAAGATAGTAGTTTTACGCTCATATCGATAAGAGAGGTCCCCCCCCCCCCTTAATATGAGATACGCTGTATGGGAAACAAAAGGATGTGCGTACCTGTTTCAGTCTTTCCATGCCCATCATATAGTCGAACACTCCGTCACCACTACTGCGGCATTGAATATACATATGTAACCAAGCGCAATGTTTGACCATTCTCTCCTTTCTGGTTTGTCTATGTCCTGGCAACTGTAGCGAACCCATGCCTTGCACGTCTATGTGGAATGGAAAATTGATTTCAACGTCAAGCTGGAAACCATCAACAATATCACCACAAACTTCTGCAGTGTTACTCTATGCATCAATTCCTTAATATTATTACATGCATCATGTCGAAAATCTAAGAAATCCATTAAGTTACCTCAGTTATTATCAGCATCATGATCTGTTGCTATACTTTAATTTCTTATATGTATACAAAAAAACCACGATTCAGTTACTTAGGTAAAATTATTTGTATTATATTTTAGAGTTTTTTTTTAACTTGAATATCAGGTTAGATGGTCCGATGCATCATTACATGAAAATATTTTTTTACTTTTCTTTTCTCTGTTGAGTTGCCTCACGAGACATTCTCTTAATGCAATCATTTTCATTGATGCAAGATGACACAATAACATTATTACACCCTTACTGCAAAAATGGCTAATCAACTAGGTAATAAGAAAAATGCACATACCTCACAGTAAATACAATCAGTCTTACAATCATGAGAACATACAAAGCAAGTATACTTCTTCGACATTTTGACGATGAACGCAGAGAATGAATAAAAGCAACAGTATGCAGACCGTAATATATAGCTAGTTATCTCTACATTCAACAATTATCGTTATGTTTTAATTTAAATACAAATTGGGGCTATGGAAGAGATTCTCATTTGATGTAAGTGTTCAAACATAGTCACAGATCTGTAACTCAATTAATTTGATGATAATGATCACATTCACAACCGTCCACATGTTACCTTTACTTAAAGGATTAATTATGAGGTTGCAGTAACAATTATACCAAACACACATGTGAGTATCAAGTAAATTTATCCATTGGGAGCGGCATTAATCAAACAGGTTTTGCACATTGATGGTTAGATGCTCTCGCTATTATTGTTTGCAATTAAACTAATTAAGGGATTCTTTTTATCTTTGCTCTAGTACATTGTACACTTTCAATAATAATGTGCATTCAATTAAATAATACATTATAAATTCAGCTATTGAAATAACTTAGGTGCTCATTGCTTTAGTATACAAGGTTTATTTAGTATAAAGATAAATCCTACATAAATGTACTATTAAAAAAAAAGCATTAACATACTCAGACCAGTATATAGAGACGAAAAAAAGCTAACCAAAACATTAGCATAATGAGACCAATATATATAGACGAAAAAAAGTAACCACATGGCCACTGTTTTCACGATTGTTTTTTGTTGTTATTAATTTTATTATTTTTCAATACAATAAAGTAAACTATTTAAATCAGGGTTTGTTTCATTAAATGCAGATTTTAACTGCTGAACTTACCTGAGAAATAATGAGAAATATCATATTTTAAACAAATATAAATATCACTTTTAAATCCAAGTCGAAACTTAATAATATTTCACATGGTCCGAATCAACCTGGCATTTGGACCGAATCAGCCCGTAATTTTGGCTGAATCAGCCTGTGATTTGGGCTGAATCAGCCTGGTCAGAATCAGCCATGGTCAGAATCAGTCTGTTCCCCCATTTTTAACACTTTATAGTAAAAATATATATTAAATGCTATGTAAAATGAGTTACTACACAAAATAATTTAATTTGTGAAATAGAAATATTGATTGAAACTGTTAGTAAAACGTACTGGGTCCTATTCGCAGACGGTAAGTCCTTTTCCCATTTTTAACACTTTATAGTAAAAAGATATTTTAAATGCTATGTAAAATGAGTTACTACACAACATAATTTCATTTGTGAAATATAAATATTGATTGAAAGTGTTAGTAAAAACATCCTCAGTCCTTTTCGTAGACGGTAAGTCCTTTTCGCACTTTATACCCACCCAAGCGATGCCGCTTCTGTTAACCCTCTCGGGTTAACAAACCCCAACGGTACTTTTCAGGGCATCCAGATCTCTAGAAAAGAGAGGTACTAATTATTTGCCAAAAATTTATGTTTGGGTATGTATGTGTTTGTGTATCTTTTGTGTATGTCTATGTTGACAACTAAAACTTAAAACCCCTTCCCCCTTCTCTCTTCTATCTTATAGTATAGTATGTTTTTATGTGTGAGGGTATAGTAGTGAGTCTATAAACACTTCCTACCCTTGTGTGATTGTATGATTGTATGTTTGTGTGAGTGTGTCTATTGCATCCACCTTATTTTACATCCTACCCGCTCGTGTGTGACCGTATGTTTGTATGTATGTAAGTATAATGTGTGTATAACACTCCTACCCTTTTCATTAGAGTGTAGGGTGTGTGTCTGGATAGTAATCAAAAAGCGGTTGCTGAATAGTATGTGTGGTGTGTTGGATTGTATCTAACTAAAACTTTTAACATTACCATTCTCGTTTGTCCCCATAAACTTTCGACCCTTTGTCCCTTAATTGTAACATTACCATTCCCATTTGTCCCCATAAACTTTTGACCCTTTATCCCTATAAACTTGTCCCCATACACTTTTGTCCCCATAATACCATCCCAATGTTAAACCTATAGACAATTTTAACATAAGATTTCCCGTTCGACCCCGATGTGCCTCCTAATGTAAATATATGGGCTAATGTTAATTCCTGTTTGTCCCCCAAGTGCCTCATACAACTACTGTGGTGTCTAAACTTCGATTGTCATGATTAAGTAAGGTCAATGACACTCAGACAGGGTTATTATACACAGAGCTCATGGAGGGTGGCAGAGCATGGTGCTATATGCTTTCAGTATATAACGCCGTGGAGGGTGTTCAGGTATCCGTATTAATACGAAATTTATGAAACTACTTCAGTGACGTAGGTACACAATAGCACTTCCTGCTCTGCCCGTGTGACCTCGGGGTCAGCCTTTTGTTTAGTTGTCGTTTCAGTGATTTTCGCGTTGAATTTTGGCGGAAAACATAGAGTTTGTATGTACTATACTATTTTAAAGAATCAAAAATGCTAAAGGCAAAACGGTTTCAGAGGAAGAACGGTCCATGTTAGTTTTAGACAGCCCCGAGTCATAGGACTATCATGTTTTGGAGCACTGGTGAATGTCTTGTATAAGCATGTGTCTATGTACAGAGATGTCTGCTAAGGCAGGCTTCACTGTACCTTTTCACTGCATGTTCTCTCTTATCCCTTCATTTCCATCATAATCTGCAGTTTACACGTCATTTTTTCTTAGCTTTCCTTTCTTTCTTGAATCCCTCCAACCCCTCTCCTCATAATCCCGTAAACAATAGTGGTATCCATTATATGTGTCCAAAACCAGGATGGAAGCCATCCTCACCTAGGCAAATTAGCTTCAAGTATGGCCCTTTGTCCCCCGTACGCTGTCCCATCCTCAATATTAAATCAGCTATTATGTCCATTTTTTCAAAACACCAGACCAATTTTGACCAAATGTCACTTAAATCATCTTGGGATTAAGGTCTTTCAAGTTTCAGATTTGTACAAATTACGCCATTCTATCATCATTTGTGACTGCTTCTATCAAACAGAGACAAGCCAAATAACGTGTTCTTATAATGGCCAACCAGAACAAATTTCGGGTATTAAGGGCTTTCGAGTTTTTAAAAGCAGAAAGACCTTGAAACATGAACATTTTCTACCAAAACCTGTTCATAAAATTTATGCAAATTTGACAGAGAGCATCCCACTAACCAAGATTACTTGACCAACTACTCTTGCATTTTTGCTGTTTGACTAATCTCAGCTCATTGAGCGTTCTCAGGTCCACATTTGCCTCTTGCTTTGATGATCTTACCGACTAAGGTTCAGTTTTTTTGATGCATGTAAATCTGATGTTTGATGAAATGAAAGGAAAAAAACAAAACAAACAGAAGAAGCAAAACAACTTCATTTCGTTGTAGATATGGATACATGATTTAATGGGTTGGCCACACGTTTTAGGTACACCGTCTCTTACGATGCACAAAATGTTTATACTGTCGTCTTCCGTCAACACCTTTTGTCACAATTTAATAATAATAACAATAATAATAATAATAATAATAATAATTTGTGATAAATTTCATACATTTGCATCAGATTTGAGCATAGTCTGATTATTATCATATGTAACTACCAAACAACATTCCATGCTCCTTAATCCATGCTGGCATGCAAAAAGGCAGCTGACGCAAGTTAACCATGGAAGAAAATGAATGAATATTAGAGGTTAAATTTAAATAACTATATAATTTTGTTCTTATTCAAATTAGAATATATTACCTTGTAAATGATCACCTTATCTTCAATTTTTTCATCATGAATTTGTTTGTAGAAAATGACGAAAAATGTAAATATGTCAAGCAAAACAAATACCTTGACCATGTGTCATGTGACTAACGTACGGGTGTGATGGGAAAGTCAGTGGTTCTCTCAATGCGACAAAATTCAGTTGACAATAACGTAGGTACCGTTTCTAATGGAAACCATTCTTATATTTGAAAAAGAAGACAACACAAAACTCACATCAATAAAACTTACTAAATTAAAAAATGTTTAAAAAGAAATAAATTTTGAGTGTGAACAAATAATTTGAACAGCAGAGTTTCAAACCGACCTACCCTGTTGTGGACCGCAAGAATATGATCAAAAGGGCTTTTAACCACTCAGCCACTGGCAACTGCGTGACGTGACTATATCAAACAAGAACAATTATCTCTCTCAGATCGCTTCTCGGCCTTTTGGCTAAGATCAAAGTGTAGTATCTGTTTTTATCTTTGATCTTTGCTGATTGATTTCAGCGGAGTTTTCCTCTTAAAAGATGTTATACAAGAAAGTCGATGTGGATATTGAGAAATACATGTACAAGAAGATGTTTACCTAAGAACCTTGAGAGTGGAACGCATGCTGCATAGGGAGCAGACGCTGAAGCGGCTGGAGAGTGCCGGAGTTACCTTAGACGACATTCAAGGCTTATACAGGGAGAGGAAATAGCCCCTGGAATGCCGTGCTCTACAGCCATGAGAATCCAGGAGAAAGCACGCCGCAGCAGGGGTGATGGTGTTTAATTCTACTATATCATTCCGAGAAATATATAGTTGCTTTTTTAAAAAAGATGTTAACTTAAAAAGAGTTAAAGCAAGAATTATCATAACGAGGCATAGTACACCAATTATGATATAAAAGTTTATTGTAGAGTGCTCATAATTAATAGTGGATGAATAATAATTATGTGCAGCGGCGAGAATCATTGTATTTGTGCTAGAAAAGGGGAGAATATTTGTTTGTGCAGGAATAGTAAGCATCGATTTTATTATATCATATTTCTTTTGAAACAAATTGGATTATGTAGGTTTCATTGTATAATGATTTATATATCAATTTCGATGCTTGGATTTATATTGTGCCATCATTGGGAGGGTTGGCTTGTATAGATTAGTGGGATGTTTCTTGGTGTATTGAAGATATAAGAGGCAGAGGATGGGGGAGACATCAATTAGATTTACATCAGAGTTTAGAGAGAGTTGATAATCATGTAGTGTTTTGTCACAAACTCTTTCTTTAATTAATAACTAAATAATCTGTCAGATTTTTGCTTCTAATACCTGTTCTTTTCTTCCTTCTCCACTCTAGTTAACTTTTTAAGTCATAATCCATTTTATTAAACTTCTAAGATTTGCTTTTTTTTTTTGCAACAGTTATTCTCATTATCATCTTCATGTGTATTATCCTCACTTCATTCCTTGGATATTTAACCTATCCAATCCTGATGCAACAACTTCCTCTACCTCAAGCACCTCATCCACCAATCCTGATACAACAACTTCCTCTACCTCAAGCACCTCAGCCAATTAACATTGAAGAACAATGCAGACCACAAAGAGATAGAAGGAACCAACAATGATATCCTTAGAGTAATAAACATGCACCAAACAGATATATGTTTACATGCAATTATGGCTTTTTAAGCAAACTAATATTTTCATCAATCTTACATTGCAAGAAATAAAACTCATGCTCAAAAATATTTCTAATATTTTTAAGTAAGATATATATATATATATATATATATATATATATATATATATATATATATATATATATATATATATATAATAGTTACTATAGATTAATGTCTATATATATTTCTTCTAAATAATAATCTGATAGATATGGACCTATGTTGTTAGCAGTTGAACTCAACTTGTAGCTCAGAAAATATGATAAAAATTTTCATATACATGTTTTTTACTGTCGTCTGAACATTTTAAACCTTTTTTAAAAGTTTGTATGATTCAGTAATAAATATGTATTAAGCATATATCTATTATACATTTTCATATTAGCAGTAATGAGAAATCTAAATTACAATTTAGCTCACATTTTCCTTTGTGCATTATAATTTAAGATTAGAACTTTTATAGCAAGGATTATGTATTAAAGTTTAATATGAATTACCTCCCTTTGACTAATTTCAATAACTATCTCTGATCACTTTCTTTTAATACTGTGATGCTAAAATGAAAAGTTATTAATATCTACCTCATGTATTTATACTATAAACCATATCGAATTGATGTCCTCTGTATTAACATGGTGAAATCTACCTTACAAATAATAAATTCAAAATTCTAATTATGGTGCTAAAATATAAAGCTATTAATATGTACCTCATATATTAATGTCATAAACAATGTCCAGCTGTTGCACTCCGTATTAACACGTTTCAATCTATACCTATTTAGCATTATTTAAAAAAAAAGTGTTTTGCTTTTTATTAGAGTTTCAATAGATCATTTAACATTTTTTTAAAAAGTACATTAGAATTTAAAATTCTAATAATTATCTCAAACATGGATGCGGTATGTATATATTTTGATTTTATTATGATTTGTTCAAATGTTTAAAAGTAGATTGGACTTTTTTAAAAATCCTAATGATACATTCCAAGATAGATGTGATATGTACATATGTTGATTTTATTGTGATTTGGTCACATTTTTTAAAGTAAATTAGATTCTTTTGAAATTCTGATGATATACTCAAGACAGATGTGTCAATTATATAAAATTTGATTTTGTTGCGATTTGTTATCTAAATTCTAAGGTTGTAGTCTATATTGTCATATCTAAATCTATGATGTCTTAAGATTAAGAAAAAATAGTATTTTGCTAGATGATTTTTACTAGATAGGTTACATTTTTTTAAGTATATTAGTTTTTTGCAGATCATAATCATAACTCAAAGATGGATGTAATATGTATATATTTTGATCTATATGTGATTTGTTCTCTACATTTAAAGCTGTATATGTTAATTTACACATTTTGTTAAAAAAAATTTATAATGAAAATTTGATACAAGTTAAGCTGATATACTTTATGAAGACATTAAGTCTACGTTGAATAAAAATCTGAATTGCCATTGAAAATACTTTTTATTTTTATTATATATTATAAAAATTAAAACATGAATGAAAATAGTGATTCTTACTACTGTTTTACTGAATACAGTTGCAGTTGGCTGGATGAGCTAAACAGTGCCAGCAGTTTGGTAACCACTTTTGATTTGGAAATTTTAAAATAAAAGGAGAGTGGTCACACACCCCGTCTTCCTCGGTACATGGTACCTACCACATGCCATGACTTGATGACTACTCGCTAACTCTTCTCTTATCTTCCTCGGTTTCTTCTGTTTCTTCCACAGTTTTAACTTCTTTTGCTTCATCTTCTTTGTAATTACCTACGATAATTATCAAACTATTAAAAGATTGCTCCACTTCCTCAAGAAGTTTCTTTTGATTGCAGATCATTCTCTGAATTTTGAGAAAACTCGAGAAACTTGCTTCCATCAATTTTCTTTGACTAATTTTTAGTGGAGAATAAAAATTTAGATTCAGTAAATTGTAGTGTTGCTGATTGCCAAGATGTATAGTGGCAATATTTCATAAAAAATATATTTATAAAATGTAGAAAATGATTCAGTAGAGCTGAGTAGTTGATAAATCAGAATAATGATGATGAATAAAGCAGTACAAAGGATGGTTTTGATGTGACATTCTGATTTGTATCTTGATGTTCTTAATATCGGTTGAATAAAAAGCACTAGAAAGTATGGTGATTATACGACCTTCTGATTTGTATATTGCTGGTTGAGTACAGTAGAGTACCATATACTCGCGTATAAACCGGGTCCAAATGAAAACAACATAGACCCTGATCCTGCCATCGCATAATCCGCCGGGTGTTTGTTCTACTGATTAGTCCTTACAAACTGCATAGACCCAGATCTGATGGTGCATTATGCAATGGCAGATATGGGTCTATGCAGTTGGTAGTGGCCTATATGTGAGTATAAGCGGTAGATATGTTAGATGCTGTAGAGAATAGTTGAGTACAGTAGAGGAAGGAAAAGTAGAGTTTTATTTATAATCGCTTTCATATGGTGAAAGATTTGGTGAGGTGAGAATAGATCATATTTATTAATGCTTCCATATGTTGAGTTGGGTGATTATAAATCATATCTATTATTGTACTTTGGCACCTATTTGCTTTCATATGTTGAGTGATTGAGCGAGGTGAGAATATATCACATCTATCAATGTTTTGATATGGATTGACAATTCAGTAAAATGACATGGTTAGTTGATTTGATGGCAGACAGGTTTACCTTATATGATTTTGACTTGCTCTCTGAAATTTATCAAGGCATACAAATGCTAATGCATATCATATGCTTCAAAATGGCGGTTTAAGTAGTTTAGTTTGTGTGATCTTTGTTTTATCAGTTTGCACAACATTTTTCTCCGTTCTGGTAGCCAGTGTAATTCACTAATACCTTCAAAACTATCTTTAATGTTACAACTAAGCATATTGATTTGCACTTGGGCCATGTCTTTTGATAGTACTGCTATATCATATGGAGTATTGATAGATTTATCATAAAAATTACTCCCTATAACCACACCTCTTTCTCTTCACATGCGAGTAAACTTAATGACATGTTTGTGTAAAATCTCTTCGATTCACTCATCCATAGAATGCCAGTTGATTGTATAGTGTGACCTTTGTTTAACCCTGAAATCCATCCATTCATCAATCCCAAAAATGGTCAGCAGTTTACCTAGTTTGACCTTTCTTAAACCCCATTGTCAAAATAGCGGAATACTCTGGTGGCAGTTATCCACTACTGGTACGTGGGTAGGTAGATAGATAAATAGATAGGTAGGTAGGGAGATAGATAAATAGATAGGTAGGTAGATAGTTAGCTAGATAGATAGATAGACAAAGAGAGAGAGAGAGAGAGAGAGAGAGAGAGAGAGAGATGGTTCTTCTCAGTAGTCCAGTTTATGCTCATGGAGATCATCACAACAATTATGGAGTTGAGTCTGACCTGATGACATTTCCTCTACACGGAATTTTGAGGGATGGGTGTGATTGTCAACAGTTAACACAAAACAATGTCACTTAAAAAAATACAAAAAAAAAAGTAAAAAGGGTGTGATACCTGAAATGGAATGTACAGAGAATACATGTGTTTGGTGTAGGGAAAAAGACAGCAAGTTTTGGTGTTCTTATTTTCATGTGTTTACAAATAAACATCAAAATTGTAACACTTGTAGAGTAACATGCACAGCAGGATAAGAGTGAAACTACTGTACATCTCCAGCTCCTCGATACAGGTTCCAAGTAAACTAAGGAACAAAACTCTCTCTTAACCATATTGAGACTTTTATTATAACAACAAACTGTTATTGTTTGTTTTCAATACTATGTACAATATGCATTTAAAATGTGTTTAGAGTATGCCTATTTATATTTAAATACTTTGCAAAAAATTAATTTCTTAATGTTTTCATTCCTTTGATGGTACCTTTAAAAAAAACCATTGTAGTATCTGTTTAAAGTGTCCTTGATAAAAACACGTCTCAAAACCTGCTGTTTTTTCATTCCTTCTTTGCACGGCTGATTATAGCAACTTAAAATTATTTACATCAGGAATGTTTTCTTTTCTATAATTTTGGTGATTTTTTGTGAAACACAAACAAAATAAATAAACCCAACTTAAAATGTACCCGATATACATTTTTGTTTGTGACATGCAGATGATGCAATCATGTTGAGTATTGCTTGTTCTCCATTTTTAATTTGCAAACTGAGCTTTAGTGGTCTTAAGCATGTTGACCCCATTCTTTGGGCTACAATGAGCAACTTGGGATTTGTGAATGTGTGCAACTTTTGTATGTATATATGATAGATAGATAGATAGATACACAGATATAGTAACATAAATGGAGGTTAAAAGGGAACACTGTATTATATATCAATGGTATATAATAGATTAGTTAATAAAATATTAAAACCCACTAATACACAAGCACATACCTGCATGCATTACTTTTTATCAACCAAATCAAATGTACTGGCATAAGGAAGATACAGGCACTCTTATGTGGGTACTTGAATATCAGAAAAATTAATCCTTACCCATTTTTATGAGGATTAATTGCAAAGAGTAACTGCTTTGTCGCAGTAACCACGGACGACGATTTTGGACAAATAACAATAGTTCCTCTAGTAAGGGTCCATGGTTTTTTTTTTGTTTTTTTTTTTAACTTCAGAAAGCGACCACCACATTAAGGTCAAACATTGTTTGTTATTATTTTAAAACACTGAACAACTGTAATTATAATTATAGATATTTTTCCCCAAAATCTATCCAATACATGTAAATGTTGCATCCTGTAAATAAAAGATGCATGACTTAATAATAATAAAAAAATGCAGCTAATTTTACTTTCTTTATTCTGTTGAGCATCAGATAAAGATTACATTTGAACTTTATGAGTGCTAAACTTTTCAAGCAAGAAATAGAGTTCAATACATTTATATGGCAAAACATGAAAGTAAGCTATGATATCTAATATTTGTGAGTTTCCCTTCATCTAGATCAACACATTTCATGCAAAAAATAAAGACACTTGCAGATATATGTGTGTGATGTAACATAGGTAAATGAGTGACATATGAATGTTGGAGAATACTTATGACTGCTTGCATCATTGCTTGTGATGTGATAGTGCATAAAAGTCATAACATGAAAACAGAGATAGTTCTCTGTCACATTTAAATCAACAACCTATAAAATACTGATACAAACTCGAGCAATATATCCAATATTTTCAAAGCATTAGTTACAAAATATGCTCTTATGATTTCTCTTCATTTGTTATAATAATAAAATTGATTTACCCAGAAAAATTAAATGTATTTTGAGTAACATTGTAGTAATACCCACTATACTACCACTATTCTAAGCATGGCACATTAACCTCATTTGGATGCAACCACCAAGGTCTCATTTGTAAAGCATCTAATCATCTGTCCTATCATGAATTAAAACTGGCTATCAAACACACCGTAAACATGTTGAAAGTGACATACCACAACATAAAGTGTCACTAGTCATTAACATGTACCACAGAATAATAAACTAATCTTCAACTAATCTGGTCAAAATAGGCATACCAAAGCATGAAATATAATAATTTGTCTTAGACTGTTATTAACTTTTGTTGAATAAACAAATCCAGTATTGTAGCTGTTTACTGTGTGAATTCTGGTCACAGCTTGCTATGTATGGACATTATGACCATCTACTGAATCTCTTAGTTCTTCTAGTCATGAAATCCCTGTTAAATTATGCAGACTTAACGTATGGAAAAGATTATGTTTATCAAGTATTAATTATTTTTTTTAAAAATTTGGGAAAAGAGTGAAGTTAAAATTGGTGTCGTGTGAGATCATTTGCACACCTAAAGGAACATTTCTGAATATCAGATATATAAGTTTGATAGTACTCTAATTAGACCAAAATTTACCCCATCGCATCCGAGTAAACAACCTCTGAAATGATCTTTAACAGACTATAATCCAGTAAATGGAATTCTTAGTTAGACCAAAATATACCCAGTCATATCTGAGTAAACAAATTCTGAAATAATCTTTAACAGACTATAATCCAGTGAATGGAATTCTTAAATTGATAAAAAAAATTAGGCGATACAAATGTTTAGATTTTAAATTATTGCATTTTAACAAGATGTTTGATGTATATTTTGAAAACATTGTTAACTTCACGCAGCAGGCAGAAATAATCACTAAGATTTCTTGTAATACATTTAATCTAAGGCAAAGTAAATCAGCAATATTCTCCCATGAAATAAAAACAATAAAATAAATGAGTCATGCCATTTTAAGACATTCACTTGCATCATCGATGCATATTCATTCATTCTAATATATTCATAAACATCATTCAAGCATATTCATTATCATTCAAATATATTCATTATTATTATTCAAATATATTCATTATTGCAATCCACATATACTAATTATAATCATTCAAATATATTTATTATCTTAATTAAAATATATTCATTATCATCATTGAAGCATATTCATTATCATCATTCAAATATATTCATTAGGCAAAAAAAAATGTGTTTCCGGTCGGCCGACTGTCCCCGTTTCTCATTGCATACCCTAGCACCACCCCCACCCCCAAATCACATTGCCGAAATTGATTTTTGCATCTAATTTAGCCGGTTTTGGCTAGTACTTTGAAGCGCTTGAAATATTATTTGATTTATATATAATGTTTCAAAAAAAATAAAAAATACCTGCCTACCCTAATTTTAAAATCAGTGCAATAGGAAACACATATTTTTTGTTGTTGGCCTTATTGTAATCCTCGTATACTAATTATTACCACTCTTCACCTAGCAGCAAAATAATACATGAGTAAATATAATACTACTGTGTTTTATCAGTATCAGGTTCAAATACTGTAGATTTTCTGAAATGATTTGAACATGATTTTATGCAATTATAGTGAAACTATATACCAGTCTAAACCAATGAAAGTACAAACAATTGATATTTAAAGTATGATGTACATATAGTAGTTACAATGCACTGGAAAAGCTATTTAAGCAATTAACAGTAACTACCAAAATTATTTAAGTACAAGACTTACAATCACTCAAAAAAATGATCAAGGATGTGTCTTCTAAATTTTAAAGTCTCAGTTGGTAAAAAATATTGCTAAGTTCTGCTAAAAAATAAGTTCTTGCTACTGATGCAATTGTTTAAATGTATTGCCAAGAGAATTTAAACCATTTTATATTAAAAACATTTTATGCCATTTTATATTTTATTTAACCCATTTTAATAAATTATAAAAAGGTTTTTTAAAAAATTTAAAAATATAAAATGGGTTAAACATATAATAAATCTGGAGGCAACCATACATGGGAAACAAATATATAAAAAAATCTAAACCAAAACTTGTACAAACTAACCATAAAAGAAATGTTACAAAAGGTGGGCCAGATGAAAAAATAAAAGCCTATTGCGTATGTACACCAACCACTTATCTAGTCTACAAATATTCAATACAATCCTCTAACCTATGTGGGAGAAGAACATCAAATTGAATTCACAAATTATCTCCTTTTCTGACAATTTTGTCAAAAAATGTCTCCAAAATTGTGCCAGAGGAAATAAGTAAAAGCTTGTTATGCATCTGCACCAACCACATATTTAGCCTACAAAGTTTTATTAAAATCCCAGACAAACTGACAGAAGCATGAGAACAATGATATTAGGGTGGGAATTTTTAAAATTAAAATCATTCCTCAGACAATAATGTCAGAGTAATTAACATACCCACAAGTTGGGATGATATATGGTTCATGAGAAGCTTGTGTTTTATGGACAGTTTATTTACATTTTCTTTACCTTGTGTTAGCTATGATCTTAAATCTGAATGCTAAGCGCTGGAGTAATAAAAGATAACACACTACGCTAATATTTTAGCCCTCAAGATGTATCTAAAGATATATTAATGTGACTCTTCAGTAAAAAGTATGTCATTGCCTCAGCCATAGGCAAAATGTAAACAAAATCACTGAAGTGCGGTGTTCAGATCAAAATAACATAATTTAGCCTTACTAGCGGACTATCATACATGACAAAATTATGGGTTTTTTTTATTTTGCAAATTAAGCTAACGCAAATGTTAAACACAATGTTTACACCAGATGGACTGACATAGTGACAGTTGGAATAGCACCAACAGTGTACTGAAAGGAGTTGTGTTACAAACAGGCTTAAAGCAAAATCCAAGTCTCTTGCTTCTGTTTAACATTAGTTTTGCAACGTTTATCTTTTCCTCCTAGCTTTCCATCTCCCAAAGATAAATATGAGACATTATCCACATAAATAGCACAAGAGACAGGAATTGCTGCTGTGTGCAACGTGATGAGCTGCTGTATTCTTACCGTTATCCCACTTGAGTCTTTTACAGTGAGTTTCTATCAAATACTTGGTCATTTCTAACTGACAATAATGCATGCCCTGTGCAACAACGTTTTGTTTTGAGACGCTCTACACCACTGTACAGAAATCACTATTGTTCAAAGGTTCTACACACGGATCTGTGCCACGATCAATTCGATAGCTTAATACAGCGACACTGCCGCTGAGTGCAGCATGATGAGCCAATGTTTGTTTACTGTTCTACCTCGTGGAGCATTTAAAGAATAGTTTCTATCAAATATTTGGCCATTTCTAACTGACCCTTAATGCATGCTCTGTGCAGCAACGTCTCTTCCTTAGAGGTTCTACATCATGGGTCTGTGCCACGATCAATTAGATAGTTTAATACACTGATATTGCCGCTGAGTGCAGCATAATGAGCCAGTGTTCTCTTACTGTTGTCCACCTGATAAAGCATTTTAGGATAAGTTTCTACCAGAAATTTGGTCATTTTTAATTGACCGTTAATGCATGCTCTGTGCAGCAATGTCTCTTCCTCAGAGGTTCTACACCACGGATCTGTGCCACGATCGATTAGATAACTTAATACAGCGACATTGCCGCTGAATGCAGCATGATGAGCTGGTGTTGTCTTACTGTTGTCCACCTGATGGAGCATTTTAGGATAAGTTTCTACCAAATATTTGGTCATTTCTAACTTACCCTTAATGCATGCTTTGTGCAGCAATGTCTCTTCCTCTGACGTTCTACACCATGGATCTGTGCCATGATCAATTAGATAGCTTAATACACCAACATTGCCACTTTCTGCAGCATGATGAGCCGGTGTTCTCTTACTGTTGTCCACTTCATGGAGCATTTTAGGATAAGTTTCTACCAAATATTTGGTCATTTCTAACTGACCATTAATGCATGCTCTGTGCAGCAGTGTCTCTTCCTTAGATGTTCTACACCACGGATCTGTGCCACTATCAATTAGATAGTTTAATACAGCAACACTGCCACTTTCTGCAGCACTATAAGCAGGTCTTCTCTTACTATTGTCCACCTGATGGAGCATTTCAGGATAAGTTTCCACCAAATATTTGGTCATTTCTAACTGATCATTAATGCATGCACTGTGCAGCAATGTCTCTTCCTTAGAAGTTCTACACCACGGATCTGTGCCACGATCGATTAGATAACTTAATACAGTGATATGGCCGCTGAGTGCAGCATGATGAGCAGGTGTTGTCTTACTGTTGTCCATCTGATGGAGCATTTCAGGATAAGTTTCTACCAAATATTTGGTCATTTCTAACTTACCCTTAATGCATGCACTGTGTAGCAATGTCTCTTCCTCAGGTGTTCTACACCACGGATCTGTACCACGATCAATTAGATAGCTTAATACACCAACACTGCCACTTTCTGCAGCACAATGAGCCGGTGTTCTGTTACTGTTGTCCACCTGATGGAACATTTCAGGATAAGTTTCTACCAAATATTTGGTCATTTCTAACTGACCTCCTAGGCATGACATATGCAGTAATGTTTCTTGACTTATTGGATTCCGCATCAGATATCGTCTGTCATTTGTTCTATTTTCATGTGCACTCTGATCAAGGTTTAACAAAACCTCCAATAAGTCATACATTTTCCTCAATATATATATATTTCCACCAAATGCAGCAGACAAAAGGACAGATAACCCCTCTTTTGTTTCACTGCAAAGCAGGTTGGGATATTTATCCACTAAGTGTTCGGCCATATCTTTCTTCCCTTCCCAACAAGCATAATGCAGAAGGTTCCAACCAGCTGGATCAGTATACAAGGGGTTTAATCCAAATGGTAAAAGATATTTCAGAATCTCCACACTTCCCCCAGCAGCAACGAAAGGACCGACACTTCGGTTATCATCATTGAATTCATTCACAAGATTTGCATTTCTTGAATGCAGCAATTTAACAATGTCAAGTCTACCATGAAGACATGCAATGTGAAGCAGGTTTTCTCCATTTCTGGTTTGGTGGTTAACATCACCTCCACTATGCAAAAGAAATTCTATTGCATCTACAGATCCATGTTGAACAGTAATTGGAAGAATGTCATTTATATCTACACAACCATTTACACATATTTTCTCAAGTAAATATATATCCTTGTGGGCACATAATGCTTTCACACTTTTCTTAAGAAACTGAGTGACCTTTTTCTTTTTATCCTTGGGAATATGGTTCAATTCATGTAGAAGCTCATCGAGAAGATCACAGTTGTTGGCATTTGCGGCATGCACCAGAAGTGAATTTTCATCTTTGTCGGCTAAAAAATATGCTTCTTTACACTCTGCAAAAAAAGCTTTTCTAAAGTCTCTACAAGACCAAATATTTGCCTCAGAAACAATTGTAAAATCCTTTGGATTGCCTCCCATTAATGCTGTTATAAATCTATTGATCACAATCGCTTGATAAGATGGTTGTAAAATTAGTACATTGTCTTGTGGTGTTGTCTCGAGAACTTTGGAATCGTACTTGATCATGCAGCATTTACAAATGAGTTGCAAGGGACTGTAAAGCATTGTTTGTTCAGGGAAGAATTCTCCGTAGGAAATAAATACAGCCTCCTCAACGGAATCATGATTAAAAGAATATGATTGCTCTGTTGAATCAAACGAAAGGTATGTACCTTGTAGAGAATTGACAGTGTCTTGGACTTTAATGGGTATTACATCATAAATACCACATGACCTGAAAACTGAGATGCCTATGTTTCCTTTCTTTTTACTGTCATCTCCAAAGTCTCTGATTGATTGCAGGTTTAATTTTCCTCTGGACAACAGCACAAGAGCGAGGCAACCATAGGTCATACTGTCATCCCGGCAGATGAGCTTCATTTGATCTAGTATCATTTCCCGAGGTTTAGAAAAAAGACTGAATAATTTTGACTTCTCTTTAATCATCTCTGCAGCTCTGCAAAGCTGGGGAAATCCCACAGGTGATTCCTGTATTTCACATAAATTTGATACCTCAACATTATTTAAACCAAACTCTTTGAGGTAAGTGTTTGCGAATTCAGTTTTCTCTGCAAATTTCAATCTAATATTGTCCAAGTTCAAAATGACTTCTGTTGAAAACAGTGGATGAGATTGCATAGCCACCAGTATTTTCTCATAGAAAAATGATTTCATTGTAAATATTACGACGTGTTTTCCATTCTCTATAAGATCTAGCATATCTGTAGATTCCTCTCTCCATTTCATTAATTCTCCTTCATTTAAGCAAAACCTCCCACACATGTCATCAACAATTATACCCAAGGGCACAGAAGAATCTACCAGGGTTTTCCATTGCTCGACAGTAGATAGAATCAGAGGCTTCATATCTGAGTTATCGGCGATGAAGTTTTTCAAGAGATGATAGGCCAAGTATGTTTTACCTTGCCCTGATTTACCTGCTAGTACCAGTCTTCTATGCTGCCGTAGAATTTCATTTGCAGCTCTGTATCCTTGAGTTTCAACATATTTTTTCTCAGCATGAGATCTATGTTGTTCCAATATCCTTTGACTTAAATCTGAAAAAGTTGGAACAAAGTTTGTGCATAAATCTATCCGTCGAGATAAATGTATTATAGAGCTTATACCAGATAAAGAGCATACTTCTATCACCTCTTCTTTTAAATTGCAAAAGTATGGTGAAAAATATATTTTTTTAAAAAAATCAATGAAAAAACAAAGAGGGTAAAACACATAACTATGATACACATATGCTCCAGAAACAGAGCACTGTATTCGGACAACTAATTTCACACACAACTTTTTCTTAGCAAAATTGTGTCATAATTATAGCTTTAAACTGTCCCGACTGGGATTACTGTTTAATGGAGGGTGACATCCGAGCTGTCAAGGCTATGGATCAAGGACCTAGGAGGTCAGTAGGTATAGACCACATTGAAAAAATAAGAAAAGAAATTAAAAATAAATATGATTACTGCTAACACATATCATGACGACAACTTGTATGTCAAAGTTATAATTAAAATTGAAACGATAACGCAGTGAAAATGTCTTTTGAGAACAAAATCTTATTTTAAAGGTAAAGCTCTTATGGGGTGAAAAAATCCATGCTGAGCGGTTAAAAAAAAACAAAACAAAAAAAAAACCTCAACATTCTTATGAAACCATTTAATATACATCTTATAATAACAATGGTAAGTATTCTTTTTATTTTCTGACATTTCCCGAGTATTCACCTATCTGCATGAAACATGACAAATTTTCTTATACAAAGGAGGTGACTGAAAGTTATAGATTACACAACTTTCAGTGCAAATTTACATTTAGTGCTCATTATGGCAAACCCTACCAAATCCAAATGCCTTACACACTCAGTACAGATAAGTGAATAAAACTGTTAATAGAATGAGGATTTTGAATCACAAATTATCAATTAAAAATCAATTTACACTCCTGCATAAAATCAGCAACACTCCCAGAACAATGACATCAATATAGTATCCCCAAATCCCTCCCCGAGTTTGTAATATGCCTTCATTTCAGGTTTGCAGAGACAGCTGTATCTAAAAAAAAATCATCATGTAAATAGGAAGTTTTTGAGCTCATCTCATTATCCCCCATTAAATGCTGGTTGCCTCAAGTTCTAAAGAATGATCATTCTTCATGTAGAAGTGAAGAAAACAAACAATCGAAGAAAACACAAATGATCCTACTTGCAGATATAAGTGGACTAATGTAGATAAGAGTGCAAAAAAGATAAGAAACTCATAAATATTGTGCAATAGAGAGCAACACTACATTTACAAAAGGAAAGGAAACATTTAAAATAGTTAAGTCACAGCCTAATTAAATGTCAACTTGATGTATTCTAATCTTTTCAAGGTGGTATATACATTTATAAATTCGAACAAACAAAAAAGTTTTCAGTTTGATTTATAAAATCAGGACTGAGCAAATTTGTTTTTCATCTACTTGTCCAGGACAAGTGGTTTCAGAAAATTCTCTTGCCCCACCTACCTTTTCACTTGTCCCAAATTTAAATCACTTGTCAAGATCTGATGAGACGTTTGCACTTTAATCCATAGAGAGAACAAACAAAATAAAGTACAACAGATTTATTTCTTAGAAGAATTTAATTTTTCAAAACCATAGGTTGATGTTATACATTTTGTTACATCAGAGATTTTCAGTTTTCCATTGTCCAGGTATCTTATATGCACTATTTCTTGCTCCAATACGGTAGCATCAGTACTTCCATTGGCAAGAATGGAAAAGAATTTACTGGAATACAGACTTTTCCTAACTGCACAGGCCTTGTAAGGTCCAGAACTGGTGTCATGAGACTTGATTGGTTTAATCCTGAATTTGTCAGTTCGATTGACAAATACACTGTTTGAATTTCCAACCTGTGCCAGTTTGGGATATTGTTTGCAATAATTGCAAACATTTTTGCTTCTGAGTCAATGAATTCAAGCCAGAGATCAACCCAATGCGGCTGAAAATTTCTTAGTCTCTTAGTAGTGTTATATTTGACATTTTTTGTTGCCACAGAGTCTGGCTTATGTCTCTTTGGAGAAACAGTTACCTCACATTCAGTGGCAGTCTTACATTTTACCCCTCCACTTTCACATTTAATTTTCCTTCTCAGACTCTTCCTTATTAACTTCCTTGAAAAAATAATTTAGTAAACTCATTTTATCCACATAGTAAATATCATCTTGCTTGACAACTACCTCGAAAGTGATCATAACATACATTTTGTCCTTAAAATATGAACACAGACAGCTCCTTAATTAGTGTAATTGTTTTGCTTCAAACACAATAATGTGGAAGTTAATCCTCTGTATAGTCAATTACAAATTAAAGATTCCTCACTCTCATTTAATCAGTTCATAAAGGGAACCAACACTAATGTCGGTAAAGTGCCTTTAAATGGGTAAGTCAGTGGTGGTGCGAGGGTTCAAGGTGCCCAGGGGCAATGTTCTTTAGTGGCGCCCCTACTTTGCCACAGAGAACAGTTTTTATGTCAGTTGCCAACCTCCACCCACCCCCCATATACGACTGGTTACAGCTATAAAAAAAAAAGACTCCCAACAGCGCCCTCCTCTCCCAATACCCAGGGGCAATTGCCCCCTCCTGACCCCCAACTGAAGTGAGTCGTTCCTGAGGATCTGGTCTAAGTAAACACAATACAAGGAAGCCATTTAAACACTGCTAATTAATCATACCAGCTTTATTTTGTCTGGTGTTTTTTGATTGGCCAATAATTTAGTTGCTTAGCCCAATATGCAGCCAAGCAGTAATATAACATGCCCATATGCACGAGTTATCAAGTTCAATGTACATAGCTGAATGGCCACACACGTTATTAATTAAAAAATCAATTAGAGTTATCAATGATGCTGGATGTAAATAAATACAATCAAGCATTCAGTATGCCCGGAGGGCATGAACGGCCAGATAAAGGTATATAAAGTGATTATTGCATAAAAACAGGCACTTGCCAGATTTTTTTTTTTTAAACAGGCAAAAAGCACTTGTCCTTGACTAGCGACTTGGAAAATTTTACTTGCCTGACTTCGAAAATGAATAGTCTGGGATGTTGGGCTATGGGATTTGCACAGCCCTGAAAATGGCTAAAACCTATTAAGTACTTTCGCTTATAATTGTGTGAACACAAATATTTTAGTTTAGCCCCAGCTACTTGTGCTAATTTTTAATACACAACATCTATCTTTCATTTTCATAGACTCTCTAATAATTGTGATTTTTATTTCGTAAACTTGTATTAATAAATGTTAAACTTTGATCAAGAATTACTGAGAGTATAAGATACAACTACAACAAAAGGAATCAAAACAATAACAGAATTCATATTTCTGTACTTTTACAGAGGAAAAAAAAACAGTTCTTTAAAATTTTGACAACAGGAATTGAAATATGACTGCAGCCATTGTCACAAATTACAGAAAGAATGAAAGATTTTTTTACACCAATATTTTAAATATATTTATCATGGTTTCATTGTCGAATAGACTGACTTAAATACTCTGACAGTGGATGTCCTGTTGCCAATGGAGAAAAAAGACTGATAACTATTGAGGGGTTGATGTGCACCACGTTACCAGTTACATGTGTAACTGTGCACCCTTTGCTGATAGTCTTTATGAAAAAATCCCATATCTAGTATAATTTCTTATGGCTTCTTGCCAGAATAAGTGTTTTCACAAATATTTTTGCAAGAATATCTTTTTACTGTGGCAGTTAGTTTTGTCCAATTTAATTAAAAATCAAAATTTCACCATAAGGATTGATTGCTTACTATTTAATTCCGCAAAAGTATTTTAAAAAACCCTCACTATTGATACTTGCCAGTTTGTACTTCGATGAACTCAAATACACAAAATCTACACTTATATGGAATTAATTTTTTGTATGACCACCAAGAAAATCATAAGCTGCTCATTTTGTATAGCCTCTTGAAAATAAGGTTCAGTTCATTTTATTTCTTGAGCCAGAGTCCGAACCAGAAGGTCGCCAATTCAAACCCAGATATTGTAAGACTATGTAAGAATGCTTAGATTGTTCTGAATTTCACTGTAGTGAACAAGATAAAACTTTTATTATTGCAAACACTTTAATTAGACGGTACCCAGAGATGTACATGCGTTAAAGATGATAAGCAATAACCCAGCTTATAGGATTTTGTGTGGGAGATTGCGCAGACTTTAGCTCATAGTCACACAGTTGTCTTTTTGTTGCTTTAACTAAGGAGAATGATCATTACCAAAATAATTTGTGCTTATTTTTTCGGTTTATGTCACTAATGTGTTGGCATATTATATAAATTTTTTTCTCTTTGTTGTATGATATCAAGCCAAAATTCTTCACCGACTTCAACTAATCTAATATGAAATAGAATCACTTTAGACAAACCACACTAAACCCGAGATTAATAGTAAAGAACAAAGTAATGAAACGGAAAATTCTTGTTTTTATCGTTTGGTAGTTCTTATAGGTATACTAAAATCATCTGCATCCGGAACGTGGTTGATGTTGGGTACTAACATAAGGAAACTGATTCAAAGTATGTCAAGTGGCAAATGCATTAGAACATACACATCTGTTTGGCTTTATTTCATTTTCTGTTACTCTTCACATGTCCTTCATTCTCATTTGATGTTGCTATTATTATTATTACAGTAAAACCTGTCATGAGAGACCGCCCCTTCTGCCAGCAAAAAGCGGTCTCTAAAGACAGGTGGTCTCTCATAACAGGTTTGTACAAGAAGACCAGTTTCCAGGGTCGAAATTCAGCACTGTTTAAGAGGGAAAAATAAGCACAATCATGTACATTTATTGTATTCTTTGTTCATAGTTCTTGTTAAAATATTGTACGCATTAATCTGAAAATAATTTTTAATAGTAATAAAGATATACATCTATCATTAAACATGAATCACATTTATATTTGAAGATCACACGTATATGTACTTGTATTAGCATACGAGTTCGTTTCTAATTGACTCCTTGTCTTTTATAACACCCTAAATTTGAGTTTTACCGACATTTCAAGTGGCTGCTATGTTGCAAATGGTCTCCCGTTTTTCACTTCTTTCAATTACATTAATTCTTTCCTCCAATGTTAGAATTTGTCTCTTTTTCATTGGAGGTTCTGCCATTGTTATTAAAGTGCTAGGTGTTAATGTTATAAGGGATAAATTGTAATAACGACTGTAGTGGTTTTGATCAAGCTTTGGGGAAATATGGAATACATATACAATGTATATGTACCAATGAATGAAATAAAAAGACACAATTAATTTATCCAGAAACAGAATAAATTTATTTAGAGACGAAAGTCAAAGACTTTATTCACCGACGATACAAAGAGATTAACTCTTTAAACAGAGGGTGTAAACAGCTGCACTAAGGTAAACAGATGACGGTTTGGTGTGTGGGCTTTAATCTCTGTAACATCAAAAACACCCCAACAAACAACACAAGCCTTTCACAATGACAATCGAATCCGGAAAACGATTCTCACCTACTGGTATTAAAGACAAAGACAAAGACCTCATTCACCCCAGGCATTACGGATTAACTCCAAAGACAAATCAAGTATGCGACAGCTATATTGACTTCGGCACTACAATGGCAGTTAGTGATATGTACTTTAGTCTGGTTTACAGTCTAGAACAAAGGAAACTACATGCATGACCTGCAAAAGTTAGGAAACCGGTAGCCAGTCTAATTTGTTTTTATAATTTTTTTTTTTAGAACAGTCTTTACTTTGGAAGTGGTCGTTGTTACAAAGGATAAAATAAACGTCAGTGGTGTTTGTCTCAGTTTTCGCGATAGGGTCGTTCATAGCAGTATTATTTTAGAACAAGCTGCCCTATGCGGGAAATCCAATGGATCATACTTTAGTCTCGCAGAAATAGCCGAGATATTTCCGAATGAGCAATCGGCATGTACTCTAGTCTGGTTTACAATCTATAACATATGACACTACATGCATGACCTGTACAATTCAAGAAACCGGTAGTCATCCTAATTTGTTTTTAAAATTTTGATTTTGTTTTTAACGTCTTGGTTTCTTAAGCGGTTGTGGTTACAAAGTGTTAAATAAAGGTCGGTTGTGTTTATCTCTGTTTTTGTGATGCGGTCGTTCATAGCAGTGTCGAAATGCATATTTTGCCAACAAATCCCGGTCGCTGGTCGCGTTCTGCAGGTGCTCGCTCACGACAGTGCGTTTATATAATAAAATTGCATTACGATTTGGTTGCTCATGACAGGTGGTCGCTCATAGCAGAGGTCGCTCATGACAGGTTTTACTGTATTATTATTATTATTATCACCATTATTGTCACATCAAAAATTTAATAGTAGTGGAATTAGATGTAGTATATCTGTTTTATGTAACATTATAATTTCCAGAATGTACAATTCGTACCAGTTATCCTATATTGTTCCGTCTTGTTGATGAAGGCTTTTCCTCTATTATCTGCAATAAAGTAAATGAAAGGGAACCATAAGTGTTACTGCAAATAATCTTGTATTAATACATACAAAGTAAACGTAAGGGAACCATAAGTGTTACTGCAAATAATCATGTATTAATACATACAAAGTAAACGGAAGGGAACCATAAGTGTTACTGCAAATAATCATGTATTAATACATACAAAGAAAACGAAAGGGAACCATAAGTGTTACTGCAAATAATCTTGTATTAATACATACAAAGTAATCGGAAGGGAACCATAAGTGTTACTGCAAATAATCTTGTATTAATACATAAAAATGTTGTCCTTGGAAAAGAGTTGATTCATTTTGTTGTTAGTTAATTCCATATGACCTTGTTAAAGAAAACACTTCTTGCTTCCATGCAATACAAGTAATTGCAATATAACTATAGACCCAAAGTATCATATACAATCATAATAATATATAAAATAAAGTCCTGTATATATAATTTTAGAATATGTTCCTTGTATGATTCATGGTTCTGAATTGCCTTAACGAAGTTTTTGGAAGAATTAAGCTGTATCTCGTCATCAAATGTGAGATGAATCATAATTAGGTATTAAACATAATTAGGAATTAATTATAATTAAGTTTGAATTTTACTATCTTAAGTGATATTTATTAACTTTTGAACATTAATTATCCTCATACATGATGATGTTACTTATTCAGTATATCACTATAGAGGAACGGGAGATTGAAGAAAAACTTAAGCACTTCATTTTGAAAGTTTTATCACTAGTTCAAAATGAAAAATTGGCAAAAGAAACCACAACTTGTAGTAGCAGAAACAAAATGATCACATACATTCTGTATTATATTTATCTTGACAATAAGATTGAAATACACAAGACTACATTTTGCAATTTCTTGACAAATAATAGAATGGTGAATAGTTCTGTATAATCATAACACTCTTGAAAGATTTCATAAGAGTCTAACGAAGTCCATCTATGGAGATGAGAAAAGCACTTACTCATTTTGTCTCACTGTTTCTTTACTTCAATAGACTCTAAAACAAAGGTTAAATAAAAACATGAAAGAAAAAATGTGGCAATGAAAAAGAGTAGTTCAATCTTTCTCTTCTGAAGAAAAACAGGAATAACTCGTTATATCATAATTTCTATAAAATTGATATGACTCTTATTTTACATGTATTTGACATAATCCATAAAATTTCAAGACAATGCAAATAAAACTGAAGGAAAATTGATTACAAAAAACGTGTTCATATAAGCGACAAATAAAAGTTTGAATCTGTGTACCTGTAAGAAAATAAAAAAAGACAAAAGAAAAACGAATGGATTCTATTGAATAGCAAGACTGCGTACTGCAGCAGTATACATTTAAAGTAATTCTGCCAGTTTCATGACAACTGAATAAAAATCGATACGTTCGACTAATTATCAAAATATACATAAGCAACTAATGGGTATCGCAATGCACATATCTTGTGTGCATAATATGACAGAATTATTTTGTACGTGTCAGCCACACACAAAGTCCAAATACAGTTTTATTATGCCTCGACAGGACCAGAGAATTAAAATGTTTCTAATGATAGGTCAAACTAAAAATGGTCATTTTGGTGGTTATTAACAAGCTCATGCTGTGAAATCGATTTTAAAAGAAAGTGACACTGTTTAAATGTCGATCCTTTCCAAATGAATCAACGTTGCTACATCATATCACATGTAAAATTAACTTTAGTTTAATCGTAATGATACTGTAGGTGGTGACTTAAAAGATGTGGCACTTTCATAGCCAGGACGGACAGACGGATGGACAACAAAATGGAGGGGCATATTTTATGAAAATTTATGTCGGGGCATAATGAAAATGGAAGATAGTAGGCAGACAGACAGTCAGATGGTTGAAAAAAAAACTGATTTACCAATCCATCCAACAATGTAAACGAGAGTCCCTAGAGATGGACTGACGATGTACTGGCTGAAAAGCATTTTCAGGAATTCAAGATAAGACAATTTCATCTTTTTAACTGCTGAGTGTTTGAAAATATCTCTGATATTCTTCAGTGATCACATGCAAGGTTTTCAAATGAGCTGTTGTGGTAGCTATATTGAATGTCAGATTGGCACCATTTTCATTTAGGACCAAGTAGATATTGTTAGATGTCGTTTGGCAAAAACCCCCATGTCAATATAACCATCAATTCATGGGGATTAGTGACAAGAAGATTTCCAATAAGGCTGTCGCGGCATCCATATTAGACTTGCGATTGGAACCATTTTATTAGGACAAACTAGGTATCATAAGAAGTTTACTGGTGAGAATCCCATGTTGATATGGTCATCCATTTGGGAGGAGTAGAGATAATATTTACAAGATGAACCATGGTGGCTATACTGTGGGTCAGTTTGCATCATTTTCATTTAGTGCCAACTAGACACCGTAATAACTATTCTGATGAAAATCCCATGTTAAATTGACTTTCCATTTAAGAGCAGTAGTGATAAGAAGATTTTCAGGATGGACATAGGACATTGGATCGGCACGATTTTAATTTAGGACCAAAAAGACATCTTAAGAAATTTTCTGGTGAAACCCCATGCTGATATTGTAGTGGTTATATGGATGGTAAGATTGGCACACTTTTCATTTATGATCAACTGGACATCATCAGAAGTCTATAAGTGAAAATCCTATGTTGATATGACCATTCATTTGGAAGAAGTAGTGATAAGAATTTCATATTGAATATCTGAGCAGCACCATTTTCATTTAGGACCAGCTTGACATCATAAGAAGTCTCTCAGTGAAAACACCATTTATATATGACTCAGTTCCAGAGAAGTAGCGATAAACAAAATTTTCAAGATGGCCACTGTCGTGTCGCGGCCATATTGGACATCCAAGTGGCATTACTTTCATTTAGGACCAACAAGACCATGAGATGAATGTGTGTGTCAAGTGTCATGGTAATCCTCTAAGTAGTTTAGGAGGAGTAGTGATAACAAACTTGTGGTAAGGGCCAGCCGGCCAATGAACAACATACCATCCCATAAGCTCTTCAGGTTTATGACCAGTATAGCTGATAAAACGATACAACTCAATTACTGTGCAACAAGCCAAGAACCATTGTATGTGAAATATTCTGTCAAGTTTCAAGATCAGACAAAAACCATATATATATATATATATATATATATATATATATATATATATATATATATATATATATATATATATATATCCAGTATGGTAAAATGGTTTTAAAAGCAAAATGACAAGTTAAAATGTGTTATTTTTTGTCAGCTCTGTCATTTTCACCAAATTAAAATTTCATTTGCATTGAATTACTTGTTAAACTGAAATTGAACTGCTCTTAATCAGATGAAAAATATGTAGTAAATATGGTTATATTTTATACATTTACAAACCAAAAATGCAATATCAGAACATTAAATATGCATCTCATTTTGTAATTTAACAATTCTCCATAAGGTGAGGACATTCCCAGGATATTTGTATGATTTAATATTACAAAGAAGCTACCATCACTGGCAGGACAGACATGCAGCCAGGGGTACGGAAGGACAAAAAACAGTTGGGTAGGCAAATCCCTAGCTCAAATGTCTGGCGGGGATAAGATGAAAGAAGAAAGAAAGAAGAGAGATAAAATGGTCTGAAGAATGAATACATCATCTGTCCAACAAGGCAAATAGAACAAAAATCACGATCATTGTAATAAACACAAGTGAAATCAAGGGCTATAACTGTAAAACCATTATTACATTTTATCTTCGTTTTCCTCCAACTATTAAGCAATTGTACACTACAAGAGGTCTTACAAAGGGTTGTCCAAATTTATGCAACAGTCGGAGGGAAATGAATATAGGTTATAAGAAAAAGCTCAAATGAGAAAACTTTCACTAATTTGCATTCAGACCAAATAAAGGCTAGTAAAGGCTAGTGGTTTCTTTTCTAAACCCAATAGAAACTCCGGAGTAACCCCAGAACAGATTCAAGAGAAGAATGATGCCACGAACAAGACTTGGTTTTTTTAATTAACCTGCAAACATTAGGGGCATGTTTTATGATCGCTTTCTTCATCATGGGTTTCAATAAGACTGAAATATTCACTGAAACCATCTTTTAACATTTCTGTCATGAACAAAATAGATTTACATTCCATTGGGGATATCTGGAACATATTTCTCCTGAAAATTAAAACTAAGCAACACAGCGAAATATATGAATATGCTTCATTCTCTATGCAAGGTATTCACTTACCTGATAATCTGGCAATTTCCTGCATTTGATCATTGTAGATGTCTTGAAGAGCTTGATCCACATTGCATTTAAGAATGGGCTCAATCCTTCCTACAATGTAATATTTTCCTCTTAAGAATCTATCAAAACATGTAATAAAAATTTTCATATCTGTACATAAATCATTACAATCCACTGTGTTCACATGAGCTTTCTTAGGATTCGCATAAAAATAGTTTCTGAACACCCTTACTTATACTGGCGAAGTTTGTGTCAGTGTTTTGTGATAATTATGATATTGAACATTGTTAAAATTTTGGCACTTCTAGCTGGTGTAATGCATATAATAGTATTAATCTGCCATATAATGACTAATTGTACAATAAGAAGCAAAATGTTCCAGAATTAAACATATCTATTTAGCAAATTCAAATAAACAAAACTGAGCTCCAAAATCATATTTTTAATTTTATTTATACTTCTACAAGAGATGATCTATAAATTAATAAAAATAAGAAAATATAAATCTGAGATATATTTTCATATGGCCTATGTGTATGATTTAAAATGTTATTTTCATCTTACTGACTCATAAAGTAAAAGTGATCAAACATGTTTATATCCTTTGTAACAATGTTATGTAGTAACAGAATGATTTTTTAGTGAACGTTTATCTCATTAGTTTGAAAGCTTGGAGAAACATATAGTTCAGATGTTATCTTTACAATAACGTGAAAAATATACACTATAGGTGATATAAACTTCAATCCCATGTAAACAGAATATTACATAAAGAATTTGAGACAAACTACATTACAAAGCCAAGAAAATGTATGACAAATTATTTTAGTAATAGTGGTCACAAAAAACTTCAATTATGAGTGTTAGATGCAATAATGTTCATCTTTTCTCTTTCAATTCAACTTTACGACTTGAGTATATTAACCATTAACCATTCATACTTGATATAGATATAATGTACATGAAAATGTTTTAAGGATAAATAGATAGATGCAAAAATATCTATTGTACCCTGTACGTGCTGTGTTTGTTCATAACAATGAACAGCCCATTATGTGCCAACAGTTTTACTTTAAATCAAGAGACTGGGGAATCAGTCAATTCTGAATTCTTATTAAGAAACAAATATTTTAAAAAATAAGTTTTTTCCCATTTATCAGATATCAAAGAGAAAGCCAGTATTGTAAGAGAAAAGACCATAATTAGCATGCCAAAAAGAAAAAAATAAATAAATGAGAATACATTGAAGAAAAGCCTCTTAGATACAGGAATGTAACAAAGGTTATACAGTATACGATTTATTTGAAGTTTGGAAGTTAAATGCTAGCTAGTAATTCTTGCACAGAATTATTTTATATGCTGAAATATTACAGCTAATAAACGCAAAAGAACACACAAAATATGTATTAATCTCTTACCTTATATACATTCACACTGAAGTCAGGTTACCATAAAGATACGTTTTGTGTCAAGAGCTGAAATACTAGCTGGTACATTTGTCTTGTGTTCCTCGTGTTTGTGCTGGAAAAAAAAAATGAACACTAAATCTAGTTACTAAAGGTAAATTGCATGGAAGATTTTACAAACTCACTTTTTGGATTCGATATTGAACTTAACACAGCTTGCAGAGCACTAAATAATAGCATTGCACTCACAGTCAGCTTTTGTTTTATAGTTTAAATTGAAAGATACACAATTCTATGTATAAACTACCAGTTGATCAAATCCTCCATCATAATTCTGTCTTGCTGTGTTTATTATTGTCATTAAAAGAAAATAAAAAATAAAAAGCAGTTCCTAATGTTTACAGCATCAAGAAACATGTTCATACTATCTGGAAAGAGAAATGTCTTAATCACTAACATTAAACAGAGATGATGACCACCTCATTCAGGATATAAAACATAAATTTGACAACAATATTAAAGTTTGCTTCTGTACACTTTCTACACTCTATGATTAGAGGAACAACAGCTAACAGTTGAATATTTACAGTAAGCATCTATTTGTTCAAGTTATTTGATCCTAAAAATGGATCCGACGAAGCTAACAACAGATGCAATAATGTACAGAGGAATACCAGAGAAAAACTGCAGATATCAACGACAACCGATTTAAGATGCTTGTCTACTTCAATGAAAGATTGAGAGAACAATGTCTGGTCACTCAGTACTTGAACAATCTGGAAGATACTTTCAGCTTATATTCTTCAATTCAAAATTATGATGGAAGACAGGACTTAAAAAGATCCTGATGGTAAAGTTAAACTTGAAAAACAAAGGCAATCTAGACTGAATTATTTTCAACAACCTTCTGATGAGCAAATCTGAATAGATTTTCGCTGCTATTGTGGTGGGTGTTAATGTGTATAGTTTATAGGCGTTTAGCACAATAAATAGTGAGGATGTCTAAGTACTGTCAATATATAACTCCTGACAAACAGAAGAAGATATCTCAACGAGTTAAATACCTCACTCTCACACATCATTGTGTCATGCACACACCCATCAACTTTAAACCAGAACAAAATTTGTGATTTTGTATACCAAAAGCTTAGGCCAAATATCACAATTGTACCTGGTAGTTTTATATTTAGTTGTTTGACATGAAGGTGAATGGAGATGCTAACAATGCGAAGGTAAACAATCTAGTTAGGATGCTCATGAAAGAGATCATCATATCATATTGAAGCGATGAACTTTTTAAGCTAATTGACTACAACATTTTCAAGGCAAACACTTGTGCTTACATGTTTCAGTTGGAATAAACTGGATTGAGCAAGGTATCATGGATAAAAAAAACTGTGAAAGTGAAGATCTGGAGCAGGAAACACGTAAAACACTGGTAATGAAGCTGCACAGTTTATAGTGTATAGAAATAAGTTTAAAACATCACTTGACTTCTAAATAATGACAGATTATTGTCCCCTGTATCCAACAGGATGTCAGATTTAATATAACACTCGCCAAAGCGACTGAAGTAATAGAAGGTGGAAACAAGAATATGAAATGAAAAACATTTGTTTGCAGTTCGATACAATCACTACCAAATCAATTGTTCAATCGGAGAATGGTAAGTACAGAAATGAAATTGCTATCTTCTGTGACTACATTAAGAGACAGGAAATCATAGACACAGCATACAACACAATTTTAATGAACCTCACTCTAGAATCTCGCAGAATGAGCTTGTATGATGTTTTGATATTGTGTAAGCGTGAAGAAAATTATCCTGAAACAAGGAGCAACAAAAGCACACAGATTAGTGACGTAAGAGTTAAAAATGTCTTCACTGACATTCATTGCATCTAGCTCGACTTGAGAGCTACGCATGATAATATATTACATGGTAGCAATCTAAAATTAGCCAGCGTACAAGAAGTTATGTACTGTCCAATATGCACAAAATAAAATGTTGATGCAAACAAAATTTATATATATATATATACACACACACATATGTATATATACACACACATATGTATATATATATATATATATATACACACACACACATATGTATATATATATATACTTTTTCGTATCTGCATGGGATCGGGCTAATAGTGTGTCAACAGTTCAAGTTCAGCATCTTATATCTTTAAACTGGCATCATGAGCTAAACCAGCTGCACTGTAATAGTGTGCAGGATGCAGTTTTTAGTATTTCATATAAATATTTCTGATCTCAAAATTGTCATATAGCATCAAAATATCTCAATTCACGTACTAGTGATGAGGGTCACCAAGTGTTCTATCTAAAGTTTGACATCACGTCATCAACATACTGGTAATTATGATTTGATATTTTAGAGACTGTTAGACTTGTCAATGAATAAACTTTACTTTGAGTGGTATAGCTGTGTGCTTAAATAGTCCAAAGCTATCCATGTATTCGTACAGTGAAACATTCTTTCTAAATATGTAGGATGCAGGTTTCTAAAATGTTCCATAGTCTCAACAAATCTGACGTAATTTAAACTGTTAGCACCTGTTCTAATGACCACCCCATGAAACTAAAACTATCTACAATCTAATAATTCTATAAACAGTTATTTCCTTGCCATCTTTCATGAACCTATCTACTATGAAATCCTTGCTGAACGAAATTTATCTTTCTTTATTGTTGAAAAAGCTTTTTGTCTCGTCATGTGTGTCATTTTTACAAGAGTCTTGATGAGCAGATGACTGCCATAACGGGACAAATTATGAATGAATAGTGAGATGTATTTTATGGATCTCAAATTCAAATTACCGTCTCTGTGAGCAGGACCTCTGTATTTGCTTGTTAAGTGATCATGATCACCTGCTTTGTCTGTAAGTATTTCTCTCACACAAATATGGCATGTACTTGTTGATTTAAAATGTTTCTTAATTTCATCCGTGAATACTATATGTTATGCATTTTTCAGTTTGATGCAAACAGTACCTCTGTAAACTTTTGGTCTGCAACATTTGTGAACTGAAATGACGTACATGCAGAAAACTGACGGTCTGTGCGTAGTTGTTTTCGTTATCAGGATACATTGGTTTGATTTGTAGCACTATTACATTATTTTGTACGGAATGATGATACTTTTAAAGTTGCAATAAACGACATATGTGACATTCAATTCAAGACCATAATTTTTTACAATGACAAGTGGGCTTTTTTTATGTATGTATTGAGTTGTCTATATTGCAACATAGCCTTTTGTGATCTGATAACTTTTCTGGTGCATTGAACAAATTCACAAACTTTTTGTTTTTCTCCATTTTGGTTATCATTCTTGCTATCCTGTTTTGAATGTATCTTTCACTTTCCTTAGCAAATTTTGTATGTAATTTACTTTTAGTATGCTGGTTGAAACACCTGTATGTAATGGTCCTACCACATATAAAACATTCATGTGTAATCAACCTACACATCAAGGACGTAAAAATATGCTTTTATTCTTCCCTAATCCAGCTGCACCTAAATTAACAGTCTAGACAATGTTTATATCATGTATTTCTATGGTACATTTCGTTTGGTGATTAGTCAGTACCACAATTATAGTATTTTATCAATCCCATTTACGGTAATAGTAATGTTTTAATATAATGATAGTATGAGGTGTTTCATTAGTAAGGTATCGGTGAGTTCTGGACCACCTTTTTGAAAATCCAGTAGTAAGGAAATTAAGCTAGTAGTAAGGTCTAGGAATATCTGGGTGCTTTTGTTTTTGTGCTGTAGTTAGGAATATGGTTCAGGTATGTTTCCATGTAGGGGTATGATGGGGGTCGGGGGGGGGTCTATGCACTTAGGGCAGTGGTCCAGCAGTGATTAGATGGTTAATGAGGAATCAGGCATCTGAATCAATCATTTTTATTTTATTTGTTGTGTGGGGGCGAGCTGTCTTTACATTGTCCCGAATCTTAGAAAGCAAGAGCTATCAAATTTAAAAAGATCATACATATCAAGAAACAAATCTACATCAAATATGTGTACGAAATACAAGTAATGAATGCAAAGAAACAAATCTACATCAAATATGTGTACAAAATACAAGTAATGAGTGCAAAGAAACAAATCTACATCAAATATGTGTACGAAATACAAGTGATGAGTGCAAAGAAACACATCTACATCGAAAATGTGCGAAAATAAGGAAGTATTCAATGCTTTTCCATTATTTGAACAGCTTGTGCTTGCCTCAAACTGTTACCTGAAATTGGATATTTCATTTGTTTGTTTTTTTCCAAAGAAAAAAATAGTTACATATAATGTATTTACAAGAGTTCAAAATTAAAAATGTGTGCGGTAATAAAAAGAACGAACGTAAAAGGAAAAACTACCAAAGAGAAAATGAACTATGACTCATTGCAGAGGTCTACGATCCTGTAGAGATAATGATTATGTAAAGTCACTTGGAATGTGTACAACTGTTAGACATTATCCTACAAATATTTTTTACAATAATGCATGGTAATGTTATTAAAGCAATTGATAAATGCTAAAAAAAAAAAAAAAATCCAAAATTTGTATATGCCTCCTCGTGAGAAGTTATCCTTAGATGTGAAGATTCTTTCCAACTTTTACAGTTAAATTTTGACTCCATGTTTGTAACTGTGTAGCTGTTTAAGTTTTATAACATAAAAGTGATTTACAGTCATTGCATGCAATGTTTCTGCAGAAATAATAATAATTTAAAAAAAACGTGAGGGAAACAAATGAAGTATAATCACTAGCTTGAGGGCCATACTATTTGTCCGCATTAATGAATGATAAACAATACATTAAGGAGTAAAAATGTACGAACCTGTTCACTTGCATCTTGAGACTGTTTCCTGATTTTTGGGGACGGTAAATTTGCAGACAAATATGTTTTCACATTTGCTTTGGAAACCGTTCTTTAGTTGATTAAATTAGTTCAAAATATGGCCTTATATTAAACTGTGTATATAGCATTACCTCCTATTATAAAATAAGATCTGTTGAGTTCACGATATCAATGCAGAGAGTTGATGTTATTTTTTGGGTGGTGGTGGATTTAAGTCCAAACTGAGCTACTGTGGCTACTTTAGTCAAAGGTTAGATATGCTACAGTTTGAATTACGCTGACATATTCAAATATTTTCCGATCAAACTTTATAGATAAGGTCATAGCACAAAGGCACATCTTATATGTGTGACTGATTTACATAAAGACCCTTTTTCACTCTCTGGGGATGGAGTGAATATATGCAATAAAAAGCATGGAGCTCTGCGATGGCGAGCCATTGCAGTTTCACCAGTTTATTGTTAATAACATTATGTAAAGATTACGGCAGACAACGACAACCTGTTATACACAAGTTGTCACCATCTACCTTAACCCTTCGACTTTGGTGCAAATAATAAAATAGCAGTGGGAATCGATTGTGAACCAGCTAACGCGGTTAACGGAAAACGTGGGGTCCTACTAAATACCGCAAAGTCAGACAAAGTCTGTTTATTTTTGTTATATTTGTATACATTATTTATGATTATGAATGTTAATAGAATATTTAATTGACACATAATTTAAAAGGATACATATGCAAAATTAAACGAAATATAATACTTTGTATAATCAGCCGATTTGTATAGTGCTGACTTTATAATATTTAAGCATTAGTACATCTTACTTTGTCACAATGAATCCGTCTTTGTCTTACGATATCTTAAGTTTATTACATCACGTTGGCATGCTATATTCGATTAAATACTTATATTAAACTTATGTATTTTATATTACTTTCATAATATTATTACGTGTCTCTCAATAAGATAATTATTATATAAAATTATTAAATCTGGTTATGTCAAATTGAGATTGCCTTTGTCATACGCTATCTGTGTTATATGACTTTGTCATACTCTATCTGCCTTTGTTCTATTAAATATTTATATTATACTTATGTAATATAATACTGTCCTAATATTATTGTGTATATCTAAATAATATAATTATTTTGTTAAATAACTCGTTAATGAACGTTTATTAACAATTGTTGTATGTACCAATTTTACTTTCACACAACATTAAATCACGCTTTTTTAAAATTTAAATATCAAAACAAAGTAAATGTAGATGTATACAAATATGTACAAATAGAACAATAAAATAAACAGACTTTGTCTGCCTTTGCGGTGTTTAGTATGACCGGAAAACGTGTATTAATTTTTGAGAAAATTTAAATTAAGGTTGCTAGTAGTCCGAGTTTCCTCTGACCCTTCACAACCCATTTTTTATATTTGGACATTTATGTCACACCCCAACATAAATGTCCAAATATCAAAAATGGGGTGTGAAGGGTCAGAGGAAACTCGGACTAGGTTGCTACATGAAACGCCTACAAATGTGTAGATATCAGTAGACTTTGCGAAAATTAAACGATAAGCAAAGACAGGAATTAAAAAAGGATGGAAATTGCAATCAGAGGGTTAAGGCGCAATTATTTCGGTTCACAAACAATTGTTATTGTGTTTTTATTTTTCCTCAAACGTTATTTTTGTTTGCTCCGTGTTGGACTTCTTTGCGCTCATAAACATCGTTCCACTGAGAGACTATGTGAAAATACTGAGCTCAGGTTAAAGGTTATTTTTTTCACATCTAAAGCTAATTAACTTACACCAAAAAAGGTGGAGATACGTTCGACTTTGCTTACCTATTCGAAAATTGGCAATGGTTCGAAAAAGAAAAAATTCAAATTCGTCTCCAGTGACACTATACAATGCATATGGCAATAGTTTTAAAAACCTAACCTTCGTATAGAATTCGTCAGGCTTAATGTATCAGATAAGAAGATATATTGCGTTATCTGTTTAGCAATACAAACGGTGATATGCAGAATTCTAGTTCGTTCCAAAAAAATCCTAGCAGTTGCCCTGGGTTTTGTGGAAGTAAAGTCATTTAGAAATCTTACGATATAAATTAAGACGTATAATCCTTTTGTATGTTTAACTTTTATTGTTTCTTTTATACTAAATTCTTACATTGTTAAATTTACTTTTAATATACTAATCTCTTCCGAACCATATAGTATATTACCATACACTGGTTCATCATTATTGCTAAGACAGAGTAATACATTAAAAAGAGATAAAACGACGCGTACATAAAGTCCATGCATTCCTAAATTAAGCTTCAAACAAATTCAAAATGTTACAGATTCAGTGAAATTGCATATACGTGCGGGACGAACGGACAGACATTACGTCACAAAATCCGGATAGAATAATGGTAATAAATAACTAAAGAAATAAGATGAGCGTAACTTACCTGACAGATATCATGAAAATGTTGACTGAGTGCCCGTGGTTTGAAATTCAAAATGCTGATAGATCACTGGTCTATAATTCATTTTCATCTGCACCGATTCTTACCCGCAACACAGTACATGTACGGTTCTTTACACTTGACATTACAAAATGTGTACTCAGTAGGCATATCAGTAGTTCTCAACCAAAAAATATTTAGCCTATAATTGATAGAATACAGAAAGTATATGATGTTCCTTGTCTGTATTTGAGTTTCCCCAGCGAAAATCTTGAGTTGAACGTACCTTAACCCACCAATATTGTCATGACTGAAAACTAGTGGCGGTACATGCTAACAGTGTAAAAATTAACTATGCGTAGTTGTATTGTTCCGACATGTCACGTTATTGCAATGGCAAATATGATTGGTTAGGACCGAGATGTAAATAGTATATACGCGTCCTACGTTCATTCGAGGTAAATCTTATCGATCGTACTTCCTATTCGGACTTATTTGGCTATTTACGAAACAAGGATTGACCGAGATGTTACGAATGCCAAAACTTATTTTGTTTTTTTTATTCGTAATACCTCGGTCAATCCTACAGTCAATCCAATTGCAGAAATAGCTATGCCCAGAAATTTGCGGCAAAACAAAATGTATGATTTTTCTGTAAATAAATTTTATTTTTTTATTTCAAAAACACGGAGACGCTATAAACTTATAATATCCATACCTTGTCCTAACTGGCACATTCCGGTCATATGCCACGTGACTTTCTAGTCAGTGGCACGAACCACGGAGGCTCTTCCAGAAATAAGTAAACTTACACACGCTCGGAAAAACGGTAATTCTGAACTAATGTACATCAATGCCAAAAATTATTTAACGATGATTAAATGAAGACATATAGTTGAACACTTTCAATGGTTATTTGAATAGATTCTCACAATATTATAACGAACGCGTTAAAATTCATGTTAAGGGCACGAAATATGGCGGTTCGAGGATAATATTACGTCGTATAGCTTCTAGTATGGTTCCCTGCTGTAATGTTTGTGTTTTTGTGTAGTGAGAGGCAAAGACCGGTTTCTACAGACACATATTTATTCCATGGCATACATACTACAACTGACTCACTTGTCAGACCTACATCTAGCATCCTTTATATCAGCCTTATCTCTGGTCTCTAGGTTGCTGATTCAGCAGAGGGAAAGTTTATATTACCATATAGCACTGCTTCTAGAACACTACACCTGCTTCGTATGCTCCCTGTGTCGCACTCCGCTATAACACGAAGTCAGGTGAACGCCGACGCCATATTGTCATGTGATCAAAACAAAATGTCCACTTATGAAAAAAACTCGGTAATCAAACCTGGCAAATGTATTCCTTTAATTGTCTGTATGTTTTCAGTTGACACAATGCGAACTTTACTAATAATTTTGGTTTTATATATAGGAGTCGTTATCTTGTGTTCAAGCTTAACCAGCAATTCGGTCAGTCGAAGATGAAGGAAAGGAGTACACACAACGATATTTTGTTAATATTGCACATTTCCCACCGCGCCATCTAAAAAATTCCTTCTCCAATCGATTCCTCGATAAATTTTACACGGAAATTGATATGAGCTGATATATGACAGCCTTAACTTTGCCATAGATTAATACGAAAATATCAACCCTCTTCTACGAGGGGTGTGGGTAACAATTAATTTGCAAATATTGCACATTTCACACTTCGACGTCTGAAACCTTCTATTTGCAATCGATTCCTTGACAAATTTTACATGGATATTGATATATCGTTCTTCAGAACAGCCCAGATTTTGTCAAATATTAGGATCGAAAATATCAACCCTCTTTCACGAGGATGTGAATGTGACGTTATTTTGTCAAATATTGTACGCTCCGACTATATCATGTAAAAAAATCTGATTGCAATCAATTGCTTGATAACTTTAACATTGGAATTGATATAAGGTGATAGATGACAGCCTTAATTTGCCAAAGATTAAGACCAAAATACCAACCGCCTTCTATGAAGGTGGGTGCAAGAGGGGGGGAGGGGAGGTGCATCATCTAAAACTTCCCTTTGCAATCGATTCCTTGATCAATTTTACATTGATATTGATATATCGTTCTACATGACAGACCAGATTTTGCCAAAGACTAATCATGCTTCACCTATGAATTCCTCACAGAGCGGAATACTTTTCTTTAAGGAGCACTCATGTCTTTATATTACACTAGATAATAATTCGAAATGAGAGGAATCAATAGGAAATGACACAGTTGGAAGGAAGTGCTTTAGAAATATGGAGAGAATCGGAGGGGAGGAGCTAGAAGGGCACTGAGGGTAAAGGGGAGAGCATCCCTATGTTTCTGTGTAGCTGGAGCACTGATTAAAACCAAAACACCAGCCTTCTTTTACAAGAGGGTGCTGGAGACTTGGATTGAGAGGGAGTAATGGGATGAAAAATCTGATTATGACTGTATTGTCCAAAATGTACCATTAGTAACATCTTTATTTACTCTAATATTCTGTGTTTCTGTGGGCATTTTAAAAAAATAAGTTGTTTTTTAAAACATTAAATAAAAGTCCAAGAGCATGTAATCCAGTGCCATATTCAGTACATACTCTTTCTATATATCATCTTGGTTGTTTTAAAAATAGAGCTTTGCAGACAGTTTTCTTGCATTGTTATGCAATTAGCAGCCTTTATTACTTTAAGTGGGGGCAGAGAGGTTAAAAAATTTTGTCTTTATTTTCAGGAGACAGTATGTAAGAAATATTCATATTATTCAGTAGCATCAGCTAAGAGCTTATTATATTTAAAAATTCTTGATACAAAAATGTGTTCCCAGATACTTTATTATCTGAGATTTAGGATAAGTAACAACTCCTACTCACAGTTTATTTCAAATATTATAGCTCTTAACTATATATTTATTGCAGTTCCCAGACAAGAGTAGATCATACAAGAAATGGAGCAAACAGAAGTTGGCAATGAATGAGTTTGTGGAAGAATTTGGGATACCATCAGTAAATGTTAACACATTCTGGGAGGAGTGTGCTTACTACATTTTTCAGACTACTGACCTTGTTACATCAGGTTACATTTAGCAACATATATACAGCAACATGAATGTCTTTGGGTCTTTACTTAAGACTCCCTACCCCTTAATCCCACCCTGCACACTCTCTGGAGCAATATACTTGAATTGAATGTGTCCCACTAGCTTCATTTAACAACCTTCATAGTATTAATTTGTCTGAAATTCATGTCCTCATCTTTTTTTGTACTGACTAATTTTACCATTGAAAAGATTCATACACTTTGAGAGCAATGAAGATATGGATCAGGTTATTAGTCCATCCAGACTTTGGAGTGTAGGGGTAACAAAAAACACTTTGATAAAACAATTTATTTACACCATGTATGATAAATATGATACACATTGTGATTTGAAAATATTTTAATAATGGTCTTTGATTAAGAAATATCAATTTTTATTATCAGCTGGGTTTGTAAAATGTCACAATTAGCCCAGGTTTCTAAGTCTTTCTTTTTAGAGTTAGATGAGTTTCTGAACACTAGAATTAGTGTATCATAATAGTTTAGTGTATCATAATGGGTGGTGCATCTTTTTTTTTGAGTTTGTGTGGCAAAAAATAATTGCAAAATCATTAGGAAATCCAAAAATAAGATAGTTTAATGAAATAGTTGGCGATGTAACCTCATTTAATATTTTTTCCTTGTCTTTGAAGCTTAGGTCAGGCATTATTATCTCTTTTGCAATTATATCCTTGTTGTCACTGATGTTGAAGGCGTATGTGCCATGATGAGTGTTGACATTTAGAGCTAATTCTTTAATATTGCTGAGTAATTAAACTTTATTAGTGTATGCTAAGTCATTAAAGCCAAGGCCGCATTATAAAAGTCATATAATGACATTTGTTCACATTCTCATGCAATCTGCTGTCGAGTTAATATCGCTTTTAGCCATCTGATTTGATGTAGTAACTGTTGTTGTTTCAGGAATTATTGATTGGTGCAGCTTGATAAATGTTTAAGTGATTCACACATGGCTTGCAATATCAATAACATAGTTGATATGTCAGTTAGTATACAGTGCTAAACACAACATGATTGAGTAATTAACAATAGTTTTTTTTACACATACAATTTTATTGTCATGATAAAGACTTGTCAATCATGCCCAAGCAAGCAAGAGGTCCACCAGGAATTATTTTGCCTACTAGTTACATGCAAATTTTGGTTTTGAAATTTGATTGGTGTGTTTATTTTGAGGACAAACTTGTTGAAGAAAGTCCCAATGACCTACCGGGTGCTTAACATAATTTTTGGATTATTTCGTTTTTGCATTTAACTCTAAGTTTCTGACATGTAGCATGTACAGTCATATAACTTGTAGCTGTGTAATCCTTTTCTGTTTTTATATAGAATAGGTATGGTGTGTGTTTTTAAAAATCTTTATATAATGGGAGTTTTTCTATATGTTCAGGAGCTTCATGCAGCTCACAGTATGCTAGAGTTAAACAGCTCAACCAAAAATGAAGTATTGACTCAGTATGATCGTATTTATACTTGGCACAGTATCTACACAAACTGACCCAGCCTTAACAGTTTTGGACATAAGGTATACATTTTGTTACATATAAATTACTTACTTGGTACATACTTAGAGGTAGTGGCCATGGGGAATGTAGGGGTTTTTTTGAGCTGGCATTTTAATATGAAATGAAGTATTGTTAATCATTTGAAAAATTTTGATATAGTTTGAAGTATTTTACACTTAAAAACAGTCTACAGATAAAAAATTGACAATGACTGAACTCCAAAATTAGAGAGGACTGTTCTTAAACTATGATTTTATTTTGTTTCAGCTGATAATATTTTACATGCATGGCTGCATACAATTGGTCTGGAGAGATGGCTTTACATAAGCTACTATACCTCAGTGGCAGAGCATTCATTGACATAATAGAAGACCCAAGCTCAGTTCCTATGTAGTAGCCAAATTACCTGTCTAGCTGAACTTCACAACACTCACTTACTGGTACTTACTGTAACTACACACATATGCAGTCCTTCCACTTAATATTATTAAAACAAACATGTTCTATGTGTTATTTGATCTTTATATCACATCTCTTTTTCAGAGGAACTGAAAGAGAGTGGAGCTATATTTCTGTATGTGATAAATTATCAACATCAAAAAGTTAAGTGGAAACATTAGATTTCAAATTATCAGATACAAGATTATCATCATTTGATGATGTAACACTCTCCAATAGAGCAAAATTGCTGCATACTACTCTATAACTTCTTCTGAAAGATGTTATTCATTTGGGAAGTTGAACAAAAGGCATCTTCAGAATGTAAAAGGGATGAAAGCAGCATCTTACCGTATATACTCTGGTATAAGATACCAACTTCAAAGACCCAGATCTGCCATCACATAATGCGCCAGCAGATCTGGGTCTATGCAGTTTGTAAGCACTAATCAGTAGAACAAAAAACATAGACCCTGATATGCTGGTATACATTATTTTAAGACCTAGAGTTGTAACACTATATTGGGTATTTTTTCCGAAGTTTCAGTTTGAAAGCACCAACTCTGCATAATTTCAGTCTGAAGTGTTTGTAAAACCCAATTCTTGACAACTATGTTGCACATAATGGACACAAACTTGTTCATTAAAACAATCACCTAGAAAAATCTGATTGCAATCTTGAAAACAGCAATACTGTCAGTGACAAAGTTTGCCTAGAAATAATGCATATGCAAATTTTCAGTGGAAAAACAAGCATGTTCAGTGAGGCATGCTCATAGAGTACTGTACTTACACTGCAAATTTGTTGTTCAACTTGTCTCGGGTGTCCAATAGATTATTCCAATTCTGCATATTCTTTTTACTGCATTTCTCTTTAAATGTCAGTTAGTGGTGCTGCAATTTTATGCTGTATATTGCCTCATAAATTAATATCACTGATATGACAATTTAAGAACTGTTTTATCTATTCATTATCTCTTGCCCTTGTATCGTCCTTTTTCATATTTCTAAAGGAAAACATTTGTAAGGGAGGTGCTCTTACAAGGAGACAAAAATGTTGTGTAATTAAGTTCTTCAGAAATATAAGAGCCATACCCAATTCTATTTACATGTACTTCTTTATATAGAAAGTTACCAGTTACATTAAGTTTATAGCTTAAAATTTTAATAAGTATAAAGGATGATAATAAATTTGAAAGCTTTATGAGTAGTATGTGCATAGACTTAATGTTCAGGAATGTAACCAAAATAACAGAGTTCCAAAAACTATCATTTAAGCTTTAATGGATCAAACATCAGCATAATCTTTTTTTTATAAAGGAACTTCAATTTGAAATATTATGTTATAATTAATCACATTGAAAGTACTGGTATACATTGTAAGTGAATTACAGGAGATAATCAGACTATATTGTAAAATGTACAACGTGAATCACTCACATGATATAACACTCATTTTCTACCAATATTTATACATAAGGTTTATTCTGGTGGGATGACTTGACATTATAAGTTAATATAGCTCAGTGGCAGAGCATCCATAGACACAGTGGAAGACTCAGGTTCAAATCCTGGTAGTACTCCAATCTATCTCTGTCTGGCTAATTACTCACCTTTTGCTGGTTTATGATACATTTGTCAATTTTATAAGCATGTTGCAGAGGTCAACTACAATCTCTGATGTTTTATTCTAGATGTGTTGCCGCATAAGAGCCCTTTTATCTTGTTTGTTTGTATAAATAAACATCAATATGATGCAAGCAAGTTTCAGATATTTTTTTCTTCTTGTTCCCAACAGGTTTTTGATAGACTGCAGGTTCTGGATGTGTCCAGTAGCTATGAAGCCACCATTAGAGAAGTAGAGGAATTAGGCAATTCATGTTTTAAGGAGTTGCAGTCAGGGAAGGAAGAGTTTTCACAATTGTTGGGGACAATGTAAATTTTAAAACTGTGGTGTGACATGAAAGTTAAAATTATCATGGAGGGACAAAACATTGGTTCGCATCTGCTGCTATTGTGCCGCACAGGAATTTTGTCAATCTACCAGACCAGCCAAAGGGATCAGTCCGAGACCTGGCCATGGATCAGCAGTCGCCATCAGAAGGAGATCAGAGGAGGTTAAAAAACAATTAGACAAACTTGATTTTAAATGCAGCAGTCAGTTATCTCCACTTTCTGAAAAAGTTTAAAGACTTCTATCCTAGTGAAATTAACTGAATTTTCTGAGGAGCTTGCCAATGAATCAGTCATAGTTCCACTACCAGTTCTTCCTTATAATGAACAAAAGGTATAGTGATGTCTGTAAGATAATGCAATCATATGCTGAAACAGTAGATGAAATCTATGGAGGCACTGATCATCCTCCAGTATATATAGGTGGTGATCAGTTGACCAGGGAGAGATTTAGTGGAGCAAATGGATTATGTCAAGGTGCTTTTGATGCCGAGGGAAGCTGAGGGATCTGTAACCAATTATTTTTTAACTCGGGCATGCAGCTATGAATTTCTTGTCAATGGCTTATCAGAAGCTTTTTAGTTTGGAGAGATCGTATCAGGCGGCATGATGTGAACCCTGATGTGAAGAATCATTATGATGTAGATAAAGATTTCTTCTTATCCTATGTTAAATCATACATTGTGGAGGCACTGTGTGATTTCTTTGGACTTTATGATCTAAACAGTATTTCAACCAAGAACATACCTCCAGACCTCATAACAGGCAAGTGGCTTCAGCAGACTATGGACAATTTTATCGAAGTGTATGTCTTGGCGGACTATTTACATGATTTCTAAAGAAACTGTCTAGAAGTCATTGATCCCCATTCAAATTAAAGTTAGCAGTGAGGAAGTTTAAACTATATATGTTTTGAAGCAAGGAAAAAAAACTGTTAAAGCTAAAGGATACTGATCGTGTGCAACAATATGGCTATACTGTGTTACAGATTGGTTTACTGTACATGGAGTTTTTGGATGTGATACACAGACATGACAGGGACAGGTTGCTTGGTTGCCTAAAATACATGCTGTTGTTGTTCAAGAGTGATAACAACAGAAGTAAATATGCTCATGAGATCTTGCACCTATTATACCATCAACAAGCATCATCTAGTTTGTGCACTGCATATCAAAGTATCTATGGCCTTTTTGTCAACATCAGGGGAAAGAACGATAGTCATATACTGGCAGATCTACTCAAGGAACACCTTGTCAAAAGAAAAAAAAGATGCCTCAAGGACTGGGCCCAATGAACAATGACAAAAACCTACCGACCAGATCTAAAGCATTAGCTGCCATGGACAACATTTCTGATAATTTTGACAGTGTATCTAATGTAAAGGTGAGTACAGGCAACCACAGAGAAACTGTCATGCTGACAAGTTGAAAATAATGTATGATCTGCAAGAAGTCAAGCCTTTTGTACCACATTCAGGCAGGTCTTTCAGTGCACACAGAAGTATACAGGCACCAGCAGATTCAGTAAACAGATTCAACTTTGAGTCCTGGATTGACTATAACAAAGTTAGACTATTTTTAATCTGGAAAGTAATATTCAAAAATCTGTAAGCCTACCTCCTGAAATTTTCCAAAAACCATAATCTGCCATAGTGAAACTGCATGTTAGATGTGGGTCAATACATAGAAATAGCAGCCTATTTTGAATTAAAGCTGAATAGAATCCATTACTATTGTCAGCCATTATTCTCAGTTATTGATAGAAATATGTGATTATTACATGTATAGTCATCTTATGTTAATGCGAACATGGATTAACCATAGATCTGCCACAAATTTTTTTATAGTTTTTCCCCCTTTGTTACTTGCAGCTGCAGGCAACTAGTACCACACTTGCTAATCAATGGAGATTGTACAATAACTATAGATTAATTTCCTCTTCAAATATGTTACCCGATCATAATACTTTAGGAGAACTACTACTACCTTGCAAATCCAGCCCTACCTTGCAAATCCAGCCCTCCCAGGCTAAAACTTTTTAGCTAATAAGCTAAAAGTTATCTGCCCACCTAGGTGACAGGTATATAGAGTGATCTCCCCTTGATACAGGGATTGGCACCAAATCCCATGAATACTTCAGTTACTACTGCTTGTGCCAAGTCGCATGCTCTCTACAGATAGGCCTCACAATCCAATACCAGTATTCTGGAAGTTTTCTACCTTAAAGCAAGTTGGAGGAGTCTTCACTTCGAAGGGAAATATGCCCCATCTATAATTTCCAACTTTTCTTTTGTTCTTCAACAACAAGGTTCTGTCTTTTTAGTATCATCACTTTGCTGTCCTCATGGACTTAGGCACCCTTGGTACGTACCTAAACGGGTCACTAGTGAGTCCCCTCACAATGCTATAGTTGTATTTAAATATGTGCAGGTCTGGTGTGTGATATAGAAAACTTGTATAATATTACTGTATAATTTCCACTATGGTCGGATACATACAGGTAAGTTTTCTATACTAATCTTGTCTTAGCGTCCATTCCATAGTTATATATGCGACGCTTTACTGATTTTACCTGTATAGTCCATCATTTGGCCTTTCCCACAGGTAACATTGTCTTAAAGTTGATATTATAGCATCCTATTCGTAAGTATCAGTAGTGACGCTTCAATGCGGTAGCTTTACTTCATGTACAGGTATTGTGTGTGCTATAGAAAGCTCAGTTATATTGCTGTATAGTTTCCGCCACGGTCAGATACATACAGGTAAGTTTTCTCTACACAGTTTAGTCATAGCATCCACTTCTCTTTGGTGATTTTACCTGTATAGGCAGTCAATTGGCCTTTCCTACAGGTAACTTTTATTAGAATTGATATTTTAGTGTCCACTTCATAAGTATTAATAGCAATGCTCCAATACTCTACCATGTGCGCCCTTTTACAGGCAACTTTTAATAGTGTGTAGCTCTGCATGCACACTCTCTGACTTCATAAAGCAGTATGCGTGCCAGGCTACACCTGTATATATTGTCTGCTCTATTTTGTCTTGCAGATAGAGACCATGGGCAAGAGCAAGTATAAGCTTTGTAAACATTGGAAATGCAGGACTGACAACCACTCTACATGTGTAGCTTGCTCTGGTGTGCAAATCTACAAATACATGTTAGACTTCCACATCATGGACCGAAAGTCAATTGGCTGCAGTACTGGGGGGTACTAAAGGGGAAGGCACAGAAGCACACCTTGAAGGATGAAGATGTCATCAGTACACACATTGACATCATGGCAGTGAATGACTTGCTTCTCAATAGGTATTGCACTCCACACACTTCATCAACCACAAAGCAATCCAAGTTATCACGGGCAGCAACAGCTTTGGCTCCTCCCTCACCGCCACATCATGATAAACCTTTCTTGGCAGAACCAGTAGGCAGTTTACTGCATGGGCTCGACACCCAATCACCTTTATCATCTGTCATTGAGTGAAATAGAGATAAAAATAAACCACCTTAGTTACTGTCTCGCACTTCAGATATATGGACTGGCCACGTGGATCAAATATCCCATATCCCATCCCAACTTGATGAACTGGACAACATCATGCCAACTATGATGGCCCTGATCCACCATGACCAGACTCATCCATATGGCTCTGATCACAATGGGTCACCACCACAGTCGATCATACAATGTAAGCCAAAAGACCGAAGGCCTTTATCGACTACATTGCAGCGGATCAAATATCCCCTAACCCGTTCCAACACAAATAATGGGGCAAACCATCAATTCAAAGGTTGTACCTTACGGGGACCACCCAACGTAAGCCAAATGAGGTTCTCCCATTTCCTGAGATGGGACCTCATATGCATTGTTTGTTCCAAGGAGCAAAGTTTCGGCCACCATTGAGGCAACAGTATCATTTGTCATGGCCTCATAAATGGGCAACCCAAGACAATGATGTCCATTGTTGCATTGAGTAAACCCCATAGGCAAAGTATTCTCGGGCTGAGAGATGGTTCTTTGTAAGAACTGAAGCCCCCGTTTATTTGATTTCAATGTATGTTCCTGCGGGAGACATACTCTGTTCAGGAGGAATTGTCTTGCAAGTATGGAAGCTAGCTTTGAAATGATCAGCACTTAGATACAGTGGTCATATGGATCCAGGACTGGGTAGAAAACATGTGATGGCGATGCAGAAGCCCATGTTATGGTGCTGGGGAGGGATACGGGACATTTTATTAACCAAATATTGAAAACAGTATTCACTATGGAAGCAAATCAAATCAGCAGTAAGAACATTCAAAGCTGCTGTGCTGCACTTATAATGAAAAAACAATACAATTGTCTTTCAGTTATGGTGATATAACTGGAGTGATTGTTGAAAGGATCTTAACAACAGAAGCATGTCAATGAAACCTGAATGCATTTCACAGCATTTACAGAGACCTGATAATACTGTATACTGGATTGTCTTTACCATCTGTTCAAAATTAACTTCATTTCTCCAGCTTCTTTGATTTGACATGAATGTCAAATCTGACTGTTCATTCTGTATCTTTTTTTCCCATATAAAATCATGAGATGCATGTATATTGCATTAATGCTAATTGAACAGTATGTTCTATAAATCTATCTATACAATGAAGAGATTTTTTAAGATCTGCCATGTTTGGTTTGTTTTGGGGAATCTTACAATACAGCAGCACATTAAAGTTTATATCATTAAAGTTTATATCATGCTGAGGCAAGTTATGTGCCTTGCCTAATGACACACCATGAATATAATGTAAGTATAATGATTTATCAATATCAATGTAAAATTGTTCAAGCAGTGGCGTAGTAAGAAATTTTTCTTCCTCCTCCCGCAAAACTTAAGTCTGGGGTCCCCTCCCAATTAAAATGTTGTTGGATGGGAATTTTGGGCCCCCACTTGGCCAAGCCCCCCTCCTACCCCCACCCCACCCCCCAGCAGTTGTGGGAGTTGCTTGAGTGGTTGCTATGCCACTTTGTTCAAGGAATCAATTGTCATAGTCAGAAATGTCCAATATTTGCCAAATTATCATCACACTCACCCCCTCATAGAAAATTGTTTGTATTTTGGTCTTAATCTTTCGCAAAATCTGGGCTGTCATGTAGAATGATATATCAATATAAATGTAAAATTGATCAAAAAATCAATTGCAAATGGAACTTTTTGATGATGCTGTCTCAGATGTGCCATACAAAAAGATAAAAATAGTAAAATGTTGCAGAATCGGCCTTTATATCTACTACTTTTGTGCAATCTTCATATGTGGCATTGTGCCCTTGATAAAGGAAACAGTAGATTCCGAGAGCACTTGGGCTGGTTTCACACCAGTTTTACACTGTTGTTTGTCAGTTTTTCTCTCATATCTATTATTTCTTTGACTAAAAGGATCTCTCTTGATCCAGTGCTTTTGGAAAGACTGTTTTTTGCTGTGTGATTTTGTAACTTGTATATTTCATATAAAGAGTATCGTTCAGTAGTGTTTATCTCAAACTAAATTTATTCAATAGCCTGAATGCAGTGCAGGAGATATAAATCGATTGACATTTTTATTAAATTTTATTTATCCGGTGTTAAAAACTAATTTATTTGCCGAAGTCAAACAAGTGTCGTGAAATGATTTTTAATTCATCCAGATACCCCAGACATTATGCTTTTAGCCTCACAATAAATCAATAAAGAATATCCATAGTGACGTATCAAGCACAGATAAATATCTTTAATTATTGTACAAGAGAAATCAAAGGAAGAATATCCATATTTTCCTATAAAGCATAGATAAACATCTTCAATTATAAGAGTACCATATTTGCAAATACCCTAATTTGTTGGATGTCTCAAGAAATGTAGAGAGGATGAGATGCTTTGATAATGCATTTGTTACATGGAAACACCACTGTGTAAAGATCATGTGAATTGGAAAAAAGGAACACATACATTTTTTCTAAACTTGTTTACAGAATGGTAAGAAAATCAATTGAGAAAAATAGGTCCCACTTCTACAAGAAGTGTTGCAGTAACCACACCACAAACGTATTATACTCGAATTCATGTGCGATCTCTTCCCCGAAATGATAATATACACATTTTATACACTATTTCTCATATTTTGAAAAAAAAATTTCATGTGCGAATGAATATAGGAAATTCTGGGAGCCACGCCACGATCGCGTTATATTAGAATTCACGTTATCGCGGGGCGCATTATTGCAGGGTTTCACTTTACCATTCTTATGTAAACCTTAAAAACAATAAGAAAACAATTCCATACAACCACTACCACCTCCCTGTATAATAATAATAATAATAATATGGAACTTTAGCATTAGGATGTCAGTCTGTGGAGACTTTAACATTAGGATATCAGTCTGTGGAACTTTAGCATTAGGATATCAGTCTGTGGAACTTTAGCATTAGGATGTCAGTCTGTGGAACTTTAGCATTAGGATAGCACAGTGGGGTCCTGTGGACAATTTAACATGAGAATGATACCAGGGATGTCCCTAGGTAAGGCAGAAAACTAGTATACTAATACAAAAACACATACATTGTAACCAAACCACAGGGACAAATGAGTTGGGGGAAAAACACGTACATTATTACAAACCCACAGAGATGACTTGGTTGAAAAAACTACATAAAAAAAACTAGATAAATTGTAACAAACCCACATGGATGAATGACGGAAGGAGACATACATTGTAATTTACAAGACAATTGGCCACACAGTCTACCAATCTTGGGTATAATTAATGCAAAAATTTACTTGTACGTAGATCTTGTGATTAGGATGCCAAGGATCATAATTTCCAATAAATGTTTTGAATTGAATGCTCTCGTAACTACAAAAAAAGACCAATAACTACAACAAGAACAAGAAACACAAGAAATACATACAACCACAAGAAGAATCTCTCTCACTCTCTCTCTCTCTCTCTCTCTCTCATAAATTTATAAAGATATTTCACCAGTAAAGAATACACGAGATATGCACAGAGATACTAGTATGATTATGGTCGTGTTAAGGGCACCAAATGCCACACTGATATATACCTCACAAAGGTACTCGTCTAACATAAAAGAAATAATAAGAAGAAGAAGAACAACAACAGCATCATCAACAACAACAATAACAAAACAATACAATGCAGTTATCATTGATAAGTGTCCTTCTGTATTTTCACATGGTCTCTTAAACCGTAAAAGTAGCATGTGAAAATTCGCTCATTATCCTTACTCTTTAGTAGGGATTATTGTAATACTCTCTATATGTCTTTCATTCTGTCTGTCCGTTATCACATTTTCCTTTAATCGCTCGGTGGAAATTGACAAACCTTTGTAGTTATGTTCCCATTTGGGCATACGTCAGCCAGAAGAAGGTCTTCCTGGACTCACGGTCCTGGAGTCCCTGAGAGGCGTCAAGAAAGTTTTTGTTGTTGGTTGATATATTTTAACAGCACTTTTAACACATTAATGGCTATATCATGCTGAGGGAATGGAAGCCAAGTGCCTTTCCCAAAGACACGACGTGTCAGCTGACTCCAGCTTACCTGGGCGGGTACTATGAACTAAGTTATAGCGACTCTCTGGGTCAAAGGTTAGATATGCAATTTTTTTTCATTACGTTGACATTTAAAAATATTTTTCAATCAAACTTCACTGATGCACTCACAGCAGGAAGGCACATCATATATAGGTGACGGATTTTGCATTAAGACCCTTGGATCACTCTCTGGGGATGGGGAAGAATATGGTGGGGGACGGGGTATGGAAGGTGGGGTCCAGTATGTAATAAAAAGTTATGACAAGCCATTTAATTCGCTCGTGTTTATTGTTAATAACTCTGAGTAAAAATTACAGCGGACAACGATAACCTGTTATACACAAGTTGTCTTCAACTACTCTATCCCTTGACCTGGGTACAAAAAATAATGGTCTAAAAATGCACAGTCAACCAGCTAACGATTAACGGTCGACGTGCATTAACTTTTGAGAAAATTTAAATGAAGTTGGTAAATTAAAAGCCTACAAATGTGTAAATAGCAGTAGACTCTGCGAAAAGTAAATGATGAGTAAATAAAAATATAAAAGGAAGGAAAAATGAAAGCATTAGGTAAATGTGCAATATTCGTTGGGTGGGTATCTCATTCTCAATAGTTTATATTTTATGACCGAGGGAGACTATGTCCTTGGGAGTTAAGCACAGACCCAGGGTCAAAAATCAGTTGCATATCTGAATTCGTACTTTCACGCCTAATTAGTGTATGTGTGTGTGCATATATATATAGCTAGAGGGTTGATGTCTCGATAGCTGCTCAGTTGTGACCCAGGATCCACAATTATATTCCCCAACGGCATGACTTGGGGGGGGGGGGGGGTCCCATACATATTTACATGCGACATATGTTGACTCTAAGAATCGATAATCACCACCAATAAGCTTAACTTTGTAGTCTATATCTTTAACGGTGTGGGACGAGATGCGCAACATATTTCCCATGCACATACGGGCAGGATAGCATAATCCCCGCCCATTTTTTGAAACGCGCCGGGATAACGACACCATCATCAATACATATATACAGTCGGAAAGGAGATTAGTAATTATCTATATGAGCTTATTGGTGTGCATAACAGATGCACAAATAATTCCTGGTTTGTGAAATAAGATCATCTCAAGGTATTTTTCCTACAATACACAATACAGCAAATTCTTTCGCAAGTTTTCTACAAGATACCTTGGAAAAAAAGATGTTTCAACAGTAAATAACACTTTATGTAAATATTATACCCCAAAAACTCGCAATCGTTTATTTAGCACACGTTTAATTATAGAAGTCCAGCTTCGTTTGGGACATAACATATACATGAACCTATATATGGACACACACACTCATCTTTAGTTATTAACAATGCGTAAACATTAGAAGCTGACAAAAAGTATCATAAGGTAGTTTTTATCAGTTGCCTTATACCTTTGTATGGGATGCTCATGATAATTCTCCAAGACTCAAATTAAGATGTTATTATGTTATGTTTCCATCCCTTAAATGTTTGCCATGGTCATACTGAGAAGTAAGGGACAAATGTGGCTACCGATATTGGATATAAAAATATAAAAAGGTCTTTTTACTTAGCATGTATGACCAAGAAGCCAGGGGAAGTAATCTCCGGTGTTTGAATTAAATGACAATGAGTTCAGAGGTATGTGTATAAAAGGTTTTAATTAAATGACCAGGGTAGGTATCTACGAGGTTTTAATTGATTGACCAAGAGTCCGGGGATAGGTACCTGAAAGGCTTTAATTGCATACATATTGTCTTGTTATATGAGACATACAATTTCATTTGTGCCCATTTCAAATGAAATGTATGCAACTCGCGGAACAATTTCATTGATTACTTGCCACGCTTGACAAAAGAGTCAAATTACTAGACTTTTTCCTACATTTAACGTTTGAACGAACACTTGTCTAAGATCCTTTATGCATGACACTCAATAGGGTCATGCGAACTAAGCTCAGTTTTAAACAGCTAGTATTCTAGATAGAAACACTCTAGTGAAATAAAAGACTGTATACAAGAATTCAAAGCGGTTACAAACGCGATTACAACCATTAAGCAGGCTGCGAAAAAACACTGTTTATTTATTTGTCCTATGAAACTGATACCGTCTATGTGGTCATTCAAGCAAAGAACCTCAAATCTTAATACTATATAATCCTTTCATATGTACTCGTTTTCCATGACAAATTACCGAACGTAGCATAGTGAAAAACAATAGCATTGTTTAATTAAAATCGAGTCACTGAGAAGCACATGAACCGGTCTATTCAGGGATAAGAGCGAAACAGATAATGTATATATTTATGTTAATGTCGTATATTTCATATAAAGATTCATGCTGGGGGATATAGGGGAATCATGCTAAATACCCGCGCAAATCCCAATCTCAGTCAGGAGAAACATATCGACATATCGTATTCAGTTAATAACGCTAGCTCCACACCCAGGGTTGGCTCAAGGGCATTTGGCGATCCTTCAGTCTTGCGCCCCCCTCCCCCACAATTAACTTTCGAAAATGAATACTGTACATTTATTCTTTCCTTGTATTTTTCTCTTTCTATTTTTAGATGCTTATTATTTTCTATTTTACGCTATTTCTCTTTCTTTTTTTCTATTCATTCAGTTTTCTGCCGCCGCCCCCCCCCCCTCCAATTTTGTCACCCTAGGCGACCTCCCATAGGCGACCTCCCAGTTTGCCTAACGGTTAAACCGGCCCTGTCCACACCTGAAATCTTCAAAGATGTATCATGTCCAAGACGTAAACCACTGTAATAGTGTGTACATGATCAAGTTTGTAATTTTTGATGATGCATACATTCCCAAATTCTTCAAAGATATAACATAACATTAATGTGTCTTTCTTAGCGTAGAAATAGTGAAGGTTACCTAATGTGTTTCGTTCATGACATTCTGAAGATATTGGCAGTCATTATCTGAAATATTTGAATTGAATATTGATGAATAAAACACTATAATAGATGGTAATGTTATTTCATAGAACCTATTTAAATTATGTACATATTCAAAGGGGTCAATGCCTTTGCTTAGGGATTTAGTCTGCATGTTTTCAAATTATTTCGTCATCTCTGCAAACTTTGTATTGTTTAAATTTAAATTATTACCTAGTTGATCAACGTTAATATTAGTATTTCTTTTCTTTGCTGTGTAGTAATTTTTTTTAAAACATAAGTTGTCGTGATTTTACATGTTCCCCAACATTATCACCTGACCTGGTGTATGGGGCATTACCTTAAATTATTTTGCATCCTGATCTTTATATATGTTCCCTTACTTAGACACAATACACACACACATGCACACACACAGACACATACATTCACAATTATTGTTCACAAAGAAAAACAGAGAGAGAGAGAGAGCGAGAGGGAGAGTTTCAAATCATATTAGTTGATCAGGCATGAAGTGACGTTATATATTACAAACACATTTTACAATATAATGTACGTCATGCTATAAAATGTGTATTTGAATTATAACACATTTTTCTTAGTTACTAGTGGAATAATGGCTCCCACTGTTCCCAAATGAACATAAATGTTTCTTTCTTTTCAGATTTTATTGCAATATATTTTTCCAAATTATAGTGGTCTTTAAGAAAAAATGTAAAAACCGTCTAATCTAGGCACGCCCCCGTTCATTTTACATAGATACAGTATTTGGCTAGAAGGAAACAAATATACAACGGTTGTTCATATATTGCATCTGTGCTTGTATCTCCCAATATTATAGTCTTTGTACTTGTCACAATATCTATGTTTACTTTATTCTGAATCCAGTTGGACACATCATTCCACATCCTGTTTATCACATTACATTCCCAAAATAAATGCAGCATTGTTTCCGGGAAATTGGTACAAAAAGTACATTTATCAATATCAAACAATTTTATTTTATACAAAAATGAATTCATGGGTAAAATTCTGTGACTAACACGAAATTGAAACCATTGTAATTTTGTGATTCTTTTTATTGTAAAAACGTTAGTATATATTTTCGGCCACACATTAATATGTAAATTTAAAAGTTTCGTTGCATTTCTTTTCACTAGTTAATTTAACATCCGTTTTCAAAAGCGGTTTGTAAAGGTATTTACACCCTTTATTGCTATGAAATACAATTTCCAAATGGAAAGGGATAAATGGTATGACCGGTGTCATTATATCTAACTGTATCTTTTTACAGAAAACTTTACATATTGAATTATACTTTGAAAAGTAAGGAAATTCGTGTTGAGACCATATTTAGCTTTAAAACTATCAAAATCAATAATTATTACCTGATTTTTAAGCATATCACCAATATAGATTACATTATGTTCAAACCATTTCTTATAGAAAATTGGTACCTTGTTCACCCTTATAAGTGAATTCATCCATAAATTTGTTTTCATAAAATCTTTTCCTCTCCGGGGTATATTTTTCTCTATTAACAGTTTCCAAGTCAATAAAACATCACGCCAGAAAGCATTTTTTTTTTTTCTTTTTGGATAATTTCGTTATATTTTCATCTCCTAAAAGAAATAGGTATTTAATCTCCCGTATTTCATACTCAAACAAATTATCAAATTTTCAATTAGATAGAAGAACCCTACGAATTCATGCTATTTTCAAAGCTAAAATAAATGTATCATTGTCTATCATCGCCAGGCCACCTTTAGAAAGTTTTGATTCATAACCTTTCTTTTAAATTTGTCCACTTTTGACTGCCATATAAAGGTAAAAAACAACGTATTTAATTCCGTTATAAGAAGTTTGCGGAGGATTTGGTAACGAGATAGACAAATGATTTAGCTTTGAAATAATACAATTTTTCAAAACTGTTATTTTAGCAATAGGTGTTAAGGATTACTTTTTCCAATGTTTTAAACAATTTTTAATCATTTCTATTTTATTTTCAAAATTCATCTTTACCATTTTATCCAAATCCACCGCAAACTTTATGCCCAATGATGTAAATTCAGTCACCCACTGTAATTTTAACCTGCGATGAAATGTTTCTGAACTGTACTTCTTGCTTCATATCCAAACCGCTCTTGTTTTGGCAATGTTAAGTTTCAGTCCTGAAATCCTTGCAAAGAAGTTTAATACTTCAATAGAGGATTTCAGAGATTCAAAAGAGGCATCAAGAATTAAAATAGTATCATCTGCAGACTGTGACAGTAAATATTCTGTTTCCTTTAGCTTGATACCTTTTATATTTATATTTATTATATATATTTATATTATTCTTTAATAGTATAGAATATTTCTGCACATAATAAGAAGAGATATGGGGATATTGGATCACCCTGTAGACAACCTCTTGAAATTTTGAAAAACTCTGAAAGAGAGCCATTTTGTAAAACTGCCGATGAGATATTACAATAAAAAGTTTGAGCCCAGTGCCTTATACTTGGTCCAAAATTTAAGAAAGTCAGAACATTATGAATAAATATCCATGAATTAGAATAAAATACTTTTTCAAAATCGATTAATAATAGCATACTCGGAATTTGTATCTCATCTGTAATGTGCATAATATCATATACGATCATTGTATTTTCGCCAATATATCTTCCTTTTGCAAAGCCAGTTTGATCGTCAGATATTATTTCATTCAATACTGACTTCATTCTTTTGGAAATACATCCTGATGCTAATTTGTGTACAGCATTAAGTAGGGAAATTGGCCGCCGGTCCTTTAAGAACTGCTTTGGTTTATCCTCCTTGGGTATGCAAGTTATAATGCCTTGTCTCAGAATAGTTGAGAATGATCCAGTTTCATTCATTAATTGTTCTAACTACAAATTCCACAATGTCAATCCAAAAGACTTTGAAAAATTCAGCTGTGAAACCATCTGATCCTGGGCTCTTGCTATTTTTCGTACTTTTTAAACAATCTAATACTTCTGGATTTTTTTTTTATTATTTTTTTTTTAATTTTTATTTTTTTAATTTTTTTGTTGTTGTTGTTGTTTTTTTTAAAAAAACTTTTCCCTCTACTCTTAAAGATTGCACTTGGTAAAGCCTAGGAATTTTATAGATTTTTTGAACGTCCTCTGAGTCTATATCTTCTATTTCATTTTCCTCATTATATAGATTATTATAATACTTTTTAACTTCCCCTAGAATATCAAATTGACTAGTAATAATTTCATTTTCACCTTTAATTAATTTTGTAATTATTTTATTCACATAGTTTCTTTTTTCTAGATTGCAAAAGTATCTTGTATGTTCCTCGCCCTCTTCTGCCCATTTTACTCTGGATCTAATAATACTTTCTCTATTCTTTTTTTTTTTTTTTTTTTTGTTTAACATGTACATCAGTGAGATAAAATTTCACTCAATAATCTATTATGTATCTTAGATTTTAGATATAGATTCATGTAACAGATTTGTACGATTCTACCACATTCACAAACTGTATTTTTATGATGTCTGGTATTCTAACCTTTCTATTCCACTGAGTCTTTCGTTTGTTTGCACATTTTTTACATCTCATTCAACCTTCTTACCTTTTCCCAAATTTGCTTGTTACAAATTTTCAGGCATTAAAAATCAGAGAGAGAGACAGTTAATTATTAATGACGATGGTATTGCCATCCTCATAATAATCACTACAAAATTTGTTAATACTGGTTACTTGATAGATTGCCTAATAATCGTAGGTCCGTTCAGAAGCTTACAGACATTACGAATGAATCGGTACTCATCAATGTGTGGAGCAAATTCATACATATATGAAGTATAAACTTTGACTGGATATAGAAATTAAGAAAGACAGTTTAATTTTATTTTTCAATACAAGCACGTTTACTTTTGAAACGGTAAGGAACATAACTATTATGAGTTTTAACGGGAACAAAATGATTTAAATATCAATTCCATAAAATTGACTCAAGCTAATCTGTATATTAACATTTGTGTTATCTAGCACTAAATTTATATGTATTAACATTTTTAGATACTTCTTACTTATATATTGTTTTTTATATATTTATTTCAACAACATATTGACATTGCAATAATAGTGAAATTCATCACCTATATATTGTGGGGCACTTTCCAAAATATCCAAATTTAGCCACCTTCCGGTTTCAACTGAAAGCTTATGATTCATTTTTCGCAACTTTGTTAAAATATTCTTTTTTGTGGCTTATGTGTTATGAGTGGTTCAAAATTAAAAGGTTTGTTTAATATCCGATAAGTTCTACTTTTAGAGGAATTAGAACACCAGAATGCCAAGAGTGTATATATTTACCTTTTAGCTAATCAACAAAGGGGAATGACGGCGATTACAATAAATTATTCAGTCTTAAATCACACAAAATTTGTCTCATAAAGGAAAGTCTTTGAAAATAGCATATACAATCAATAGCATTGTTTAACAAAATATCATACAATATTTTACATATTTTTTCCAGTAAAAACTCTACCCCAAAATATAACAGATCTAATTTGGATAAAAATGGTTGAAGGAAACCTACCAGTCTTTCCACATATAATTATATAATGGGTACCTTTCTTAAAAATAAAACTTTTCGTACGAAATCAGGGATGATAAGTGATGTGGTGATGTACATTTATCTTGCAGTACGAAACAACATACCAAATTGTCAGATATATTCAACAAAAAACTTTCTTACAAACAGAATAATGCCATAGTATTTTAAGATAGTAGCATATATAATCCATGCAATGTTGATGCTACGGGCACACAAAGAATTTTAATAATCGACCCAAAAAGATTGATATTAATCGTATTTAGGCGGTAAACCTGTATAAATTGTCAATTATGTGTATCAAAAGATTCCTGGAAGACCCAATCCATAGTACGTGTTCAAATTATTAATGCAACTCTGTTGTTCCCTTTATAGAATAATTTCAAAGATAATTCAATACATTTATAAATAAACCTCGGTCTTCTCGGAGGTCGGAGCAAAAGATTGATTATTATGTGTGAAGGAAAATGTGTTAATTGAATGAATATATCTTGTAAACCGTATATCGACTGTTTGAAGGGTGAAAAAGAATACATTGATTTGTTAGTCAACCTCTCAAAGGTTTATGTATCTGCTCTCTGGGTGAATTTGCATTGTCATTTATGCTACACGAATATCTCAGCATTTTGTAGCACAGTTGAATCGTCTTTTCTTTCTTTCACTTGGAATTAAATGAGCCCGGTATGCTACAGTGGAACACAGGTATAGCCCCTGGTCATAACTTGGAAAATATTGAAATCTTCAACTTATAACCACATACATTTTTACTGGGCTCAGAAGACGAATTCAGGTATGAAACTGACACCCCAGCCATGGGACGAAGGCAACGATCATAACTTGGAAACTATTGACAGCGCCGATATATACATATATACACATTACGCTTACTGAACATGAAAATACTATTTCCTATTAGCAGCCACCATCAGCTCCTGTGTCCAGCCTTACTCATGGGAACGATGCGAAGAGCCTTCAGTTTGAGAACGGAGGTCAAAACCGAGGAAAGCGGGATATGTATTTTGCAAACACAGAATTTCCTTGTTATAAAGTTTATTACTAATGTGATTAGACAATTTTTTTTAAAAAACAATGAGAGAGGTGAGTCATTAACACAAGCATTGATATACACTATAAGCAAAAAACAATATATTGAACAAAATAATAATTAATAAGAATGCTGTTGAACAGAAATTGTTCTTTGGATTTACATAGTAGATTATTATTACAATATTTATCAGGAGATACTTGTATCTTAGGCATTTCCCTTAAAAATTGAGAAGTCACTCATAATTACATTGAAATTAGAGCAACAAATTAACCACTAGCTGAACAAGGGATATTACCATGACATGCAAGGTGTTAATAATGTTGTTCTTGTCGACGATGAGTATGATATTAATAACTGCATTGATGATGATGACCATGACGATGATAATGAAGGAATTAAAATAAAAACCATTTGGGAAATTAAAAACAGTAATTCCAAATACATATACTTTATGTTGTCTAAATTCGTACTTGCATGTAATGCCTTTTGCATGTAAGGTCACTTGCATGTAAGGCCTTTTGCATGTAATGTCACTTGCACGCAAGGCCTCTTGCATGTAAGGTAACTTGCATGCGAGGCCTTTTGCATGTAAGGTCACTTGCATGCAAGGCCTCTTGCATGTAAGGTCACTTGCACGCAAGGCCACCTGCATTTAAGGCCTCTTGCATATTGTGCTACGCGATCAACCTGGAAAGCATTGAAGTCAAGAGTATCTGTATCAATATGTTGCTCATTAAGATTACACACACACACACACACACACACACATATATATATATATATATATATATATATATATATATATATATATATATATATATATAATTATAAAACAGAGGTACAAAGAAGCTGCTAAGTTTTTCATGGACACTGAATATACATGTATTATTGCAAGTAATTTGGAAAGAAAAATGATTATATAAGTCTAATTTCATTATACTCATAAAAAATCCTTGTAAAAATGATATGTAGACATATTATAACGACGACCAGTAGCACTGCTATCCGAGAAATCGAGCTCCTCTGCCGTTCCCTCACACCAGCCTCCTTTAGCAGCGAGAATATTTGTGGTTCTTGTTCTATTAAAGCATATTCAAGTGCTTTTTCTGCGTCATTTGAGAATGGATTCCACTTGTTATATGTTTTCAAGTGGTCTATAACATTTTTCACAGTAGTTGATGAGGCGCCAATGCCTATGAAATCGAGGACGTCTTTCGTTTTCAACCTCACACCTTCACTAATCAACAGGTAACACATCTGATTTTTATCTCTTTTAAAAGCAAATTTTAATGCATTGATTGCATGATAACATGAAGGGTCCCATAAGCCATTGTATCTCAGGGTTCTAATTGCCGTATTAAGATTTTTGGATTCGTCCACCTCGGTGTTTACAATACGTGGAAGATCCTCCATTGTCACCATTTTAATTGCTGCATGGATACGCAATATACAACGGTTTTTAAACTAGTCTGTTGTTCTTCGAAATTCACCTCCTGCAAACACTGTAAACGAAACGTGGTTTTGAAATATGCATTTTTTACAAATGGGGAGGGTCTTAATGATTAGTATATATACATGCATGTATTCATTGGATATATTTCTTCCCATATTTCAAATAGTTAATGTCGGGATCAGTGAAATGCATAATAGTTGATAGTGTAACACTGAAAGGAACTCACAACCGAGCTAATCAAACAACACCTGCCTGGGTCTGGCTTGATGTCCATTGTGTCGCCTATTTCCGACTCAACGCCTGGAGATCAGGCCTAATTTTCACTAACCATCTGAATTTTCCTACTCAACATTCAGCACGAATCAAGTATTATATATCGGTTGTAACGTCGTATATCCAGCTTACAACAGTATTGTGTTATCTCTGAGGAAAACTTGAACATTTCCTCCTAATTTGGGAATGTCTTAAATCGTGTTTCAATAATCACTAGATTCAAGGGCGTATAAATTTAAAACTATGGAGTTATTTGCCATCCTTTCTACTAACTCTACATTTGGGGATAAATTTGTAGTAAGTTAGTGAAAACGGTGCTGGGAATTCATCACATGACTAGTATCCAATTACATTATGACGGGATAGGTATATGCGAAATGTCCGATGTGCTTCAGAGTTATTTCACAAACTGTTTCGCTGAATAACATCAGTATTTCTGCCATAGTAGATATATCTTATATTTGTGTTTACTCCAAATGAGTCTATAAAATTCGTTGAATATTTTAAATATATTCCTTTCCAAGACTAGTAAAGATAGAAATTAAGGGGCGCCTTTTTTACTATTTATTTCCTATTCTCTATATAACAAATTTGCATATTTTATATCATACAATTTTATTCTGATATCAAAAATATATTTGTCGTTATCAAATATTCGAGTTATGATATCTAATATTTGAATTTATGACATAAAAAAATCGAATATTTGAGATACAAAAATCGAATGTTTCATATCAAACATTGTGCGAGATTTTATACATCAAGTATTCGATTTTTTTATGTGAAATATTTGATTTTTGTGTATAAACTTCAGCATATCTTTCTTATGTCAATAATACTAAATTCTTTTACCTACACCAATGACTGCTCTCCATCATTAAAACGCCATCCAGTGAGCCCTGCACTGTGCTGTGCTTGACGTAAATCTGATAACAGGGAGTTGGTCCATTGCGGGAAGGATTTGTAGTTAAGAGGGGTGGGTGGGGTGGGGTGGGGTGGGGTGGTGAATGTATTACGGAAAAGACAAGATAGATAACTTGCCAAGACGGCGTTCCGTACCTTTGTCGTGATCAAGCGTACGTACCAAAAACGCAGGATCAAAAAGCATATTGCCATCTTTTCTATTAAACTTCCCAGACGAAAGACATAAAATCATATATTATATCAAAATGTTTCAGATTGTACGTGTTTCCTAAGTTCTTTTTTGTTATCTAAAGTAAATCGCAAAATGCTTTTTATAATCGACGAATCAGATTAAATGTAGACGGAGCTTAGGTGCGGGTTTGCTTGAACTTACGTACGGAACGTCAACTCGCTTTGAACATACGAGATACAAGACACAAGAAATTTTATTTAACGCCGGTAGTCTGAATAACATAAAAACATTAGCTCTGGACGAGCTATTTTACCGACATGATATATTTCACTTTCAGCAGACAGTTACACCGATCTTACATATTTACAACGAAACAATACACATCGGAAACATTACAATGCCAACAGTAACCGCCGATTAAGATCAATGATTTTATCCTGGAATAAAAAGGACTGTAAATGTAATACCTGCAAATACCCCCACCCCCTGCGCCTGTCTCCGCTTGTTCTACTGTCTTTGTCAAATGTATCGTCAAGTGCCCTACTATTGCCACTCTTATTTTGAAAGATAGGTTTAATTTGCATCTCAACACACTATTAGTCATAACCGGTGCTTCCTTATAATTTAAGATATCTAGACTTTTAATTTGTCATTTGTTGATGGCTTAAACTACTAGTTCTTAACATCTTTCATGTCCTATTTCTGTGTTTTGTTTTAGTTACCAAAACACGAAAAACAGTTTTAAATACTGCCTTTTCTAAAGTTCTGTGCTTGTTTGTATTTAAAGTTATGTGCTAAGTGATATGTCTCATTGATTTGTATTTTAAGTTATGTGCTAAGATGTGTCCCATTGATTTGTATTTTAAGTAATGTGAAAAGTGATAGGTCTCATTGATTTGTATTTTAAGTAATGTGCTAAGTGATATGTCTCATTGATTTGTATTTTAAGTTATGTGCTAAGATGTGTCCCATTGATTTGTATTTTAAGTAATGCACTATGTGATAGGTCTCACTGATTTGTATTTTAAGTAATGTGCTAAGATATGTCTCATTGATTTGTATTTTAAGTTATGTGCTAAGATGTGTCCCATTGATTTGTATTTTAAGTAATGTACTATGTGATAGGTCTCATTGATTTGTATTTTAAGTAATGTGCTAAGATGTGCCCCATTGATTTGTATTTTAAGTAATGTGCTAAGTGATAGGTCTCATTGATTTGTATTTTAAGTAATGTGCTAAGTGATATGTCTCATTGATTTGTATTTTAAGTTATGTGCTAAGACGTGTCTCATTGATTTGTATTTTAAGCAATGTACTATGTGATAGGTCTCACTGATTTGTATTTTAAGTAATGTACTATGTGATATGTCTCATTTATTTGTATTTTAAGTAATGTACTATTTGATATGTCTCATTGATCTGTATTTTAAGTTATTACATACATCCCGCCTACCATACACTACCCTCCACTACCAATTTATCACGTTAGGGACCAACTATTTAATTTTCGGGGGATCGGGTGGAGTGGATGGGGATTTTCTTTCGAGCCTAGGTATAAAAATGTATTTTACCTCACGATAATGTTTTCCCCACTAATATAATAAAAAATAGTTCAATAATGGGGGGGGGGGGGGGGCTATAAATCGGAGCAAGAATATTTTTTGAAACTATTTGAGAGCCGGATTTATTATGTTTTTCTTTTAAATTGCAGTCCTCCCCCCTCCAGAAAATTAAATCGTCAGTCCCTTATGGACCAAATTCCTGTGATCCGATAGTATCCTGTTCAGTCAGTGTCTTTTGTCTGAAAGTAACGTTTTGCCCCGAGAATAACCCATTGTACATTATCTAAAATTTATTTTTTACTAAGATTCTAATCTTGTTCGTCTGATATCTTGGATCAGCAGTATGACGAATTATTTAGTATGACCAGACTGGACTAAGGTTGCACTTAAGAAAGTGCTGAAATTTGTGTATTTTTTAAATATACAAATATACGATAAAACATATTTTCTAATGAATACTGCCAAGCTGAATATGACAATTAAGGAAATTAAATGCTCTAGTTCCGCTCTACAGTTTCGTACTTACTTTGTCTATCATATAGGTATTGTTAAAAAAACTTTTATTTCCCCCTTTTTTTGGTGTATGATTGATGGGTGTAATTTGGGTTTAGAGTATACAGCTTGGCCTTACTTCAGAACTTCAGATGTGCACCTCTCTAAAGACTGCTAACTCCTCTTGGTAATTTTCACTTCCCGGACTTCAAAGATAAATTTGAAGAAAAAAATAAATAAATAAATAAATAAACCGATATTTTTTTCACTTTCCATATATTTTAAGATTTGCATTTTCAGACTCTGGTATTGTCTATTCTGGCAAAGTTCATTTTCCCTATGTTAATAACTGCTAAAGTTAGTGTACTTTGGACCAGTTCAGGATAATTTTTTGAGCACATTGGAGTAGCCATCTTGATCAGCTATCTGCTTTAGACAGTGCTGTTTCCATAATTACCAGATATAAGGAAATTGCAATCACAGTACATGATAATAGCACACAGGTACGCGAACATTCTCTTCACTGTGTATGTTGCTAATGCATATAACAACCTTAAACCGGTCCCTCTCACAGAAGAACGTAATTACCGTAGAGCGAATGATCGCGAGTTCCATTCATTTCACTGGAAATGAGGACTGAGTACTCATGTTTATAAGATCCTCTATGTATTAAAGTTTCAAAATCATGTTGAGGTTATTTACCTCGATTGGTGGTGTTTGAGTTTTCTTTCTATCCCTGCTGCAGCAGTCTTTTAGGAACGGGTACTGTCTTCGACTCACAGCCTATCGCTTAATAACACGTCGACAGTAGTCGGTTAGAGTGTGTATGTACAAATCGATAGTTCTGTAAAGTTTTAAAATATTGAATGTAGCTCGTTTTTTGGCATTGAAAATATTTGAAGCGTAGAGTAATCATTGTGTGATGTGCCAAGCATACTCTGACTGAATTGTACAGGTGACTTTGGATATCTGCCAATCCTTAACAACAATTTACAGGTGTATTTGGGTATCGGCCAATACTTAACAACGTTTTTTTGGGTAATATTGATTGCACACCGATACCATTCATTATTTCCATATACAAGCTATAGTCGTGCTTCCAATAGGGGAACACAGTCGATTTACTTGGGGACTATTGTTAATTCTACCTGAACATTTGCAAACGCCATTATCGTACATTTTCTCAAAATAAATTTTGGAAAATCTTGATGCTGAATTTTATTTGCGATATATATTTGGTATCATGGTATGATTGGTATATCATAAGGGAATACATCTCTTCTTCATAGAAACCAACGAATCCAAATATAGATTTCTGGTTGATGAAGAAGTAATAGCAAAGATATCGGTAACGACAGGCTTACTAACGATAACAAAGGTTCTTGTGCAAGTAGTCCAGCCTGTCAGATCACGGTTTCGTTATGTGCCAGTCCTTTCAGTCTGCCTCTCTGCTCTTTTTCTCAGGATAACGCGTGTCTCGGGGCAGTGATTTACGTTCGGGTCAAACCTCACTAAGTTTGTGCATGCTGCTTAGGGGGCGCTCTACAGATAATACATGCTTCTGAGAGAGTGACAGGTGTAAGATGAAGTATTTTGCATTTGCAACATGCACAATGGAGAGAATGTTGGCATACCTCTATGTTACTTTCATGTACTGTGGCTGAAATTTCTTTACATATTGTACTTGTGGAAACTGGACATGATCTAAGCACACAGCAGACAAAATGGCCGCTCCAAAGTACTCGAAAAATCAGCCTGAATTAGTCAAAAGTGCACTATTTTCAGCAGTTATTAAAATATGGAAACAAATTTTGCCAGAGCAGACAATACCAGCCTCTGAAAGTACTATGAATAAATTAAATATATAAAAAGTAAACAAAGTCATCGGATCTTTTTTTAATTTACCTTTTAAGTCTAGCAAGTGAAAATGACCAAGCGGAGCTAGCAGTTTTTTGAGAGGTGCACATCTTATGTAAGACCAAGCTGTATACTCTATAACCCAAATTTCACCCATCAATCATGCACCAAAATAAAGGAAATTCAAAGTTCTTTTAACAATACCTAAGATATACAAGGTCTTTTTTTAAATAGCCAGGACAGCCAGTGAGGAAACCCTGGGTAATTCTTTTTCTTTAAAAATCTAACCTATGCAAAGTACGAAACTGGAGAGTGCCACCTTATTCAACTAGTAGACAGCTGGGTGATTGTCTTTAAAGCTGAAATTATCTGGCTTACGTTTTACTGAACATCCCAAAATTTCTTCCTCACATTAAGATTTATCAATATCTTTATTATTGTTCATGTTGCAACGATGAATTGGTCACTGATCATTCAGTGGGCATTAAGGATTTAAATACAGTCATAGTATATAAAAAGCTATAGTCACATGCATAATGTTAAAATTCTTATAGAGGACTTTAGTGGCCCATAATGTTAAAATTCCCGGATGGCCCCATACAATCCCAAAATGTTAATTTTCACATGGTATTATCCCATTGTTAATGTTGTAATGCTACTTACCATGGAGTCCCATAAGGCCGACTGCAATGTTAAATCTCCATAGGTCCCCAAATACTACTAATATTTGACTTATTACAAAGGTACAGAAAAGTAAATGTACAGTAAAACACACCTAACAATGATCCCAGTAATAAGACCACCCCGCTATAATGATCAACAATCTAAAAAACCAATGTTCACAATTCCAAAATAAAGACCACCTTGTTGTTACTGATTACAACTAGTAATTTCAGACCCGTTTGATGATTCCAATAGATTTTCTAATGCGACCAGAAATCAATCATATATGTTGTCCTGGAGAGGAAACACCTAACAATACTGTTATGGATTGTAATTGTGCCTTATACCATGCAACTGTTCATATTATCTTCGTTCATTGCACAGACATCGCACATCGACGTGCAAAGGATTTTCCATTTATATAAAAATGTGTTGGTTGCTACAGTGCGCATGAGAAACTTGTATTGAACAGTTCTTAATGTTGTATCCGGAGTAGATTTAAATCTTATCTCGTGTATAAACTTCCCGTTAAAATGATAGATTTTTTTATATATATATGTCTTCCCATACTTTATGAGATATTATTGCCAATTCACTTTGGTCTATATTTATAAAGAAGATTACATGTTCTTCTACCTTGAATGAGCTTGTCTATTAAATGTTCTTGTTCACTTGCATTAAGTTTTGGCCCATTTTTAAGACAGGTTAACCAGTCTTTATAAATAGAAGAAACTAGTATGTGATTTTTTGAAAAAATTGACATATTTCACCGATATTTAACATTTTTTCTGCTAAGGAATATATATCCTCTATATATTTAATTCCTTTTTTTTAAAAATCCAATCTCAGTATTCTAAGATTAGTATCCTGTGTTGTAATTTTATCGAAGTTCCAGAGCGGTTCCTCCTGAGTCAGTGGTATATTTTCTCTGTAAAAGCACCATGATTCTAGTATCTGTTTTCTTAAAATTATTTATATTCTTGTTATGAATTCTATGTAGTGGGCAATTTCCCTTAACGAAAAATTGCCGCCTATATTTTTAATTATTTAAAGTGCATGTATTTTTCAAATTTCACCATTCTCTTTATTGAAAATTCTATATACCCAACTCGCTTTCATTGCGTGAATAAATATATCTATTTCCAGCATTTTAAGCCATTTCCATTTCTCATGGCATGCACAGAATTCTTTGAGCATTCGATATAGATTGAGTTCATGCAATAACTTTAAGATTGTGTGGATAGTTATCCATAAAGTTTTGGCACTGTGCGAAGTCCAATTAAACGGTTTGCTAGAATAATAGTTGAAATGTGTATTCCTACTTAAAGAGCCCGTTCTTAATACCATAATTTTTGTGTGGTTTAACGCAAGTCCCGAAACGTTTCTGAACTCATGAAAGATATTTACTACTGTATTAAAACTTAGTTCTAAGCCATCAATTATTAATGTAGAATCGTCCAAAAAGAACGTTTGTTTAACCGCTCTTTCATGAAGCTTATACTAGTAACCTTAAATGTCATCCTGTATTCTGGTCGCATAAGATGGAAGTTCCATTGATAATATAAGTAAATAAGGATAGTAGGGAACCTTGTCTTACCCCAAGTTTTAAAGGAAACAATTCCGATAATAAACTATTATTAACACACAGCTTTTAGCATAACTATAAAAAGATATTTCCAGTTTAGCAAATTAGGGCCCAGTTTTAGAAATAAATTCAAGAGTTTTGTACATGAAAAAATGATCTAAGCTGTCAAAGACTTTTCAAAATAAGCATAAAGAGTACAGCTGGAGAATCTGTTTTTCTGCATATTCAGTAACATCCAAAAGCAGCTGAATATTTTGACATGTATCGATTTTTAATAAAACCTGTCTGGCTTTCATGAACAACCCTAGGGAGAATGTTCTTTATTTTGTTTGCAATGTCTTTACTGGCAATTTTATAGTATATATTCAGTAAACTGATTGATCTCCAATTGGATAAGTCGATTAAATCCCTTTTTCTGATTTGGGATTAGGGATATTGTACTAATAATTGTTCCCACCAAATTTAATCAAAATTGGCTCTGCCATTCTAGGGAAGAAATCAAAAACATGTTTTTCCACCAGGTTGCTACTGAAGCCACTTTGCTGCTAAGTGAACCATTCCAAATAAAAGTATGGGAGAAAACGTCCTATGAAAAAATATCTGCCAAATGTGATCAAAACTGGCTCACCTGTTCTAAAGAAGAAATTGAAAATAGGTTTTCCACCTAGTTGCTATGGAAGTGGTATCCTGGAAACAAATGTGGTAGGATATGTTGTAAAAATTGTTCCTACCAAATTTAATAAAAACTGGCTCAGCAATTCTAGAGAAGCTGAACATAGATTTTAACATTGTTGCAATGGAAGCCACACCATTGCTAGGGGGCCATCCCACACATAAATCCGACAGAGCATAACTTAAGAAACATTTCTACCAAGTTTGATCAAAACTGGGTCAGCCATTCTGGAACATAAGTTAAAAATAATGTGTCCATTTAGTTGTTATGGAAGCCACACCATTACCATGAGAGCCATCCCAAAAACAATTCTAACAGAACATGTCCTCTGAAACATTCCTACCAAGTTTTATCAGAATTGGCTCACCTGTGCTTGAGAGTTTGAAAATAGGTTTTCATCTAGTTGCTAAGGAAACCACACCACTGCTAAGAAAATCACCCAAAGATAATTTTGATCGAGCATATCCTAAGAAACGTTCCTATCAAGTTTGATTAAAATTGGCTCAGCCATTCGGAACAAGCTAAAAATAGGGTTTTCCATATGGTTGCTATGGAAGCCATGCCATTGCTAGGGGAGCCACCTGGACAACATTTTTATGAATCATGTCCTAAGAAACATTTCTACTAAGTTTGATCAAAGTTTGCTCAAACGTTCTAACGAAGAAGGAAGCCAAACCATTGATTGAGGAGCCACGCTGCAGGCAATTTTGATCATGCACGTGCAAAGAACCATTCTTACAAGTTTGAGCAAAATCTACTCTACCGCTCAAGAGAAGTTGAAAATATGGTTTCATATAATTGTTATTAAACCCACACATTTGTAGGGGATCCACCTGGGACACAACACTGATTGAGCATCTCGTAAGAAACATTCCTACCTGGTTTATCAAAATTGACTCAGACATCCTACTATATAAGTCAAAAATACGTTTTCCACCTGATTGCTAAGGAAGTCACACTATTGGTAGGGGAGCAACCCCAGGTAAAATTTTGAATGAGCATGTCAAAAGAAACATTTTACTAATTTTGGTAAAAATTGGCACAGCTGTTCTAGTAAAGTTAAAAATAGTTTTCCACATGATTTCTATATCGAACCTACACCACTGCTAGGGGAGCCACCCTGGACTTTTTATAAAGCATGTTCTAAGAAACAGTTCTACCTAGTTTGACCAAAATTGGCTCATCCATTCTTAAAAAGTCGAAATTACGTTTTCTACCTGGTTGCTGGATAACTAACCAATACAGAATGATGCCAATCCACTATCAGACATGGCTGCCATTACGAAAAGTAGAAAAATTCAGTAAACGATTTCTTGTCATAAACGGCTCAACATAATTTGATCAAATATGACAGAAAGCATCCTGGCATAAATGCCTTTAAATTTTATAGAAATATTGCTGATCTACGATCAAATATGGTCACTGCTACTATAAATATAAAAACCTCTAAATGACTTTGTCTCAGAAAATGCTTAGCAGAAGTTTGACCAAATTTTACTGAACAACATTCTGGCATTAAAGGCTTTTAGATTTATACACACGATGCCAATTTGCCATAAAATATGGCTGCCATTACTAACAATATAAAATCCTTAGAACGTCTTCTCAAAGACCAATCAAGGAAATTTGAACAAATTTGACATAGCATCTTGGCAATAATGACTTTCAACTTCGTACAAGTCCTTTTAATGACTTCTCAAAAACCAATCAAGAGAATCTGAACCAATCTTACAAAGAGCATCTTGACAGTAGGGGCTATTAAGTTTGTATAAATGCTGCCGTTTAACATCAAATATGGCTACTGGAAATAAAAATAAAAATCTTTTAATTACTTCTTCTAAAAAGCTGGTAAAGAAAATGCAACCAAATTTGACAGAAAGCGTCATAGCTTGAAAATCTTTCATATTTATGGAAATGATGCTGATCCACCATCAAATATGGACACCATTATCGTGCATGCAACACACGGTATTCTCTGATACCTTACATGATACAGTTTGCGCAAGTGAGAAAGTCATTAGAGATACACTTATCCCACATATGTGCACTCATTTACATGGTAGATTACATCATTATGCTTACATCTGTAATGTTTCATATGGAATCAGTTTTAACCGTTTGTGGTGAGCACATTATTCACTGTGATGTTTATTTTTGCTGTTGTACAAATATTTTAAAAAAAAATGTATTTTCATGATGTCACATCATTCAGAGATCACTAATGATAATTTACCATATGCTGGTTCAGTCAGATCCATTTGATGATTCAGTTGTACCCATTTGATGACTTAGTCAGATCAATTTGATGATTCCGTTGGATCCATTTGATGATTTAGTCAGATCCATTTGATGATTCAGTCGGATCTATTCGATGATTCAGTCGGACCCACTTGATGATTTAGTCAGATCAATTTGACGATTCAGTTGGATCCATTTGATGATTCAGTCAGATCCATTTGATGATGCAGTCGGACCCATTTGATGATTTAGTCAGATCAATTTGATGATTCAGTTGGATCCATTTGATGATTCAGTCAGATCCATTTGATGATTCAGTTGGATCCATTTGATGATTCAGTCAGATCCATTTGATGATTCAGTCAGATCCATTTGATGATTCAGTCAGATCCATTTGATGATTCAGTCTGATCCATTTGATGAATCAGTCAGATCCATTTGATGATTCAGTCAGATCCATTTGATGATTCAGACGGATCCATTTCCCTCTAGTTTATACTTTATTAGCATTGGCATTATAATCTTCAGGCTGAAAACTTCCTCAAATATAATCTTTATCAGAAGTTACAAGTTTTATTTTAAGAAATTATTTTTAATATACTTGTTATTAACTGATTGTTTGAAGGTCTTTCATTAGGTACATGAAAAAGGCATTCAGGTGCCGATTATCTTAAACATTCTAAACTAATTTAATCCACGATTTCATCTGAGCTGCCCATGAAGAGAACAACTTAAAAAATAAATTTCATTTTTAATTTCTGTAAAAGTAAGAGGTAAGAATGAAGCTGTAACAGTATGTGTGTATGTGTGTGTGTGTGTTTGTGTGTATATATATTTCTATCAAGGAAAGTTTATACAGGCAGAAACTGGACAAAGCATGGTGCAGCAAATCGGAGAAACTGATCGAGTGCTTTGGAGATTTATGGACCCCTTTTTCAAGGTAGACCACACACAAACAAAGAACTATTACAAACAGAAAAATGTAAGCAAACTATTAATGTAAATGTTGTTTTGTTGTGGTGAACCAAAACAACAGAATCTGATACTAATATATCCAGAAAAAGGGTAGAAAAGCGAATACTTTGACAAATTTACATTGTGAGAAATGAGATATTCAAATTTGGCAGACTGTTGTGTTAAAATTTACCTGCAGCTGGCCCAGTTTTTAATTGCTTAAAAATAAAGGAAACATATCAAGTTACGGCAGCCATATCAATATATGACTACCCATTTTTTTCTTCTTTGAATAACATCTATAGTCCATGAGGTAAAGATAACGTGTTTCCAAATTTGATGATGAAATTAAGGAAACAGGAACAATTTTCGTAGGTTTCTATTCTTCTTGATTCAAGCCGCTGGTTTGAGAGTTATGAGGGAGCAGATCCCTTAACTTTCCTTTGCTCCTCTGGGTTAGATGTTTCAGTTTAGATTATGAGTTACGCATATCAGGATAATGTCTTCAAAATGGTGGCCATGAGAAGAAAATAGTTCTACAATGCTAATGGAGCTTCTAGCAAATGTTTTGGTTTGGCAATCGGGTCTCTGAAGATTCAACCTCCTGTTTAGGTTTTCAATCTCCTTCACATTCTGGATTAAACAAACTTTCGCCTGTTACTGTACTGGAGAAATTGATAGTTTTAATCATGTGTTGGCATGTCTTACATATTTCATCCTCACAAGGTTTGGAAGATACATTTGTAGTTTGATTTGTAAGGGTTTTAGTTATGCTTTGTCTCTCAGATTTTTTTGTGGCTGCGTTATGTTATGACTGGTTTATGTGGCACAAAAATAATGTTTCGGATGATTCAATAGTAGGCCAGTGTTGTTCAATGAGCCAAGGTATTCAGAATTTTCTCCGTAAGGTGACCATTACACGAAATTATTGAACTCCCAGGTTTATGTATCTTGGGTAGGAGGTAAAATCTGCCTGCCACAGGATTCTTGGAGATAATGCATTCCTTTGTTTTTTCATCTAGATATTTCATTGACGACTATCATGACACTTTTGTGTGTACTGCATTTTTCATCACTCATTTGCCTGTTTGCTCATGTATACAATCTTCTCTGTACATTATTATGACCACAGAGCATCTGCATACCTGCCAACCTTCCAGACGGTACTGGAGGAGAAGGGGACGCAAGGGGTGTGTGCAAGGGGGAGTGAGATTGAGTCTTAAACTGTGTGCTTTGTGGTCATTTAAATTTGAATAAACGGAAATAAAATATTTTCCTTCAAGCATTTAATTCACTTCCAAACAATAGATACCTGGTAGACTTGGCATTGTCATTTATCATCACCACGCAGACGTATACATAAGTGTACACAGTCACAGCTATACATACATTAACTACAAACTATACAACATTAATGTATTTAAAATCCATTAGGCAGTGGAATACAGTATTAACTTGTGGCTGCTAACGTTGCTGCACTCATTAGTTCATAGGAGAGTTTGAAGGGAATGCAAGTGTCAGTAATGTTCATCTTTGCACTCATTTAAGACTGGACGGTACTCTTGTCCAAACGTACCTGAATCTTTGTTAAGTTTTTCAGAATATTTAAAATTAACATTTTCATCTGTACCATAAGGTTGTGTTACTATGTCGACAGGCGTCGTATACACCAGATTGACTAATGTCAATATAATGTCTGCAGTATATTAAAAGTGTAGAATGCTGCCCCTTCCTGCTGAACTTTACAAAGTCAAACTCAGTCAACCAGGAATTCTAAACTCTAGTTTTGCTGGGCTTTGCTCACTTTGCAGATATCTAAGCCTTCATTGATTCACATCTGTGTTAATATTTTGCCTTCAAAAACGAATCACACTTCCACACTGCTCATAACTTTACTGATCCAAATACGAAATTACCACGTTTTGTACTTTATTTATTGAGTAAACTCCAACTCCAATGAACTAGCCAATAATCTTTAATAAAGATTCTTTAAATTTCGAATTCAAGGCAATAAAGTGTAATAACTCTGTCTCTTCAACACGCATCTCCGATTTACCTAACTTCAAACAACTGAGTTGTTCCACTTCATGTTATTTACCTGTGCAAGTTAGCCTATTTGGCTCTCTCACAGCAGTGCTCAAAGGAGTTACAAACACAAAGTCACAGTAGCTATTGTCAGTCAGTTAAGTAACATATGGTGTGGTGGTTGTTTATCTCTAACCACCGTTACTTTTGAATTGCCTCTATGACAGCTAACTGTATAAACTGTCCAAGGGTGATAGTATTCATGAGCATTAAGCGTGAAACTATGCAAGTGATGACTATTTACTGTTTATACAGGCTACAGGTTATGGGCATATATTGCAGTGCCAAGAACTCTCTCTCTCTCTCTCTCCTTACTGGAAATTGATTTTCTATAAACACGACCCTGTCGAGGCATGGAGGCGGGGGGGGGGGGGGCGAAATAGTTTCTTCATGCGATGCGCTGTGATATGGAAGGTATTCCTTTCTTAGCTCTTAATGACAATGTTCTGTTTTTTAAGCATGGCAAGGCCTCTTTTTCTATGTTATGTAGCTTAGAGTGCTTTGGTTTTGAACGTGCGCGTTGGGCAATGTCTCTAGTTACTGACAAAATAAAAGAGTCCATATTAGCACTGGAGTTTTAGTCTGGTTCAAATCAATCTTTTCTCTGAACAAAAGTGTGGTTTTATTAGGTGCTTGTTCTGTTCCAATTCAGCTTTTTGTATCGAAGTAAGCCCGAGGCCTAAATTTTTGTTGAATTCATCAGTCTTTCAGAAGTTATCCTAACCTTAGAGTTTGGGTCAAGGAAAGAAAGCAAATTTGTTTGTAAATTATGTTTATTCACTAATACTTACCTGATCACACTAACATAATGGATTACTCTCTGCTACCTCCAAATCCAGTCCTCCTTGAAAGACCACAAAGAAAAACGTATTTGTGTCTATACATAATATAGACAAAGAGAATCAACTCTTACAGGTTATCTCCAATTTCTACCGACGAGGCGGCTACCGTTATACCCGTATTTTGACATTTGAGCGAACCATATTAAAGTATGCTCGCATTGCGGAGAAGGGTGGGAGGGATTATTTGTAATGTGATCAGGTAAGTATTAATGGAGAAACATAATTTACTATTTAAAAAATTGCTTTCTCCGTCAAATACGTTATCTGTACCAATTACATTAGGAGAATAGGTAAGAGGAGAACGAAATGATGAGCATCCTACCTCTACCCACGTCACCCAGTAGGAGCATGATTGCTCTACAAAAGGAGTGAACTACTAATGTTAGTTTAGCATAACAAAAGACAATTTGTTAATACACATGCAAGAGCGATCCCTTTGTGATCTGCACTTTATTATTGTCCTACTATCAAACGTGTTCTAATTGAATCCAGCGAAAGTGGCCAATTCCCTCCTGGGTCCAAGTTTGTGCTTTCGTAAATCGGGCGTGGTCACTGCCTGGCAGCTACCCGACGAGATTCAGTTCTCTCCTTTGCGAGGCCATGTCGCGCAGATAGAATCTGGGGCAAGTAGCCTGGACGTGCCATCCGACTGACTCCACTATGTCTCGAATTGAGAAATTACGTTCAAAGGCCAGGCTAGTGGAAATGGCTTTTATGGTCCGAAATTGTCATAACCCCCTTTAATCAAGCGGCTAGCGTTTGTGGGGTTATATCTTGCTTTCCTGCATTCGGCGGTAGAAATAGTCTTTTACGGCCGTTGCGGATGCTTTACGTGCGCTTTAGATAGCATCGGAGAGCACGCTTCGCTTCTTTCGACGCGTCGATCGAAGAGAGGGAACGAATAGTTATTTGTCGATTGCCTAGTGACGGCAACCTGTTCTTAGAGATAAAACCGGGTTGCATGTAAAGGCGGCCAAGGTGTAACAAGTAAGCTGCTGCACTGAGTAGGCCGAGGAGTTGAAGGAACTCCCTCACCGAAACGTTTTGTTTGACATCTTCTCTGGCGCATAAGCGATATTTTCGATGCGTTTGGGAGGAAGACGCACCAAACTGACTTGTGTTAAAAACTCCATATCTAGATGGATAAAATGTTGAGAGGCAATAAGGTCGGACTTCTCCACATCGAGTATCCATCCTAGACTGCAGATGAGGGAATAAAGGTTGTTCATGTTGTGGACCAAAACTGAACTTACCGAATGCTTTTGAAGTACTAGTATGTCGTCCAGATACGCCTCCCTCGCTGTGGAGGAGGTCGTCCTGAACTTGGATATTACGCAGTCTAACGTTTTTGTGAAGGCCCAAGGACTTAGATTTAGACCGAAAGAAAGAGCGCGGAATTGGTATACTGTCCCTCGGTATGCGAATCGGAGATATTTTCATGATGCTGCATGAATTGGTATGTGGCAGTACGCGTCTGACATATCTAGACTGATCGAGTACTTGTCCATTGCATTGAAAGACGGACGGACTTGGTCGTCTCCATCTTGAATTTTGGGGCAGAAATAAATTGATTGAACCTGCTTAGGTCTATCACAGGTCTCATTTTGCCGTTAGAGTTCCTGACCAAAAAGATCATGGAATAGAAGCCCTGTGTATACGGCTTTCCTACCACCTCCAATGCCCGCTTTACAAGCAAAAGTTCCATCTCCTTCTGCAGGGGAGGTAACCTGTAAGAGTTGTTTCCCTACGTCTATGAGATATATAGACCGAAAGACGTTTTATCGTCTTTCCGGGAGGGCTGAATTCGGCTGTAGCAGAGAGTAATACCTAATGTTAATGTGATCGGGTACTGTTTTCGACTGAAAAATCGATACCTTTGGAGTTGTTTAAACCCTACTTCTAAAGGGGTCTAACTGTATGTATAATACATATTATATTTATATATATTTTTGTTGTTGTTGTTGTCCATAATTGTTATTTATAGGGCTATAGGGCTTATAAAGCTAGTGGGGTAGAGTTTTGTTTATAAGGGGATAGTAGGACAGTTGTAGAGGGACAAGGGAAGTAGGGAAAAATTTAGTTTTGTTTATAAGGGGCTTCACTTCTATTTCAACCCCCTTTTTTTACATCATACCCTTTGTGTGAGTAAGTGTAGGTGCTGGTCAGTAGATGAGCGCGTGTTGGTCAGTCAAACGGCGTGTTGGTTAGTAAGTGTAGGTATTGGTCAGTCGATGAGTGAGTGTTTGTCAGTCAAATGGCGGGTTTGTTAGTATGTGTGGTTTTAATATTATATTTACCCGTGTCCTTATACGGTCCCATAATGTTAAACCTACCGGCTAATGTTAATTGTCCGCATAGTGTCCCATTTCAAAATGGAGGCCGTACTGTTAATTCCCCTTTTCCGTATAGGGTCCCATCGGTCCGTATATCGTACCCCTATACTACTTTCAATCCATGCAGTCCTTCAAGAGATTTTCAGCAGACACAACATTGATGATGGAAGGGGAAAAATATTTACAGTAGCCACAAGTCAATCAAATTTCAAATTAAACAAAAATGTGAAAATCAAATATTGCCTAAATCTGCTTATTAAAAAAGTATCCGACTGAATTTGGGTTTAATCTGATAAGTCATTCAAAATTTACTGAGCAGTGACTTAATTTGTGACATGAAAGAGCACGACATACAGAATGCTGAATGCCAACCCGTAAAATTTGTTGATTCATAACAATTTAACAAGCTACCTTGATCATAAGACTGGTTGACTTCTAGTGTCTCGATGTTTCGGAACAATATATAAACACAAATGTGATATCTGTTCATACAAGAATTGGGAGACTATTGGACCGGGGAAGTTAATTTTAATCGGTTTAAAACCCGACATTAAAAAAGAGAAAAACAAAATTTTGTACCCATTAAGAAAGGTTTCTCCGCTGTCAGAATATATATATATATATATATATATATATATATATATATATATATATATATATATATATATATATATATATATATATATATATATATATATATATATATATATATATATATATATATATATTTCTGAATTGTTTTAATGGGCGGTACTTTTTAATTATAAATTCATATTATTTTAGTACTTTGTAGAGAAACAAAAATGTACAGAGTCCAAGACTTAAAGAACAAAGCTATTCACGCCGGAATTACTAATCAGTTTACAGTTTTCAGCAGAGCTCTCTGTAAGCACTTATTGCGATCATTGACCCTCAGATATAATTCTTATACCCCATTTTTTTGCTATGCATCATGTGCATCCTCAATGACAAGCCATGGACCCATATTTTTCTGAAACTGTGAATCCTGCACTGTCGTTGTACAATATCCCCGACTGGTCAAAAGAAAAAAGTCCTCATTTGCAATAACATTAATTAAATTAACCGAAAAAAGCATACTCGTATTTATATATTGTTAGAAGATACAGCTTGTAGCCAAACCGGAAGATAATAGCAGGGCTGTACAATGTTTTCCCAGTCACTCGTCCAGAACAAGTGACTTTGGGAAAAGTGACTTGTCCTGGTCAATTTGTTAGTTGTCCCATTTTTCTAGTTCATATTTTCTCTATTTTCCAGTGTCTAATTTCTATAATGTTGTCCAGTGGCAGCAGACTTAATTATGTGAATATGAGTGTATTGTATTCTCATTATTGCTACTTGATTATGTACCGAAATATAAAAACGCATTAGCTTGGATTTGTGATGTGCTGTTGTATATACGAGCTGTTTCTATTTGTAGAACGACTAACATGTTCGTTTTACTGTTTTAGTTGCTGATTGGAATAATTATTTTTTATTGTTCAAATAATCTAATATCAAACTGATTTTAATTTCCTTCTCATAATCTGTGTAAACTGATTCTTAAAGACCTACCACACCATCCTAAACTCTACATACTTTTGGTACACACGATAACATGACCAAGCAACAGTTCCCATCCCCTCCTGACTTGTATTTCCTTAGAAAACCCCAATATTGCTCAGACACAAGAATAATCTTGACTCTTGTTTCAAATTTGGCACAAAAGGTTCGAATAGAGGAGACAGAAATATTTATGATCTAGTTTTCCTCAAAACAAACCAACTGATTACCGATTTGGTGAACTTTATTGTATCCCAATCACAATAAATAAAGCCATTCTTTACTAGCGAAAGACTGTCTTTCGCCTATGTTTGGAATGTCACTTTTCAGTTCGCCATATTGGCACATATTAAAAACTGACTGCGCACTAAACTTCATAAGTTCCAGTGTTTTTCACCTACTTAGCGGCGATGGTGCAACATGACTGTGCGCTATTAATAACATAGCTACGAGCTGAAATACTAATCCGGAAGAGGACGTTACCGGAAAGAAAAAGCGATACGTGCATTTTGTGAATGAAATTGGGGATATTAATTTTTAGCTCTACTGGTCATAAACCAGAAGAGCTTATGGGATTGCCTGTTGTCCGTCAGTCCGTTAGCACACATATATTATCGCAACTCCTCTTAAACTACTTTGAGAATTGCCATGAAACTTATAGACACATTCGTTAGTTGGTCCTAAATGAATATGGTGCTGCTCAGACATCTAATATGGTCCCCACAGCAGCCATTTTGAAATTCTTGTTATCCTGAGTGGATGGTCATATCAACATGGGATTTTCACTGAAAGACTTCTTATGATGTCTAGTTGGTCCTAAATGAAAATGGTGTTGATATGACGTCTAATATGGACGCCACAGCAGCCATCTTAAATATTCTTGTTATCGCTACTCCTCCTGAAAAGAAAGTCATATCGACACGAATTTTCACCAGAAGACTTCTTATAATGTCTAGTCGGTCCTAAATGAAAATGGTTCCGCTTGGACATCCATAATGAATATTTTGTTATTGCTACTCCTCCTGAGTGAATGGTCTTATCAGCACAGGGGTTCACAAAAAGACTTCTTATGATCTTAGTTGGTCCAAATGAAAATTGTGCCTATCTGACGTCGGATATGGTCGCCACAGCAGCCTTCTTAAAAAATTTGCTATAGCTTCTCCTACTGAACGGAAAGTCATATCAGCATGGAATTTTCACCAGATGACTTCCTGTTGTAGCTAGTTGGTCTTAAATACAAATTCTGCCTAGCGGATATCCAATAATACCACCACAGTGGCCATCTTGAAAATTGTATCGCTACTCCTCCTAGAGGAAAAGTCATATTAGCATTGGGTTTTCACCAGAAGTCTTTTTATGATCCAGCATGGCAGCTATCTTCAAAATCTTCTTATTGGTACCTCTCCTAAATGGAAAGTCATATTGATATGGGGTTTTCACCAGAAGACTAACTATGATACCTAGCTGGTCCTGAATTAAAATGGTGCTGATCTGACCTCAAATATGGTTGCCACAATGAGCATATTGAAAATCTTGTCAACAATTCTCCTGAATGGATGGTCATATCAACATAGAGTTTTCACCAAAAGTCTTCTAATTGTGTTCAGTTTGTCCTAAATGAAAATGGTGCTTATCTTGCATCCAATATAGCTTGTCATGGTGGCTAATTAAAAATCTTATTGCTCGAAAATATCGGGGATGGTTTCAAGACTTAACAATTTGAAAGAAGAAATGGTCTTGAATTCATATAAATACTTTTCGGCCAGTAAAGCATCAGTCATTTCAAGAGACTCTTATTGAAATAACAGCACTTTCCAGGACTAAACTCTTGCAATCAGGTACTTGTCCGACAGAAAAATGGACTAGTCCCCGGCGTCTGGCTACCCAGTTTTTACAGCCCTTTAATAACCTGTAAAAATATTATATTTATTGTTAAAGGAGCACCATTCTGTATTTTAAAGAGAATTTTTTTTAACAAATGTAGGAAAGGGTTGTCCTTCTAAAAACACAACTTTCTAACCCATACAGTACATACAACATTTGGGCTTACATAGATAATCAAAGCCAAACTTTCAGATTTGAAAAGTCTCAACATCATTTTTAAGTTATATAAATAGCGCACAGGGAATATGCGTACATATTTGAGCTACTATTGGTAGAAACTAATGACTCCATGTCAACCTGAGTGTGATGAAGGCCTTCGTCCCAGAAGAAGAAATGTCTTGTGGAAAAACCACCTTTACTTAAAATATAATGCTGACTTTAAATACCTTTGTAATCTTTGGTTACATGGAAGACTTATTATAGTATATATGTGTTAATATAATAAAATATCTATTCAGAAATAAAAATGTAATGGATATAATATGCGCTTTAAATTAAATATTTACGTTCATTAATATTTGCTAAATTTTCAAAGGTTAGAATGAAAATAAAACAAGTTGGTTTACTGGTTAGAGATTTTGCTCACAAGATAACATCAAAGTACGTTTTAATATTATGTTAGTCATCAATAACTCTGTACACAATATTTATTTGGTAAATATAATGAGAAGAAAACACTATTTGCATGCGAAATCAATAAAAGTCATGGGTCAGTTTATATACCTTACTATTTGATGGTGTTGAAAGTCTGTCATACTAGCCCGATTTATGAAAAGTTTCCAAAATATTTTTCAAAGATATGAATGCAAAGAATAACTTTATGTTTTCTTCATTGTAAACATTGAAAAGCTATTTTGATTATATAAAAAAATCTAAAGACGATAGGTCATATCTATTTTGTTCTGATTTCGGCTGTAAATTTACAAAGAACTATCTTATGTAAATTTTAAATTTAAATGTTCATGAAAACAGTAATAACTACTAAAATAAATCAAGTATGTGTGTTCCATTGTTTTTCTTATAATATCTCACATGGTCCAAATCAGCCTGACATTTGGTCCGAATCAGCCCGTAATGTGGTCCAAATCAGCCACGCTCCGAATCAGCCAGCATTCAAAGTAAGTTGACAAGAGAGAAAGAGGCGCATCTCAAAACAGTACACTACGACTGCTAGATTTGTTAATGATCCACTTGATACATTCCTAACATTATTTCCTATTGAAGTTTGCAGAGGAAAGGGCTGTGGATGAAACTATTAGATAACAATGTCAATGGGAACATATTTAGATAATATATAATATGTATCATAAAATCAAATCTTGTGTCAAGTTTTGCGGGGGAGCAATCTGCTTTCTTTCAATGTAGTACGGGTGTGAGGCAAGGTGAAAATCTTTCACAATGTTATTTATCATGATTCTAAATAACTGAGAAAACTATCTGTTAGAAAATGAGTGCACTAGCGTACAGTTACAATTTTCTGATCACTCTATGTCCTTTTTCCTTCCAATTTTTATACTGCTTTACGCCAACAACACTGCAATTTTTGCTACTGACAAAAAATCTTTCCAACATAATATAAACATGTTTTACGAATATTCAGAGCTAGGGAAATTGAGCATCAGTTTCACAAAGACAAAGATTTTGATTTTTGGTACACGAAAAGATGATAAATACAGATTCACATTTGGTGAGAATCTAATAGACATTTGTGCTGAATTTAAATATTTAGGTGTTATTTTTGTCTAAAAATCGAAGGTTTGTTAAGTCAATTAAATATAACGTTGACCAAGCTAGAATGGCAATCTTCTGTAACTCTCTCCTCCAAGGCAAAATTTTACCATTGTTTAAAACAAGATTCAAATATGAAAAACTACTTATTACTGTTACCTAGGAATCTGTATTCACCATTGATAAAATTTAGAACTTCCAATCATAGAGATCCCTGTTGATACTGGTCGTTGTGACAGTACACTGTTTGAGGAAAGAAGATGCAATCATTGTGATAAAAATGACATCGGGGATGAATACCATTATTCATTCATTTGTCCCAATTTCACAAAGAAAGAAGTAAGTTTTTAAAACCGTTCTATTACGCAAACCCTCTTTTGCAAAATTACAAACCTTATTTGCCACCAATAATTGCAAATTCTCCAAAATCTTGCCAAATTTGTTACTCTGATCATGAATATGATATTACAAACTTTGTGATATTTGTGGAATTGGAAATTTTTCATACTTCATAATTATATACTATTTGTTTTCTTTTACAACTTTTGTACACTCCAGGATAGTTATTGTATTCTGCATTAAAAATGTTATATTTATGTACCTAAATGTTCTCATATTACCTCCGAATATTTAATATTCTTGCTCTGATTATAAATGTTGACCAGTGATGTTATCTGTATCTCAATAGGTTAGTGATGTCACCTTATAAAATTGTAGCAGTTGTGGTATTTTCATATGCCACCTATGTGTGGCCTGAGATTTACTTCCATCAATAAAAGTTTTTTCTCTTCTGTTCTGTTCTGCAGCAACTTTAAATCGCACTGACATTTTTTATACACATGAGTGACGGCGGAATTGACATACATTCAGTATGATATATAAAGTTTGCTGGAAATGAGCATGGAGAGTGATGGGTAAGTCATAGAATCTCTCAATGTGCATGATTGCATTTTATCTACAAAACCAGAAACTGCTTTCTAATGTCATTAATATTGTTTAATTCAGAATGCTCTCTCTCTCCACTATATAAAGAATAAAAAAATTCAAGCATTTTAATGTCAAACTTAATTTTTGACACAACTGTATTTCCAGAAATAATTTGGTGCGAGTGTATGTGTGTGTGAGAGAGAGATGCAGTCATAAAATATTGCACTATGCTGTATTACTGCAGGCATTTGATACCGAATAATTCAGAATGCCAATAAATTTAAACCTAAAAGAAGATAGCTTGCTCCAAATAGCTAAATTAGGAAGACAAAATTCAAAAAGTTTAGGGCTTGCAATGCAAAAATATTTATTTTTCTGTAAATAAAAAGAAATCATTCTTAGCTGACAGCAACAGCAGAAGAAAATGTAATCACTATTTTTGTTATTATTATTATTATTATTATTATTGCAATAGAATACTACTGTATATATTCGCGTATTAGCCAGGTCCAAATGCAAACAACATAGACCCTGATCTGCCATTGCATAATGCGCTGGCAAATCAGGGTCTATACTGTTTGTTCTACTGATTAGTCCTTACAAACTGCATAAACCCAGATCTGCCAGTGCATTATGCGACAGCAGATCTTAGTCTATGCAGTTTGCAGTTGGTATAAGCTTATACACGAGTATGTACAGTAAATGTAAAAACTGTTACTGTTAAATGACAATTCAGTTGCTTTACTTAACATTTCTCCTTTTTGTATTGTATGTACTGCAAATGCATTCAGCAGGGCATCGCACTTAATGAATTTGTTTTATATATTTTTTTCCTTTTTCAGATATCACATCACATAAAGGACCTTTAAAGCCCATTTAACAGAACTATTCAAGCCAACTTAGAACAGGCCTGGCAGTGACTCTCATATATTAGGATCCAAAACTTTTGTCTGTTTAGACTTGTTGAGGACTAAGCTTACATTGATAGAAGTGTAACTATTATGGGGGAAATTCTATGTATATTTATAGCTTTATCAGATCTGAACTTTACCTACAGTGCATCCAATGAATGGGTTTAGTTTCTGTTTATGAAATAAGTTTAAATTTGTGTTCTTGGAATGAGGAAAATGATGCTTTATATAAATCTTTTGCTGTAAATCAGTGTTGCTGTCAAGTATCCTAATATAGATAAAAATATCTATCTTTTAAAATTATCATCTGAAGAGAAGAAATAAAATTTTCTTCTGCCCAACTTTAATAGACTTTGTATACTTAATACTCTAAGAAACTCTACCATACATCCTTCATAATAATAAAAAAAAATGTAATATCTTTATTATACCTTTTGCACTATCTTAGCCAGTAATGTCAAAAACCGGTATATTGGTGTCAGCCGTGATTACATCTTTACATTAAAAAAAAAAAAAATCGAAGGCTTATCCTCTATTATGTTTTACAAGAGAGAGAGAGAATGTTATAATGTAAACTTTCACTTGGTAATACCTTGAGATCCCATTACACAACAAGTGGTTTGTTTTATCTATTGCTCTGAAACAATGTATCAAAACTGCTCTACTAATAGGAGAATATATTACTATGTATTTTCATCCCATTGAAATTAATGTGAAAGCATCTCACGAAGCCTATCTGCCATTTGCACCTTAGATTACCAGTTTGATGTGTCACATGGCCATATTATGTATAGTCAAGTTCCCTTTTGGATGAAGAAACCTCTACATACATCGAAGTTTGACCTTCTTTAAACACAATTTTCAGCCTTTCTAGATTGAACACAAGATTAATTTCAAATTTTTTTTTCAGATTTAGAATCCAATAGAAAATATAAATGCAAAGTAAAATTTCTAAAAATTTATAAAGTAGTGCTTCTATTACATAGGATTTCTTTGATGCCGAGTTTTAGTGATTTGACTTGAATGTAATAATTTTCTGCCCTCCAATGGACTTCCTCTTTTTTTCACCTGGACAGTTTTTCTGTCTGTACCCAATATTTCTGAAGAATGATAGTTTAAGACTTCCACTGTCAAAGGCCTGCACTGAGCTCTGAATTTCATAGAGTCACTGATGTCATGGAATTAAATAGCAATTTTGTTACAAATCTGAGAGAAGAAGAAATACTTCCAGATGAAGAGGGTCTGCACCAGATGTTGCACATTACTACTTACTGCATGATTTTTTACTGACTTTTGATTCTGTGCGATATTTTTGTTAGTTCCCGAGATAAAATGTTCCTTACATTTAGTATCATTTATTTCCTCTGCCAGTCCTAATTTCCTGCACAAGGCAAATAATAAAAAATAATCATACAGTAGCTGGTTCCATGTGGCAAATGGTGCAGACCCTCTAGGAAAGGTTACCTGTATGTAAAATATCTTTTGTGCAATTAATAACATATTTTAAGAAAACAACACACAAAAAAACACAATCCAATTTCATCACAGTAGAGGCACCAGGATCTATAAGATGTGATAAATTTCAAAACCAAAGAGTATTCTGCAGCTAAGAAAAAAGCTCGAGGCGTAAGAGTTCTCAGAACAAAATAAACTGATACCCTATTTCATCTGATTACCCTTAATAGTTTTGTGCTTAATAAATCATAATTCTATGAAAAAATTGCCAAAAGTAGGAGACATTTATGTAACAATACAATGTATTTATTTGAAATGTTTTGAATTGAATAGTAAATATAACATAATATTAGACAACATTGGGAATACATGGTTTACTTCAAATATTATCATCTATTCAACAGTGTGATATAATATTTTATACTGTTGGCTTTCTTCCAAAGGTCTGCCCTGGCTTTAAGACCTGTCTGACATTAATGTTGATCCTGGAGGTTTGAAGATAGGCCATAAATGGTTCCCAGTCTGATACCGATAAGGTCTGTATTATATTCTCATGTACTTGTACATACATATAATGCTTATCTTCAATTTCATCTTCCAAATTTCCAAGTAAATTTTCATGAGCTGTGGGCATCCCGACTTGATAACTTGTTTCACCCAGTACCGACTGATTTTCTACAGTATTCTGAGATGCCCACTTACTGTCCTGGATCTCCTCCCGAGTCCATTCTCCTTTGTCGGATTTTGGATTTTTTATGTGTAGTGTAGCATTATTTGCCTTGCTTGTATGCACTGAAGGGTCATCACTAACCAGATCTTGTTCTATGCCTCCTTTAGAATATATTTTATGACTTGTTACTCCACCTCCACAAAAGCTTTTCTTTTCTGATAATTGTTTCTCCTTTAAACAAGCTCCTTCTTCCAACCTTTCACTAGTATTTGTATTGGTAATCACATAGTTTTCATTCTGTTTCCTTGAGCCTTCATCATGAACAGAGGAAATTGTGCAATGTTCAAACATGTCCTGTGATTCACAGTTATCTCTCCTTGCAATTGATAATAATACAGCCTCATTTAAATTCTTGCTTTCTCCCTCTATGTTCTCTTTCTTTTCATGAAAATTTTGTTTAGTCTTCCATTCTGTGTTCAAAGGTGGTTGTGACACAGCATCTACATTATCATCAGATTTGATTGTCAATTCTCCAATCTGTTGTCTCTGATGAACCTTGAGATAAGAAGTAACCCAACTTGATTTTGACATGCTGTCAGAAATATCACCTATTTTACTGTCATCTAACTTCCTTTTTCTGTTTCCAATCTTAACACCTTCCCAGTGAAAACAAGTAGACAAATAGTCTGCCTCAGCAGGCCATATCCTGGGCACAGCATGATATGCCAGTCTGGCTGCACCACTCATAATACAGATGTCTCCACTGTGAAGAAACAGTGCCATTGGTTTAGTTGCCTTGGTTTGACCACCAATTAGAAATATGGCATCCTGTCCAAGACTGCAAGAATAAAAAAAAAGTTATGAAAATGATAAAAACATTGCTAGGAATTCATCAAGGATTACCGTGTATAAAACGTAGAATGTCAATCAATGAAACCTTCAAGGTACTGAGTGAATATGTTCAAGAGACCGATTCATATAGCTTAAGAATAAGGTCTAATGTAATTATGGACATTCTGTCAGGTCTTACCAGTTCAAGTGATCCTCATCTAGTCTCTACTGCAGGGGTCCCCAACCTTTTTGTGCCTACAAGCACATTTGTGAGTTTATGAGAGAGTGGTGGGCACCAACCAATTAACTTAACCCATTTTTGTTTCATTATTCATTATAACCTTTTTCTGTATAACCTCTTTTGTGGGCACACAAAAAACCTTGGTGGGCGCCATGGGGCCCGCGGGCACTGCATTGGGGACCACTGCTCTACTGTATAAAATATATTCTATGAGAACAATATAAATAAATAAATAAATGCACAATTCTTATTTCTAGGTTGTGATTATTAAGTACTCAAGATAGAATTAATCTAATGAGAGTTGACCAGTATGTTGTTCATCTTCATATCATAAACAAATAGATTTCTGGTCCTCAGTCTGCCAAACTGTTAACGAATTAAACAGGGTCTATTCAACAAATGAAAATTTAGAGGGGAAATTCCCCTCTCCATTTAAAAAAAAGGTGAATTTTCTAAATAAAGTTGGGATTTAATGAGAATGTAAAGGTAGGGTTTGAAAATAAGATGTGCAATTTTAGTGTATGTAGTTGAATTTGTTGTATGAAATTGTGAGACATTAGTGTAAATTCTGCAATCACAATTCTATAATAGACTCTGATTAAAGAGTGATAAATCCTGATTTACAACTTGAAATGAAAAGCAGCGGTTACATCACAGAGTCTTAATAATTGCGCATGCTTCTATTGATTTTTAGTATCAAGAAGCATCCACAATAACGGATGACATACTGGGTATGGGAATTTTCAATGCAGTTAAATTTTTGTTACCACTTACTGGGTATGGGGATTTTCAATGCAGTTAAGTTTTTGTTACCACATACTGGGTATGGGGATTTTCAATGTAGTTAAGTTTTTGTTACCACATACTAGGTATGGGGATTTTCAATGTAGTTAAGTGTTTGTTATCACATACTAGGTATGGGGATTTTCAAAATAGTTAAGTGTTTGTTACTACATACTAGGTATGGGGATTTTCAATGTAGTTAAGTGTTTGTTATCACATACTAGGTATGGGGATTTTCAATGTAGTTAAGTGTTTGTTATTACATACTAGGTATGGGGATTTTCAATGTAGTTAAGTGTTTGTTATCACATACTAGGTATGGGGATTTTCAATGTAGTTAAGTGTTTGTTATCACATACTAGGTATGGGGATTTTCAATGTAGTTAAGTTTTTGTTACTATATACTAGGTATGGGGATTTTTCAATGTAGTTAAGTTTTTGTTACTACATACTAAATATGGGGATTTTCAATGCAGTATTGTTACCACATACTGGGTATGGGGATTTTCAATGCAGTTAAGTTTTGTTACCACATACTAGGTATGGGGATTTCAATGTAGTTAAGTTTTGTTACCACATACTGGGTAAACTATGGGGATTTTCAATGTAGTTAAGTTTTGTTACCACATACTAGGTATGGGGATTTTCAATGTAGTTAAGTTTTGTTACCACATACTGGGTAAACTATGGGGATTTTCAATGTAGTTAAGTTTTGTTACCAGATACTAGGTATGGGGATTCTCAATGTAGTTAAGTTTTGTTACCACATACTGGGTAAACTATGGGGATTTTCAATGCAGTTAAGTTTTTGTTACTATATACTAAGTATGGGGATTTTTCAATGTAGTTAAGTTTTTGTTACTACATACTAAATATGGGGATTTTCAATGCAGTATTGTTACCACATACTGGGTATGGGGATTTTCAATGCAGTTAAGTTTTGTTACCACATACTAGGTATGGGGATTTTCAATGTAGCTAAGTTTTTGTTACTATATACTAGGTATGGGGATTTTTCAATGTAGTTAAGTTTTTGTTACTACATACTAAATATGGGGATTTTCAATGCAGTATTGTTACCACATACTGGGTATGGGGTTTTTCACTGTAGTTAAGTTTTTGTTACCAGATACTAGGTATGGGGATTCTCAATGTAGCTAAGTTTTGTTACCACATACTAGGTATGGGGATGTTCAATGTAACTAAGTTTTGTTACCAGATACTAGGTATGGGGATTCTCAATGTAGCTAAGTTTTGTTACCACATACTAGGTATGGGGATTTTCAATGTAGCTACGTTTTGTTACCACATACTAGGTATGGGGATTTTCAATGTAGCTACGTTTTGTTACCACATACTGGGTATGGGGATTTTCAATGTAGCTACGTTTTGTTACCACATACTAGGTATGGGGATTTTCAATGTAGCTAAGTTTTGTTACCACATACTAGATATGGGGATTCTCAATGTAGCTAAGTTTTGTTACCACATACTAGGTATGGGGATTTTCAATGTAGTTAAGTTTTGTTACCACATACTGGGTAAACTATGGGGATTTTCAATGCAGTTAAGTTTTTGTTACCAGATACTAGGTATGGGGATTCTCAATACAGTCAAGTTTTTGTTACCACATACCAGGTATGGGGATTTTCAATGTAGTTAAGATTTGTTACCACATACTGGGTAAACTATGGGGATTTTCAATGCAGTTAAGTTTTTGTTACCACATACTAGGTATGGGGATATTTAATGCAGTTAAGTTTTTGTTACCACATACTAAGTATGGGGATTTTCAATGGAGTTAAGGTTTTGTTACCACATACTAGGATGCAGATATTTAATGCAGTTAAGTTTTTGTTACCACATACTAAGTATGGGAATTTTCAATGTAGTTAATTTTTTGTTACCACATACTAGGTATGGGGATATTTAATGGAGTTAAGTTTTTGTTACCACATACTAGATATGGAGATTTTCAATGCAGTTAGGTATTTGTTACCACACTAGGTATGGCGATTTTCAATGCAGTTAAGATTTTGCTACCACATACTAGGTATGGGAATTTTCAATGGAGTTAAGTTTTTGTTACCGCATACTAGGTATGGGAAAATTTTGGCATGGTTTAAACTTCATGATTTTCTTGACCTGTATTGAATTATGAAAATGTAAATTTGCAGAAATGGAATAATATAGATGGACAAGAGTACATGTACTTTGAATGGCATATTAATATGCACATGATGTGTTTAATAGTCCTCTTTAGGCACTAGTAGGGTATGGTGATCAATAATCAATTGGTTTCAATGACCTTTGAGCTTTTGACCCTAAACTCAACAGGCTTCTTCCTTACCACAGAAGCAAGCCACCGACAAATTTGCATCCAGGTCTGTGATGCAGAACTTATGTTTTTGAGTGGAAACCATTTTTATTCTGTCAGTCACAGTGACCCTGACCTTTGACATTGGACCCCAAAATTTATAGAGCTCTTCCTTACCACAAGTGCAAACCAGCCATACAATTTGGTAACTGTAGATGGTGGACAACTCAAGTAATTATGTGGAAACAAAATTAGTAAAAGAAAGTGAGACGGGCAGATGAACATTGTCATAACATAATATGTTCTGCCTTATGGCAGGTGTATAAAAATTGCAACATTGCAAAAATTGAACATGGTATTTTTTGGCAAATATGGAACATTGTGAAAATTCACCAATGCTAAAATTTCCCATACATATATTATATATAGAAATCATGTGTTTCAAATGAAAGCTTGAAAAAAATGTGATAAAAGATTGTGAAATTATCACATTTTGACTTCATGTATGTTATATAGTAAACTGCCTAGGTGTTCAACAGTACTGACCCCCAGTCAGACAAACTACATCAAGGTGCAATTACACAATCATGTAGAACACAGTCTGAGATAAGATTGGTCAGCAGCTTGTTGGAACATACCTGTAATATCTCACTGCATGAGGTACAATTTAACCGAATTTCAGGCAATCTTACCTGCTTAAAGTCTCTCTCTGTGAGAGTGATTCCTCACAGAAAAATATATTAGTTATGCAAACATTTCCAGCTTACGATTTTGCATATTTTCTGTGAATTGACTGAATAAAAGTATGTAAATCTAAGCAAACATTTAATGACCATGCCATGCATGTGTTCTCATTGCAAGTTGCAACTCAGTTATTTTGTATATAAATGTGTGCTTTACTTGATGTCATATGTAACTTTTTCATGTCTGGTAAAATTTAGCTCAAATAACAGCTCATTTGCAAACCATATCAATGAACATGAAATAACTTTGAAAAAAATAAACCTCACAGAAAATTGCTCAATCTCACAGAATATTATGCCAGATCTCACAGACTGGTGCCTATAAAATATGAAGGCATGTTGGAATTTCAAATATGCAGTGACTGACTGCTGGTGGAAGTAGTGTAGAAAAGAAGTGCCACCTGATGGATATAAGAGGTGCCTGGTGGTCCATCTCTGAGTGATCTGTGTGGGCAGCCAGGGTGGAATCCATGTGGTAGTAATTCACAATGGCTGCCTCGGCCTGAAATTCTGGGTAACCCAGGGCTGACCCTATACATTTACATAACAGCCCAAGATCATCGGGAAATGAGGTGTACATGTCTTCATGATATTCCTACAACAAAATGAATATATATATATATATATATATATATATATATATATATATATATATATATATATATATATATATATATATATATATATATATATATATATTTATAATCTATATATATATATCTGGAGGAAACCTTTGTATATGTCAGACATGTCCAATAGTAATGATATTTTGACCAACTGCAAAAATTGCTCCAGTTGGACATTCTTAGTTATGAATGTAAATCTTATACTTTTTCTTATATTTAACTTAGCAACTCTAAAATCTATAAAATTCAAACCTTGCATCAGATGGCAAAGCTTTGTATGACAGGTGTAAAACTGCCTTGAGCATCAATCATGATTGCTCCCTAATCCTGGCTTTGCACTTCCACTGTACAAAACAGATTAAGATATCCACTGCCAGAACCCAATTAATCCCATCTACATGTATACTGCTTTGCATACTGTTAAGCATGAAACAAAATCTCCACTTTAAATTGTCAGCATTTACTATAACAATAAATATTGTTGTGGCTTTTTTTCAAATAAAAATAAATCGAAAAATCAGCCTGAATTAGTCCAAAGTACACTATTTTTAGCAGTTATTAAAATAGCGAAAAACTTATTTTGACAGAGTAGGCAATACCAGCTTCTGAAAGTACAATGAATGAATTACAAAATATATAACAAGTAAAAAAAGTTATTGGCTCTTTTTTTTTATATTATTTACCTTTGAAGTCCAGGAAGGGAAAATGATCAAGCAGAGTTAGCAGTTTTTTTATAGGTGCACGTCTTATGTAAGACCAACCTGTTTACTCTATAACCTAAATTGCACCCATCATTCATACACCAAAATAAAGAGAATTAAAAGTTCTTTTAATCATACCTAAGATATACAAGGTCTTTTTTTAAATAGCCATGATAACCAGTGAGGAATACCTGGGAAATTTTTTTTCTGTAAAAATCTAACCCTATGCAAAATACGAAACTGTAGAGCGCCACCATTATCCAACATCCCAATATAGTATGAAACAACAATTGTGATTGGTTTTTAATTTTTTAAACCTGCCTTATTTTAGCTAAAGTTAGCCAACAGAAACAATTGTTACATGCTCTACAGAAAAGTGCCCATTTCTTTAATAGACCAATGAAAAAGCATAATACAAGATAAGAGGTATTCAGTGTGGCAGGCCAAAGATGAAAGATATACCTCAACAATATGTTGGTGTGTTGACAAAAAGACGAACATTCACAAGTCTTGTTTCTTTAAGGGTTCACACTAAGGGGCTGGTGGTATTGATTGTGATTACTTAATCAAATAATGAATATCGGATACATGTGGACTAGTATGGCCTCTTACTGATAGCAATTACTCAACACTCAACAATGATATTAAAAGGAGATAATTCATGCATACTTCTGTAGGTACCCAGATGGACAATTTAATCATCAAATGTTTTTTGTTGCTGGAAAATATATACAATTCCACTATAATTTTTAACATGATCATCTTTTAATATTTTTCAGTCGCCCAACTGGACTTTCAGGTTGGGGAAAAATGGTTGCCCATCATTCATTTTTAGTTGTCCTTGGCTCCTGAGCAATGAATTTTTTTACTCCTGCCCTTATAAAAAAATGTGTACAACTGTATTACATTACATTTTGTACAATTATTAAAGAAAAGCCATTTTTAAGTGAGACACACCATCTAGTCATGGCACACATACACAAAAAGATTCATGAAGATATTTTAAACAGTTCAAGTGATATGAATGACATTTGTCAATTTTCAAGCTTTTTGTATCCAAATAACGACACCAGTCAGAAAATTAGATTGATTGTTAAACATATCATTTTACAAAAGAAAAGACCTCTTTTCGAGACATTCTGTCATAATTGCAATAGTCGATTAAACTGGGGTCAGATAAACTGATTCGATTAGACTATGAGTGCATAAATGGAAGTTTGATGGCTAGACTGGATTACCTTTGTATTCCAATCATAGTGATATCCTAATGTTGCCCATCTCAGTTTCATCAGAATACTGTCTTTCTTCAAATCTGGACTGAAAAAAAAGAGCAACTCTGATGGCTCTACATTACAAATCTCCATGTTTTTTATTTTATATTACACTTCCAACCCCTAACATTACCGCAAACCCAGAAAGTGACATTGGGGTCATAACATGTAATATACTACTGTACAAGTATAATTTTCTTCTTACATGATTGCATGTGTAACATTTCACTAAAGAAAGAAGGAAAAATTGAAAATGTCAAAGTAATTTATATTTTATACTTCTGACTCACCCTTCCAGGGACCAGAGGGAAAAGAGCTGAGAATAGTATCCTTCTTGCAGATGGCAACCATATGGACAAAAATAACTACCAAGTTTTGTGAACATCCACACAGCAGTTTAAAGAAGATGTGCTGATGGACAGACAGACTAATGGACAGATGAATGGTATCACAGTATCCGCATATCTAATGCAAAAGCATGGGGATAAAATGGCTGGTTTTTAATTTTTTCCAGCCAATTCAATCAGCATCTGACTTTTCAAGAAAGGATACTGTATCATCTTCATTCATTAAGGAGAAAAAAAAAGAAAACTAAATACTAGCTACTGCTCATACCAAATTACTAAAAAAAGCATTTTATAGGTCTCCAAGTACTGTTTTAATGTTGAAATGTTCGATCACAAAGAATATGGGAGAATGTTTTACTCCAATTACAAAGTCTGACTGCCTGAAAGCTTAGAAATTGATAACTAAAGGAGGGATGACAACAGAATTTGAATAACCCTCTAAATCTATGAAATACCAATCAACACCAAATATTTTCATGTACAAGTCAAATCAAACTCCAAACTGCACAGACCCAGATCTAATGTCTCATGCACTGGCAGATCTGGGTCTATGCAATTTATTAGGCCTAATCAGTAGAACAAACAACATTGACCATGATCTGCCAATTCATTATGTGATGGCAGATCAGGGTTTATGTTGTTTGCAGATGGACTCGAATTATATACATGTATATATGGTAACTTTAATATAGGAGCTAAAATCCTTAATCCAGTAGGTGACAACATTAAATTTACTTTATCCACATTCTTGTGTTAAATTTACTCAGACCTTATCCACATTCTTGTGTTAAATTTACTCAGACCTGATCCACATTCCTGTGTTAAATTTACTCAGACCTGATCCACATTCCTGTGTTAAATTTACTCAGACCTGATCCACATTCCTGTGTTAAATGTTCTCAGATCTGATCCACATTCCTGTGTTAAATTTACTCAGACCTTATCCACATTCCTGTGTTAAATTTACTCAGACCTTATCCACATTCCTGTGTTCAATTTTCTCAGACCCTATCCAATTCCTGTGTTCAATTTACTCAGACCTTATCCACATTCCTGTGTTCAATTCTCAGTATCGGTAATTTTAGAATTTTATAATTTTAAGGCTCTGAAAGTCATAAAAACAAATATTGAATGCCTTTCAAGACACAAATTACTCCAAAAACCAAACTACATCACTGAATTTTATCAATGAAATTCATTGAACCATAAGGGTAACAAAAGAGTAAATCACCTCTTCAAAGGATCAAATCCTGATTGGTTATTACCATGGATATGTCACAGATAAAATTTATGGATACTGGAAATTAAGACATGCTATCTTGGCAGTGAAATCATAATACATTCCATGATTTTTGTATGAATAATTAATAAATTCAGCAAATTGTAACTGAAAATTCAGAAATTATAATTGGCAAAATGCATACTATAAATAACAAGAATCCAAAGTGGGGCTGATATCACTCACCTGGGAACTGACATTTAAGCTTGTGAATGCAAATTCTTACATGTATTGAAATTGTGGAGTGGAAAGAAATGTTAAAAGCAGTTAGTTGCTACATTATCTATTTGGTATTTATGTTGCTTATCTTTTTTATACCAGATATGGAAGATTAAAACATGGCAGATTCTTTTGCTTTACATCTGGAGTTGTGATTTCTTAATATGCTTGCATTTTCTTGTGGACTGCAATAAAATAGATCAAGCAAGGCAAGTAATGTTAGTTTTGGCTCATTAATTTACATGTAAAGTGTGAATACTTTGCTGTATGACTTAAGGGATAACCTTGTTTATTTGTTTGTTTTTGAACACTAATTGAAATTTGAGTAATATGTTTCTGAACAGATAAAAAGTAATTATTTTTTTATGTATATACATCACGATCACATTCATGAGTGCTCATGATCACATTCAAGAGTGCTCTCAAGACACATCTTTTCCATCAGCAAAAATAAATTGTCATTTACCATTGGCCATTAGTGTCAGATTGAAACTGTATTGCAAATTCATGTTTCATGTTGTTTTGTGTGTAATAATTCATTTGTCTTTGATATTGTTTGTGAGATATTTTCACGTTTTTATATATTGTCTGTATGCAAACTGGATTGTTTTTTTAAAAATGCCTTTATGTGTTAACATTATGTTGTAAAGCACTTAGAGCTTTTAAAAAGAATAAGCACTCTATTAAGTCATCATCATTATTATTATTATTATAAAATCAGAAAATATGATGTACACTCTCTTGGCATGAAAAGGTCATCATTACTGCCACCAGTATTGGCCCCTGGGTCTCTCCCTGCCCTCTGGGGACTAACCCCCAATTTCATAAGTTAGAAACTGTTCATAACCCCACCTTTGCATTACCAGGTAAGCAGCTTTAAGGAGTTAGCATGGATTCCTGGGTCTGTCCTTAGCCCCTTTGGGTCATTACTTGGAAACCACTGAGATCCCCACCTATGGTGGCTCAGTGGTTAAGGCACTAGACCAGTGACCAGAAAGGTGTGGGTTCAATTTACACCATTGGATCAGCCCAGATCTACTGCCAAAGTACTCATTATTTTTTTTACGCCATCTCAGTGTTTCAGAGAAAAGCATATTGTTTTTTGGTTGATATTTTTAAAAGCTAACAACTATATTAACAATTTTTTATAAAAATTTAAATAATTTGTGACCAATAGCATTTAATATATGAAATGCCATAAAATAATGCATGTACATGTGATAACATTAAAAACAACAAATCTTTCAGGCACTTCAATATGGCAATACCATTTTAAAGTGTTTAGTGGCTTCGGTTAGTTTTTGTTTAGCAATAAGAGTAAAGTGTCTTGCTGAAGGACACAATAAAGCAAATTTATTCACAAAATTGCACAAACTTATCTTGATCCATAATTTATTTTATCTACTTAGAGTGTTACTTGTTATATTACTATTTTATATTTTTTCTTCAGCTTAAATTACAAATTATTCAATTAAACCCAAAGGTGTATCATTTTCCTAATTTATATAATTTGTTTTCATTTTAAATTTATGCATCATGAATTCTAAAAATTTTTTTTTTAAAAATGTTTTCAATTTGTTTTTGCTAGGGAGAGAACTCTGCATAACCCCAAAAATGTGATTCTCAATAGTCCCCATCATAGGTTACTTCCTTTGCTTTAATAGGCAAACTGCCATGTATCAAGTTTGGTTAAATTCTATTCAACAGTTTTGGAGAAGGCATTAAAAGACTTTTCTATGTTCAGTACTGATAGCCATATTTGATCGCAGATTAGCATCATTTGTATAAATTTACAGTCTTCATGCCAGAATACTTTCTGTCAAATTTGGTCAAATTCTGTTGAGTAGTTTTTTAGAAGAAGCCATTTTTAGGTCTCTTTTTTGAACAAAACTGAAAGAGCTTCATGCCAGATATTTTCTGTAAAATTTAGTCAAATTCTGTTGTTTGAAGGTTTTCTATATTTAGTAACAGTGGTCATATTTGATGGCGGATTGGCATCATTTGAACAAATTTTAAAGATCTTCATTCCATGATGCTTGCCATCAAATTTAGTCAAATTCTGTTTAGCAGTTTTTGATAAGCAATCATTTCAATGGGTTTTTTTTCTATTTTTAGTAATGGTGTCCATACCTGAAGACAGATCAGCATCATGTGAACAAATTCAAAGCATTCATGCCAGGATGCTTTCTCTCAGATTTGGTAATTCTGTTCAGTGGTTTCTGAGAAGAAGTCGTTTAATGGTTGTTCTATTTTTAGTAATGTGGCCATATTTTATGCTGAATCTGCATCATTTTAACAAATTGTAAAGACCTTCAGGCAAATATGCTTTGTTTCAAATTGGTCAAATTCTGCTTAGTGGTTTTTGAGAAGTCACTTAAAGGTTTTTCTTTTTTTACTAATGGTGTTCATATTAGAAGGCAAATGAGCATCATTTGGACAAATTTGAAAGATCTTAATGCCATGATGCTTTTTGTTAGGTGGTTTTTAAAAAGTCTTTTTTAGGTTTTTCTATTTTTAGTAGCAGTGGCCATATTTGACAGTGGATTGGCATAATTTGAATAATTTGTACAAAAATGAAAGCTATATATACCAGGATGTACTCTGTCAAATCTTGTCAAATTCTATTGAGTGGATTTTGCAAAGAAGCCATTTAAAGTTTTTTTTATTTGTAGAAACATTTGCCATATTTGATGGTGGATCAGAATCATCTGAATAAAGATGAAAGACCTTCATGATAGGATGCTTTCCATCACATTGAATCAAAATTCTGCTGTGTATATTTGAGAAATCATTTAAAGTTTTTCTATTTTTAGTAATGGCAGCCATATTTGATTGTGGATCAACATAATATGTAAAAACAAAACTGAATGCCACCTATGTCATGATGCATTCAGTCAAATTTGGCCAAATTCTGTTGAGTGATTTTTGGGAAGAAGTTGTTCAAAAGTTTTTTTTTTTTTTTTTAGTAATGATGGCCATAATTGATGTAGGATTTACATCATTTGAATAAATTCAAAAGACCTTCTTGCCAAGATGCTTTTATAAAAAATCTGGTAAAATTATGCTGAGTGTTTTTTGAGAAGAAGTCATTCAAGGTTTTTCTATTTGCAATAACAGCAGCCATATGTGATGGTGGATCAGCATCATTTGAATAAATCTGAAAGACACTGATGCCAGAATGCTTTTCTTCAAATTAGGTCAAATTCTGTTGAGCAGTTTGTGAGAATAAGTTGTAAACAGCAATTGTAAATAGATAATGCATAAGACATAAAGGACCATACCATAAGCTCACTTTGCCTTACAGTCATGTGAGCTAAAAATAATATATTGCTATATTGATTTGGACTGTGAAACCTGTCCCAGAAGACACCTCCATATGAAGGACACTTGCTCAGGAAGGACGTTATTTATGAAATCTGTTTCCTAATTGTTTACATATTAAACCCCAATATAAAGCAACCTGTCCACAAAGGATACAATTTTATGGTCTCTGTACTGTCAAGGCTACGTTGTCAGCCATCCAAGGTCCATGTTTTCTGTTACCTCCACATCAATATCACACAAAGCTGGCATCAGTCATTCTTTTTTCAAGCTTATTGCGATAAGTAGGTCTAAATAATGATTTATATTATTACTAATTCAATATACGATTTTGGTGGATAATGAGAGAAAGCATGATATAGATGTTGGGGTCACAAGTGTTCTCATCAGCTGCATTTTTTTTCTGCTTCTTTAATTTCATTGTAATAAACACTTCAACAGAAATAGAATTTGTGAATGAAAGAATACATGAATGAAAATGAAGCTGTGAAAATTATGATTCATCCAAACTTACATGATTCATGAAGCAAAAATCTATAATGAAAAATTTGTTTGTTTATGTAAATTAGTTAATATATAGACTGTAACATATATACTTGCCTATGAGTGAGTTCAACTGCAAACAACATAATGGGCTGGCAGATCAGAGTCTATGATGTTTGTTCTACTAATTACTCCTAGCAAACTGCATAGACCCAGATCTGCTGGTGCATTATGCCATGGCAGATCTTGGTCTGTGCAGTTGCAGTTGGACTCAACTTATAAGCGAGTACCTGAGTACATACGGTAACTGAGGAGCAGAAATATTATCGCATGAATTATACAGAAGAGGTCAAAATTATACCAACAATCAAACATTATGGTACCCAATTCACCAAATATTGTTTCACACTGATGCATTATTAACTTAATTAGTTGGGTAGATAAATGACATTTACAGTTCATGTGTACAAATGCTGTTTATACAGTATTGGGTGATATAATGGTGAGACAAATGTACGTTACTTTTTCTGAAGAAGTACATTTTTTTATCTACTCAATAGCAAATCTTTACCATCATACACTTTACAACAGTATAAACAAAATTTCATAAAATTTATCGGACCTATTTAAATCAGATTTAACTTGCTCCTTATATCATCTTGTCTTATTCAGTGCAACAAGACTGTATAACGGAGTAAATGAGATTATCAGATTTTAATTAGATTGGCCTATACATGTTCCATTCAGGGCGAAATTAAGGTTATGAGGGGTCTCCACAGGGCTATTGGAAGACTATCAAGTCTACAGAGTACCCTGGAACTCACTACAAGCCAGGTCACTTTAAACCACTAGCAGGGCTATTGGAAGACTATCAAGTCTATGGAGTACCCTGGTACTCAGTACAAGGGACAGTTTAAACTACTAGCAGGGCTATTGGAAGACTATCAAGTCTACGGAGTACCCTGGTACTCACTACAAGGGACACTTTAAACTACTAACAGGGCTATTGTACCCTGTTACGCTCTACAACTGGTCAGAATTTAGTTCACTGTCTGAAAACGAACTGATAAAGTTTAAATACATACCCTGTGTGTGTCTGAGAGGCCTGCCAGATGTTTCCCAGCTGCTCAGTATCCAGATGTACATCCAGGTTGGTTGTGTTGGGTTTACTGGGGTAATTCTGCAGGCATCTTATCACCCAATACCTCTGATAGCCAATCTCAAATGGATTCTTGATCACTACCAGACCTAGATATACAATATTGAACTTACACATAAATTTGGTCAAAAAAATGCACAGCAATACAGGAAGTCACTTCTCTAACAACAGATTGAAATTTGCTCAAGTTCCACTGAAATCTTTGGTAATATATCCAAAAAATATGAAATTTCACAGACTTATAACTTTAAGTCCAAGAGAGAAAATCTTTACATAAAAGCCAAATCAATGTTATAGAGTCCGAGTTTTTTTACTTAGTGTTAATACTGCATACCCCCACCATACGGACTTATATTATAACACAGTTTCTGTAATAAGGTGGGTATGGACACGGATTCAATTTCATTATTCTGTAGTATACTTACCATCTATACTTGCATATAAGCTGGGTCCAAATGCAAACAACATAGACCCTGATCTGCCATTGCATAATGCGCTGGCAGATCAGGGTCTGTGTTGTTTGTTCTACTGATTAGTCCTTACAAACTGCATAGACCCAGATCTGCCAGCACATTATGCAATGGCAGATCTGGGTCTATGCAGTTTGCAGTTGGTATCGGCTTATACATGAGTATATACAGTATATGTACTATGTATTTCATTATATGATGGTCTCACTATAAGGTGACTTATTCTATGGTTCCCAAGGACAGTACATATTTCCTATAGGTGTTTGTTGACTACTGTATATACTGCATAATGTGCCGGAAGATCTGGGTCTATGCAGTATATTAGGAGTAATCTTTGGAACAAACAACAAAGACCATGACCAGCCAGAGCATTATGCAATGGCAAATCAGGGTTTTATGTTGTTTGCACTGGGACTCGACTTATAAGCACAAGTAATATATGGTACATTATGTAGCATTGTGTAAATACACAACAAGCCTGGCCCCGCTTTCTTAAAGCATGTCAACTCTGAGTACATATTAAACTCAAATTTTACACAGTGATTACTTCAAACCTTTCAATGGGTCATTGCATTAACATAGATTTTAAAAACAACATTTGTCATTGTTAGGCATAATATTTACAAATTTACTTTCACATTTTACTAACAAAAATTTATAGTAAGGCACAACAGAGCTGAGCATGTACATGTACTCATGGTAAGAAGTGTTATAAAAACCAGGCTTGAGTTTGAGTTTGAGACTGAGTTCCCACTCATGACTGATCAAAAGTGTCATTTAATTAGAATTTTTGTTTGTTCTTGGTTTGTACAAAATATCAAGCTCAAATTCAAAAGTGTTATTATCTCCAGGCCCCTCCCATTCGTTAGAGGTAATTAGATAAAGATGTGCTAAAAAGGGTTAATTGACATGTCGGAAAAGTCAGGTGCTCTATAATCTGATCTATCCAAACCAATATCTTTATCTGCAACATTTTCATCTGTTCTTTCAAGACATGTCCCTGTTTCTTAATTAATTCATCTTGTTATATGTCTTCCATTTTTCCTGCCAAAATAGCACACTTTTTTCTAGTGAAACCTGAGGAACATTGGCCATTTTAAACAAAATTAATTCACCCTTTCTCAAAACTGAACCCTTTAGAAAAAAAAAATCTGGATCTGCCCTAGTCAAAGTGGAGAAAACTTTGTTGCCAGACTGGGAGCTGATTCCAGGTATAAGGGATATCTCTCAAGCAGTAGCTTGGCACTCTGCCCTTTGAGTTATCCAAGCCAATCTTCCTGCAAATACTGCCCCTTTCATCCTTGTAAACTCTCCAGCAATATATGCATGAACAGTACATCTCTTCATGTACTCTTTGCCTGTAAATTCTTGTACACGTTTTCATTATTTTTAAAGTGTATCATTATTGGTAAAAAATTATATCACATTTTCTTAGGAATCTAAAATTGGAAAAATTTTAATAAGAAAAAAATGTTCTGTATCATAAATTAGAGGACAACAATTTTTTTTAATGGATTGATGGTGTCAAAACAATTATAGGGTTTAAAAAACTAGCATTATGGACAAAAAATTTTTGTATTGCCATATACTGTAACAATATTACATCAAATACTGAAAAAAATTTGGCTGCCTAATATAAACTGTTAACACAAACTGTTAACTGTTAACTGTTAACACAAAAGTCATTTTATAAATTAATTTAACTTGATGAGACGTAAATCAAATCATTCATTTAGCTATAAATTACTCATAATAAATAGCATGAATGGGCAAATTACCATGTGATTACATATTTTAAAATTTATACATATATTTTTATGACCTTGTCACAAATCATTAAATGGAGATACTTGCATGGATCACCATGGCAATTCTCCATGCTTCTTATTACATTTCACACACATACACCCATGACCCAGCAGTCATAACCAAATATCGATCACATATATGTGTCAGCATCCCACAAATGCATTTACAAAGTTTTGTCAACAAATTTTAACATGTCAGTGTCATTGAAATTATTGCAATTAAATTGAAATTAAATAGTTCACATTGTGTACATTATTTAATAATGTAAGTTCAAATATGAGTGCGTTTTGGTTCAAAACAACTTTATATTTGCTGAAACCTGAATCAATTAAATTCTGATATCAGATCATCATCTTTTGCATTAATTTTACACTGTTGTTTTTCTCAAAGAAATGGATTGAGGGAACAAGAACTGAGGCAATATACTGTATATAGGTTTGGGTTTTGTTTTGAAAATGAAATCATACATTTTACTGCCATCCTATAGAAAAGCAATAAAATCACCCATTATAAAGGAACTTCTCAAATTCAATTTGGATTTCTTTTTTTTATTTTGTCAGCTGGTTTAAAAATCTATATTTTTTAAAAAATTAGCCAATAAAACACTGGGGCTGTAATGATGACCCAGAGAACAATTGATGGTTTGAGTATTAGTGGAAACCAGTTACAAAATTTGGTAACCGGCCAACCACCACCTACCCCCAACTCATAACATCCAGCATATTTTGTAAGCTGAGAAAATGAAATAAACAAATTGAAAATGTGAGTAAAAGTTCTCACTCCCAACCTTTTCTAAAAAAAGCCATGCTTTAAACATCAACTGAAACACTGTAACACATCTACCCCAGATGCAGACCAGCACTATATAATGTGCCATAATCGGCCATTCTAGCATATGATACAAATAAATACAAATACATGTACCATCTTTACTCAAACATTCTTATGGTTTTGTGTCTAAGTAATTTTAAAACTAGCAACATGCAAGTTCAACACTTAGTATTTGAGTCATCATGACAATTGGCTTGATTAGTACTGATTACTGCATGAAATGACTGAGAATATGACTGTATACCGAGAGCTCATGCACAAACAAGTGGCAAATATCTTTGTGTCAGCAAGAGTAACACAGAAGTTGCACAAGATTTTAGAAATTGGAAACTCTGATTACGCTGTAATTCTTGCCAATTCACACTTCGTAAATGAGGTATTCTGAATATCATTAACCAGTAACGGTTCAGTTAATGTATTACAGGTAGCTGGTTAAGGAATTACTTACTGTTTCAGACGTATAAAACACTCTTCTTTTTTTCCTTTTGAAAACACTTACTTGAATGCAATTTGTAAACAATTTACTCCTCTGATAATAATGTACAAATGCTAATCATACATGGTTTACGAAATTTATTAATTTTCCAGAACTGTAGAAACACCCTGAAAACAATACAAACTCCTAGGATTCTCCTTTGTTTCAAAATATCTAGTGTTCTAGCAAGCATCTGAACACAGAAACTTGTTTAAGGTTCCTTCATATAAATATCTAGTGTTCCAGCAGACATTTAAACACATCAAATTGTGTAAGGTTTCTCATTAAAAAATATATTGCATTTTAGCAAACATATGAAGACATCAAATTGTGTCATATTCCATTATAAAAATACCTAGTGCTCTAGCAAACATATGAACAAAACAAAGTGTGTAAGGTTCCGTTATAAAAAATATCTAGTGTTCTAGCAAACATCTGAACAAAATAAAGTGTGTAAGGTTCCGTTATAAAAAATATCTAGTGTTCTAGCAAACATCTGAACAAAATAAAGTGTGTAAGGTTCCGTTATAAAAAATATATAGTGTTCTAGCAAACATCTGAACAAAATAAAGTGTGTAAGGTTCCGTTATAAAAAATATCTAGTGTTCTAGCAAACATCTGAACAAAATAAAGTGTGTAAGGTTCCGTTATAAAAAATATCTAGTGTTCTAGCAAACATCTGAACAAAATAAAGTGTGTAAGGTTCCGTTATAAAAAATATATAGTGTTCTAGCAAACATCTGAACAAAATAAAGTGTGTAAGGTTCCGTTATAAAAAATGTCTAGTGTTCTAGCAAACATTTGGACATGGCAAATTGTAAATGATCCCTTTATTGCACAGCAGCACAAACCTACCTGGCACTTGCTCCAAGGTGAATGCTTCCCACTGAGAGATTGGTTTCAATCCCAGCATACACTCCACCTCTCTTGCATTCATCTCAAGTTCAAACTCTCGAATCTGATATGAAAGTAAAGTGAAGAATCAAATGGCATGGAAAGGGAAGAACACTCAGTTATATATATTCAATATTGGGATAGCAAGAATGTTGAAAAAGCATAAATTATAGCAATATTTATTAACCCATGCTTGTCAGCATAATGTTCTGCCATTGTTTGGAATTAACAGTCCACTTATTTGTAGTAATTTATGATACAGTTTTGCATTTCATGTTAGGGAGAGTTATCATTAGAAATGATTATTAAGATGGCGGCATGTGCAGAACCTACTGTCGAATCGAAAGAATTAGGTTGGCAAACTGTGCAGAAAAAGAAGAGAAGGACTACAGGAGGGAACAGTGGTCAGGCCTAGTAATGCTGTGGAGTTAGATTCGCCCCAAAACTTGTCTTTGGATGAAAAATGAGTAACTCTATTCTCGAAGTTATCCAACATTGAGAGCATGAGTGACCATGTATATGCTACTGAATGCTCGCTTGGTGAACTGCATGCACAGAGCAAAACTATCAACAGAGAGGCATAGTTGTTGGAGTAAAAGTCGATAGATCTAAAAGTGAAAAGCAGGAGAGGGAATCCTTGATTTAGAGGGATACAGGAGTCAATGAGAGAAAATTGTATTGACATAATGAAGGATTTTCTTGGTTTTCAGCTTCACTTAGACCATGAGGAAATTTATATACACCATGCACATTGTGTCGGTAGGAGGTACATGTAACGTCATTCTGCTCGCAACAATAAAGGATATAATCATATTTAATTGCTGCGTTCAGGGATTATCAGGACACTGAACTGATCCTGACTAGTACAAAGAATCTTGTTGACAAGTCAGTACAAATTCATTGGGATTATCCCAAGGAGGTTACCGAAGTGAGGAAAATATTATGGCCAAGGTATAAGGTGGCCAAGCAAAACAGTAAACTTGCCTCTATTAGATTCCCAGCTAAACTGATTGTTAAAGGAAAGCTAGTGCATGTCATGTTCCCAGACTGGTACGAAGTAATGAAATATAGTCGCTGTAATTTTTGGGGTCTTGATGCCACTAATGATGCTGAAAAGACAGAGAGTGTTTTGTACTCACTACCATGGGCTGCTCACCAAGAGCGTTCAGCAGAGGGCTATGATCCAGTTACCTCTACTCAAAAATATAGTGACTCTTACCATGTTCTTAGAGGTCATACAAACCATTCTGCTGCGTTGGATTCCAATCTTGACGCAACTATTGGACCAGACCAGGTGATGGATGATGAGAGGACAACAGATACTGATTCTATCAATGATTCAGAATGGCCTGCTTTATTGAAGTCTCAAGGAGCTCAGCAGAAAATGAGCAGTATTAATACCTCTGTGACTCTGAGAGCAATGGACCACGGACATAAATGTGCAGGATATGTACCGAATAATGTCAAGGGATGAGTTTCAAACCAAAACCAGAAAATTCAGCCCACTTGATTGATTTTTGAACAATCGAAATCACATTTCAAATACACGTCTTCACAGATGGTACCTGGTCAGAATGTTTCAAATAACCATAATGAGAGGCAGAACATGGTGAAAGACAAGAGGTTTCCACCAAGGCTATAGATAACAGGAGGACAGACATCACAAAAGCAATTATATTAGGAAACAGGAGACCATATTATGATTCGTTCTGTTTAATGTACAAGGGATCTCAACTGAATCTCTAAATGAATTAGAATTAAAAGAATTTAAACAATTGTTTCAAAATAATGATATTATTCTTTTTACAGAGACTTGGACAAATGAACTTTCATAAGTGTCTTTTGCAATTTTAACTTTTTTGCATTGCAACAAGTTCAAGAAAAAAGTTAGCGAAGAGGGATTCTGGAGGATTACTATTTTACTTCAGAAATTCGATTGCAGAAGGTATAGAAATAATTCATTATGATTCTGATGATTTATTATGTGTTAAGATCTGATTTTTAAAAAATGTATAAAGATATATATATGTATTTATGTTATGCTGTTCCCGAAGGCTCAAGTCGTCAAGACATGATTGATATCACTGTATTTGAAACACTTAAATGATCATATATCACGTATTGATAGCTCAACGAGAAGCAATTGCTGGTATTTATTATACGGGGACTTTAATGCTAGGACTAACACAGTGCTTGATTTTGTAGCAGACAATAACAATTTTACAGCTATACCATTAGCAGATGACGATATGCCCGATCATTTCATGCATCGTGCCTCATGGGAGTATAGTCAAGTAAACACATGAGGTCATGTAGTTTTAGAGCTCTGTAAGAAAGCATCACTGAGAATTGCTAATGGGCAAGTATGCCAGGATTCAAATATATGTGAATTTACTTTTGTAAACACAAGAGGTAGAAGTATAATCGATTTGTTTGATTCTTTTCTTGTAAGCCCACAGAGTTCTTATTTTGATCATTGTGCTATAAATTTTATTATGAAAGTAAATTATTATTTTTGCAATTTTAATACTTCTGAGAAGTGCACTAGTACTCTTGATTCAAAATATACTTGGAAGCTTGATGTAATTAATGAATTTATTGATAAATTAAACTCCTCATCAATCTGAGAGAATTTCTATGAAATATTGAAAAAATTGTCTAATAATAATGTAAATCATAAAACTATTAATGAATCGATTACAGAATTCACAAATTATTTCGGTAGCAAATGGTCTACGTCAAAAACCCCAACAGCCTGGACATATTCATAAGCACCGACAATCAATTTCAAGTCCATCTTGGATTGATATTGAATGTAAAAGTAAACGAAGAGACTTTTATAAATGTCAAAATGTATACAGAAAAAATGAGTCTGAAGAAAATAGAAAACATTTGGTCGAGATGCGATCATCCTGTAAGACACATATTAAAAAATGTTGGGGGAGATTTATATATAGCTGAACAAATAAACTACTAGAAGCTCGTAAGCGGAATGTTAAGGAATATTGGCAACTTTTGAGGGGATGTGTTACTAAACAAATACCTGCTATATCAATAAATGAATTTGTAGCTTTTTTTCAGTGTTGCAGTATACCTGATGATCCACGTTTTAGTGCAGATGATGAAGAAATAGATTTATATAATGATTATATACAAGGTGACTTACAAATTTTGTTGGATGAATTAAATATCGCTATTTCGATAGGAGAATTGAAGAGAGCAATTAAAGAGTTAAAGAATGGTAAAAGCAGCAGCCCTGATAATCTATTTAATGAATTTTTGGTATATGGCAAAGATGTCCTCCAGCTATATTTTTTATGTTATTTTCAACACTGGTTGCTTTCCAGACATTTTGAGGGTATAATTATACCTATTCATAAGATTCTGTAATTAACGTAGAAAATGACAGAGGTATCACCCGTTTGAGTGTCATGGGTAAATTGTTTACTAGGATTTTAAATAACAGACTCATTAATTCGGTGGAGGATCATCAGGTATTTGTCGAAGCTCAGGCTGGTTTAGGAAAAATATGTCCACAACTGAAAACATTTTTACATTACATGGATTAATAACTCATTGTATTAATTCAGGAAACAAAATGTTTTGTGCTTGTGTTGATTTTGGTAAAGTGTTTGATTCTATTATAAGGAATATTTTATGGTAGAAATTACTTAAGTTAGGAATAAGAGGTAAAATATTTAATATTGTATATTTAATGTATGAAAAGGGAGGAAGAATAGCAGATGATTCTTTATTCTTTTATCAAAGTTGTTAAAAAATTTGTATTTCTTGGAATTGTTTTTTCAACAGAGTTCTTTCATACTTGTTCAACAAACTTTAAGCACACAAGCTTCAAAAGCATTATTTGCGATAGATAAATATTTATACAAGTTTGGAAATGTGCCCCCAAAGGTAAAATGTGAAATTTTTGACAAACTAATTTCACCAATTCTCAATTATGGATCAGAAGTATGGAGTTTCATTGAAGGGAATGGTTGCAATTAAAATTTTTGTAAAAATCTTTTTGGGGTTAAGAAAATCTGCCCAAAATGCTTTTGTATATGGTGAATTGGGGAGGACACTCTTACAGATCAATAGATATTACCACATTCTGAAATACTAGACTAAGCTTATCTCCTCAGATAACAGAAAATATATATCTGTCATATATAACCTCACGTTTACTGACATAGAAAGCTGTCCTGGAAAGAAAAATTGGTCATTGTTAATCTGGGATTTATTAAATAGTCTTGGTCTGGGGGAAGCATGGATAAATTTGGCTGTTGGGAACATAAAGGTTTTCTTATCTTTGGTCAAACAACAGCTCTATCGGACCAGTTTATCCAAAATTGGCAATCAAAAATCAGAGAATCTTCAAGAGCTAAATTATATAGAAATTTGTCATCACATTTTGGCTGTAAGAAATATCTGGATAAAGTAACAGTGACAATATTTAGAAAAACCCTTTCAAAAATAAGGATGTCTGCCCAAACTTTACATACTGAATCAGAGCAATCGAAGAGAGCACAATGCACCTCACTAGATCAAAGAATTCTTATTTTTTGCAACGATGAGTATCACTTTGTATAAGAATGCCAATGTTATTTGCTGCTAAAAAAGAAGTATATAAACTCTTATTTTTGGAAAGGCCCAAGTATCAGGGGTCACGCTAGCAGGCGAAGTGGAGGACTAAGTCACCGAAAAAATGTAAACTTCGCCTTCTTCTATTAGAAAAGCAAAAACGACTTTGCCCTGGCATTTGTTTTTTTTAGATCTACACTGAGTGAAAGTAGTTTATGGCTTTTGAGATGCTCCCTCAACCCAGCCAAGTAGTTAAGCCCCTGGCGAAATGGATTGGATGTTGCCTTGGCATGTGTTCATATCAATTGTGTCAACAAAACAAACTCTTGCACATTCACAGGAATGTTTTAATAGCTGATTGACCAATTAACTCTTTCACCCCACCCCTGCAAGATATCGCTGCCCGATTTCCATAAGTTATCATATGATGATGAAAACTTAGCAAATTGTTTTGAAACTAAAGCATCTATATGTAGATAACAATTTGTGTTTTGAGAATAGAATTGGTGAAAGCACTTTCTAAATGTATATTTTGAAGATTTTAACTGCCATGCTTGCATTATTTTCTTCATAAAATCAACTTGAAACCATAAGTGAACCTGCTAAGGGGTAATAATGGCAGACATAGCTGTGTCTTGGAAGTACGTACTCATCAGACTGTCTGTTTTCATAATTAACTGGGCGCATACATTTAAGGAAATTATGCAATTCATAGAAAGCAAAGTGTAATTATTATGTGAGACAAGATTTATCCTAAAAATAAAATTTTGTTGATCAGAAACATATGGGACAATCCTTATGGAATCGATAAGCGCTGTAACTTAAGGTCAAAGTTGTTTTCTTACATCTCTCATTTTTGTGAAAATACGAGAAAAAGTAGCAAAGAAAAAAATATCCAACCAATACACAACATTATTACGAGTACATAGACAAATATTAAAACCATACATTTTCAATCCTATCTAGTGATTGTTGAAATGAAGCTATAAAGTGAGTGGTCATATGAAGAAAATCCCTGTTTCTAAAAAGAGATGCATCAACTTTTAAAATCTTCACAAAAAAATGACAGTTAAAAGATTCACATTTAATTTAGAATCAGCTCCCTCAAAATGCAGTTGTAAAGTTGAGATTACTCATCAGTAGCGACTGTGGTTTTGAATGGATGAACACTATGATGTTGAAGACATATGTACATGTGCTCTCATTTGCGTGTTATAGCCTAATATAGGGGTTGTTTCAAACCCATTTAGAAATGTTTTCAACTGCCATTTTCTAGTGAAGAAACTAACAAAAAATAAAATTTGTTCTTGAAGTGGCAGTTGCTTAAGTACTTTTACCTATTTGTAATTACAATACTGTAATCTAGGTACTGCTGTCAGTTAAAATAAATTACAATGTATAGTTCTTGCTATGCTTTTTTTTGAAGTCATATGGCCAAAATACATTGCATATTTCTCTCCATCTAAAGATACACACTTTCAAGTATGAATACATTGCATATGACTATGGTACATTTATACACTTACAAAATGTGTTTATAATATATATGAGAACCAGAGCACACACGGGTCACCGGCTGGCCAAGTGGTCTAAGGCGCTCGCCTTTACAGATCACTGACATCTCACCTCTGTCCGCGTGGGTTCGAGTCTCGGGCTTGGCCAACGTGGGTATGTGAGAAAGCTTGCCAGTAGCTTCCCGTGGGTCGGTGGTTCTTCCCGTGGGTTTTCTCGGGTTCTTCCTCCACCAAATATACTGGCCGCCATGTATATATGTAGCCTATCACGTGCTGAAAAATGATGTTAAACCCATAACAACAACAACAACCTGAGCACACACACACATACACACACAATATATATATAGTGCATTTTTTGCTATACTGCCACTTCTCCCTGTTCTGCTCTCACTTCTCCCTATTCTGTCCAAAAGAAGAAGTCACTTCTCCCTAAAATTCAAGTCAACCTAGACCCCTGAAGTATGTTGAAATTTATTAAATTACTAAATTCCACAAAATCTATCGAGGTTAGAAATCTGGGAAATGATATTCATAGAGCACTAACTGAATGTAATAATATGATGAATACTACTTAAAATTACATCAAATTACATGATTTAATTAATTCGTTATTAATTGTTATTTTTTCTTAAGTTCAGTTACTTTCATCTCATCTCCATGTCATTGTTTAATACATGCATTACTATCTCTCATATTTCACGTATAATGTTCTTATGATACTACCAATAAAAGCATTTTGAATACTACTTATATATTGATGAAACTTTTTGTTACTTCTCCCGAAAAAGCTTGTATTTAAGCACACATGTGATTGAACAAACATGTTTTGGTGTATTGTACAGGTCAAACATTATCATGTTGTATACTTACTTTGTAGCATACTCCATGTATACATGAATGCAGGTATGTATGTTTAAGTGAGTGTGTATGTCTATATATGCATATTTGTAATGTATATGTATGTGTATCGGGTATGTGTATATACATATATAATGTGTACGTGTATATATGATTGTATGAATGTGCATGGAAGTATATATCTTTAGTATTTATTGAATGTTTGTACATGCGACAGATTTGTTTTACTGTATGTATTAAACGTGTCACCATCAATGTTTGTAACAAACTTAAATGTATATGTTTATACTTGCTGATGGCCAATCAGCTAAATGCAAATAAAGTTCATATGTTACGAATTATGTTATATTTCCTAAAAAGGTTAACAGAACATGACCTCGTATCAGTGTTTGTCACATTTTTATTATGTTGGAGTTTTCAATTTTAATCAGATTGGCTTTTCAGTATCCGACTAAGCAGTTTGTTGTTAGTCTGGGCCTCAGCTCTGTTTGTTATGTCTGTTAGGGTAGTTTCAAGTTTACCAGTCCTGAATTTGAAGAACCTAAGTTTTATTAAATCCAGGGATTGTTTGCCATTTATTGTATATTTAAAAATGTAACACTTGATCAATTAATTTGAAGCAGGATGTACTGGGGTGGAGGGATTGGTTTGGTTTCGTGTGGTTTAATACCATTTTTCAGCACATGATAGGCTATATTTGGTGGCCAGTATATTGGGTGGAGGAAAAATAAGGAAAAAGCCACCGATCCATGGGATGCTACCAGCAAGCTTTCTAATACACCCACGTTGGTCAAGCCGAGACTTGAGCTCACATGGACAGTGGTGAGATGTATCAGTGATCTGTAATGGTGAGTGCCTCAAACCACTTCGTCACCCTGGGTCTCCGTATTGAGGGGAAGAAGAGGCAAGAGTCACCCAACATGAATAAAATATTCTATATAATTATAGTGGGATACAGTTGTACTCAGTGTCAGCAGGTTTGTTATCTGTGACAAAATTAAAATTGAAAAGTCATGTTGTCATTATGATAATTGATAAAATTAATTTTTGTTTACCTCAATTCTGTCTATGATCAAAAAGGTTGGGAACATCAAATCATAAAGATACTGCACCCAAAACTAACAAGAGTACAGTGAATGTCACATTATATGCCTGCCCCATGTTTAATAATCCTCTATGTAGATAACCAAAATTGTTCGTGCAGAAACCACTTTTCTTCTTTCAGTCACAGTGACTCTGACCTTTTGACCCCCAAATCAAAAGGCTTCTTCCTTATCCCAAATGTAAGCCATACAAAAAATTTAGTCCAGGTCTGTGATGTAGAACTAATATTATTGTGTAAAAACCATCTTTCATCTTTCAGTCAGTGACCTCAAATCTGACAGGCTTCTTCCTTACCCGATGTGCAAGTATTCCAAAAGTTTGGTCCAGGTATGTGATGTATCACTAATGTTACTGTGTGGAAAATATTTGTATTCATACAGTCACAGTGACCTTTGAGAAAACTCAAGTTATTGTGCAGAAACAAATTTTCTTCCTTCAGTCAGTCCCCTTGACCTTTGACCTTTTGACTCCAAAATAGACAGGGCTCTTCCTAACCCCAAATAATCTACAAAGTTTGGTAACTATAGATGACAGAGAACTCAAGTTATTGTGTACAAACAATTTTTCTTCTTTCAGTCACATTGACCTTGACCTTTGATCTTTTGACTGCCAAATCTTAAGGTTCTTCATTACCCCAAGTGCAAGCCATCCACAAAATCATACTCTCAGGCTCTATGCTATGTACAGAAGCCTGAATTTTAGGCTCTCACTCGATGAAGGAGAGAAAAATACTACAATCTCCCTTATACCATACATGATATTTCAAGCAATAAAATCTTACATTTTCAGAGCTTGTTTATGAAAATGATTTACTGTGAAATAGTATATTAGCCCTAAATCATGATGCAAATTTAAGTACAACTGATTTAATAACTTCGCATGGTAAATTTACAAAGGTTAAAGAGTTGATACAGGGTTGTTTTTTTTTTTTGGGGGGGGGTCACCAAATTAGTTCATTATTTTTAATTTCGTGTGTAGGACAGGCATTTATACGATTTAGATCATTAAATATGTCATTTCAGATGAAAATTCACACTGCATCACCTGACGTTCTTTTGCTGTTATCGGATGTAGCAGTACAATTTTCTCTTCCCCAAATCCAAAATAAGTGCGTAGAAACTACATTTGGTGATAGAGTGGTTAACTGGACTATATCCTGGACTACCCTATTTTGACGCACTTAAGAACTTACTTTCACTTTTTCAGAAATATACTCCTTTCATAGTGATGCCTCTCATTAGTATAGAAACATTAGTTATTTTAGAAAAGCATGCATAAAAAATGACAATGATATATTCCCTAATACTCTTCCTTGCATGCTTTCAACCAGAGGACCCCTCGTCGGAAAGTTTGTGTATTACGTCACCCTTAATGACGCACTTCACAGAAGTCTATTCTAGTAGTGACACCATTGTACATATGCGCGGGAAAAAAATTATATTACAGAGGAACATCAATAGGACATAGAAAACTCAAGTTTATGGGAAAATTACAGACAGAAATTTAACTTGGCATTCCTAAACTTTTCTTACATTTATCATTAATCTGGTCTTGGTACAGATTTTGTCTTGAAAGGAAAAATAACCAAATTTGGAAAAATCATGATGGTATTAATTTTAAAATTGTGTAGTTATAATTATAAAATAATTAGATTCAGCATGTGACCTTTTTCCCAATTCTTAATTAGCATTGTGAACATGCAGAACCTCAATCTTTGTATGTACTGTTTTTGGAACATCCAGAATGCAAACAATCAGAGACAGAAGACATAAAATTACAGGAGAAGGTTTTATTTTCATTATTTATCATTCGAGCCATTATCAAACAAATCTTAAAGAAATAAATTGGTCAAAACAAGTTAAAGATCAAGAATGTCTTAAAAGATTATTGAAAATTTACTGTTAAAGTAAAATTGCTTAATTATCAGATAAAAATCCTAATAATTGATTGAAATAAGCAAAAATGTAAAGGATACTAATTTAATTATTAAATATATCGTAAAAGTATATGTTTTTTGTAAATTTCCACAAATTATAATAACAAATAACCACCTCTGAAAATCAGTTATGACACATCCACATGAAACTGTATAACATTGTACACCTTTCTAAACAGTGTTACTGATGCAGTTATCAGCTGTGAGTCACGTTGCTAACACATCTCGAGTAGCAGACTGGATGCCTATTATGGCGGGAACTTGATTTGCCCCGTAAGAATAGTTAGTAAGGATTTTTATGAGGATTTGCTGGTTGAAAAAAAGAGAATTATTGAAATGGCGTTTTTTTCATGGTACGTGTCTTTGTTTCATTTCACAACCGATAAGGATAGGATTTTCTACAAATTTTTCTGTCTGTGTGACTCGATGTTGATCAGTGTACATTAATGTTGTGGTTGAGACGTCATTGAAAGATGCGTTCTCTCGAAAACTGGGAGTTTATGACTGCGTCAAAATAGGGTAGCGTCAAAATAGGGTGTGGGACGATACCAACTGAACCAAGTTAAATCTCCTAAAGATATACGTAATTCCTACCACAAAAGGAATGAAGTTAAAACAATCTCTAAAGTCTATAACTTCTGTGACATCAGGGGGTGGGATACGGCGCTTATATTTCTTGAATTCAGCTTTAAAGTTATCTTGTTCTGATGAACTTCGTGTGTCAATGGGCGCATCCATATTGAAAAGGTAGACTTATGCTTAAGTTATGCATGCGGTACCGACTTCTAACCAACGAAGCTTCGTTGCTACAAATATCCGGTACTCTATTCATTTCGACCGTCTCAAAGATTTATCAAAGGATCAAAACTTGAAATCACATAATCTATGGGCTCATTTTATTGTGACAATCTTTATTACATCCTGAAAATCAAGATCATCATTCTCCTCCTAATCAACGGCTACGGGACAACTCGGCCCACAGCAGAGTCTGACCAACGAACGTTCTCTGCCCATAACGAAACCGGACTACCCAAATAGGACCTTCCATATTCGGATGATTCCGTACTCGGACCATTAACGTACTCGGCCCATTACGTACTCGGCCCTCGATTTATATAATAGTAATGTGGATTTTCTTGTTAACCGTCTGGAAGTTTTTTGATGACATTTAAGATGCAGAGCATTTAATACTCAGGATTGAATTGACTTCGGTTAAGATATTTTAGAATTACATTTTATAACAACAATTAATATTTAGTTTAATCTGAGTAAATGCGGCGACATGTCCACGTTGACACACACATTAATTAACTACAAGAGAAAACAGCTGACAAGAAAAATCAAACGTGATATTTTTACTTTTTGTTCCTGTGATCATTAGAAATAACTATATATTAGTCACTGAATCAGTCGTTCTGGTTTTTTAAAAAAGAATATTTTTGTTGATCATTTATATATTAAAAAAAGTCTATGCAAAATTTCCTCTTCATTTCGGTATATGGTTGATGGTGTTGCTTGTCACTGTTTTATGGACATTCTATTTAACGATTAGATTATGTACTTTCTATTTCTATTTATTCATTACACATTTTCTCATAACATAATACAGTGAAACTCCTCAAAACCGAAAACCTTTGGGACCCCAAATTTATTTCGGTTTCGAGAAGTTTTTGGTTTACTGAGGTTTTTGCAGATGTGGGAAAAAAGTATTTTTCTATGCACTTATGTGACGAGAGAGAGAGAGAGAGAGACTGTGTACTTATGACAGCATCTGTGTCTGTGTGTGTAAGAGTGCACAAAATTAAGAAAGCTGTAAATTCTTCTTCTAAACTTGATACAATTTACTGCATAACAACGAGAATTTTTAGCAAATTATTAACATTTTCGCAGTGGCGGCTCGAGGGGGGGGGGGGGCAATTGCCCCCTGGCGCGTTGAACGAGGGGGGCGGGGCGCCGTCGTAACAAACAATAACGCGCGCCCCCGTTTAGAAAATCCTGGATCCGCGCCTGCCAAAGTTGAAAGGAAAAATAGTTTGGCTTTCTTGGGTCCAATCATTTGGAACTGTCTACCTAAAGATGTTAAAGAAGCAGCATCAGTGCCTTCCTTTCATCACAGATATTTGAAATGGATGCAGTCCAGATCATATCTAAAACAGGTTATGGCCGACTTTGTTGTATAATTGTATATGTAAATACTATATATAATGTCTCTGGGTGTTAACGCGCGCGCGCGCGCGTGCGTGTGTGTGTGTGTGAATGAAAAAGTTTGCAATCATGCATGTTTGTGTACACAATGCTTTGTGTGCTGAATCCATATTCCGTAGCTCTTGTGTACACTAATCCATAATACCTTTTTTGTATGTTTGTTTCCCAGTTGTATTTTATATATTTGCCTGTACATACGCAGATAATTGATGGCCACAAGCGAGATTAGTTTTTGTACTAACAGTGTCACCCTCATACAATAAAGACTTTATTATTTATTTTATTATTATTATTAGTAGTAGTAGTAGTGAAGGCGCTAAGGGTACAAGGGAAATAAGCATTACGCCTTAGGTTAACGTTGGGGAGGCTGAATGAGGCACAAGAGGAATTAGCATTAGCCCATTGGTTTAACATGGGAATGTGTTTATAGAGACAAAAGAGTTTATGGGGCGCAAGTGGAAATCATATGTTAAATGGAATCCATAGATCGAATAGGGGAATGGGTTTATATGGACAAAAGGGTTTATGGGGCACAAGGGGAAATCCTATGTTAAATGGGATCCATGGATTGAATAGGGGAATGTGTTTATAGGGACAATAGGTTGTATGGGGCACAAGTGGAAATCCTATATTAAATGGGTTTATAGGTTTACAGGGACACATAGACAAACAAACAAATAAACATATAACCACCGATTGCAATTTGAGAAGTATCTTTTTTCTAAGAAATGTGTGTGGCCCTAAAAAGGACCGTTTGTTTGTTTTCTTCTTCTACTTCTTTCTCCCTGGACACCTATTCTTCCACCATCTCTTCAAGAAGAACTTAGGTTGTTTCTTTTTCTCATCAGGGATCCAATCTGGATGATGCGTCTTCCTGAATTTCTCCTGGACCTTTATCCAATGGGTGTTGAGGCGCTGAAAATCCCTCTCTTTCTTTTTGGCGCTCCTTTTCTTTTCTTTCCTTTGCCCATGTGGTCTTAATCTTGACTACTTCCTCCTCTATCACTTTTCATCCAAGGTCCTTGGCTGTATTCAGGGCAGCCGCTTGAAATCTGAATTTGCGAACCAATGATATGACACTGAGAAATAAATTTTAACCAATGATATGACTGTGAACTTCATAACTTGCAAATGTTGTGATACAAATATATACTGTGAACATTATTAGTGAAATCATTAATTTGAGAACACTAACCTACAGAATTCTATACACGGAGATTGCACGAGGAAAGCAAGAATGCCGATACTACAACAACACTTCACAACCAAAGTCACGAGCACGGAGAGCGGTAAGAAGCTCGTGGCAAGTAGACGCCCGAAAACTCAAGGAATCGATGTATCGCAGTTAAGAATAGAGGATAGACCACTACCGGCAGAGATTCTTACATAACTAGGAGAAAAAGGAATAAAGATAGATGATATTGAATACCTCACCCAAAATGGAAAAGGGATATTCTTCCTACACCCAAAAAGAGAGGAGCCACTCTTGATTAAGGGTGCCATGCAAATAGGAGGGAAAACAACACAGATAATAGACCCACCAGAGATAGAGAGAAAAAATAGAAATCAAATATGTTGAAGTACCTGTATCTGGAATACCCACAGAGATACCGTTGGGAGTTACGGTCAAAAGAATGGAGCAGAAATTCAATTTCAGCAGACAGGACGCGCAGATGGCAACATATAAACGTTTTCCAACAGTGCACACAGGAGCGAGAATTATATTGATAGAACGAGAAGAGGCAAAGAAAATACACACCTTCCGCTGTATACACGGCTTTTTGGTAAGAACGTGGTATGCAGGGTGCATCTACCACAGAAAGTGCTCCAAATGTAAACAAACATGTCATGACTCGAGAAAATGTATACAAAAAGTTGGAGAAGCAACAATACCAAATAGAACAGAAACCACAACAAATGAGAATCAAATGACTGAAGCTCCACCTCCCCAAAGAGAAGAATTACCACCAGCGAGGAGTACAATAGTAGAAAAACAAGTAACAACAACAGCAAAAACATATTTTGATTAAATTTGCTTAAATTTATTTTGCATTATTGCTATAATTTAAATTTGCCAAATTTTGCGTTATCGCTTATTTTGCTTTAGTGCTAAATTTTGCCTGACTGTGTTAACAAAATTGTTTGCGTTGCAATAGCAATCAATCGATTAAACATGGTAGGTAAAAAGTTACAAACATACTTTTCCAATGAAGTGATAATGCATGGTGAAGATAGTTCTCGTGGCGCACAGCCCGAGAGGGTGTCAATTAATAGATTGTGAAGAACTCAAATTAGAAAAGCCCCCCCCCCCCCGCCCCCCATCCACCCACCGGCCGGCAGAGATCCTCGCTGCTCTGGTAGTAAGAGGCATGCAAATAGAAGATATTGACGCCCTCCAAAATGGGGGTAATGGAAAAATCTACATGTATCCCAAGGGTGGGGTACTAATCCTCCCAGGTGGACCAATATAGCTCAATGGCAAAAAAGTTAGAATAAAGTCAGCTCCACCGATACAAAGGATCGTCGAGGCGAAGACATTGAAATCCATGTGTCAGGCCTGCCTATAGAGATAGCGACGGAGGCGCTAATAAAAAAAATGGAAAGAAAAATGCAAATCAAAGTATCCAAAGAAAGAATTGCTACTATTTGGGGCCTTCCATCTGTTAAATCAGGGGTACGAATAGTAACAGCACCAGTTGTGCAGGCAGAGAAGATCCCTACTTTTTTTCTATCTGATGGTCTTCCTGCTTCGCGCCTGGTATAAGGGCTGCCTCAAGCACCGCAAATGCACGCGATGCCAGCAAACGGGACATATTCCCAGAGACTGCCCCAATCTGCAGTCTAAAAGAGCTGCAAGCACTTACGCAGAAAAGGTTGCCACAAATGGCGAGAACCTGCAAGAGGCAGGAATAGAAATAGACATGGAGCAGGAAACAGAATTAGGAACGCAGGGAACATATAATATTGAACAGGAGAGCAAGAAATACAAGTTGGAACCCAAATGTAAACTAAACCGACCTCGACTGTGAAAATTTCCAGACGAACGCTACGGAAACATATCAAGAAGTTGAGCATAAGAAACAAAGAAAGAACAAACACAAAAAGAAAGGGAAAAAACCCAAGAAAGAAATTGAGAAAACAACATGTACGGACGCAAATCTGTACTACATATTGCAGGAACCTACTTTTGATGAAGACTTTCCCCCTTTGGAAAGAACAAATGTAGATGAAACCGTGAATAAACTAAGCAAATCAAGGGAAATGGGAGGGGAGGAAGAAACCCAAATAGAGGGGAACAATGCCCCACTCACTATCTTCCCAATAAAGGAAGAGGAATAACAATTCCCGATGGGGGGGGGGACCTGGACCCCCAAGAAAAAACCAAATGCAAAAGCCTCAAGAATCACTGAAACAATAATTCCGAGGCAAAAGATCAGGAAAGATCAGTATCGTGCAAAAAAGACACTTAACAAAGACTTAGAAAATGACGAACAGGAATTGAAAGAAAATAAAAAGGACAATGGAAACGAAAACAACAAACCAAATGAACTCAACGAAAATGAACACAATGACGAACCAAAGAATGACGAAACAGAAAATGAATGCGAACTAAGTATCACGTCTGAGTATGGCCGTGATGAAATCATACAGGGATTAATACAATAAGAAACTGACGCTACATAAAACAATAAAATATACATCTTCTCAAAGACATCATGGAGGAAAAAACCTGAAGATTATATCTTTGAAAGAGAAAATAAATAAATTATATTAAAATACTAAAGACTTTGATATAACATTAATTTAAGAAACTCACAATATCAATGCACGATTAGTGAGTGAAATAGAGGAAAAATTTAATGTTGTACTAATAACAAATAAGAATCTAAACGATACATACATACATAGAGGTTGCAATTATAATAAAAATTTAAAAACAATTCACGGTCATGGGAATTATTTAATATAGAAGACAAATGTAAAGGAAGGTTGCTACATGTAAAATTAAACGGATGGCACATAATAAATGTATATGTGCCGTCACAGCATAACACTAAAAAGTGGAATTTATGACATCCCTAATGGAATATGCGCAAAATTATTCAATGGACAATTTAATTATAGTGGGTGATTTTGACTAGGTACAAGGTGACGTAGACCGAAGTTTAGGCCTATCCGGAAGAGACAAATTATTACGAATACCATTTGGAGAATTTACAAAAAAAATAACAAACCTAATAGATGCATATAGAATTATTAACCTTTTAAGAATGGAATATACTTTCCGATATGGAAACAATAAAGGAAGCAGATTGGATAGATTCTACCTTCCAGAACTCTGGAAAAATTATATAACGGATTGCAGTATTACATATATAAAAATCTCTGATCATAGCGCAGCATGTTTACATATAAAAACAACGAAAGCGAAAAAATGGGGTCCTGGAAAGTGGAAACTTAATTAAATGTTTACAGAAGAAAAATATAAAGCAAATATCAGGAAAAAAATGACTGGATTTTCTCGAAAATGAAACCTATTATGTCCTAGAAGAGTAGAAGTTAAAGGGAAATTCTAAAGAAGAAACTAAGAATTTTTGTATAGAACAAGCACAAAGGAGGAAAATAATAGGAAGAGAAACAATGCAAATAATAAATAGTGAGAATACTAGAGCGAGGAAAAAGAAATAGAAAAAGATGGAATATGACAGACTACAGTGAATAAAATTAAAGGGAATTGAAGTAAGAACTGGTAAATTCAATTATATATATATAAAGCTAGAGGAATATATAAACGAGAAAGAAAAGGAAAGGAAAAGACAGGAACATGGATTCAATTAAGGTTAACAATATAATATACAAGGAGAGCAAAAGTGTCCTAAAGGAAATAGAGAAATACTATCAGAGTATATAGACATCGCAAACTATAGAACAAGAAGATATAGAAAACTATTGCAAAGGAATAAATTTCTAACAAATAGGAAAGGAAGAAAGTGATAAATGCGGAAGCCTAATAACTCTCCAGAAAATACAAACAGCATAAAAACAATTGAAAAATGGCAAATCCCCAGGTTCAGATGGACTAACAACAGATTTCTATATAATCTTCAACAACAATTGTCACAAATATTAGAATTAGTATACAACAATATATGTTTTAAAAAATAAATTATTGAAATTATGAAGGAAGGAATAATAACCTTACTATATAAAGGGAAAGGAGAATATGACAACCTTAAAAGTTGGCGTCCAATCTCTCCTAACGGCGACTATACAATTCTGAGTAAAATCCTAGCAGGATTAAAATATGAATGGGAAAAATAATAAACGAAAATCAAAGCTGCGGAGAGCAAGAAAGAAATATAAGCAACAACATACTCACAATACAATCAACTGTATAATACATACATTTTGAAAGTCAAAAATGATCCATTATCCTTTCGACCAGGAAAAAGCTTTTGACAGACTTGAATTTATTTATACAAATAAAATCTTGGAGAAATATGGCTTCGGAACAAACTTTTGCACGTGGGCAAAAATACTATACACAAAGATATACTCAAGAGGACAAGTAAATGGGGCACAAACAAATAAATTTAATATAGAACGATCAGTGAGACAGGGATGACCCCTATCAATGTTGCTTTATGTGACAGCAATTGAGGTACTGTGCACAAAAATAAACAATAATAAAAACATCAAGGGAATTGACATACCAAATTTAGCAAGAGAATTAAAAATGGTGCAACACGTGCATGATTGCATCAATTTCATATCAGACGAATTTTCCTTTAAACACCTGGAGCAAGAATACGCTAATTTGGGAAAGCATCAGGCTCCCTAGTAAATCACTCAAAAACGGAGATACTGCTAATAGGAAACTGGTGGGGAAACCACCCGGGCCTACCCCACATCTTATAAAAGAAAGAGTAAAAGCACTAGCGATAGTCTTCGGGAATAACGCACTAATAACAAATTATAAGAAACATGGACAGTCATATACATATATTGGTATGGATATGTAAAAACATACCAGAAATATACACAAACAATAAACTAACTAAACTTGTAGAGCCACCGCGCAAGCTAAGATATATAAAACAACTCATCCTTAAATATAGAGAAAAAACACAAACATGGAAAGAAAAAGACAATAATATATATTCAAAAAGTTGAATTCATGCATTGGCCTACTAAGGGTAAATGGCGCCCGGGGCGACGATTATGGCTCGAAGGGCCAGAATACGAGGCCCGAATTTTTATCAGCTGCTTTTACGCCCCGAGACCTCTGGCGCCCGGGGCAACAGCCCCCACCCCGTTAGTACGCTATATAACTCAGGAATTATACGGTAGACTGGAGAACAGTATGGAGGAAATGGGCCAATATTAAATCCATATTGAAACAAAGTATCACATATAAATATCTACATGATGTATGGATTACGGGGGAGGTGGCTCTTCGAAGACATATCCTCGATCCGTCATATTTCGTGCACTTAAATTTATATCCGAATTCAATGATATAAAACCAATCTGGCCAAAGACAAAAGAATACATGTCTCCAATCACGTCCGCGTGGACGAAATATTAAAACCGAATTCTAAAACAATGTTAAAGGTAATTTTTTATCTTTTTTTTCTTGTAAGACCCAAACATATTGAACACTTAATCTTTTTTGAGTACGGCGCTTGCTCTATCTTTCGGTGTGTATTTTTGACTTTGTTTCTCTCAAATTTTAAGCTTATAGTAGTTTTTAATGCGGAAAGGATTAACGTGAGACATGATATGGAGGAAAAACCACGAATTTCCTCTATCTGAAAGATGAACACCATCATGACACAAGAAATTAGACCGGAAACCAACATGGTGACAAGAAAATATCAGGATTAAAATTTATAATAGAAAATAAAGAAAAATGTATGCCGTCAGTGGGCTGCATATACTGGAGGCGGGATACGTGGCTTGGATTCGAACGGGGGAGGATGGAACCCACGAACGCTTTACGTACCCCGAGCCGAAGAAAATGATTACACAAATGCAATATGGTGTTCACTAGCTGGTACGGGGGTTATCACACCGATGTCATTTTCTCCAACTTGGAGATAAACGAGGTCGGGGATGGGGCCCCAGGACGAGGAAAAGCGGTACAAATGATGGACACGGGCACCCGGTAGCCCATGGAAATTCACCTCCAAATTAGGAGGCCCATGCCTCCTGGAAACTTCTATAAACCTACTCAACCTGGAGATAATACTATGTTCACATACATAGAGCAGCATCGTGGGAGTGAGAAAGGGCTTGCTTACTTACTTACTTTAAATTATACTCGTGTGCGGCCATTCGGCCCTGTACGAGTTGTTAGTTTGCACACCGTGCAATTTTTAATTTATCGTCGCACACATTTGCCACTTTATCGTGTGCACCGCACACTTATTAGTTAATCATGTCTTGAAGTGGGAAAGGCGGGAAAGAGCTGCAGATGGCGCCTCGACGTCCCAGGATGGCTCCAATTGGTCCAGGGTTGAAATTTTGTTTTTTATTTGTCAAATCAAGAAAAATCGTCGTCTTGCACCTTATTTGTGAATTTTAAATTTTGAATATAAACTGGGCATTGTGGCTGTGAGTTTGGGTTAGTTAGAGAGTGTTAAAGATTTGTTATGTTATAGATAAGGGGTTGATATCCTATTTATAGTAAACATATGCACCGACACTTGATTTCTGTTTACTGATGTGGGGGTGATTCCATTGATTCCATGAGTAGTTACCACATTGTGCGGTAGGACCCTGGGGCTCTGGACTTGATACCACCTTATAGAATTAATTGTTTTTGGCCAGTTCGATGGGTTTGATCTTGGTTTGTTTGGTTGATGCCACCTTGTGCGGCGGGGCCTGATGGTCTGGGTTTGGGACCACCTAATATAGTCTAATTTTTAGTTGGGTGTTATTAGTGTTTTCCTTCCTAATACATGGTGCCTATGCTTACCCTTTTCTACGTCGGTTTTTTAAGTTTTTGGTATGTTTAGATAATCAGTTACCGAATTGTGTGGTAGGTGCTAGTGGTATGGGCATAGGCCACCTTATATTCTTTAATTTTGTTGTGGACCAGTTTACAGGGTAATGTTTCATAATTCTAGGATATTCAGTAGTTGCCACATTGTGCGGCTCGGCCTGATGGTCTGGGCTTAGGACCACCTTACAGCGTGCTAAAGTTTTTGAGAGGTCAGGTTATTCTATATTGTCCCTTGTGATTTCTGCCCGAAGCCTTCACCAAGTATGGATAGATTGAAACAAAAAAATTTTTTGGGAAGCGTTATTCTTGGAGTAGGAAAAAACAAGATAAAACATGCATGATTTGTTAGTAATAATATTATGGGGGCGATAATGTTGTTACTGCCTTGGTGTTCTGCTTAGGTTGATTTTAGTAATTGTGATTTCATTTTTATTTCGTAGTTTCATTCATTATTGATTTTATTATGTTTGTTTTTTAAGATGTGATGTGATTTGGCTTGCCTCTCAGTCCTATCATGGGAGTGGAGTCTCTCCCGCTTCGGAGGGCAGGGATTGGCTCGCCTTTGCGGAGTACCACGGCACCCTAGCGTCCTAGCGATCCTGATATACCAATCCCTCCCCCCCTCGTGCGGGGCCCCTCCTCTCCCGGTTTAGACTGTTCGGGTTTGCCATAGTAAATGGTTTTCTGCACTTTTTAATATTTGTTTGTTTGTTTGTTGTTGTTGCAGTTATCTTTTGTTTACCTCTCTTCCTTCCTATGAAATTATTTTCCTGTTTCTAACCGGGGATTACATTTTTCCTCTTTTTCCTATATCAGAAATGTAGCCTAGGATGTTTGCATACACTAAGTTGATGTTATTATTATTGATTCCTGTATTAAGGAAATTGGGGTATTGGGCTGGGGTTTTCAGTTTTTCTTGTTTTCCTGGAAATTTTTTCTTGCCTCGTTGTAATTGGGGCAGTCATTGAAGACATGGTTTAGCGCCTCTGGGGTGGGACAGTGAGGGCAGTTGATTCGTTTCTCTTTTATCCCTGGCACAAATCTTCCAAAACTGCTGGCTAGGAGTGTTTTGCCAGTTTTTATTCTATTTATAATTTTGATGTCAAACGGATTTGCCAGGTTTGGGGCGACGATATTTGTACAAACCTGCTTGTGTATATATAATTTGCGCCCTTTTTGTGTACTGTTCCATTCTCCCTCCATTTTTTAAAATCAATTTTTTGTTTTATTATGCTGCAAATCTCATATATGCTGTAATCCAGGTGGTGCACTTCTGGGTCATTAAGTTTATTGTTTGCTTCTTTATCTGCCCTCTCATTTCCAGGGATGTTAATATGGGAGGGCACCCACATGAATTCTACGATCTGATTATTTTGTTCTAGGTTTTTAAGTCTTAAGTAGACTTCTCTAATCATGTTTTCTCGACTGGTTGAGTTACCTGATTCCAGAGTCCGCAGCACACTGAGGGAGTCGCTAACTGTGACTGCTTTCGGTGTTTGGCTAGTTTCTATCCATTGGATTGCTTGGATAATAACCCAAAATTCGACCGTATAAATAGAGCAGCCATTTGGTAGCCTCGCCCTCAGGGTGATGTTTTTCTCAGGGATCACTGCTGCTGCTGCAGTCCGTCCTGGGTCTGGGGATTTAGATCCATCCGTGTATATTTGGATGTACCTCTTATAGAGCAGCCATTTGGTAGCCTCGCCCTCAGGGTGATGTTTTTCTCAGGGATCACTGCTGCTGCTGCAGTCCGTCCTGGGTCTGGGGATTTAGATTCATCCGTGTATATTTGGATGTACCTCTTATACCTACTTTCTATTTCAGAGAGGTTTTTAGCCCTTTTTCTATGGGTTGTTCTTGTTTATTTCCATAAGAGAGTGCATTTAGGTTTATTTTTGGCGTTTTGCTGGTCCATGGTGCGGGATCAGGGTAGTTTATGATCTCCGCTTGTATATTAGGGATGTCTAATTCCTTTTTAAGGTCATGGATTTTTTTTCCTCCTGGCAAGTTCATGCACAGTTTGTGTCGGAAGGGCTTATTGCATTTCTCTATTATAGCTCTTGTAGGGTGCGACTTATCCTGAATTGAAATCCTGGTCGTATACCTCAGGAGTAACTCCTCCCGTCTTAGGCTGAGTGGTGGTTCCTCGGTTATAATCCTACATTCGTCCCTAGATGTGCTACCGAGAGCTCCGGTGCAGATAACAAGAGCTTGATGTTGTATACTATCCAATTTTTTTAGCACATTAGGTCGGGCCGATGCGTACACCTGGCATCCATAATCGATTTTGGATCGGATAAGTCTGATCTGTCCCCCAATCGGTACCCCTAAGGTTCCTCAAAAGGTTGAGATCTTGCCCACACCGTCTAACTAGCTCTGGTATATGGTTGCTCCATGTCAGGTGCTCATCGAATAGCATCCCCAGGAACCTAGCCACTTTTTCAAATTGTATCTCCCTACCATTTAAGTTTAGTTTCGGTGGTTGTTTCTTTAAGTTTGTTTTTGGTGTAAACATTACCCATTACTGTTTTACCTGGCGATAGTTTGAAGCCCCACCTATCGGCCCATTGTCCAATCTTATACAGTCCCACCTGTAATCGTCTGACCACAGTTTCACTGGATGGGTTTCCCGCTTTCCAGATTCCACTATCGTCAGCAAATTGAGAGAGGTCCAGATAAGTAGGGTCGACTGACCGATCTAGGTCATTAATCATGATGTTAAACAGAGTGGGGCTTAAGACGCTACCTTGGGGTGTACCGTTTTCAAGTTCAATTGCTTCAGAGTAGCTGTTGCCCACCCTGGTTTGGATTTTTCGGCCTGATAAGAAATTTGATATCCATTTATGCATGCGGCCTGTGAGTCCATAATGGTTTAGTTTCGCAATTAGTCCCTTTGTCCAAATTAGATCATATGCTTTTTCTAAGTCAAGGAATACTGCTATAAGATTACGATCGCTTTCCTTTTTGCATTAAAAGCCAGTCTTATGCTGGACTCCAACCGTACTAATTGGTCTATTGTGGATCTTTTATTACGGAAACCGCTTTTGTTTTGAGATATTACATTTTTGCTTTCCAGGTGGTGCTTCAATCTATTATTTATCATGGTTTCCATGATTTTACATATATTATTAGTGAGGGAGATTGGTCTGTACGAATCGATATCCGCTGGATCCTTTCCGGGTTTCGGAATTGAGATGACAACCGCTTGTTTCCAGCGTGTCGGTATTTCTCCCGATTGCCAAATCAGATTCAGCAGATCCATTATCGCCAGTTCAATATTTTCAGGGAGATTTTTTTTATAGATTTCATAGCCTAGTTGGTCCTCTCCGGGAGATGTGTTTTTTTTCTTGCTTAGTGTAGTGAGAGTGAGAAAGGGCGCAAACACGGTGCTCTTATATAGTCTCCAGGTCAGTGTCCTTTTTGAAGTCCGCGCCAATAAAACATAAACTAAACTTATCTAGTCAACGGAAGGAGGACAAATAAATAAGGAAATACAAACAAAACAAACAAAGGGAGTGCCTCAAACTATCGGAGGAGGAGAAACAGGAAACTCTTTCTCTCCCCACGAGAAGGAGGGAGTCACACCTGTACAGAAATGCAGAACATCTTTCTTTGTCTAGTTTTCTTGTTTTTTTATTTTTATAATCAAAATAATAAATTAACATGTCCTCTATAGGTCAATTCAATAAAAAATAATTCTTTTTTCTTACAAATAAAACCAATAAAAACATCACTGCAAGAAGAACAGATTACAGCCACTAAGAAGGACGTATAACAGTCAATCCAGAGAGACGGAGGAACAACCCTCTCGAGACCCATATAAAACAATATCTTTTTCTTATTATAAAATAAATAACAACTCAAAGAAGATTTGACATTTAATGCTGTCCAAAGAAAAACACAAGATAACAGCATAACATGACACAATATAGCACTAATACATATAGCATACACTGGACAATAAGAATCCCTAGCAAGGATCACAAATCTGGGGTTACATGGCATGGAAAACAGCCACAAGGTATAATGCCTGAGGAGGGGAATACATGCTATACATTAAATATCTCTTTAGACCAAGGGGCAGAACAAATGGGGACCTGGAAACGGGAACCTAAACAAGTACGCCTCATCAAAAATATAACATCAAGAAACCCTAATAAAAAATATGTATAAATAAATTTGTATAAAAATTATATTTGATTTTTTAAATAACCCACAACAACAGACCTTCGGCTGATAAAAACAGATATAAAAAAAACTTTACAATTTTTTGGAACCAAGGGGGTCACCTTAAAGACATTTTAGCTTATATAGCTAGAGGTCCAAGAGGTGTCCAGAAATAAATCATACTTGCGAATGAAAGTTGTAGAGATTTTTCGGAAAGAAAGCAAACCGCACGTAAATCTACTTATACATGAGAAGGAAACTAATACATACCAAGCCGCATACTGCACGTAAGACCACCGGCTATGAGCTATACCCCCATGCTTCAGGACGGAGGACGGACTGCTGTTTTCCTTTGTATGTGACTAAGTATGATAAAGGGAGGAGAGATGTCTCCTCCTTGTACGTATTGTATGAATCAAGAAATTGTGAACATTTAATAATGAATTGACCATTGAAAAATACTGAACTATATTTTGACAAATTAGTGAATTTATTAGTGAAAGGACACTTAAAAACTAGACTTAGTCTACTAATACACAAAGATGCCAGTTCTACATCAGTTTTTCGCTACCACAACTGATAAATCAGATCAAGGCAATATTCTTACCCTAAGCTCAAGAAAATTTGGAACTTCAGATAATAACAGAAAGAAGAACCGCAATCAAAATTTTAATATTAAAAATAAAATAAAAAAGCTTTTTTCTGGTATTTGGAAAGTTAATGCAGGGACATCTCTAAAGCTCTAACCATCTAGTTGGACGGACTAGGTAGTGTCCACAAATAACAAATTAAATCTACCGGATAGGAGTTTTTGTCCCCCGAAGCTCTAGGACGGAGAATGGATCATGGTTTCTTCAGATATGTTCCTTGGATAAGTATGCAAGAATCAAATATTGAAAATGTTAACTTTGAAATATGATTTTTTATTTTAACCAATGACAAGACATTGATACAAATTTTTTGAACCAGTGATGTGACATTGTGAACCTTATATTTTGCTAATAATTTGTACCATAAATATGTACTGTGAATATTACCAGTGAAATCATTAACATGAGAACACTAAACCATTTGAATTCTATTCACGGAAATTGCACGAGGAAAACAAGGGAAATGCCGATTCTACAACATCAAGTCAAAACAAAGTCACGGGCACGGAGAGAGGTAGGAAACCCGGTCAAGCAGTCGCCAGGGAACTCGAAGAATTGATGTAACGCACCTGAGAGTGGAAGATAGACCAACAACGTCAGAGAGTCTAATATCACTAAAGGCCAAGAGAATAAAGATAGAGGACATAGAAGCCTTCACACAAAATGAAAAAGGAATGTACTTCCTACATCCAAAAGGAGAGAATCCACTTTTGAGCAATGGTACCATACAAATAGGAGGGAAATCGGCACAAATAATAGATCCACCCGAGGTAGAGAAATAGAAATCAAACATGTTGAACTATATATATATATATATATATATATATATATATATATATATATCTGGAATTCTCATATAGATACCGTTGAGAGATACAGAAGAAAGAAAGGAGCAAATACAGGACTTGCAAATTGCAACATACACACTTTTCCCAATAATACAAACAAGAGTGAGAATTATTCTGATATGTATGTCAAATTTGAAGAAGATGAAGAAAAAACCCCTATATATATATATATATATATATATATATATATATATATATATATATATATATATATATATATATATATAATACTTTCTTCTGTATACACAGGTTTTTGGTAAGAACGTGGTATAGAGGATGCATCTATCACAGAAAGTACTCAAAATGTAAACAGACAAGACATGACTCAAGGAAATGTACGCAAATAGTGACAGCAACAATGCCAACAATACCAAAGATAATAGAGAGCACAACAAATAAGAATCAACTGACTGAAACTCCACCACCGAACAGAAAGAATTACCAACAGGAAGGAACACAGCAGTAGATAAACAAGCAGCAATAAAAAAAAGCAACAGCAACAACGATGCATATAAGCGAAATGCAAATCTTCCCGAAGCAAAACACAATGAAAGCAAAAGAAAATACAGCAGAAGAAAATATCGCAGAGGAAAATACAGCAGAAAAAAATTCGAATAAAAAGACGGAGAAAAAGACAAAGAGACCAAAGGAAAACAAGAACATGTGTGTGTGTGTGTGTGTGTGTGTGTGTGTGTGTGTGTGTGTGTGTGTGTGTGTGTGTGTGTGTGTGAGAGCGTATAAATGCACCATGAGCTAATGAATATTTACAAATGTATAATATGTACTAATAAAATACTAATGCGAACATAACACAAGATAATCAAACCCTAAAATATGATAGTTTATAACAAAACTGATACTATACAAACATAACTTGACAAAATAATCAAACTTTAACATATAATATAGTAAAAACTAATCGAGAAAGAGAAGAAAGAGAAAGACGAACATACATGCACGCAATATACAAGAATGCAAATTCGTAGATTTATAACAAAACTGGAAAACTTGAAAATTACACCGACACAGGACCGTCCCAGGACATCAAGAAAAACAAAACAACAAATATACACAGAAAGGAAAACAAAATTAAATGGACCAGAAAATAGAAAAATTATAACAATATCTTAAAGGCAAACGTGACTATTCTTCAATAACTCACTTAGGGAAGAAATGAATGTAAACCCGACCGACAGGGAATACCTGAAGAGAGGGGAGTACGGACCTGGAACCCCTAAAACAAGAAAACTTGAAAAATAGGAGGAAAAAAACAAACAAAGAAGAACATCCCTCAAAACTTTTTACGTCAAAATTTTAACATTAAAATAATTTAACCTTTTGGTATTTGGAACTTTGAGGGGTCTTTTTCAATGCTCTAACTAGCTATATATGCTGGGCAGGACTAGGATTTTACCACAAATAAATCGAATCGGACTACCCCATGTAGGTGAAAGCATCATGGACTATCACCAATCTGGGCCACGACTATTTGGAAAAGAAGAATTTGTGGAGAAATAAGGTTGTCTGAATAGAGTTTTACTCTAAGGACCTGAACTGCGAATAAGTTTGAGGAAAAGAAGATCAGTGAAGAGATGTCACTTATGTTAACTGACTTTGGTTAACAACCCTAATGGTCTTTTAAGGGCCACCCACTCTAGAAAAAAGATACTACTAAAATTGCCATTGGTGTTTTATGTATGTTTGTCTCCGTGTCCGTATAAACCTATAAACCTATTTAACATAAAATTTCCCCTTGTGCCCTATAAACCCATTCCACTATTCAACCTATGGACAACTTTGACATAGAATTTCCCCTTGTGAACCATAAACCCTTTTGTCCCTATAAACCAATATCCCTATTCAACCTGTGGACAAATTTAACATTGGATTTCCCCTTGTGCCACATGAAACCTTTTGGCCCTATAAACCCATTTCCCTGTTAAACCTATGGACAAATTTAACTTAGGATTTCCCTTGTGCCTCATACAGCCTCCACCATGTTAACCTACGGCGGAATGTTAATTTCCATTGTGCCTCCAGCGCCCTCACTACACTGCTATTATTACTAAAAGGTACTTATTGCCGTATTTATTAGTTCCGCTTTATTAATCTTTTACTAGGTAATAATCCTATCAAAACCGGCAAGTGCAGATAAAAGTGTTATAATTTTTTAAATATTGAATATAATAGGCCAAAAAATTTCTTCATTGAGCAAAAGATATTTTAACTGTCGTTGTAAACGAAATTTTTAATTTTTGTTTATGCTCAAAACAATCATTTACAAAAGAAGGTAACTGTTTTCTTTCTTTTTTTTAATGATTAACTAATTAGCTAGTAAGTAACATCTTTCTAATAAATATTTATTGTTTAAGAACAACAAGTGTTACGAAGCCATACAAGATCAAAGGTAGAGATAAAAAAAAAATACAAACATACCAAAAACTACATACAAGATCGCAACAAAAAAAAAAAAATTACGAAGCCATAGAAGATCAATGGTAAAGATCACAGTTTGCCGAAACCGACATTGTTTGATGATATAGACCGAATCTGTAATGGGCCGACTTTGCTATGGACCGAATCTGTAATGGGCCGACTTTGTTATGGACCGAATTTGTAATGGGCCGACTTTGTTATGCTCTTATTCCGTAATGGGCCGAGTATGTTATGGGCCGAGTTCTCCAGTTACCCTAATTAACAACTATACTACAAATCAACAATGCCATATATGAATATTATTTATAAAATAGATAAAACCTAATAGTGAGTTAATCTTGCTGTATCATGTGTTCTGACTGACGTTGCTAGCCTTGATGTCATGTGTATCTGAAGTATTTGACATATATATAAAGATTTTAATATAAATCTTTCCATTATGGTTTTAATGGGCGCAGTCTTAAGTGTGAATGTCAAATTTGTAAATGCCCTGAAGATTTTAAAAACTATAAGCGAATTTGCTTATCAAACTCGAAATATAGGGACACAACTAAGGGTGAGTCCGTTATATTAGCACATGTAATGATGCATCGAGTTGGAGGACATAGTGAAACCCGACTTTGAATGAGAATCATAACGGACATGCGCAATATATTGTGCAAAGTAATACATGTAAGTTATAAAGTAACAAGTTATAACAGAACAATTTACGCGGGAAAATATAAATGTATTTAATGACTAAACGTACACATATGCAAGTTTATTAACTACAATTTGTCATTTCATTTATAATATTTTTTAGTCCTTTTGTATTTATATATCAACCAAACACAGGAACGTCGACTTTGAATGAAAAATGGGAGTGCGTTGCAATTTAGAGACGAGACGGTAGACTTAATAATATTTCGTATATTTGGTTTGGATTTGGGTCGATTTGGATTTGGGTGGATTTGGATCGGATTTGGGTGGATTTGGTGTGGATTTGGTAGATTTGGGTGGATTTGGGTGTTTCGTAACACCGGATATACCATGGGTGATATACAAGTTTTGTAAGCTATTGTTATTGTGCATGTAATGATAATTAAAGCATTAAAACTTTAGCTTTGAATTTCATGCGTGTTCTTTGCCTGTGTAAAATAATATTTCCGAGCTGGAAAAATAATTTTTGATATTGTCATTGAATTAAATGTTACAAACACTTACATGTCTTTCTTCATTCTTTTCTGTAACGGAGCATGCGCATAAACACATGACGATAATAGTGTCTTGTTGTACATATACACATTATGTAAACATAACACTACATGAGCTGAGTCCCTCTCAAGCTTTACTCACTAATAATAATAATAATAATAATAATAAATATATACTAATTATATATATATATATATATATATATATATATATATATATATATATATATATATATATATATATATATATTCATTACAGTCATCATCATGGTGATGAGGACAAAGACAGACATATGTTGACATTGATGATGATAATCACAATGACAACAGTGAGGATAAAGTGTTTATTTATTATCTGATGGTGAATATATACTTAATAAATTTTGTTTGAGAAATAAAGTATTTTCAGCGTAGACTTTAGCGATAATAATAACTACCAATACAAATCGTTTTTCTTTCTTCTTCTTCTTCTTCTTCTTCTTCTTCTTCTTATTATTATTATTATTATTATTATTATTATTATTAATGGGTATCAAGGAAGTATTGTATTACATACAAAATGAAAGTATTCAACGGAAGACATTTTTCAAAATATTTTGATATCTCTTCTAAATGACTATTTCTGTATACACGGCACACACACACCTGGTAATATAAGAAAGTTTGTTTTATTAGACTATTAAACATACTCAGTGTCACCCTAATTCAGACCTGTCTTGACATCAGAAAACGATACTTCCGGATCTCAATTTCACTTTAGCATTCGATTTGATGATTGGCATTATTATTATACTAAAGAAATGACTTCAATCGTAAGACGAGGCGTAAGAGGCATATACAAGCTTTATGTCGGGAATCTTCCATGGACAGTATCCAGCAGTATGTTCTAAAATACAAGTGTTAAAAGTATAACTTTTCGTATACTTTAAAAGAAAAGCGCTGGGGTCATATTGTGTTGTTGAACACATTGACCTTGCCGGTCGCATGTATCACGCATTTTCGTTTGATGAGGTGACCGAAACACGTTATTCACCACATATGGCTGAAACAAGCTTAATATTTTTTTAAAAAAATATTTTAAAAAAAATAAAAAATCATCCGAGTTACAAAAGTTACTCAGATCAATGCTATGAACTGTTCTGACCCTACGTACGCTACTATAAAGGAGATTGTGTTCACCGTTACAATGAAACGTATACGGTACCTGGAAGTTTCACCCAATGGACGTTTTGGCCCAAGACATTTCGCCCCACTTCATTGACGTACCTGGACGTTTCGGCCCAAGACATTTCGCCCCACTTCAATGGCCGTTTCGGCCGAAGACATTTCGCCCCACATTCAGTGGACATTTCTTATCTACAACGACCTAAATTCCCAACAAATGTGATTACCCTTCATCATAAAGTTCAGTTTTCGTAACTGCGAAAATAAAAGAGTATCGCAGTATAGAAAATAATGATCACTGTAAATGATAGATTAATTTTCTGATCAGTCTTACATAAACGAAGAAAAAGGGGAAAATATTGTCAGATATAATGACAGGCTGAATGTAAATCAAACAAATTGAAATGGGTCCGTAAATCAAATAGTCTAAGTATAAGCCTATTCTTCTTCTTCTTATTATTATTATTTTTATTATTATTATTATTACTGTCTCCTTCTTTTAAGAGGATAGCTTGTCTTACTATCTCTTTTCTTTTCTATACTCATCATCAATCATTTGCAGTCGTTAGGTCCATACACTAGAGGGTGACGAAACATGGAAAAAAAAGAATACATTTTCTCAAAGACTTGTTTCAAATATAATTATAATTTCAAAAGAACACCATTTTAAATGAACATATATGATTATCTAGCAAGTGTTCTTTGGGCTTAATTACAACCAGGTAGCTTGTTTGATCTTCGTAGTTAGAGAATCCACTCAATGTGGTATCAATGTATTTAAGCTGAGGCAAGGTTTTGAGTAAGTCATGGAAGCTTTATTGCAAAGGAAATAAAATATTAGCACATATGTTTTGAATAAAAAAAAAAATGTAATTGAATTTAAACATTCATATTTATTAAACGATGTCAGAACATACAATGTCACGGTCCAAAACGTCCAGTAAAGTGGGGCAAAATGTCCATTGAAGTGGGGTGAAATGTCCATTTGAAGTGGGGCAAAATGTCCATTGAAGTGGGGCAGAATGATCTGGGCCGAAATGTCCCTAATTCAATGTATACATATAAAGTTCACAAGAGACAGCATAGGTTTTTATAAATTCTTATAAAATTTCTGATTAGTATTATAACTTGCAGATGTTAACATATTCTGATTTGCCAATTGCATTTTTCTTCAATGAAACTGACATTATAAGCTCAAATCGTTTGTTGCAGGCATAGGCACTTGTTTTTGTAAGTAAAAAAATGGAGGAACTAATAACGATGCCTACTCCCCTTCTGCCAGTTAAAAGAGGTAACTAATTTGAGCGGTTAAAAAGAGGTAACTAATTTGAGCAGTTTGAAATCAGAACCCTCACTGATTCCTTGCTAATTTTCTTACACCATCAGCTCGTTCAGCCACTCTTACACTGTGTCACTGGAGAGGAGACCTTACAAACTTTTTCCCCTTGTACGATTGAAGAACCTTACTGATCATTTAATGGCCACATTTAAATTGTATGTAAAGTTTCACTGTTGCTTTGTATCTTGTCTACTTAAATAAAGTCTGGAGGGTATACACTTCTAATATGTTGTGCAGTTAATAGGCTCATATGTGTCAATAGAGTTTTAGGATGAGGAATCCTGGATTCTTCACTCATGGAGTCCCCAGCATATTTCTTTTAGTCCCAGGCATAAACTCACAAGTCCCTCACTTTCAAATGGATAGAAAGGAAAATGAAAAAGTACATAATCATTATTTCATTACATATCTGGATTAAATTCTCAACCACATAGTATCACATTAGAGAGAAACTATTTTTGAGTAATTGTCCAAAAAACTTTATATCATACAGCACTCTACCATTTGCAAACTAGTTTTTCAGATGAGTTAGTTTCTTTTTACTATTCTTGGACTTGACAAATGTATGCATGGCATTCTGGTTATCTATGTCTTCAAGTTAAGGCTGCTCCTCCATTGTTCTGATTACTTTATTCACTATTTCATTGTACTGAACTGTGTTCCTTTGCAGTCATCATTTTTCACGCCAATTTCAAGAGTTTTTGCAACAGCATATAGTCTGTCTTTCTTGCATAGCGCGCCAATGCTCAACAACAATTAAATGATCCAGGTTAATTTCATGATGGCTAAAGGCTGATAGCTGCAAGTTAGTATTTCCATTTTGAGTGAAAGAATTTTGCTTTCCAGCAGTCTTACACCACTCACAAACTGGTTTTAATGTACCATCTGATTCCAGTTTTTTAAACCAGAGAACTGCTTTTCCCACTCAGGTCTCTAAGTTCTCACATTTGTAGTTATGCCACCATTTTTATCAGCGACCTCCAACATAGTCAAGATGGAGTCAGCATTAAATATACATTCTGAGCTTGAGTTCTCTTTGTTGTCTTTACTTGTGCTATCACTTTTGTCTATTTTTTGCCTTTTATTAGCTTTAGTGTCATTTTCATCGCCAAGTGCATTTCCTGAAAAATGAAAACAGATTTTTCAAACTAATTTTTATGAGTAAAAGTACTTTCGGCATTCTCTTTGAAAAAGTGTCTAGTGATACTGTAGTTCCCTTGTCTAAATCACATGTACTGAAGTAGCAGTTATTATTATTATTATTATTGCATATTAATGATTGGACAGTATTGTCCAACTCGAACTCTGAGAAAGCTTTGATTACTTTCATGATTTGTATATGCATCATCACCAATTTAAACACCATTAAAATAACAAAGGGCATTGTTTATTTGCTGCACAATTGCAGGTGCTTACATACACATTCAACAGAACATCAGTTTCTTTAAAATCATCACATCAGAGAAGAATCAACTGCTAATTAGTCACAGTGGCTTCATGCCTGTTTACCTCAGTCTAGCCATTAACTTTGCTACAGATCGTCCATGGTTGACCAAAAATATAAAAAGGGGAGCATCACTGGGGAAAATGAGGCATGTAACAGGGATGCATTACACGGAGAAAAGGTGCATCCTCAGAAAATTTCAAGTGTATTTTACCTGTAAACTCTTTTCCCTGAGAGCCCTGAGGCTGGGTTCAATTCTGATGGTTATTGTTTGTTACAGTTCAGGGATAGTCTGAATGGATAGTCATAGTGACATGGGGTTTACAATAAAAGACTTCTTATAATACCTAGTTGGACCTAATTGCAAATGGTCCCAATTAGGTTCGAAACGACACACCTCTGCCACATTTCAATATGATCCATGATACACAGCCTACGATATGATACATTATTGATACACATATCAACTTGATAGTCCTTTCATCTTTAGAAGGTATGTCAGTGGTAGGATGGTGCCGTTTAATACATGTGTATGTGTTGACATATTGGTTATATTTCCAGAATGCAAATTACAGATAGACATAGACTTATTATCTGTTCATATGTCATTTTTATTCTTGACAAGATAAAAAAAAAATACTTCCAAACATACTACCTGTTGTCAGTGACTTTAAATCAACTTTTTAGGCCATTTCAGGCTGCTCCAGTTGGTCAGATGCTGGACTCATTTTGGTCACTACGCCATTTGCTTATTTTGCACTGCACGAATGCTTTAAAAAATCTTATGACCTATTTCATGTCTTCACTTAAAGTTGGAAGGCATAATGGTGTTATCCTCAAAGCAGAAGAAATAGTGCAGTTTCCTTGTGCAAGGAAAATCTTATGTAGAACACGACCGAATGTGGGAGTGGAGATAACTAACAACCAAATCCATCACATTGTACTTCCAGCAGATGCAAAACAACTACCGCATCCACAGGCACTCATATCTGTCAGTAAAAAAGGAAATTATTGACAACACCCACTGCCCTTCTACAAATTAACAAGGTGGCTATAACTACTAACCAGTGTGGTTTGGAATGTGCCCACTTGCCGATTCTGTATTAATTTGTTCTTTTTTTAATCTAGTCGTCATGTTCATTTGCTGATTACATATATCAGCAAAAAAGGAGATATTCCAAACTTGTTCCCCATGTACAATTTAAGTACTTTACAGATCATTTAAAAGCCACTTTTGCACGATGTTTCTATGTTACTTTGTATCTGTTTGGCTGTTGTTTGGATGCCAAAGACATCCAGCGTAATGCAATTACAAGCTGCAGTTAGTTCTGATTGGTGATTATTGTTTTCCCTGGACTTGAACAAACAATTACCACCAAATAGAATTGAATGTAACATATTTCACTGCGTGACACACCAAAAGGGCAGCCTTCAAATTCAATCCAAGTAGACAAGATATGAAGCAACATAAACTTTGTGCAAAAGTGGCTATTAAATGATCAGTAAAGTACTTAGATATATATATGGAGAACAAATCTGGAAAGTCCTCTTTACATTGAAATATGTTTTCAGTGGCTGAACATGCTGACGGAATAAAATAGTTAGCATGGAATTGGTAAGAGGGCGGGAATGAACCATGTGAGTTAGTCCCCTTGTGTTAATTTGTAGGAGGTGAGTGGGTGTTGTCAGTAGTTTTTATTTTTTATTGACAGAAATGAGTGCATATGCCTGATACAGCTGTCTCAGATGAGTTCTCAATTTAAAGAATAAAAAGGTACACAACTAATAATTATTCACGGATGCTGAAGATTAAAGTAACTTGTATAGGGTAAGTATAATTTTGTATAGATTTTTCACCTCTTGTATCAATATGGGTATCGATATGGTAAAAAAAAAGATACATCGATATATCGATTAATCGTTTCATCCCTAGTACCAATCAGACTTGAATATGGATGCCTTTTATTTTTTTTGTAGAAGGCCATTTGATAAAAAAGATAGAAACAGGGTAGTATTCTCTAAGTGTAGAGTAAGGGAGGAAGTCACATAATCACATACATATAATAGAATATACTCATTACAGAACTTGCAAATTATTTTTCCTTAGCTTAAAGGCAAAATATATAAACTGTGCTGTTATTATTTTTACCTCATCAAATTTATTACAAAGTAAATTGCAAATTATTTCATAAGATGGTATTCACAAGAGTACTTTGGAAGAAACTTAAATCTTAATTTGGAATATTGTTGTTATGTTAATAAAGAATGGAATTCATGTTCAATTTCACCACTGTGACATAAATAACATAATCTATGTGCCCTGTTAAAAAAAATTTTGTCCTGCTGTAACTATATTGATAAGTTCTTCTAATCTAAAGAGAGTGTACAAACATCTTATTTCTTTATTTTCATGTACATATAAGTATTTTGCGCATTCTATAAGACTTTTGTAATTCCTATAATTCTGTAAAGGGGTTGATCCATTTACTTCTTCATGCGACTCTTGCAAGTTACAATCCATTAACCATTGTCTAAATTGCGCAATAAATAAATCAACATCACCAATACCCTGTGATATCCACACACAAAAAAACCCATATTTACAGAGTAGTTGTTTGATATAAGTTGCAGAAGTTATTCTGTCACTATTATCATGTATGTTTAGCATCTGTTATTTTTTCCTGGGATATCTATAGCTAGGCATATGTAACAATATACACTCATAATTGCATGCATCAAATATAACAGTCAATATACATATTATAATGTCCACATTCACCAGGAGCTCCCATGTTTGAAGACTCTCTTCCAAGAAATGGATAAAATGTATGGCACCCCGACAAAAGCGTGCAGGACAAAAACGCGCTGACAAAAGCACGCAGGACATGATCGCACAAAGACGAAAGCCTACAACAATTACCATTTTGTGTCTCAGTAAAGAAACTAACAAATACAGCATTAAAGATCATTAAGCATCGTTTATTAATTAATATCAATATTGCCTTAAAGATCAAATAACATCATCTATTCATTAATTTCTCAATATGCAGAAATATGGCGTTAAAAATCAAATAACATCATATATTCATTAATATCTCAATATGCAAAACGTTCAATGACTATGTCTAACGCCAGATTGATAGCGTTCGATCTGCACGTGATCTTGCTCCTTGCAGAAATGGTTGATCAACTTGTAAACCGACGGATGATGACAATCGACTGTTTGCTGGAATGACCGATGCCAAGCCTCCACTGAATTGTTGGTATGTGGCAGATTGTCGTTCACTTGATCACGCATTTTCCACAAGTCGATCGGAAATCTCGGATGTGCTTCTACCCTTCAGGTTTTGTTGGCGCACTTGTCTGGGGTTTTAAGCTGCGTGCTTTGACAGCGCGCTTTTGTTGGGACACCAAAATGTATAGAACTATTGATGGAATTTCTACATAGATTTTCTATTCTTGTATCCCCAAATCTCAGATGAATAGAGGAGAATGGGCTTGTTATGAACATGAAATAATTTGAACGCAGTGTGTGACATCATGATAGTAACCATCTTGAAAATCTTGCCATAGCTATGTCTCCTTGACAAATGTTGAAAGGGGCAAAATTTACATTTACTTCATTATCAATCTTTCCCCATTAAAAAAATTGTATTTAGGAAGAGTGCTTTAAGATGGACACATCAGCCGTAGTCAGAAATGCCAAAAGGATGATCAACTGGGCTGTGTCCATAGACCTCCAGGACACATACCTACACATTCCCATTGTCCTCTCCCAAGGGAAATTCCTGTGGTTTTGTCAGGGCAAGGAGGTCTTTCAATTTCTCTTCCCTTTGGTTAAGCTTCCTCTCCCAGAGCCATTACCAGGGTGTTGGGAGTAATAGCAGTAAGATCGTTAGGGGTTTCTATAACCCAGTATTTTGACTGGTTGATACACAACATTTTCAGACATGCCTTACTAAGAGAACGTCACTTTGTTGGAAGACAGTGACTCATCTGGGGTAATCCCCAAGCCAAAGAAGTCAGATTTGACTATTTCTCAAAATTTTACTTACTTGGGGATGAATTTCCTCACAAATCAAAGGACAGTTTGTGTTCCCCACAGAAGGATCACACAGATATGGTCCCTCATACCAAGAGTGTCCAAGAAGACTTCGTTGACTGCTTACAACTACCTCTGTCCTGGGGAACCTGAATGCAACAGCAGATCTAGTTCCCCTAGGAAGACTTCATATGAAGCTTCACTAGTTCCTGCTGCAAATTGGAGACCTCATAGGGACCCCTTTTTAGTTCAGATTCCTTTGGCATCCAGATTTTGACACCACCTGAGTTGGTGGCTAAATTAGGACAAGTTTGTGGACAGAGTTCTGATACACACCCTCAGAACCTCATTCTTTCCTGTATACTGAGACCTCAGATTCTTGCTGGAGTGCTCACCTAGAGACTGAGGAGGTATTTCTTCAGGGCTTGTTGTCTTGGGAGGAATCTTCTCTTCTTATCAGCAACCTAGAAACTTGGGCCATTTTCCTAGCACTATAGGGGTGCATCAACTTCAAAAACACCACTGTGTTATGGTCAACATGGACAACACATCTGTTGTGGCATATCTTGGAAGTTTGGAACCTCCTCAGATGAACAACTTTGGAGTGGATCACTCTGAGAATCCTGCAAATTCCGGGCAAGAGAAATGTCCTAGCATACAGCCTATCCAGACAGGGATGTCCAGTTCTGTCGGTAGAGAGACTTTTTCAACTATGGGAAAGGCCAATAGTAAACTTATTTGCAATAAGGTGAACAACAAGCTACCACTTTATGTACTCCAGGTCCCAACAGGAGTGCATAGGTGTTGGATGCCTTCAGTCTGAACAGGATTGACTGTGTGCCTGTGCCTTCATACCTATCAAGTTTTCTACTTGTAATTAGAATGTTTGGATTTATCTATGCTTTATATAGATTACTCATTTAGATGGATCACAACTGTGGTTATATCTTAAATCCCAGGAATTGCAGCTACCGGTAATAAAGTAATTGATTAGGGCTCATTTTCATATGCCTGACATATGTTGGACGGTATCATACTATGTCCACTTTTGGTAACTGCACAATCACTTGCATTCTAAACCATGTACCTTCACCAGATTTATGGATGTCTTGTGCCAGGGGTAAACTTTTTAAAATTTCCATTCTGTAAGTTAAGCTCTAGCTCACATATCTTGACCAAACTCTTCGGTGATTTGCACATGTGGGCAAGAAAGACGGCTGCATGTGTTGAGTTGAGGATCAAAAGATCAAAGGTCACAGTGACACCAATGGGAGGGGGGGGGAAGTAGTCAGCAATGGGTTCGTGTTATCCAGGATCAGCCATGCCCTATTATTTCCTACATATACCCCCCAAAAATATACCTGTGTCCTCAAAAAAGTTTATGTTGCTGATAGTGTACAGCTGAAGAAGAAAAAAAATTGGCATTATGGCACAATTTTTAGTTCAAGTACATAAAAGTTCATATTCTCTTTTCATTTCAAGATCACAAAAATTGCAGCACAGAGTCTTTATTCCTAATCTTTCAAATGCATTATTGTGGCTTCTTAAAGTATTGGTTGTGTTTCTGTCCTTGGGATGAAAATTGCAAATTTATAGAAACAAATTCTTGAAACATTCATTTTGTCATCTACAGTGAAAATACTGATTATTGAGACCCATCTGGATATGATGATTTAGTCTGAAGAAACAGAATGTCAAGAAAATTGATATTATTAAATTAAGGATTTCAATTTTCAAGTAACATGGCGCAAGTCCATATGAGCAAACATTATGGATGATCATTGTCTAGATAACCAATGCTTTACTGTAATATGTCTCACTACTGCATTCTTAAGATGATAATTGATTAATATGATAGGAAAAAAAAATGTAATACAAATATTTCAGTGTTGCTACCAAAGAAATTTGTGTATTTCTTTTCAGATGATTTAAGACAATACTTTGAAAAGTTTGGGCCAGTTAGATCTGCTTCTGTTAAATTTGTAAGTAATTTTTGTTGCTGTTGTAATTTTGTTTTATTTATACCCAACCTACACCAGTGTATCATTTTGCCATCAACTTAATTTGGAATCTTTTGAAAATGTTATTTGCTACTTTAGATTTGTACTGATGCTTTCATTATCGTTGAAATGTGTGGGGATTATGTGATCCTGCCCATGCGAGCATGTGTAATGTCCTGCAGTTGACCGTTCAAGATACAGACTTGAAACTTTTGGTTATGATCGTGTTTGGTCTGCAGAAACATACAATGGTTTCAGAATTTCAGTCCACCAACCCTGGGGGTGGAGTTGGGGTGGGTGGGTGGAGGCATAAGTATATATATCTGTATATCAAATATATGGTGATTTCAGGAATTGTGTTATATAGCAAATGTCTTACTACACAATTTAAGATAGAGACTTTACATTTTTGGGGGATGATTGCGGGTGTTCTGCATACGTGCAAAAAGTTTTAACATTTTGATCCACTCCCGGGGGTAGGGCTGGCTAATTGGACCCATAATCAGTATAGATTATCGGTCTCATTATATAATCTATTTCTAATTGTTTTTCTGCATATGCAAAAAAAAGGACTCCAAAGATTATGAACGTAATTGCACTGATGGGCCTGAAAAATGCACCACATCATCCTAAATTGCAGATCTGTTGAGATGACACTAAGGGAGATAATGATAATATTTTTAAATTAAAATTCTTCCAGTGATTTATTTTTCCTTTCCATGCCATATTATTGAATGTCGAGAAAGACAAGGATGGCCCAGTCACCATCTTTGTGCCCCAAAGATGGTGACAAACAGACACCTCACAACCACAAGAAAGCTTGACCCATATTTCTCTGAAATGAACCCAGTTTAAAGTGCACTTCATTTTATTAATTTATCATGTGGATTAGATAATTTGTCAAGTTCTACTGTAGCATCTTCCATGACTATGACACATCATCTATGAAAGAAACAGTGGCACAGAAATTTAGTGCCAGGTAAGAACTGAATGGAATTCCCTGCTCTCTTTCGTTGAGAACATACACATTTATAAGTTGATTTTGTCATGTCAAACTTCCATGGTTGAGATGAGGCAAACTAGTTCTGAATTCAATTTTTAAGAATAATTAACATAGCGATAAAATGTCTTTTTAAAACACTGATTACCTAAGTTTTGTATTGCTAATAATTTTTAACACGAATTGTTTGATTAATTGCACCAGTCCTACCCCCCTGTAGGAGGAGATAGGGGTGGGGCGAGATGAAGGATGCAAGGAGGTAGGGGTGGAATGAGATGGGTGACAGGATGGGGACACTTCTGCATATATTTATATATATATATATATATATATATATATATATATATATATATATATATATAAGGGGGATTTCTATAAAGCTTGAATTTTGCAACTCTATTTAAATAACATTTTGGAGCATGCTGTATGCATATGTGTTTCAGATGTCCTTCTTAATATTAGAAAGGTGTTCATACATTTTTGCTTTGTTATTTGTGTATAAGTCGAGTCCAGCTTAAAACAACATAGACCCTTATCAACCATCACATAATACACCAGCAGATCAGGGTGTGGTTTTTTTATACTGATTACTCCTAACAAACTGCATGGACCCAGATCTGCTGGTGCATTATGCGACAGCAGAACTGGGTCTGTGCAGTTTGAAGTTGGACTTGACTTACAAGTATTTTAGGTAGTTAATGCTGTAGCACCATAAGACAATATTTTTCATTGCTGATTCATGAATATGTATCCTTCCACAATAATTTTATTCTTTTATTTTTTATTTTACATTGAATTGTCCACTATAAAAGGTGCTATTGTATAATAGATACAGGTTATTATTATACGTGTACTGTCTAATATTTTGGGTGGATGAGATTACACATACAATCCTCTTGTCATTATATACTCTGATAACTAGCATTGGTCTCCACAAATTACCGTAAGAAGAGAAAAAAAAGACAAATATTTAAATAAATATGCTCTTGTTATTTTTTGGTCAATTTCTGTCATAATTTTATTTATGACACCTAATAATCATATAATTACAGTATGTCTGGTGGGTTCAAACAAGGTTTTGAGTTGTAGTGGTCCTGTTGTAAAAAGTTGGATGACATCATGATTTCATTTATAACACGTAATGATCGTATGATTGCAGTATGTCTGGTGAGTTCAGACAAGTTTTGAGTTGTAGTGGTCCTAATGTAAAAAGTTGGATGACATCATAATTTCATAATGTTTGTCCTTTTCGACATATATTAGCTTATAACATTGTACAGGGAAATATTGTTCGGTTGCCTCCTATTTGAAGTCAATGGGACAGAGTGAGACTATTTAATATTTATTGTTGCAGTTAACAAATTTAATATTTTACTTGGCATTTCTCCATTTAAATTTTGCCTTATTTTGAAATCCTTAAATATACATGTATCTATACATATTATACCTATTTCAGTGGTTTTATCTTGTTTTTCAGGACCTCAACACAGGTCTAAGTAAACATTATGGATTTGTGCATTTCTTTGAACGTGATACTTACAGAGCAGTGCAGGCGGAGGAGAATCACGTACTGGAAAATGTCAAGGTATATCTATTATAAGCATGTACATTTACTGTGTACAGAGTTAAGCAACACATGCATAAATGTTAAAACATAATTGTATGAACAGCAGAGCATTGAAGTTCACACTCCACTGATTTTGGGACAAAAACCACTGAATCAGTGTCGTATCAATCAAGTCTCCTGGTATACACAAATGTTTGTCATGTAAATAATCCTGAAATTGTTGAATTAAACAAGTCCAACATTCTCAAAGCTACAGATAATTAGGTCCAATATTTCACACATTTTTGTGTGAGTTGCAATAATCCATTCACGATGAATTGGCTTGATTAATAACATTCTAAGTAAAGTCTAGTGGTTAAATTTCATTCGTACATGAAGCAGGCTCAAACAAAGGAGTGATTCCATTGTTTTTCAAATTTTTTTAGCATCTGTGCACTTTGATGGTGTCGGAACACATCAAATGTTGATACTGTTTGCTAATTGCATTGAGCAATGGGCAGCTGGTCACGTGTTTGATTAACATGTGGAATGATAAAATTATCCGAAGTGACTGGGATCTAAGTTGAATTTTACCACTCTTGCTGCTGTGTTAACGCCATGCTTATCAGAAAATAATTGATGGTGCAACTTTATGTACAGTGTTTTAAGGAAGAGTTCATACATGTACTTTAATAACCAATTAGCTTAGTGTTTTTGGCTGAATTGGCTCCCTTTGATATAGAGTATAAGTGATTGATCTTGACAGGTGTTTGATTTGTGCTCCTACAGATGGTAATATTGTTTTAACCATTGAAGCTACCACCATTTGTTGTCGGCATGGTTTTGTTCTTTTGTATTCTTTATTTGGGGTATCTGCAGAGGTTAATTCACAAAATTAAATACCTACAAATATGCAAACTTTGACAGGCAAAACCACGAATTTAAGTACCCACAAAAATGTCTTTTTTTTTTTACAAAACCACGAAAATTGAGACCCACAAATATAAATGATACTACAGTATTTGTAATTTATTTCATGCAGATATTTAAACAAATTGCAGTTACAGTACAACAAATATTTTCAGGGGAGGTTGCCATGGTCTAGTTTCTTCATAATGCAATGCAAGTGCCCCTATCCAGCATCCAAGTAGATATGATAAAGGGTTAATATGACAGTGCCTTTTAAGAAAACCTCTGCATTTCTTTGCTGAATGCGCCAACATTTACTAATTGCTGTTACATATCATATGTTGTTTTTAAAGTTTCAAACATGGTTCTTTTATATCACAATCAAGATGCAAAACTAACACTAACTCTCAAAGACTGCACTATCCATACCCTTTGAGGTCTTTGTTGAGTAATTTTCCTGCCACTGATACCGATAAAGTATGCATTATTTTCCTGCCACTGATGAAGTATACAACGATTACATGTTCATGCACATGGGGGTATTAATATTTTCTGCTTGTCATGTAAAGGGAAATATTAGTACATGTATCATATATACTCGTGTATATTCGAGGCCCAAATGCAAACAACATAGACCCTGATCTGTCATCACATAATGCGCCGGCAGATCAGGGTCTATGTTGTTTGTTCTACTGATTAGTCCTTACAAACTGCATAGACCCAGATCTGCCAGCGCTTTATGCACCGGCAGATCTGGATCTATGCAGTTTACAGTTGGTATCGGATTATATGCGAGTATATATGGTACTATAGTATTTTCATTACTTTGATTTATGATTATTCTTTGTATACAGTAGCCTTTGATTATCAGTTGTCTGTGTGCACATTAGTCTTTGATTTATCATTATTCTGTGTGTACAGTAGCCTTTGATTTATCATTATTCTGTGTGTACAGCAGCCTTTGATTTATTATTCTGTGTGTACAGTAGCCTTTGATTTATCATTATTCTGTGTGTACAGTAATCTTTGATTTATAATTATTCTGTGTACAGTAGCCATTGATTTATCATTATTCTGTGTGTACAGTATCCTTTGATTTGTCATTATTCTGTGTGTACAGTAGCCTTCGATTTATCATTATTCTGTGTGTACAGTATCCTTTGATTTGTCATTATTCTGTGTACAGTAACCTTCGATTTATCATTATTCTGTGTGTACAGTAGCCTTTGATTTATCATTATTCTGCATGTACATGCCTTTGATTTATCATTATTCTGCATGTACAGTGGCCTTTGATTCATCAGTATTCTACATTTACAGTAGCTTATTCTGCATGTACAGTAGCCATTGATTATCATTATTCCACATGTACAGTAGTCTGATTTGATCAAACATGGCTCGATCAAAGGGTTGGGAAAACAAACCGAGGCTGCCTTGACAAGCTAAGGGATTTGCACTGGCAGATAACTGAGGAAATATTACTTGAGAATTAGATCTGGCTTATGAAAAAGGCAAATATAAATCAACTCAAAACTTTTATTGCATCAAACTGTTTATACAGCAAAACAAAATATAATACGAGTACGGGTTGCTCAGACTTCCACGTATTTTGTACGTAGTGCAAACATCTAGTCTCCTATATTGCCCATAGATTTATCAAATTTTGTTCTTCAAAAGTTTGCAGAGAAGAAGACAGGTGTAAACAAACAACACTGACAGCGGTTTTTATTTTATTTATTTAATAAAATATAAGTTCAAGTGCATTTTTTTTTACCAGCTAAGCATCGATATTATGATTTAAAAGGTGTCCCAAAACTTACGACTTGAAAAAAACGATCTGTCCCAGAACTTACAGTGCACAAAAAAATTACTTTAAAAATTAATTTATGGTGTCCCAACATATACAGTAAATACGATAGGTTTATTTTATCAATATCTCAGACAAGTATTACATGTAATATGAGTCGGATCTTTGCATATCAATGAGGTGATCTTGCATCTGATTGACTGAGCCTGTAACCACTCTGCAGGCCATATTTCTGACCTGATTTTGATCAAACTTGAAATATACTGGTATGCATATATATTCAAGATCTGGGACAAGTTCAATAATGAGCAAAATCCACTGATATTAAGGAGGTGATCTTACATCTGATTGACTGAGCTTGTTACCATTCTGGAGTCCATATTTCTGCTCTGATTTTGATCAAACTTAGAATATATGCTTATATGATCAAGGCCTCGACAAGTTTGATAATGAGTGAGATACACACATATTAATGAGGTGATCTTGCATCTGATTGTTAGCTTTCTGGATGCCATATTTTGATCTGATTTTGTCTGGAAGCTTAAGTTTTAAAGATCTTGGATGACTTCTGTTATGAGCAAGAGACTGCATTTTAATTATGCCTTTATCTTTGAAAAGAATTTTCCTAAGACTATGTATTAAAATAGGTAAAATTGACACGATATAAAGTTTGGGAAATAGTTTACATAGGTTGTGTTCTTACAATACTACATAAGCCGGCTGAGTGAAATGGTCAGCTGTTAAATTATACAAGCCAGATGGGTGATTTCAGGTCCACATGGGTCTCTTGTTTAAAGATGTGCATATAAACAAATCACAGTTTTGAGTTATTGCCCATTTTGTCTTGTAGCTTAATGCAGTGTGTTTCACAATCTTGGTAGTGCAAGTAGTCCTGCAGTTTTTGATGGATTGCAATGAAATTTGTTGAATATTATGGTCATCATCTGAAGATCTGCATATCGACAGAACACTGTCGTCCCACAATATTTAGCTCTGCTGGTGATAGACCAGAAAAACTTATGGCATGGTCTGTTGTTCATTGTCCATCCATCCATCCATTAGCACAAGTCTATTATCGCTACTCCTTCTAAACTACTTGGTGCATTGCCATGAAACTTATACACACACATTCATCCCAAGGTGTAATTGGTTTGAATTGAAAATGGTGCTGCTCACACATTAACTATGGTCAACTTAGCAGCCATTGTGAAACTCTTGTTATCACAACTCCTGCTGAATTGATGGTCATATCAACATGAGGTTGTCACCAAAAGACTTCTTTTATGATGTCTAGTTGGTCCTAAATGAAAATGGTGCTGATCTGACATCCAGGATGGCCACCACAGTAGCCAGATTATAAATCTTGTTATTGCTGCTCCTCCTGAACAAAGTGTCATATCAACATGGGGTTTTCACCAGAAGACTGCTTATAATGTCTAGTTGGTACTAAATGAAAATGATGCCAGTCTGACAACCAGTATGGTTAACATAGCAGCCATCTTGAAAATCTGGTTATTGTTTCTCCTGAATGGGAAGAGATATCAACATTGAGTTTTCATCAGAAGACTAATTATGATACCTATTTGGTCCTGAATGAAAATATTGCCAATCTGACCTCAAATTTGGCTGCCATAATGAACATATTGAAAATCTTATCACTAATTCTCAAGAATGGATCTTCAAGTCAACATGGGTTTTCACCAAAAGTCTTCTTATGGTGTCTAGATTGTCCTTAATGAAAATTGTACCAATCTCACATCCTATATGGCTGCCACAGTGGTAAATTTCTTTCACTCAGGAATGTTAGAGATGGTTTCAGCACTCAGCAGTTAAAACGAAGAAATGATCTTATCTTGAATTTGTGGAAATTCTTGTAAAATAGTAGAACATCAGCACCTTCAAGGGATTCTTGTTATAAGAGTTATAGCTCTTTTGGACTTGGAGCTTGACATAGTGTACAACAGAATATTGTGAGTGCACAGTGTATGACAGAATATTGTGAGTGCACAGTGTATGACAGAATATTGTGAGTGCACAGTGTATGACAGAATATTGTGAGTGTACAGTGTATGGCAGAATATTGTGAGTGCTAGTCTCAGAGTTTTCAATGCATCGCCATGAAACTTTCTACATGTTATGGCCATGATCTAAAGATGCACGTATCAACAACACAATGTGCTCTCACAATTTTTTAGAGTTATTGCTCATTGTGTTTTGCAGCTGAATGCAGTGTAAGATAGAATGCAACTTTTCTTTCAGTTTTTTTATAGGTCTCTGTGAAACTTGGTACATGTTATGGACATCATCTAAAGATGCCCATATTGACAATCTTTATGCTTTCTTGATTTTGTAAGAGTTACTGCACTTTTTTTGAATTACAGTTGCATGCAATTTATGACTTCATTTTGTGAATGCAACTACTCTTGCAGTTTTTATTGGATTGCTGCAAACTTAATGCATATTACGTTCATCATCATAAGATATGCAGGCAAATCATTTGCACTATTTTCACAAGAGTTATTCCCTTTTTTTGACCATAAACTGGCCTCTATCACGGAGTAGGTGTTGGATGTGGGTGATGTAGGGCTATAATTATATATATTTATTGCTCTTCATTCCTCTAGTTGTATACACTCACCACAAGATGTAGCATATTATGTTATGATGTTGTCTATCCATCTGTCTGTTTGTTTCCTATTTCGTTTCTGTACAATAACCCAAGTTCTGCACCATCTATAGTTACCAAACTTTGTGCATGAATAGCATTTTTATGGTAAGGTAGCAGTCTGTCAATGTCAGGTTCAAAAGGTCAAAGGTCAAATACACTAACTGAAAGATGAAAATGGTTTCTGCACAGTAACATTAGTTTTACATCATAGGCATGGTGGCTGAGTGGTTAGTGTGCCTGACCTGCAACCAATTTGAATCCTTCCATTGGATCAGTGCAAAGTCGACCATCACGGTGTGTCCTTGGGCATGTCACTTTACTCCAATTGTCTTGGCACTAAATAACCTACTCATGTTGCTGTACCATAAAGCACCAAATCAACAACAAACCTAGACCAAAACTTTGTAGATTGTTTGCACTTGGGGTAAAGAAGGAACCTATTGATTTTGGGGTCAAAAGTTCAAAGGTCGGTGTAATTAAAAGAGGAAAAAATGGTTTATGCGCAAAAATTTGAATTCTCACTATGTACCTTCATCAGAGTTTGTGGATAACTTGCATGTTGGGTAAGTAAAAAGTGTATTGATTTGGGGCTTAAAAGATAAAAGTTCAAGGTCACTGTGACTGAAAGGAGAACAATGTTTCATGCATTTCTTGACCACATACCTTGACAAAAGTTTGTTGAGGGCTTGAACTTCAGATATGGAAGACACCTGTTGATTTTAGGATCAAAAGGTTAAAGGTTAAGGTCATTGTGGTTCAAAGCAAAATGGATTTTGCAGAACAACTTTTGTTCTAGAGTAAATTGTTTGACTGGACTTTGTGGATGGCTTGCACTTAGGGTAATAAAGAAACCCATATATTCTAGGGTCTAAAGGTCAAAGTTCATGATCATTGTAAGTATAATAAGAAAATAATGGTTTTTGCATAGTATATTTAGTTCAAGACTGCATACTGTGTCCAAAGGTCAATAATGGTAAATAATCTGAGCCAACCATGCCCTACCAGTACCTACTTAGAGGACTATTAAACACAGGGTGGACATATAATGTGCTGTTGACAGTACTCTTGTTAAACACTGGGAAAAGTCTGCAGTTTATATACATCATTTAGTATTCACACAGAAAAAGCTTTATGGTTTACATTGGACTTGTGTCATTTATATTGCTAGGGTAAATTTCAGTGGTATAGTCACATGGTGCTGTTTTGGCATTAAACATTTCTTCTTTTTGAAATAAAGTTACGAAAGTATGTTGAATATGGTTTTGGAACAGCCAATATACTTCAGACTATTCCCACATGTACCATAAAGTTTTTGACAAAAATTATGACTTTTTAAATCTGCAGATAGGGAATAGAACTCACATTTAAAGTAATTTACAAAGGAAATGGGTAGAAGTAGTACAAAAACTGAGTAGTTTCCATTTGCATGACATTTTTTTATAGTTCATTTCTCCAGCATGGAGTGTTTTCAAAAAACACATTTTAAAAAGAAAATTAAGTAGATGTAGAAATTTGAAAGAATTGGTCAGTTTAACAATGTAAATTTCTATCATGAAATAAAAAAATCGTAACATTTGGCAGTATCATTAAGTATATCTGCAACTTTTAAAAAAAATCTCTATATTGCGGAAAATTCCCTCCATGTGGTTAGCCTGCCTGCAAATTGCAGTGATCAGGACCCAGCTTTCAATCTGAAAAATTCTCATAAGCAAGGATAGTAGAACCTTGTCTTCAAGCACAATTAGTGATTAAAGATTTGATTCCTTGCCATTTATGGTGCTGTCCATGTTGTGACATTCAGGGCCATTGTAAGGGGCGGGCAAAATGGGCAATCACCCGTGGTGCCAAACCTGGGGTGTGTCTGCCATTTTGCAGAGCTTATGGTATTTTTTTCCCCCGAGTGGGGGGTGCCAAAGGCGATGCTCACCCAGGGCACCGTTTCTTTCAGTGCAAACTTGTGACAGCCCTGGTGACATTCATCTCTCCATCATTTAGACCTATTCATATCTTTGCAACATACAAAGTAAAATAATGTCAGGTGCATTTAGCTTCAGATGTAAGCATGGAAAGTTGATCACAGTTTTCCACTTTAAAGGTACAAAACACTATTACTTTTCTACTAATTGGATGTGTGTAGAAAAAAACTTGTTTGGAAAATTGAAGATGATTTGTACAGCCTAACCTTGAAAGAACAGAGGTACAATCACAAAACATTATATGGATACCATCTGAAGAAAAGCAATTCAGGGAAAGAAATAGTTGCCAAATATACTCACTTATAATCCAGATCCAACTGCAAACAATGTAGACCATGATCTGCCACTGCATAATGCACCAGCAGATCAGGGTCTATGTTATTTGTTCTACTGATTAATACTGGCAAACTGCATCGACCCTGGGCTGTAGTGGCATCAGCCACACTGCCACTAGCAACACATCTAATTGGTTTTTTACTGGTTTTCATTTCAGTTGATAGTCTCGACACCTTCTAGTGGTATTCAGACTCCTCAGTCTGAGCATCAGACTCCACAGTCTGAGCATCCCAATAGGGAACGATCAAGAAGAAGACAGCAGTCCATTTCGGATGATGATTGATAGAGATAATTATCATACAAATCATGAGTCTGCCTATTCATTGTTCTTGTCAATTTTGTACATTAAAGCTCATTTCATATATGTCTTGTTTGAATTATAATTTCAGAAGTTATATATAAGTAATGATTATATGTAGAATTTGGTATTGAGCAACTTGTGCTACATTATTTATTTTAGTGTAGATTTTATCATCATGAGACTATTACAGGAGTTCCAATAATTTTTCATATTTCAAAGTTCCGGACTTCCATGGTTGGTAATGTGGAAGTATCCTATCTCAAGCCTGAAGTCCCATCAATGCCCGTGCTTAAAAACTTGTATAAATTTATTATTGACATTTCAGTAATCTTGATGTGAAAACCTTTAATGTCACCTTTAATTAGGACACAACATACAACTAATTGAATTCCCATAGACCTTATTGTTACTTTTTGTCAAAATACAAAGTACAAAGTAATATACTTTTTTGGTAAGGCAGCCAAAACACACATATCTATCCAAGAGGAAACTTTTAACTGGATGAATATGATATTCTTCATGGCTCATTTTTTTAAAAAAATTCCCTTGCAGGTACCCACTATACAAATCTGTCCCAATGAGATCTCCCAGTTCACATCTGGTAGTATCTGTGTGGCAATAGCAATAAAATGTATTTATTATTTTCAGCTAATCAGCGACCTTCAAATGTGGTATTTAATATACCACACCACACATAGGCTGGCTCCATAACTCGTAAAACAATTAGTTGCCTGTGACATACAATCACGTTTTCTTTCATAGTAATTATTCATAATCAACAGCTTTTTTTCATTCAGACCTGCAAAAAACATAGTTGTCTCTCAATTACTGTTTTGAAGATATCCAGAAATTTGTTTCAATTTAGGAGCCTGCTGTCATGATAAATTGATACAATTTTCCACAGAAGAATATGTTTCCCTCTAAAACTTCGAGAGATATATATAAAAAGAAGTTTTTGGTTTCTCAGCACATGATAGGCTATACTTGGCAGCCAGTATATTTGGTGCAGAGAGAACCGACCCATGGGAAGCTACTGGCAAGCTTTCTCACATACCCATATTGGTAGAGCCAGGACTCGAACTCGTGGGGACAGAGGTGAGATGTGTCCGTGATTTGTAAAGGTGAGGGCCTTAGACTACTCTGCCATCCAGGGCCATTATATCTATGCATCAACTATCCAAGAGGAAACTTTTAACAGGATGAAAATGATATACAGCACAGCTTGTTTCTGTTAAAAATTCCATTGTTGGTGCACACTATCAAACTCCGTCCCAGTAAGATCTCCCCATTGACATCTGGTAGAACCAGAGTGGCGACAGTGATAAAATGAATTGATTTTAGGTTTAAGCCTTGTATTGCATACAATTTACCCATATGAAGGCTTTCTCTGAAAACATGCATTACATTTTTTGTAGTAATTATTTTCAGCTAATCGGAAACCTATATTCTTTTAAATACGGTATTTAATATACCGTCGTACAGGCCGGTTCCATAGCACACAAAAATAATTAATTGTCTGTGACATATTAAGCAACTTCCTGTCCTAAACAGCCACTTTTTCCAGGTCCCTTGAACAAAATGATTATACAACTTTACCTCATTTTGCAACAGATACACCCAGGGGAAAAGAACCCAGATAAAATATGAACAACTTCTTTCTCGCCCATTTTATCAGACAGGGTGAACTTGTAATTTGAAAAATAAGTTGTCTGTTGTGTAAGTGTTAGACATTTTTACTTACAGTACTATGGGAGTTATTAGTCCTGTTGGATTTTAAAAATACATATCCTGGGATAGCTAAATCAAATGCTGTGTAATTTTCTCAGCAGTGCTATTGATAACATGGACCCAAAAATGTATGAATAATGCTTCTCGACTTTAAAAAAGGTGGAACTAGATGATTGTAATTATTAATTGTTATGAATGAAAAATGTACAGTTTTTATACTAAAGTTGGTATAAAAATCTTGCATTTTTCCTCACTTTGTCAAACCAGGTACATCTACCTGGACAAAACGAGACCATTAAACGAGGTTATATCATCACTACCTGGCGATTCCCTTGGGATGGACAGAAAAATGTATGGATACAGAAAAAAGCTGATGCTCTAAAGAGATTTCTTTAAACATACAAGTAAAAAGTGACTGGAATATATAAACTGCTCTTTGCAATGTAAACTTTGTTTTCTTCAAGTATTTTAAAATAAAATTGTTATTTTCAATACCCGTTTTACTTTTGGGAATGTAGTTATTGTATTCAACTTAATTCTTATCACTCCTTTGTGTTAAAACTTTTATTTATTAGGTTGAATAAAATGTGTGTAAGAACATAAACGTATCTTTGTCATTTATTTCTGTATCACTGTTATTAATATCTCTCTCTGCAAGCTTGGGAATGTCGAATACTGTGGATTGTGCTGATGTGCTGTTAAACCCTACAATACATACATTCATACTCATACTCTCTCTCTCTCTCTTCCTCTATCTCTCTCTCTCTCTTTCTTTGGAGCACTCAACTGTTGACTGCTGTGCTAGCCTGGCATCTGAAAATAAAACTGTAGAGTTATTAAAAACAGTACAATTATCAAGAAATAATTGTACTGAACTCTAAAGGGAAAAAGGGAAATACTGGCAGCTGTGGATAAAGAATATATATGGTTGTTTTCAGGACAACATTCCAATGTCTATTTAATCTGTTCATCACAAGTCTGTAGTTTTGTAGTCTGCCACCCAGTATTCTTGTGAAACAGACCTCTTAAAGATATGCTCAAGCAATGGAGGAGTAACTCTAAACAACTTTTCTAACATAGCATTGGACCAGATTTCCAATATAGGTCTATTTATGCACCATAGATTGTAGTCGCATGATTGCTTCTTGCATCAAATTATGGCTATGTATGCAAAGTGAAAACCCCAAATATTGCATATCGGGCCTTATTATAATTTTAGCGCACATTTTGAAGTGAGTAAAAGAAAGACGAAGTGTCCAAATTGCATTTTATCCTCAATCTGCAAAATATGCACTGAACACCTCAATCTTGAGAAAGAGCAACATTGGAAACCTTTTTTAAGAAAATCTTCCAAATTTTAACTGATGCCCCTTGCTTGAAATTGAGTTTTGAATTAAGTGGGTCATTCATGTCATCCAAACCCAAAGTAAGACACACTGCCAACATGGCTGCTTGTGGTGGTTGTCATTGGCGGTAAGCTAAAAAGACAGCAAAGTTTCGGGCCAAAATCAACAGGCAGCAGTACTATTTCACTACTTTTCAGTTGTCAAATACAGTTAAACCTGTCCTAATGGTAATCTTTAATCAGTGGTAAACCTGTTCACAATGGCCATGCTAACCCCCCCCCCCCCCCCCGCCAATTCTTATATAAATGTTCCTTAATGGTCACCTGCCTTCTGCAGTCAGAGGCCAGGTGTTTCCTAACCAAACAATGGTTTCTCCCAGCCTTAAGTGGTCACTGGCACATAACTACAGCAGTCACCATTCGATCTTTTGCTTCATGAGGAAGGCATAGTTCAGATGAAGCAATATCATGTGAATTGATGTGCAAACATTTCTTATCTTGCTTTACTCACTGTACTCCAGTTACGTTGATAAGTAGCTCAAAGGTGTCACTATGTCAATTTTGAAAGCAAGGCAGTTCTTTTTATAAGGGTACAGGGTCAAAGCAATTCATTTGCTCTACGGTGGGAAAAGTAGTTGTGCTATCGCAACAGAAATGGAAATCACCGTTTTTGCCAGTGTGACGGGGTATATTTTAGATATCTTCATCTATTTGCCCATGAATTAAAGCCATCTCTGAAGAAGAAGGTTCGTCTTTGAGAAGAGATACCAGTTACATCCCCTATCATTAGGGTCAGGGGTCATTCAATATTCAAAACTTGTTTGTAAAACCAGGTGAAGTTTCATTTCATCGGTCACAAAGAATAGCCATATACTGCTTCTTTTGATTTACTATTCATCACAAGGTTCTCACATAAGCCGACTGTCTTTTGGTCTCGGCAGCGAGTTGAGCAATTGAATAATCCGGATATTGTTTTTAAAGTGTGAACAAACTAAGATAGGTGTATATTTTAAGTCTATGATGATTTCATTTTTGAAGATGGATTAAAGTGAGCAGGATACAGCAATCTTGTGTGGAACATAAATTTGGGAGAAAACAACATATGCGTAATTATGATTTTGTTGTACAGTGCACATAAAACAATCCTGATAAAGTAATAATAATAATAATAATAAAAATAACGAATATCAGTCTGATATTCAGTTCATGATATTTGTTCAAAAAACAATTATAAAAGGTGAACCTGTGTACATCGGTCACCTGTGTGCAACTGCCAGTTTTGCCTTTTCCCATGAGTGGCCGCTAGTGATAGGTTTGACTGTATGTTGTATCACCTACTTGATAGTCAAAAGTTTTTGGCTGCTTTTTTGGTGATTTTGATGATTGCTAGTACCACCCACAAAGTCACCCTTGTGCCATTTTCAGCAAGTGTTGTGAAGTATTTTTGCTATTTCTAATTTATTACACTCTTTTTAGGAACAATAAAGCTTATAATTGTAAAAATGAACATTTATAACATGTTTTAATATTTTTATTTTCCTGAATTATGTTTATATTCAGGAGTAAATCAAAATGAGACGAGCTTTAATTTACAATCAAGGATTGGCCGTACATATAAAAAATGTTTTGTTCAAATTTTTTCTTCACATTTGGAAATGCCTGAATATCACCTAGTTTCTTTCTTTTAAGTTATTAAAAAAATGTTTTTATATTAGAGTTGTGTGAAATTGTCCCATTGCTGATGAGAAAACCGTTGATAGTGAATGCATGCTATTTTTAGATATGAACCTTTTGAATACCTCCTGGTCTAATATCCTAGGGGTATTGGGGTAAACAAATTATAAATATGTAATATCGAGGCTGCAATAAAAAAAATATATAGATTACTCATGATATATTTAAAAATACCTTGAGCATAGCTACATCTTTAGTTGCCAGCACTTGGTATGAATCACACTACCACTTTGAGGTAAGATCCAGTACACATTCTTTTAACTAGACACTGGTAGTACATTTTATTTGGTGCTATTGGCAGTACATGTACAGTAGGAAAACCTGGCTGGAAATAAATGTAATATTTTTTATGGACAATATGTGCTTAAATCAATGACAAACATTTTAGACTCTGTGTCGATACCCTTATCAATGTCCACACTATTGATATGGTAACAGTAGCGAAGCACGAAATGAAACACAAGATGGCATTGTTTTATAAATCAGTTACTAGGCACAATTTAATGGCTATGGTGGCAGTGACTAGTTGCTTTTCATAACATTCGGGACAACATGGATTTATAATTTGGATGTTTAGTTACAAGACAAAGGAATTCCCTAAGCCATTCAGTCGTTGAATTCTGTATGTCCTGGAGAAGAAGTCAAACATAATACGCTAAGACATTTGTTAATTGAAGCCCTGCTGTCAGTTATTAAGCTCATTTTCAGTACTCCACATCAGATAATTCAAGCTCATTGTCTAATACCCTCAGTGTTGCTTTACCTCGGGTATTCATTTCTCACGTGATGAAGATTTATTGCAAATTTATGACTTAATTTTCCTGTCTAATATCATTTCCCTGGTTGGCACTAGAACAAGAACAGTAGATTACTGTAGCCTACCTTTTAAAGGGTGGAAAAATTAGTCATTTGAAATTAATGCACGTGTCCAATGTAATGACTACACATGCAACAGACTAATGAAAAAAAAATGTAGCCAAATGAAAACAACAAGCTAATCACTTACGTTTGAAAAGCAGGTCACTTTGAGATTACTTTTGCTAACAATGAGAAATATGTCTTGTGATCAATGAACCCACAAAGTTTCATGATTGCACATAGAGTAGTCCAACAATGTAAGACATTGACCCTGACCCCCATCATGCATATCGGGCTCAACATCTTACATTGTAGGGCTAGCACATAGAGAAGAAATTGAGATATAGTCGAACCTTTTATTAAGGTCAACCATGGTACTGGTAGAAAGTGGCCATTATGACTTTATTATATGGGTAAATGTGCACTTGCTCCTGCGGAGAGAGAGAGTTATATTCAAATGGGGTTTTTCTTAACTGATCTTTATGTACAGGTGACTGGTATACAGTGCTGACTACTGTGACAGGTTTGACTATAAATGCAAAATTTGAGTGCTAATACCTATGGGAACAACAACAATAACAGCACGGGAAAAGTAGTACATGTACTTGTGTCTCAATTATGCTTTGCAGGATGGACAGAAATGGAGAAAGGATGGCAAAACACTAAAAATGCCCATCTTCAATGTATAGTCTATACACTGTATAGACATTTTATAACCAAATGGCAAAAGCATACACTGAATGTTGGGTGATATATTTTAATTACAAGGTATGGAAAGTCAGCATAGTTGATTACTGTAGGGCTTCCAGGAGAGGTGCTAATGATGATGATTGTGAAAACTGATTTTAAAATGATCTCATTTTCCACTTGACCAAAGTTAAGACTGCAAACTTTCTGTACAATGGCAATATGCAATAAAATTTTCATTTATGATATTCAGTTTAGTTATGATTATTTTTATTGCACCAAGATAAACTATGTCGATTTTACTTCTGTAAAGTATTGTATAAATGGGCAGATATATTTTCCATTAATTAAGAAAACTGCCTAAAAATTGCAGATCAATAGAATCTAACATTTTATACAAAACTGGAAAAAAAAGGTTGTTAAATTTGACATCATTCATTTACTGAAATGTAGGAGGAGGAGGGTAAAACTAATTTTAATTGTGACTTACCTGCCACTATTGCATTGCTTTCCTTTTCTGGGACTCAAGTCCCCACATCCAAGCTAAAAACTTCCATCGTCCAATTAGTATGGAATGTTCTAGAACACTAGAACAGAAGGAACACAGTCCCAGTCTGTCATAGAACCCCGTACTCGTCTTTTACTTGGACCTTGAGTACTTTTAGGCCATCAGAGCGGGGAGGGAGGCGAGAATCTTTGCAATAGTGGCAGGTAAGTATTACATAATTCAAATTAGTTTACCCCCACAACCCCCCCCCCCCCCCCCTACATTTTCATAGCAGTAATATATTACCTGCCACTATTGCATTGCTGAATTTGACAGTTTGGAGGGAGGCTGATGGCCTCAGAATTGTACTTACCCTTATGGTAGGAGTGTTCTCTACTGTAAGCTGGTAGAGACTTGGGCCACTTTTTGTACCATTACTAACAGACTGAATGAAAGAATAAAAACACTTCTCATACTTTCTAGATCATCTAGGGAGACAGTATTAGCCCACTCCTTTTTGTTTTCCACAGCTGGAGAAGACAAGATGGGTCCGCAACCTAAGGCCAAAGCAGAGACATCCATAGCACCATGAAGGCAGAACAAAGACTCATTTCATGGAAAGGGGTGGTCCCACATCCCATAGGGCAGGGGTCCCCAACCTTTTTGTGCCTACAGGCACATTTGTGAGTTTATGAGAGAGTGGCGGGCACCAACCAATTAACTTACCCCCTTTTTTTCTTCTTTTTTTTTAGATTTAGCAAGAGTCACTTAGTTCTCTGAAGGCCACATTTTTAGACTTTAGATAATCTTTTGTGTCTCCTCAATCAAGCTGAAAAGGCATGCAAGAGCTTTACCTTTGCTCAGCCATCGCACTTCTGTGTATAAGATGAGATCAGTTTGTCTTCAAACTCTTCCAGCAGGGCCTTAAAGAGTCCGTGTTGCAAAGGTGCCGCGCAAAATGAGTTAATTATTTTTATAGCAACATTCATGACGTGTCCAAATGGAAGTATATTAACGCACAAAGCTTCCTGGTGGATAATACAGTGATAAGATATAAAGTCCGGAAAGGATTCATCCTTCTTGCAGAGGGCAATGAATCCACTGATGCTGCCCAACATTACTTATGCCCCATCAGTGGTGATGGCAGACAGCTTGTGCAGAGGCAAACTAATTTCCATTGCATAGGTTTTAGATGTGTTATAAATATTCACACCTTTTGTTCGCCTTTTCATAGGCAATACTTTCAGCAGCTCTTCCTTTACATTGAAGTCACTAAATACCATTCTCAGCATGATTGCCAACTGTGCAGTGTCTGATATATCAATCAACTCATCGAATTGAAGTGAGAACCAGTCACACAGTTCCAAGTCACTTTTCAGTTGAGTTTGCATATCACTTGAAATTGCCTGTATCCTCCTGGTAACTGTTATCAGATAACTGCAAATCTTGTATTGCCGACATAATCTCACGCTTGTTAAAAAACCCTTCAAAAAGGCAATCACCACTAGTCATGAATGCCTCCTTCAACAACTCATCATCTTGAATTTTTTTTTTGCGAGCACGTGAGCAATTTTAAGGGAAGCAATAGAAGCATATTTAGATTTTACCACAGGTCTAGTGAAAATCAACTGCTAGCCTGAGAGTTTTGATTTCAGTTCCTTAATTTTCTTCTTTCTTAACTCAGATTTAAGTGGATAGTTAGTATCATAGTAGCTGTGGTTAGTCTGGAAATGAAGCTCAATGTTATGTTTCTTCGGCACTGCAACATTACTACTGCACAGTAAACAAACACATTTCCCTTTGATGTCGATGAAGCAATATGATTTTTCCCACTCGGCATTGAAATTATAGGTCCGTTGTCTCTTATTTTGCACACTCATTTTGAGATAAAAATGTAGCACAATTAGTGCAGAGAAGAACTCCAAGTTAAATAAACCACCAAGTACGAGAAAACGGCAAGATAATGATATGGTAGTACAGCTCACATTCAACACACTGTCCCACTGTGTCCCCGCAAGCTTACTAGCAACAGGTGGTAAACATCATGTGATACTAACATCCTAAAATCTGACTGGGAGGTAAACTACTACTTACAAACAAACTCTAATATGCCTGGGCAGTACTGGATTACCCAATAGGCAGACTAAGCACGTGTTTAAGGCACCATCAAAGCAGGGGCACAAAAAAAAAAGAAATGAGAAATTATGGGTTTAGTATTGTTTTTATTTTGAATTACATATGGGGGGGGGTCACCATAATCTTTTCAGTGCTTAGGGCAACTAAAGGTCTAAATCTGGCCCTGCCTGGGCATATGCATAGTGTTGACGTACCTTGCGAGTTTATAATCTTGATGTACATTCCCTACTCATATTACGGCCTTCATTATTCATTATAACCTCTTTCCATATAACCTCTTCTGCGGGCACACAAAAAAAACCTTGGCGGGCGCCATGGTGCCCGTGTGCACCGCATTGGGGACCACTTCCATAGGGCATGTTGGGACCCAATCTGTCCCTCGACCGATAATGGAACTCCACTGACCAGTGCTCAAAGACTGGTGACCGGTCACCAGACAAAGACTGGCCCAGTGACAACGACCAGATGTGCAAGCTCACATCAGAACTATTTGAGCAAAATTGGTGCACTGCCTTCTAAGGAAGGTGCAATTCACTCATCACGTTAATGAGAGGACAGCACCCATAAGAGGGTGCTGCTCCTCCCTAATTGGGGTGTGTGTGACTCACTCTCTGGGATTTTTTCTCCCTTGTGAGGGACCTAGGATCAAACCCTTACTGTTACTGATGACATTGGATCCTTGGGCCTTATAAGATTTCCTAACCATAAAAGTCATATTATTGTTGTTATTATTATTTGCATTATTATTCCCCCCTTGGGGGGATCGTCCAAAGAAGATGAGGAGGAAGAAGGATCTTTCTTCCTCTCTTTATACATGCAGCGACTTTCTGCCAAGTCCCACACTTCATCGCTCCAAAGACAGATCGGACACCCATCTGTATGCACACACCCAGTGCATGTGAAGTATGAGGTGTGAGATTATATTCTGAAGGAGAAGATTTATGCAAACAAACAAATAAAATCCATAACTAAAAAGGGTAGGTGATACTTACCCTTCACTGGAACAAAGAGTAAGAACACAAATTATTAAAGCACTGCTTGATTAGCAAGGCTAAAAAAACTAAAAAAATGCCCAAAATCTACCAAGTGTTACGACTCTATGGTCTAAGAAAAATGTAACAGAAAGAAGATGAAACCAAAAAATCAAGTAAAAATCAACAAGCAATTTATTTCTAGATAATTAAAGTGAAAATTCAAAAGACAGTAACGTGAATTAAAGTCCAAATAATCCAATAATCCTAAGTGTCCTAATCACAAGTCCTGAATGACTGTATCCTTGAATGTGTTGATGTGCCAATAGTCTTTAATGTGCTGATGTGCCAAAATGAAGTACTCCAGAATATCTTTGAATAAGTTCACATAAATCCTAAAATCATCAATTCAAAATCCAAAATCCCAAAGTCTATAAGCACTTTTATAATCCAATGAATATTTAAAATAATTCCTTTCTCTGAATTTGGAATGATTTTTCACAACTGTAATGACTCTTTAAAGACTGATGTTAAGGTCGAAACTGAAAAACTGTCCACTAAACATGGTATATATAAAGATAGGTCATGCGACAATGTTCTAGAATATTATTGTGTATGTGACTCTTAACACACAACTCTAAGGAAAATTCTAATTTTATCTGTAAACAAAATCAACCTTGACCTCAAACTTGAATCAACAACTTGTTTACCAAAACCGTCCTTGAACTTAAATACTAAGTAAACAACCTAATTCAAGGACGATAGCTTAACATGTCAACATTATAGTTAACATTAAGGTTGAAGCAAACATTAAAGTAAAGAAACATTTATAATTTCCTAATATATTTATAATACTATATAAACATCATACATAACGCAAGAGAGCTCAATTAACACTCGGTTACTGCAAGGACTAAGAGGATTAACACTCGATCACAAGAAAAAGTAACTAAAATGCTAATATATATATTTAAAACTCAAAACAAAGTAATTTACTGCATACAATTATGCAATGAAATGAGGAAGAGTATTCTGTATGAGCCAATGATGTAGGAGTCAGACTGGGACTGTGTTCCTGCTGTTCTAGTCTTCATGAACATTCCATACTAACTGGAGGATTAATTTTTTAGCTTGGATGTGGGGACTTGTGTCCCACAAAAGGAAAGCAATGCAATGGTGGCAGGTAATATATTACTGCTATTAAAATTAACTCATTCTTATGAGTTATTCTCTCTCTCCCACTCTCAAACACACATTATACTTTTTATACTGGTACATACATCACCTTTCAAATATCCTGTACAGTGTAATTTTCTCACAGCTATAAAATTTAGTGATAATGTACAAACATGTGAGTTTTAAATTTTGGCTAGTTTAAATTTTCGTGATTACAGATCGATCTAGGGAGGTTATAATGCAGAAGATGATTTTCATGATCTCACTGTTTGCCAAATGGCTACAACTTCACCGCTAAAATTGCCCACTATACATTACATATGCAAGACCTTTGGGATCATCCATAAAGGACGTCCGCAAAGATGGGGGGAGGGGGGGTTGGTTCAAATGCGGACAACTGCGGACAAGGGGGGAGGGGGTGTAAAGGACCTTGCGGACGTCCGCAAGCTAGTATTTTTTGTTATGATATTCTGTGTTGAACAGCTGCTTTAGGCCTACTGAGTGTATTCAGTGTGTTTTGCGGACGTCCTTTATGGGTGATCCCTAAGTATAAATTATTTGTTAATTTCAATTTGTACGATTCGTGCCACAGAATATATATGAATGGGTTGGCATTAATTCATAGGTCTGGCTCCCAGTGCCTGAGGTTGATTACATGGCCCACATATCGGCCCTGCGGACCTGAGCGAGTATACAAATAGCCAAGTAAGATGCACCAGCTATTACACTGCCAGACCATAGAGCAGTGTATAATGCTAGATGGGGACATCCGCAGCCCGGGGGGGGGGGGGGGGTAGGAAAACAGGTATTATCTGCGGACGTCCTTTATGGACAACCCCTTTCTGGTTTGGTTTTGTGGGATTTAACACCATTTTTGAGCACATGGCAGCCTGTATATTTGGTGGAGGAAGAACTTGGGAAGACTCCAGAAAGAACCACCAACCCACGGAAAGCTACTGGCAAGCTTTCTCACATACCCGTGTTGATTGAGCCGAGATTCAAACCCATGTGGACAGAGCTGAGATGTGAGTGATCTGTAAAGGCAAGTGCCTTAGACCTCTCAGCCATCCTTTGCCCCGATATGCAAGACCTAACATTAAAATAAAAATATACAAGTTTGCTACATGCTTGTAAGTAAAGCAGCTTTTAGTTAAATTTACAATAATACTTTTGTGAAAAATTGCTAAACATTATATAGAGAAATGCAAAATCTTATTGGTTTCAATGACAAGACATTTACATAATGATGAAACATGTTTAATACTCTCAAAACTTGCTAGGAATGTTTCCATATCAATAAAATACACTAGTTCATGTGCACTAGCATGTGATAAATATTTAGCTATTTAATGTCAATGGCTGGTCATATTTTATGGTATTTCAAAGTTGAAAACATGATTTTCATTAGCTGATTAACTCCTGCAGCTTGCAACCCACCTAATAACATATCAAGATTAAGAATAAGGCAATTTTATTGAAAAACAAAAGCTGGAATTATTAATCACAATATACATGGCATTACACCGCTTTTCTCAAAGCTACCATATGTACTTGCTTATAAGTTGTGTCCAACTACAAACAGAGACCCTGATCTGTCATCGCATAATGCATCAGCAGATCAGGGGATATGTTGTTTGCTCAACTGAGTATGATTAACAAACTGCATAGACCCAGATCTGCTGGCGCATTATGTGACGGCAGATCTGGGTCTGTGCAGTTTGCAGCTGGTCTTGACTTATAAGTGAGTATATATGGTAATTCAGTTATCCAAGTATCATTTTGTAAAACAGACATCTTTCTGTCCCAGAAGATACACTATTATTTTTACCAGCACTGGTCATGTGCAATAATTGGGGTGTTTTCTCCCATATTGTACAAAATTTGCTACAAACTTAAGCCAACCCAAAACACCCAAGCCTCTGAACTCTTCTTAATCCGACCCAAAACACCCAATCCTCTTAAGTCTTCTTTCATGAAGTGAATGTGTCCAAGAACATTTTTTTGTTTCTCAAATCTTCCAAGCAGTTTCAGAACCTTTCATCAAAACTGGGTTCAAAATTAAGATTTTCTGCTTAGGTGCACATTTGTATCTCTGTTTGAAACTTGGATGCACAAAAATTCCATACAAGGCACCCATGACAGATTTTTGGCAGGATGTACAAAAACTCCATACAAGGCACACATGACAGATTTTTGGCAGGATGCACAAAAACTCCATACAAGGCACACATGATAGATTTTTGGCAGGATGCACAAGAATTCCATACAAGGCACCCATGACAGATTTCTGGCAAGATGCACAAGGTTAAAATAGGGTGCATTGTACGTGGGTGCATCCATTATTTTCAAGCCCTGCAAAGGTATGTCTTGCAGCTTTACTGTCTTTCTAATAGTTTCTTAGCAGTTTCAGAAAAGAGCTCATGCAATTCTTTAGCACAAGCAATCTGCTGTTTGACTGTGGCCAGGAACTGTGGGTAAGGAACAGTTTGGCCTTCCTGTACTTGACTACCATCAGACTTTGGAATGGCAGCTGACACCGGAGTATACTTCATGCTGTCAAGCATCTGTGTATTTGTTTCTAGGGCCAGTCTCTGAAATAATATATATATAATTATATATCATACCTGATACCTGCCTACCCCTAGAGAGGTACAGTAGGACCCCGCTATAGCATGCTTCGTTATAGCACGAATTCGGATATAACACGATCGTGGCATGGCTCCCGAAATTTCATCTATTTTTTCGTACATTAAAAAAAATTATTTTTTCAAAGTACGAAAAATAATGTGTAAAAAATTATTTATCGTTTTGGGGAAGAGATCGTGTATGAATTCGGATATAGGGTAATACGATCGTGGCGTGGCTACCGAAATTTTACAATAATTTCGCCAATTTCTTGAACTACTGCAAAGTTTTGTGTGAAAATAAACAAGAGTTTGATTTAATAATTTGGCAAGCTGTATTATATTCTTGAAGAAAAAGTCTTATGATTGCATCTTTCATTATATGAACAAAGATGCTGAACATTTCTATTTGTGAATGTTCATTTCAAATGTATCAGTAGTCAATCACTGCACTTTGATCTTAGTTTATTTGTGAAACATGTCAGCTCATTTTAAAGCTGACAAGTGTTAATCTTATTATTACTGATACATGAACAATAAAGTCATTAAGTATTCTTTGTGTTTGTCTTCAATACATTCTGTGTACAATCGTTGCTCAAACAATAGCCGACATGTTTGCTCATTCAACTGCATACACAGCCAAGCACCAAACAATGCGGTGGTTGATAAAAGATTCACACCTGAATTTATAAATCAATTAATTTAAGTCATTGACAATCATCAAAGTCAATCTCAAAGCTAAAAGTTGTTAAAACCATGTGGCAATGATTTATAAAACATCAAAAAAACGAAAACCGCCAACTCGCACACGTGGCTTGGCGGTGTTGTTAGACAATCGCCACGCAATCAGTTGACCAGTGAATAATACTGCACATTCTCTATAAAAATGACCCCATTGTTGATTAACAATTATTCTTTCTGTAGTCCTTCAAACAAATAGATTTCAGAGTTTTAAGTAGTAGTTATTTATAATGGATAACAGTACACGGAAAGGTAAAGCTTTTTCTCTTTAAAGAAGCTTGAAGCCATGGACAGGATTAAGTCCGGTGTTTTCACAAGTCAGATTTAATTCCCAAGTGATATTTCCCAAGTTATCTGCCAGTGTACATTGGCCGATAAGCCTCTGGCTTATAAAAGCACTCACTTTGTTTTAAAGTAGAGTTCTACAACTTCCTGTGCATATACCTTGACCATAATACCTTAACTTGTAAAGGCGCCACACTCTTTATTTTCCCACATGACAACCCTTTGATCAAGCTGCTAGTTTGATACTTGTTCAGTGCCAAGTATCAGAGGGTTGTTATTTGAACTCCCTGTGATCATGCCGCACAATTGACACGTGTCCAGTTGCATCCTTTAATAGATTTCTGACTTTATGATCAAAGTGTTACTTGCAAGAGCCCAAGCTCAGTCTCTGCATAAGCACCAACATATGACAGTACAGCTGAGGAATCGGAGTCGGACGTGATTTAAAATGACTAGACGACGATTTACAATGACTAGACGACGATGTAGGATTTCAGAACTTTATCAGACAATGATATTATACTTCTGTGTGCATATTTTCGATGGAATTATTATGGACTCACTCCTACGCATTCCATGAGATCGCTGGTGAGTACACGTGTTGATCCTTTAACTATTCATGTTATACAATAGACATGTACATATAAATGTACCAATGCATGGTTCACTGAATAAAGTAAAATATTACATGTGCAATCTCTGTTTTCACATCATGTGTATTTATCGTTTATTATGCATTGATTTAAGACGGTAACTGTGCCAATGAAGCACGTTGTTTTGTGCCCACAATTTACCCCCCCCCCCCCATTTTTTTGGTGCATGCGTCATTTTCTTCAGCTAAATGACTTCGTTTTGTCTAGATTGGTTATATGGTTATAGCACAGTTCGGGACATAGCACGATCCCGTTTTGTGGACCCCGACCATCGTGCTACAGCGGGGTCCTACTGTATAAGTGTAATCTAAGTGGCAAAAAAGTGTAATCTGAACATAAAAAGTGTAATCCATATAAAACATGTCATAATTACAATAAACTGATCTGACATGTTTTCAAGTTTAAAAAAATCCCTCTCCTCTGACATTTTTCACCATCATTTAACATTCATGAGTCACATTGATAAATGCCTGCTGCACTTTACATATTGCATCATTATTTACAATATAGACTGGTTTTCTTACTAATTGTCTTCATCAATGCAAGACATGCTTTCAAACTGAAGAAACCTATCTGTTTTCTTGGAAATTTGTCATACTCCGCCACTATAAATAGAACAGGATGATAGTGTTAGAAAAGTACATGTAGGTCAATGATGGACAAGTCAATGTACTCTTATGCTATTGTTATGCAGAAGCCTTATTTTCTAGAATATTCTCAAATTTATATGGTGTGGGTTTAAAGAGATGACAATAAAATGACAAACACAAGTTTTTATTGTCATTTTTTTGTTTGAATGTACCAAATAAGCGCAAGCCAGATAGAAGTGAGAAAAAGATGTAAATCAGTGTACTCCTCCAAATGCTATACATTTTGTAGAACTATACTCATCAGTGCCATCGGCATATTTCATTTCTCAATTATATCAATTAGTACTACACACAGAATTTATGGCTTATATCCCTTTATCAACTAACCAATGGCAGTCATTCATAAACTCTACATTTCAAACTTGTCAACAAGAATAAAGATAAACAGCTTTCTGATAGGACAAATGTTCTGAGGAATGCAGTTTTTCACCTGAGAGCTGTGCTTTGATGTACCCCCTCCCCCATACCTGACTTGTAAACAATTTAACCCAAAACTTGAACACATCAACATTGACAATGATGCTGTTGTTCTTGCTCAAATGTGATGTGTCTAGCCACCTGCTAATGCAGGTTTAATAATTACCGTATATACTCTCGTATAATCCGATACCAACTACAAACTGCATAGACCCAGATCTGCCATCACATACTGTGCTGGCCGATCTGGGTCTATGAAGTTTGCAAGGACTAATCACTAGAACAAACAACATGGACTCTGATCTGCCAGCACATTATACAATGGCAGATCAGGGTCTATGTTGTTTGCTGTTTTAATTACATGCATAATTCCAGAAACTGTTCATTCTAATCAAGAAAATAACGGTGCTCTATTTGGCTATACCTTAGATATTACCCTAACAAGCAACTTTACACATGTGTGGCTATTTCTGCTGCTATTATAATATCTTGTCTTTTGGAATAAACAATTAGGGTCAGTGGTAATTTACACTATGTAATATTATCTTATCAAGCGACAGTGCCATGTAAAACAATTCATAAATGGCAGTTATTATTATGTAATGGTTCAAGCTGGTAATTACTACCATCAGCACAGATTCAAATGACTTCAATTACAGATGTCTGATAAGAGGGCTTTTGTGTGCTACATGGGTCTGAACTCTGTGCTGCACACTAGGAATCTATGGAATGTTCATTCACCCATTAAAACCTAGATAAGGCAATTCAGGAACCTGGGATCTTAGATCAATAAAAAAACTGATAAGGAGTAAAAGGGTACAGCTAAAAGTAATGTTTTTCGCAGGGGGGTATAATATCATCAAAAACTGGGGGTCTAGTTGCACACACAAGAATTATCATATATAATATAAACAGTTAACACCAAAAAGGGGTATAACTCTTGAAAAACTCATCAGAGCATTACAACAGAACCAAATACATGTCTTTACTTGATGTCAATAATGTTTGCCAAGTTTCTGGGTAATTCATCACAGCTGTCAGAATATTTGCACACAAGAATTATCATAGTATCTACATTTAACATTAAAACAGGCATGAATCTGGAAAAATGCATAAAAGCATGATGACACAATGACATTCATGTTGATCTAATGTTAATAATCTCACTGCAATTCTTCAAAAGTTGTGGGACTGGTTTCACACACAAGAATTATCAAACAGTTGAACCTGTCTTAAAAGACCACCCTTTCCGCCAAAAATGTAAGGTCTCTTAAGACAGGCAGTCTCTCATTACAAGTCATAACACTATATAATCAACCAATCTGTGCTTTGAGAACCTGGTCTCTTAAGACAGGTGGTCTCTCATAGTAGTCTTTCAAGACAGGTTTCTACTGTATAAAGTACATACAGTTAACACCAAAAAGGGGTACAACTCTAGAAATTGCATCAGAGCACGCTGACAGAATGATATGCACATAGTGACATCATGACAATAATGTTTGCCAAGTTTAAGGGCACTTCATCAAAAGCTGTTGGACTAGCTGTACACACAAAATTATCATATATAGTACTGTATACACATTTAAAACTATAAGGGACATAACTCTTGAATAACACACCCAGCAAGCCTAATGCCCCTGTGGTTATGTGAAGTGGTTGGTAGGGTTGGAAAACAAAGACATAATTAGCCACATATGCACAAAACATGCTGACCTGGGATCCAATTCAGGGCTGTAGAGGTGCAAAGCAAGTGTGCAATGTAAAAACTAGAGATGGAATCCATCATAAATATCTGGACCATTTCATTTTTACTTTTTCATTTTTGACCTCTCCTTTTGGGGTTGTAGTTACAATCCCAAACATTTGGATCATAAACTTAATAACAACAAATATGATCAGCTTTCCTCATTCTATGTAGATAATATTCAGGTTTATAGCAAGATTCCACATTACCTATGAAATATTGCACTGGACACTCCCCCCCCCCCCAACTGTGAAACATAGCAAATTTAATCATCCTCCATTAACTAGTACAGATGGAGTTTAGGGTGTGAGGAGAACAGACTTATGTATGTACACATGACCACACAGATGGCTGGAGATAAACAAATCACAAATATGCATTAAAGTACAAATGTTTGTCCCTGTAAATACAGTCAAACCTGGCCTAATGGTCACCTTTATATTACGGTCACCTGGACTCAATGACCATTCCAATTACCCCCATAAAAGTCATGTATTCAATGGTCACCTGCTTTCTGCAGTCAACAGCTAGGTGTTTCTTAACCAAACAATAATTTCTTAATGCTTCGAGTGGTCACTCACGTGTATCTACCATGCAAGTGAAGCATTTGTTTTTTCAAAGAAATGCATTTGTTTGGGTAAAGATACCGTAATCACGGTAAGTCTTGGGACACGAAAAAATAATTATTTTTTTTCGTGTCCCAAGACTTATATGCCTGTAAAATATATAAAATTTTCGGTGTCCCAAAACTTGTAGACACAAAAAAATGTAAAGACAAAATTGGGAAGATCGCCATACGTCACACAGAGTGACCAGCTCGTTCAATTACCACGTCATTCGTCAATAAACTGTTATACACTACTATGATTGTTTATGTTATTATTTTGCATGTGCATATTTTCCGATTTTTCCAACATGATTTAAAATAAAGGTAAATAAAGACTTCATAATTCACAGGCCGCTTACATTTAAGGAAAGACCTGTACTATACTGGCGTCGGACCAGTGACGGCCAATTTTTGTTATGTTTTTGATCCGTACATTCTTTAAAATACCAATATGAAATCCATTTCTTACGACAACGAACCTGGCCATATTATGAACATAAAACGTAAATAAATTTTGAAACACACTATAACATTAATTTGGTAACAGGCGTCCAATTTTGCTATCGAAATCGGCTTTTATCGTCAGACTCAGGACCAGTAACGGCCAACGCTATATCTGTTGAATACATCTATACATATCATGGACTTACAGCAAATTTGGGTAAATAAAAGTGTTACAGACTTTCTCACTTGATATTTTAGAAAAATCGTTGTGTACAGTACTTACACAGTGCAAATCGTACTTGACGTCACTTATATCCTTTTTTATTCTCAAAAATATTTGATGCAGATTTTGTTTTATTCATCATTTTTACCAAATCGCATTCTTCCAGATTACATTTCAGCTACACATTCATTGCTGTTTCATTTATTTGGATTCACGCGCTCAACAGTTACTGTTTTTCAGTGGTATAAGCGATCCTACAAAGTGATGTAATATATATGAAAAGGCACGTGTATTTAATTTATAAAGCACACAACCAGCATAAATTCAAATAACTTTTCATATATAATATATGTTACAATTCTGAATAGATCGATTAAGAGCATGATTGATCCATTTTAGTTCAGTGTTTCAGCTTCACAAAATGATAATTTTCCACGCATTATTCATTCCACTTTTGATTTTAGCAAGCTGGTTGTTTTGGCGTCTCCTTTTTTTATAATTGGCGGATTTGTCTTTTGTTTTCCGACAGCAATCCAGGCCAGTTAATTGTTAAAACCCTGAATTGGCTTGGGTAAAGAGGAACTTTGATGTGTGATTGGCCTCTACTGCGTAATATTAGCACGATTACCGTAACTGAGTAAACAGGACTTATTTACGGTCGCTTACATCAAAGCAAACTACCACGGAGTTTTTATTTTAAAAGAATTATTTCTTAAACTTCTTTATCGTATTTTAAAGATATTATTTAAGTTTAGTGCAGTGGTGCCTATGATTCAAATCAAATGTATGTACTTCATTCATCACAAGTAAAATCTTCAATGTGCGCGTAGTGACGCCATGATGTAAACATGCGTACAATAAAATGCTAGAGTTGGAATAAACATCATTTCCATTGTTCTCATCCTGGTATCACATTGTAATGAATTAGGTATTTCCATTTTCAGGGGAAAAAAACTCCCCAATAAATACAGGTGACTTTCGACAATTTTAATGCAATAATGCATAAACTGACAATAGTAAACTAGAGCACAAAAGGGAGTAATTATTGTTGAATGGGTATACCATACTGCTAATGCTCAGTTCTTGTCATCGTCTGATTAAATTATGCATATTTTAATTTGATAGAAATAATAAGAAAACTGAGAAAATTCAATATATTTATTGATTCTTCAAACAAATTGTAATAATTTATAATATTTCCATGTAATAATTCATAATGAGAGCCCCTTAACAACCACGAAGTCCGGTTTATTTTACATGAGGTTACGATCGATAAAATACGCCGATCGATCAGTAGAAGAAAAAAAATGTTTTAGGTGTCCCAAGACTTATAGGACATGAAAAAATTGCTTTAACTTCGTGTCCCAACTTGTATAGGTTATAAAAAAATTACTTTTGAAAATAATTAAAGGTGTCCCAAGACTTAAGGTGTCCCAAGACTTACCGCGATTACGGGCGTATATCATGTAAATTGATGTGTACACATTCCTTCTCATGCATATATTCACCATGCTTAAGTCAGTATGTCATTGTAACCTTAAATTGGTTAATCTCTATATTGTTATTTTAAGAATTTGAATAAAGCCACAATATTCCTTAGAAATTCATTTTGGGGGTAAATATTGCAAATACATCATCATTCTTATAGCCACCCCACCCCCACCCCTTTTTTTTAGAGTGGGGTGCACTGATTACCATCATAAATGTATTCATCAGAAAAGATTAATAAAAAGCTAATTTTAGACCAAATTTGCTTTAGTTATTAAGTTGACCTACTGAACAATTTGTATCAGTATTTACTGTATAATAATCATAAGGGGATCAAGATCATGGTAAGTTCTTCTGATGCATTGTTTATAATGCAAAATATCAAATTCAGCTTTCAGACACTGTTCATTTCTGTTCGGTTACTGGGTTGTATTTACTGTAAGTAAAAAAACAAAACAAAAACAGCCAAGGCAATATAATAAAATACAGAAAAGTCTGCATAATTCCGTATGTGCAAAATACATTGTGGTCTAAGAAAAACAAGCAGACAGTCGCAATGTACATACAAAATCTTTATCAAATATCCATCCATGTTTGAGATGAAAATGTTAACAGGCATTTAATCATTAGGTGACTCTTTTTAATCCAAAAACAGATAATGGACCAATGCTACAGTAACTTTTTCTGAGTTAATTTTTGGCTTCACCATTGCACCATTGACCCTAATGTTTCATCTTTGATGCAAGAAAGTGGTCTTTATTGCACCCACAGGGTGCATAAAAATGACCCCAGAAAAAAATAAAGATAAAAGATCCTTGTAGTTGGGTTCAGACTGACTGAATCAAGCGCATCACAAGCTGGCATAATGAATAGAGTGCGCTTACTGCCAAAGAAGCAGAAGACAATCAATTTCATTGGCTGACAGAGTTTGATCAGAAAATATAAAGAGGAGACCATGAAATCTTCAGTAAAAACAGCTTCAATTATTTTTAAACTAGTGCACAGGGAGGAAAAAATACTGAGAATAAATTCAAAAGGGAAATCATTACTCATGCAATTCAAATCCTGGTATGGAAGGCTTGCGGCACGAGAGGCTGACACTGAAATGTGTTTGCATTTATTTGAATAAACAAGAACCAGGTAAAGATATTTGTGCCCGTTTTTTTTTAAATGACCCAACTAAAAGGGGGCCCTGGACCCCACATTTTCCATTCTTCAAATGAAAACTGCTATTTTATGTAAGATATTCTGTTGGTTCCAAATTTTCAAGGAATCCCATGCCAAATTTTGCAGGAACACAAACCTGATGACAAATACTTTTGATAGTAAATGCATGATGGGAACAGTGTTTCAACTTAAATAGCCTCACAAGTCTTGACTCAAGGTGACCCGTCATTCATTGGGTTGATACTTTCTATATTTGGCCTAGGTCTGTTACGTCTAAGACAGCCAACTCCAGGTGTAATATACAAGCAGCTGAGCTAGCTACTTCTTTACCATATATATAAGCAATGAAAAACAGACTGAGGGAAAGTTTAAAGAAATCTACATATATGAATGAAACCCTTTTCCACCAGAATTAATGAATTGTACATTTGTACGCTGAATTTTTTGAATAGGAAATTATGCCAACTGCCTGAAATAATAATAATAATAATAATAATAATAACAGTAATAATAATATTCAGTGCATGGTATTTGTTAGAACCAAGTTTGAAAGGTGACACTGCATTCAGAGGTCACCTGTGTGCAATGGCCAGTTTAGCCTTTTCCCATAGGTGGCTGCTATTGACAGGTTTGACTGTATTTACAAACTGTTACTGAGGCATACCAAATTAACTTCAATCTGGTCACAAATGGAGTAGAATTCTTCTAAACTCCTTTCAAACTTCTGCTGCAATCCATCTGCTGATTTACTGAAATAGGGTAGAATGTAGATATAATACCAACTTCACATTCTTGCACTATTATTTTCAGATAACAATTCTTAACTCAATCATCATATCCCTGCCCCACACATATCACTACCATGTCCTTATTCTATCTCCCCCTCCAAGGTTTGGATCAAGTTCCTGAAACCACCTTTCATATGTACATTCATAACATTCTAAGGTATCAATAGTCTTTCCATAACAATGTAGAGACAATTGTGCCAAGTCTTACATACATAAAAGGGCACAAGAAATATGAATCAAGAGACTCAGTTTCAATATCTTTCTTCTACAATGATGAGATTTATACTGCATTGTTCCAAGCATTCTATGGGAATAAAGTTTTTTTTTTTTTTTGCTGGGCAGTACATTAAAACCTCAATAACTCTAGCATCAATCATCATTTAAATTAATTCATCACCACTCAAACATCCTACTTTGACCCACACAGTGCCTTCTCTTGCTTGCAATTTCAAAATTTCAAACAAAATAAGGCTAACAAAAAAAATGTGTGCGTTTCCAGTCGGCTGACCATCCCTGTTTCTCATTCTGACCCTAGCACTTTTTCCCCACCGTAATTTGTATTTTATTTTTTTTATTAAAAAAAATCACATTGCTGAAATTGATTTGTGCAACTAACTGAGCTGGTTTTTTCCAGTACTTTGAAGCGCTTGAAATATTATTTGATTTATATATAATGTTAAAAAAAAAAAAAAAACTGCCTACCTAAATTTTAAAACCAATGCAATAGGAAACACATATTACTTTTTTTTTTGGGGGGGGGCCTAATTTGGGCCCACAACACTTTTTGTTTTTTTACATTCTACTGTACTTTTGTATCCTCTAAATAAATTCAAAGATTTTATCAAAATTTAGTAATTTCTTAACTCTGAGAATAAAAAGATTCCTCTATGTAAAACATCAAGTTTAAATTGATTTTTAAAAATATTTTCTTTAATTTTAATTCAACCTATGACAAATTTTGTAATAACTTCAAATTATGATATGCAATTCTAAATTCAAGAAGAAAGCTAAACTCATACAAAACTGGTCCCCGATATGTTATATGTACCACATGAACAATGGTATTGGATTATTACTTCAGTGGCTCTAATAGGTGGAAAACAATAGCAAAACATACTCATGTTTGTACTCAACCACCCAAAACTCAGTTCAGGATTTAGAAGTTGCTAGTGTTTTTTTTACCCCATTCAAATAATACAGTATTTGCATAATTTGTTTTTATAGATTTCTGAAGTAATTTTATTCAACAGTTTTATTTCTTTCCTCTTTGAAGAACCCATGTTGTTAAAAACTGTCATGTTCACCAAAGAAGAAATGCACCAGGCCTCCTAATATTTAGAATTCTGATTGACTGAATGAATTATAACCCTAATGGGGGCACTCTATGCTATTTTCATGTACTGTGGCTGAAATTTCTTTACATATTGTACTTGTGGAAATTGGACATGATCTAAGCACACAGCAGACAGAAATGGTTGCTCCAAAGTACTCGAAAAATCAGCCTGAATTAGTCAAAAGTACACTATTTTCAGCAGTTATTAAAATAGGGAAATGAATTTTGCCCGAGTAGGCAATACCAGCCTCTGAAAGTACAATGAATAAATTACAAAATATATAAAAAAGAAAAAAAAGTTATCGGCTCTTTTTAAAAAAATATTTACTTTTTGAAGTCCAGGAAGCGAAAATGACCAAGTGGAGCTAGCAGTTTTTTGAGAGGTGCACATCTTAAGTAAGACCAAGCTGTATATACTATAACCCAAATTGCACCCATCAATCATACACCAAAATAAAGGGAATTCAAAGTTCTTTTAGCAATACCTAAGATATACAAGGTCTTTTTAAATAGCCAGGACAACCAGTGAGAAAAACCTGGGTAATTCCTATTCTTTAAAAATCTAACCCTATGCAAAGTACGAAATTGGAGAGTGCCACCAATGTGTATTCAGGGGAAATAACTCCTACCTGCCATCCCCGGACTGAGCATTCTGGTATAGACACTGCCCAGCAATCTTCATCAGATTCTGAAACAAACAATGCCGCTAATTAGAATTACATAAAGAGCTGCACGTGCTCATAAAGACATCATTTTAAAATACTTTTTCATTATTTCACTGTCATATTCAACCCTTATATCAAAGACACCAGTTCACAAATGGACAAAATTCTATGGTACCTTGAGTGTCATTTATAGACAGGTTTCACTGTGTATTTAACTGTTCAAAGGATAATTGTGTGTGACCGTTACAATAGGTCACTTAAGACTACTGAGGCACTATGCTCAGAGGGCATTAATATTTTGCTCATCCCTTGTCACTGCCAAAAATTCCTTATTAATGTTCACTGATCGCATGGTCCACTAACCAAAAATGAACAGAGCTCTAGATAAGATTTTAATGAAGTGGATATTACTCTCTGGTTTGGAACCAAAGCAACTGAGAACAGAAAATAATTGTTGGGGAATTAAAAGTACAAGATGACAAATAGTGATTTTTTTTATTAAAAAAAAGGCAAATTAAAGAGTAAATATAAATCCAAGTTTTCAAAATAAGGATGGATTGGTGGATTCAGGTAATACTACATAAATAGGGATCAAAGGGATCAACATAACTTTTGAGATATTGATAACCATGTTCCTTTTTATATGATTGTAAATACCAATATCCCTCCAAATACATGTGATTTTAGTTATACATTTTAATTTTTTTTCTCTTTTTCTCTTATCAGAGAATTGAATTTTAAAAAAATTCATAACAAATTCTGAGAAAACATTTAAGCAACTACCTTTGATGAGCATTTTGTTTGCAATGATTCTTTATTGTTTGAATTGTTACATGGAAACTGACAAACTACATTATTCTCCATAAGATTTTTAAAGTTGGAGTCTATAACTGCATCGAAAAAAGGTGGAGTCCCAGCCCTAAAAACAGGAGTCCCAATAACAATACTTTTTTTTCCCTTGCAAAAATTCAGGGCATTATGCATGTATTGTTGTGTCACCAATATAGATGTCATCATATTCTTAATGCTCATTCATTGTGATATATTTTTAATAATATTATAAATGATTAAATTCTCTGGCAATTGTGTGATAAATGTGATCTTACAACATATATAACAATTCTCAATTGCTTTACCTTGCCATTTTCATGTCTGTGTGCAGCTAGAAGGAATCAAAGAAAAGATAAAAATTTCTTTTCTATATTATTTTTTTAATTAGCTTAATTCAATTTTTAATTAGGAAATCTGCCAAGACACTAGAAGAAGAAACAAATAATATTCCATTCACTTTTTCGTTGCATCATTAAGCATCACATTATAGAACATTCACTCTGGGTACGTGAGAAAGTTTGCCAGAAGCTTCCTGTGGGTCGGTGGTTCTTATTGGGTTCTTCCTCAACCAAATATACTGGCCACAATGTATAGCCTATCATGTGCTGAAAAATGGCATTAAAATCCACAAAACCAAACCATCTGCAAATCATGATAAACTAAATTTAAAAACTCCTGGTTGACTGAGTTTGACTTTGTGTAGCACATCAACAATAGGCACATTTTATACTCGGCACATACTGTAAAACTGCCCTGTATTGGGGCAGATACAGAAAGATCATTTTCAAAGCTGAGAAAAATGAAACAAGAACTTCAAGGAAGTTTTAACAACAGTACCACCCAGTCTCTAATGAGTCCAAAGATGAAAACTAACAACGTCTGCAAGACCTTCAAACCATCCAATTAATTATTGTGAGTATCAGGGTCAGCAACTACATGTTAATACTGTATTCCACTGTCTAATGGATTATAAGGACAGAAACTTTGTACATTTTTCTATTTAATATATGTGTGATTGCGATTATGTGTGCACGTGTGTGTGTGTGTGTGTTTTTGATATATGACAATACTGTCTACCAGCCATGTTTTGTTTGAATGTGTATTAAATGTTTCAAAGAAAACACATCTTTTATTCAAATTTAAATTAATCATTTTCTATAGGCTTATACGAGTCAATAACTTATTCTCAACTGCGCAACGTCACTTATCTGGGTCATGCATTACTGACCACCACTGGAACAAAACCAGGGCTGAGCAAACTTTTTTTTCATCCACTAGTCCTGGACTAGCGACTTTGAAAATTTTACTTGCCCGACTTCAAAAATGAATAGTCCGGGATGTCGGGCTATGGGATTTGCTCAGCCCTGAAGATGATTAAGAAGAACCTGCAAGTCTTCCCTCCCATATTTCAACAGTGCTGCCCTCTCATGAGGAAAGTGCCTGTAGTCAAATGCTCTAAAGCATCTTAAAGGTTCTGCTTATGTCTCTTTGGAGAACTAGCTACCGCACATTCAGTAGCAGTCTTACATTTTATCCCTCCATGTTCACAACAATTTTCCTTCTCCGAATCGCCCTTAGTACCTTCCTTGTGAAAATAATTTAGCAAACTCATTTTATCCACAGAGTAACTATCAGCTTGCTTGACAACTACTTCTAAAGTGATCATAACATACATTTTCTCTTTTAAATACGAACAGAGACAGCTCATTAATTAGCGTAATTGTTTCGCTTCAAATGCAATATCACACATGGAAGTTAATCATCTGTATAAATTAAAAATTAAAGAATCATTACTGACATTTAATCAGTTCATAAAGGAAACCAACACTGATGTCGGTAAAGTACCTTTCAGAGACAGCTCATTAATTAGCGTAATTGTTTCGCTTCAAATGCAATATCACACATGGAAGTTAATCATCTGTATAAATTAAAAATTAAAGAATCATTACTGACATTTAATCAGTTCATAAAGGAAACCAACACTGATGTCGGTAAAGTACCTTTCATTAATTTAATTACACTGAGTCGCAGGATTAAAATCATAGTGAGCTGCTCGTGAGGATCTGGCTTGAGTAAACACAATGCAACAAAGTCGCTTAAAACACTGCTAATTGATCATACTGGCTTTCTTTTGTTTGACGTGTTTTGATTTGCCGATAATTTGGTCACTTAGCTCAATATGCAGTCAAGTGGTAACAGAACGTAAAAAAATTATTACTGACCACATTTATGTGCTATACAGAATGTAAATGTATACATGAAGAGGAGTAGAATCTAGTATTCAGTACGCTCGGAGGGCATGATTGGCCAAATAAAGATAGATATAGTGATTAAAGCACGAAAATAAGGACTTGCCCGACTTTTTTTAAAAAGCACTTGTCCCGGACTAGCGACTTGGAAAATTGTACTTGCCCGACTTCAAAAATGAATAGTCCGGGACGTCGGGCTATGGGATTTGCTCAACCCTGAAAACGCACTCTTCCCCTGCGCCCGCAAAGTTGGCAGGTGTAATTTATGAATTCTTGTTTAGATAAATAAATCATACCACTAATGACTCTTTCAGTCGAGGCAAAAGAAATTGTTTAAACTTGGTGACTGGATCAACATCGACTTGTGTTTGGGACTGTGCTGCTTGTGATGGGTTTGTAACTTGCTGAGTTTGTTGAGTTCCACTAGGCGCAGCCATTTTGGAACTCTTGTGGTAGACACGACTTTTTTAGTGAGCACGTACAATTTAATTACCAATTTTATCACAAATGTGTGTCTTAAATAAGGATATAGTACAATTTAAAATTATTAATATGAATTCATTATCAGAAATTAATATTTCTTAATAATTCAGCAATATTAACCTAGGCGATGAACATTACGTTTGATTTTTAAGTCCTTTTTTTTCTTCATTTTTAGGATGTGCCTTTCGTAGTGTACTTAGTCCTTTGTACGATCTTATCAGTAACCATGCCGCCAACAATCCAAACTGCTCCTAGAGAAGATAGGGAAAGGAAAAGCAGAGACAGGAGGTAATGATTCACTTTATTTTAAAGAACTAAAATGTTAGATTCGGTGCTTCTGCAGTTCTGCAGGTTTGGATTATGGTGAACACCCAATTTACGATAACAGTTAAGCACTCATATCCCCGCGGTTTTGTTTTTTCTAGTCATTTTATTGCACCTATTATCGAATAAAAGTGACGTAATTTTAAATTGTAAGGCAAAAGATCACCATCTGTTCATCACAGTGGCTAAACTCACTTTCTCCTAAAAGTTGTGAAGTCAGCATGTTTGATGTCACCCACTTTTTGTATGATTTTGTTTAGATTGTTTCAGGTCATTTTCCCAAGTAACAAGTCAAACAAAATTGTTGGCTAATTTTCCGGCTGGCAAGTAAAAAAAACAAAAAAACTTAAGGTTTGCAGTCTCTAACCACCCAGCTTATCAATACATTTTCTTAGACCAACCATGACACAAAATATTCAACAATTATACATATCACTCATAGACAGATACATACATACATACATACATACATACATACATACATACATACATACATACATACATACATACATACAGAAGGTTGGATATCATTGATCCATTGATAAAGCACAACATTTTCTATGGCGATAGTGTCTATCTGGACGGACTCAAACACATTAATACAGGGGTAACAGGCTGATTCAGACCATGGCTGATTCAGATCAGGCTTATTTTACCCAAATTATGGGCTGATTCCGCCCACATTACGGGCTGAATCAGACCAAATGCCAGGCTGATTCGGACCATGTGAAATATTAAGTTATGACTAGGATTTAAATGTGACATTTACATTTGTTTAAAATACGATACTTCTCATTATTTCCCAGGTATGTTGAGTAGTTTAAATCTGCATTTAAGGAAACAAAACCACAATTTTATGTGAGATAATGGCGTTGTTATATATATTGAAATGAAATATTGGAAGACTTTTTCTTACATCGGCACTTTAATAGTGAAATATTTTCAAAGCAATTCATTCACCTTTTGCGCAAAATTTAAATAGGTTAGTTTATTTTATTGAGAAATAATACAATTACTAACACTAAAATAAAATCATGAAAACAATTTCGAAAACATGGCCCATGCAGTAACATTATATATACAGTGATCTCCCCAGAAATTTTTGATAGCAGCGGGGTAAGCGCATTAGGGTCATACAGTGTTTTAAAATGCTTGCGTTAATGTCATAAAAGTGAAACAAATTAATATCAATGAAATAAAAAAGAAGTGAATATATATTTACATAGTATTCTTCATTTACCTAGGTTATAACAAGGCTTAATGTCTATCTCATTTGTTTCCTAATTTAAATAAATAATATACGTCTTTTCTTCTTTTTGCCATATATACTGACTGCCACATCAAAATTAAAGTCTTTTAAGGATTGTTCTTCAGTACTGATTGTCATCAGGTAGTTCAGTACCCTCTGTGTCAACCTGTTCCTTAAAACACTCTTAATTCTATTCCTTGAGGAGAATGACCTTTCACAATCTGAAAAAAATGGAACATACAATGTATTAATGGATGTACTAAAAAGAGACAAAACTACCTGAATCCTAATTAAGTGAATTACCTAGGACAAATTCTTCAAGAGTCAAGACAGTGCTGTGTTTTTAAATAATCATCACAGAATAAGATAATACATATTCCTTTCCATTTAGAACAATATATCAAAGTGTTTTATATTGTTTAATTTCTTCACTGAATCAATGTCAGAGAGCTTAAATATTGTTCAAAAGTTTAAATTAAATTAAAAATGACTTTACTGAATAATTAGTAAACATATGGATTAAACTATTTAATTTATATTTATGAAGGAATACTTTTTGTTTATATCTTTTCAAAAGAGGTAAACAGGAATATACAGATTGTTCTGTTTATTACTTGGGTAGACAGAAAAGGGAAATAAAAAATGAATAGGGCAGCAACCACTTATGTTAAGGTTTACTGACCAAACTATATTTCGCTTGCTCAGAGTAAACTATGTAAACATAATAACAACTCGTGAATAAAATAAAACGTTCATCCGTCGTCACAACTTAATAAGAATGACAACAATTGCAACTACAACTACTATAAAAAAAATATATTACTACACCCACCCGCCTCCAGTAGATCTGAACCAAAATTTAGCAATATGGAAAACTTACCATTCAATCAAGCAATTTCCACCCAAGGGTATAACGTTTTCCATTTATTGTTAAATTCAGTCATACGTTACTTGATCTCTTTCTTTGTGGAAATCCTGCTGATGCTATCGGAATCACTGCCACTATCTGTTTCACCTATATGTTTCACCAATTTCTCATTTTCGTAACCAGGCCAACATGGGGCTAGCCAGGTGCTGGGTAATTTTACGTTTCTTTGAAGGTGGTGTGTTCATTTTTCACAAGAATTTTTAATGTAATATGTGAAACTGCTTTGGCTGGTAGTGAAAATGACTGAAATATATATAACACACTACCAGTAGACTCCATTGTCGCTGGTGAATCACATGACTGTGCAGATGAAACCTGCACCACCAAAGGTCGCTCACCGGCAGTCACACAAGCTAGGTATGAAAGATAATGGTTAAGTGAGTGAGTAATTATCCTGGATTATCTTAATAAAATACACAGGAAGAGGTACGAACATGTGTTATTTGAATTAGGTGACTTGATGTTTGTTTAACAGATTAATTTTATAAGTGGGAAACATTTAAGCGTAGCGGCACAAGAGCATAGCGTAGCCGCAGGTTCTAAAGCATCGGGGGTTATCGAGGTTTGAAATGATAGTGTAGTGGGCTCGCTACAGTAAAAGGCCCTGGGGAGAACATACATATATATATATATATATATATATATATATATATATTGGTCTGAGTGTGTTAATGCTTTTGATACATTGCTTTTGTCTACATACACTGGTCTGGGTATGTTAATGCCTTTGTTAGATTCATGTAAAATTTATTTTTATACTGTGTATTTTACTATATACTGATAGTACAAAGTAAAACTTGTATACTAAAAAATGAAAGTGGGGTCCCGTAAAATTTATGATTTAGTTCAAGACAATATATTACGTCAATATCATACGTCTATATTCACCTAATTTTGTGGACTGTGCAAGATGAAATATATTTTAATAATATTTGTTTAAAGCACCATATGTTACTTTTTGTTATTAGAATTCATAATGTATCATTTAATGTTCTGCAAATTACTAACACTGAAAAAGATTGACAAAACAGTGGCCACACAGTTCATTTGTTTTCATCTGTATATATTGGTCTCAGTATGCTAATGTTTTAGTTAGATTTTTTTCGTCTGTACATACTGGTCTGAATATGTTAATGCCTTTTTAAAAATATATTTATCTAGAATTTATCTTTATACTAAATTAACCTTATATACTAAAACAATGAGCACCATAAGTTATTTTCATTAGCTGAATTTATAATGTATTATTTAATTGTATGCACATTAAAATTGAAAGTGTAAACTGTAAAAGAACAAAGATAAAAAGAAGCATATTATATTTAAATTAGTTTAATTGCAAACAATAATAGTGAGAGTATCTAACCATCAATGTGCAAAACCTGTTTGATTAATGCTGCTATAATTAAATATCATATTATCATCGTTTGTTTAATACTTTGTTTGATCAGTGCATCCTTAATTAATTTAATTGCAAACACTAATAATGGGATCATCTGACAATGAACTGGCAAAACCCATGTGATCAACACTGCTATAATTAAAGCACTTTTGATGTCATTCACCAGTTTACTGAATTTAATATCATTCTAGAACACAAAATATAATTCTGATTTGAAATAATTTTGTGATCTTTGATTACATAGAAGTGTTATTATATTATATATGTATTAATATAATATAATAAAATATCTATTCAGAAATCAATATTTAATGGATTTAATATGTGCTTTAAATGAAATATTTTCAGATGTTTGAAAGGTTTAAATGAAAATAAGTTGGTTTACTGGTTCAAGATTGTACTAAAAAAAATAAAAATTCAGTAATAACAGTAAAGTACATTATACTATTGTGTTACTCGTTAAAAACTCTTGACACAAAATTTTTTGGAGTAAATACAATGCGAAGAAAGTTGGCCATACTGGCCTGATTGCTGAAAAGTTTCAAAATGTTTTTCAGATATATTAATTCAAATAATAAGTTTATATTTCTTTATTGTAAACATTGAATAGTTATTTTGGTAAAAAAAAATCTAAATGTCGTAGCTCATATCTAATTTGTTCTGATTTTGTCTAGAAATTTGCTAACAACTGTCTTATGTAAATTTAAGAGCCAAAAATCGACCTTTTACATTCTCTTACTATGTTTGTGAAAACAGTAATACCTACTAAAATAAATCAGGTATGTGTGTTCCATTGCTTTTCTTATAATATTTCACATGATCCAAATCAGCATTTGGACTGAATAAACCCGTAATTTGGGCCTAATCAGCCATGGTCCAAATCAGACAGCATTCCAATATAGGATGATAGTAGAAAGAAGTAGGAACTATTTGATGTAAACTGTCACAAAATGAACATTTTCTTGTAATGTTTCCATACCTTTGAATGAAGGAAACAACAAGGCCGTTTAAACAATGCATAAATACTGTATTCTTATACCTACTATCTCTAAGTAACTACTACAAACACTCTCTGTAAGCCTATCACAAGATAAATCATTTTAGTGCATCTGAATAATGTTCAGTGAACATGTAAAAGAAAGACAGAAAGAAAAGAAAAAAAACTTTGTTTCAGTTCATTCTGGATAAGCGATGTTTGTTTTGCAAACAAGAACTCAAATGTATATATTACAGTTTATTTATGTATGTGCTACTATTGTGATCTATAAGAAAATTGTTGTTATGTATATCATGAAACAACATGTCTGGCAATACACAACTAAAACATACATATGCTTATATTGATACTTATCAGAGGATATAAATCAAAGGTGCAATTACATGCATGCTAAAAGTGCTAACTTATTTAATGCTAATAAGATTACTTAAGCAAATGGACATAATATGGAAAAAGGCAGTAAAATACAGAACTTAATGTAAAAATATGCATAAAAAGGTTTAAAACAATAACCATCTGCGCATTAAACATTTGCATTCAAGACCATTCCAACTTTTAACTAAATTCCTAAAATCACTGTAAGAAGCAGCTATTGTAGCACTATCTGGCTGAGTTCCATAAAAAAGCTGCAGCTGAACTAAAATGTTTATACCACACCTGACTACCCTGGATCTTGGTATTTCTACCATATTTAAATACAGAGAGGATATTTGCTTGAAACGAGTGAATAACGGATATATTTCATTGAGTGGGGGAAAATACTTAAGTTTTTCACCCACGAGATGAAATATATCCGTTATTCACTTGGAGCAAGCAAATATTCTTTTTATTTTATGCTCAAGCGTATTGTCTAGCAATTTGTATAACACACGAAGTAGCTGATTTCTTACTGCATCCCACGCGATAATGTCAGCAGTATTGATATTGTTTATGTTCTGCTCTGTTTTGTGTATATTTGCACATAAAATATCAGTAGTTACATAATACATCTTATAAAAAGTTTGAAATTTCTTAGTTATAATGTTAGCACTGTCTATTGACAGCCAGTGAAAAAATATCATATTTTTTCACTGCAGTGAAATATCACAATTATTTAACTCAGAAAATCCGGTAATTCACTGCATAGCATAAAATAAATATAAATAATACATTTGAGCTACATTTTTCTTTGAGTATCCTAAATGTATATTATGTTTCTTTCTTTAGATCTGAATTGGTTTGCAGAGTGAAGTACAACAACACGCTTCCAGATATACCATTTGACCCAAAGTTTATTACATACCCATTTGAGTCCTCAAGGTATTCTTCTTTATTCATCTGGCCTGGAGATCATAGAATTATGGGATTGAATTTGCAATTTAGAAGATTGAGCCTTTCAAAAGTAACTTTTCAAAAGTGAAGACTTTTACAATTCGATGACCATAAAATCTCAAACTCAGATGTTTTAAGATCATCAGGCCTATATACAGTTTAATATACATGTGTTTGATTGTGGTTGTGTGTGTGCGTGTATATATATATATATATATATATATATATATATATATATATATATATATATATATATATATATATATATATATATATATATATATATATAAACCCTGTCTTGAAATACCACTGCTATGAGAGACCACTCACAAATTCTCAATGCACAGATTTATTGCTTATATATTGTTATGATCTGTCATGAGAGACCACCTGTCTTGATTGAACATGATATTTTGACAGCAGGGGTGGTCTTTCATCTCTAAAAATTATTTAAAAATTTTAAAGCTTGTTTTCTTTGACTTTAATGAATGTTTAGCAAAAACCTAATGAAGTATTTTGCCCTTTTTGTATAGCTGTACTGTCATAGTAGACCATAATGAAAGCGACTTTTTTCTAACAAGAACATCAAAGTTTGTCTCTTGATGTTGAAGAAATAATCATATCTGTTGCTAAATTATACAAGTACATGTATCTTGTTTAGAAAAAAAAAAGGTTTTAAGTTTGTTACAATCTACCCATAGGTTTGACAGACATCGACAACATACAAATCCATCTCAGTGACTTCTGTTGAATATACATCCTAGGTAACTGCCATGTTGCAGGGGTTCCATTAATTTTTCATTTTAGGAATCCCCATCATTGCACTTATCCACCCCACCCACCTACCCAAAATGTATTAAACTTTTAGCTGTATCTATGTGAATATGTATGGATTATGATATTTCACACATTCGGAAGTAGCAGGTAAAGATTTTATAGTAATAGAGGTGTTTGGGGGTACTTTTACAACTGCGGTACAGGGGCAATGCAGAAGTAGCCAGTTGCTTTGGCAGATTTAGTTGAGTAAATTACCCAGCTGCTGGTACTTAGGGAAGACCCTGATACAGGTATCAACAACTTGTATATATTGGGCTTCCTTAAATCCCAGTATTTGCTGGATATGTCTGTCATTTCAGAGGTTTTGACCGGTATATGCTATGAGCAACAGACATTGGTCAATAGGATAGTCAAAAATATCATTTTATCAAATTGTCTTTGTGTGTAAGAGTGATAACGAAAGTATTGAACATCTCTTCTATGATTGCAATATTACTTCAAAGTTTTGGTACCGTTTTATTGAACATTTTGCACCTTCTTGCCCAAATATTGTACACTTGTCCAACAAAGAAATATTTTTAGGAAGTGAACAACTGGACAGTTTGTGTAATTTCTTGCTTATTTTGGCAAAATATTATATTTACACTTGCAGATTCAATATGCAAAATCATTCCATTTATGCTTTTAACCAAATAGTTGAAATGCATAAGAACATTGAAAAATACACTACTGATTTAAATAAAAAAGAGGACCAATTTCTTAAAAAATGGACCTCAGTAATGAATATGTAACTTGTGTAAGAATCCTTTCTCTTCTTGCATTTTGTTATATTTATTTGGCTCTGATTTGATGGTAAACAGGAACAAAATACTGTAATAACACAAAGTTTGTTTCACCTAGACACTGTATACTTGTGTTCGTCTATTTAAACTGTATCTAAAGAGATTGTGTGCTATATGCATGCGTGCGTGTGTGTGTATATGTTTTCTTTTCTTTTTCTGTACATTATATTTACTATCCCTAGATTATCTGATAATCAGAAATGTTGGATTGTAAGGTGACCTTGGGATGGTTCCCCAACCTATTTCGGGGATAAAAAAAAATAATTTGTCTTTGATTTGTTTATCCATGAAACTGTCAAGTAAACACCTTAACGAAGTAACATTCAAAGGTCACTATGTCTAGTTTACAGATTGTTTCTTTGTTAGACAATCAATAAGGTGTTGCTAGCAAAACTTAACTCAGAGGTGATTGTGTCGAATTTGCATGTTGTTTCCTTGTCAGAAAATCAGTAGAGGTGTCAACAACTGAGCTTGTTACATCTCAGCTGCCTGAAGGCTATACTGCTTACAGTTAACTGGTTAAATGTGGGTGGTAAAGGGCAACTTCATTCTTTTGTGAACAATAGTGCAGTAAATTTCGAAGATTTGTTTCTCAGTAAGGATGTTTGTTTGTTATTCTAAAGTTGTTTTTTTTTAATGGTGGGCTTATATATGCCTAGATATAGTAAGTATCAGTCCTAGTTTTACTGCTTGAGAGAGCACTACTCACTGTGTCAAAGAGTAAGCATAATAATGATGAAAACTGAAACCCTTAGGTGGTGTTTGCAGAACAGAGATTTGCTGTACATTACCGTGAAGCAACATGTTCATGGATTTTTTACATCCTCAGAAATCCACCCCATTTTGGCCCCACCCCACCCTGCAGCGAGTTTCTTACAGCTACTTGCGACAGTGGTGACTTTAAAGGATAGAACTGAAGTGTTCGTCACCATTGGGAGAAAACTCTGCATTTCTCCACAAAGACTTCGAATATTGTGGACCATCTTGCTTGAGCAATTCTGTTTCCTGTTTGCTTGGAGAGATGTTTCTTCCTGAAATCATAATTGATATGAGCCATGCATGCAGGTTCAGCATATCTGGTTTTGGCTAGAAACCCGCATTTTCAGTTCATTCAGCAGAATGGAGAAGACAGGCTATCCTGGAAATCTCAGCCACTGGATTGAGGAGGTAGCTGATCCTTGATGTTTCCTGCTTATGGATTAGTCATCACTCAGATTCCCTCACTTCTGCAAGACTTTGGGAATCTTAGGGGTATGGGCATAGGCATGTTCCAGTTCTAGAAAAGGGTGTCAGTTACCCAGGCTTTCAGATATGTAGCTGGTGAGATGAAGATCAGGAGATTTGCTTTCCACCATGTTACAGATAGGACTGCACAAGGCGCAGGATAATGATTCAGCTGAAGACAGCAGTGAATGGACGATGCAGTATGGATCAGCTGAGTCCGGTAGGAACTTGAGCATGCCTGGGAGGTGGCAGACTTAAATGTGAATTTGTCAACGAGGATGCTACCTGAGAAAATCCCATGGGAAGGCAGAGGTCTAGGGACTTGGTTCTCTCTTGCTTTCTGAAGTAATAGATAACAGCCAAAATGATGGCAAGAATGAGTACACCCTTTCCAGAAAACATCTCATGCTGTGATTAAAAGGCATTCACTATGGCTATCATCTCCATTGGGTTGATATGCATGGAGCACTCCCAAAAGGACCAAACCCTATTCACTTGGCAAGAGGTGGACACCCCAGCCAGTCATGCTGGCATCCATGCAGATCATAATGTCCAGTGGGTAATCCTTCAGTGAGATACCAACCATAACTGGGGTGGTTCTCCCATTTGCTGAGATGGTACATCATATAATCCGAAACTTGATTAATTGGGTCGGATAGGCAAAGTGTCAGTCATGATGACTGGAGAGTGATCTGTGGGTGTTTCATGAATGGGGGGTGCAGGGCAAATGCTACTGATTCTATGTAAGTACATGCAGTGACATTGAGTAATTTTTGTTAAAACAACAATTTTGAATACTTTATATGAGCTTGGAGCTTATGTAATAATCCTATATTACCTCCCTTTCTTAGTGTCCTGTTGCAAGGTGTCTTCATTTAGCTTAGAATATACACTATATATCAAATAGGGACTAAAGTACTTTTTGATAAAAATTTTGTGTAATTCAATTTTTTTTAAAACTTGTTGTTGGCACTAGAAAGCCACTTTTGTACTGAGGTGCTGTAAAGCACTTCTACATACATACATTGTATATATCAAGAAGTTTGGTGGCAGAGAGGTATTCTTTTATGGAAAATTGTATCAGTTTACTACTACAGCGAGTTCCCATATTGAAACAAATTCCTCAATATCTTCAAAAATAGTTACTATGAACCTTTTTGAAGGTGGTTCAGAGGAAAATTTTTATTGGCTTTGAATAATTATTATGAAAGTAACATTTGAATTGAGGTTATATACAACTAAATATTTTATGAGCTATGGAACCAGCCTATGTGTAGTGGTATACTAAATACCATATTTAAAAGAATTAAGGTTACTGATTGGATAAAATAATAACCAAAAGAATTAATGTAATTTTGTTCAGAAGAAGCCTATGTACACAATAGTATACTTGAACCTAAAACCATTTTTATTGCTGTCGATGCACAGGTACTATGGAATGTAAATGGACAGATCTCACCAGGCAGGATTTTGGTAGTGGGCATAGCATATTATGATCGAGTAAATATTATTGAAGATACATATTTTACTCTAATAATTGCCTTTGGTCATAAACTTTTTATGCTTATGAAACTTTTGTGATTTAAAATACTTATCCAAATTCATAGTAAATACATCATCCAAAGTCATCAGTAGGTAATTAAAAAAATCACAATGGAAAAATGTAATTTATTGGCCACACCAAATAAATTTATAGTTCTGCAGAATTCAAAGGAACAAATATTAAGTGAGCAAATTTTCAAAAGCAAAGGATTTACTCTTGTGCTATAAAATACTTTTTTTTAAGTTTGCAGTTTTCCTACCATGCTTTGATGTGGGTGTGTGGATTTTCTGAGATGGATTTTTTAAAAATTCTTCATCTTGCATATTTTTTGAGTGGTGTTCCCAAAGAACGATAAATTAATTTGATATAGCCTGAAGCAGTGTTAATTGTTTTATAACCAAACATTATATTGTGGCAAAAAGAAAGATTTTCTGAATCATAGCATTTATTTCTTTGTCCTCAGATTCATCCAGTATAAACCCACATCATTAGAGAGGACATACAAGTATGATCTGCTGACTGAACATGATCTTGGAGTAACCATAGACCTCATCAACCCAGAAACATATAAAGTTAATCCAAATGGTGGGTATCTTGTAGAATCATTGGTATTACCATCGATACTCGCTTATAAGTCGGGTACAACTGCAAACTGCACAGACCCTGATCTGCTTTTGCATAATGCACAGGCGGATCTGGGTATGTGCAGTTTGCTAAGAGTAATGAGTCAAACAAACAACATACACCCTGATCTGCCAGTGCATTATGCAACAACAGATCAGGGTCTATGTTGTTTGCAGTTAGACCTGACTTATAATTGACTGTATACAGTATTTATTGTGGGTTTGCCAAAAGTACATCTACATGCATGATGCTCACAGATGTGAATATGTCTTAAAGGGAAGGTGGGTGTATCAATTTACATTAGATATATAAAGTTGTGGTTTGTAACAACTGCAAAGTCCATGTAAATCGGTAATCAGAAAAACTAAAACTACTGTACTTTAAAAGTTTTACATTTTTTCCAAATGTTTATATGATCCTTTTCATTTGTCTGTGTGTGTATGCACGCCCCACCACTCATCTCACCCAACCCCTATGGTCCTTTGGGGGCATGGTTTAGGACAGAAATGATGAGTTGAAGTGGTGAAATATTAACTGAGAGTAGTATTTTCAGAAATGCTGCATAGAGGAAACCAGGGCACCAACCCCCTCCCCTTTTCATATTTGCACAATTAGCTATCAGTGAGCAACTTCAAAACTTGTATATAACAGAACTTGGAACCCAACTATGGACTTAAAAGACACAAAGTTAGCATGTTTATCCCTGAACCATCCACATAATATGCAGATTTTAATGTCGGGCAAAATGTAAACTGTTACAGTATAGTACATATTTCTTTAAATTTTATTTTGCATGATGTCTCCCCACCCCTACCCGACACCTACAGCAAACATTTTGCATCCAATGACTATAAATTGTGCTGCTTTTCTTTATAGCCTATCCTGACCCAGAGGATGAGAGGTTATTGGAGGAAGATCTTAACAACCTTACAGATGCCAAAAGGTATATGAGAAATACTTTTTTTTGTCCCCTGCATAGCATATGTGTTACTTTTTTGTATCACATAGAAAGCATGGTAAAAAAATATGTGTCACAGTTTCTGGCACAGTTGTTGTTTTTGTTCCCTAGTCTGAAGATCAAATTTTGTATATATCAGTGAAACATATACAGTCATAAATCATCTTCTGGAGTACATCTCACCAGGAACACAAGTAGGGCACTGTGACATTTTTTTCACATTTAGGTGATCACATTAAGCTATAGTATTTATCTTTCACTATCATGATTCTTAATGAGTGGATTGTTTCAAGAATTATTATTCACATTTATGGAAATTAGGTCAAACTGACCAAATTTTCTTCTTATTGTGACTGTAAGGTTTTGGCTTATGCAGCAGGAGAGGTATGAAGCATATCATTCCCTGAATCTTTGTTTTCTTACAGTATTGTCTTTGTCATTAGCAGCATTAAATACTTGGATTTAGGTCCATATCTCAAATTCTGTGAGTTGTTTTACATGGAGCACTGCTCATCACCATCAAAAGTAGACCACAATGACCCCCTTTTTATGATTCAGTGATGATGTCATTTGGTTTTTTTTTTTATGATACAGAATGTAAGCAGGTAAGATCGTGAGACTGCTAGAATTCTTGTTGTCTCAGTTAGAAATGTTGTTAAAAGAATAATCTCCACATGCTGTTGTTATTGCAAGCCCACTTGAATGGATGGTCATATTAACATGGTGTTTTCACCAAAAGCTTCTTACGATATGTAGTTTGTCCTAGTTTGTCCCAAGTCAAAATGTGATTTGCAGTCAACTGCAAACAGTATATACCTAGAACTGTTGTGACTTTATGTGCCCACAAATTAGGGTCTTTGATATTCATTTGACATAATAAGACCAAACAGTATACACCTAGCAGTATTTCAGCTGGAAAGAAATAGAGGGGCACCCTGCCCCTCAGTGGGCCTACTCCTTTGCCTTCTTGAACTGCAAAATCAGAATCTTTATAAACATTATGTCATTGTTTGCAAGCCTCGTTAAATTGTGTGATTTAATTGTTTTTCAAATTTGAATCCTTTAATTGATTGCAAATCAAATTCTACTTGGTTATAAAAACCTAGTAGCATGTGTATGTCCTCACCGGAGCTTAAATATAAAATCAAAAGTTGTCTGGCTTGGAAGTATCTATCTCATTAAAGATGACAAACCCCAAACATAATTTCACTTGTTCTTTTGGCCATATTAAATAAATTAAAGTTTCAAAACCTAAATATTCTAGGCATATTCCAAATATTTGTTTTAAAAAACAAACAAATGCATGTATAAAAACCTTACCATTTCACAATGGTTGTTTAAGGGATATATATCTATACTACAACCATGCAGAGTGAAAAATGTTGACTTTCCCAGCTTGAAAATCAGAAAAGTTGCAAAGTGCAACCATTTAATAAGCTCCTTTTTGGAAAGCAACTGGCTCTTCCACAAAGGCAGTTTTTTGTTTTTTTTTCATTTAATTTCTTTGCAAAATCGATGCTGTCACTGTTTATCACAACCTGCCATATTATCTGATACACAGCCATGTGATCAGCCTCATTTTGACATGGAATTAATAATCCATGAGAGGCTGTTGATGTACTTGGTGAGTATGAAATGAAATATTGCATCAATAAAAAGTATAAAGAAAGCATAGAACCACAGCCATTGACATTACATCAGATGCTGAGAAACTAGAGATTTTTTTCAATCTTCAGGACTTTGTCATACTGGTTTTGTTGGTCTAATTCATTTTTGAAGTAAACATTAAATTATCATTCTTAAAAGACCCCTCCTATTTGCACAACTTAATAGATGTAATAAATATAACAAATACATGGATAGAACAGTGCTTATTATGCACACAGGAGTGACATGGGTTGAAACTTTCTATTTTTGGCATAGGTCTGTTACTTCAGAGGAAACTGCTTCAGCTGCAATATGCGAGCAGTGCTAGAGCTAGCGTGCTTTACCATACATTGCCTCAGAATTTTCAGCAACAAAAAATAAATGAGGAATGGGGTACTTGCAAAGATGGTTGTGCTTATTTCGTCAAATATTATAATTTGCATTGAAATGTAATAATCTTTTTATTAAGTTATCATGGAGTTTGTGGTAATAATTTAATTAGAGCTAGATTATTTTTATTATTCCCTAAAAAATGTTATTAATTACTTTATAATTATTGTTCTTCACATGTATATTGCTGACATGTTATCATGTAGTAATGATAATGCTTACAAAATAGTTAGTCCACTGTACACAATGTAAGATGTCAATGTTCCTAATTTTTTTAAATTTAAAAAAAACAACATGTCTGTCCACAGTTTTTTATTTGATTAGTTTAATTTTCATTAAAAATTCTACCTGTTTGATTACAATGTAAATTTTCCTTGTGAAATTATAGATTTCATTATGACATCATTATGATGTCACTAACTGATGTTATTAATACTTCTCTCTCATCCGGGGAATTCCCATCATTTTTCAAAACTGCCATTGTAAAGCCTCTGCTGAAGAAACCAACACTTGACCATAATGATTTAAAGAACTACCACCCAGTTTCTAACCTCCCTTTCATGTCAAAAATCTTAGAAAAAGTTGTTCTATCCCAACTTGTATCTCATCTGAATTCAAATAGTCTTTTTAGCAATGTACAGTCTGCATATCGCCCTTGCCACAGTACCAAAACTACCCTTCTGAAAGTAGTTAATGACCTTCTCTCTGCTTTGGATAGTGGAAAGATTACGATCCTCACCCTCCTTGACTTTTCTGCAGCATTTGACACAATAGACCATGATATATTACTTCACCATCTCCAGCATGTATTTGGCATTCACGATACAGCCTTACTATGGTTCAAGTCCTACTTGGTCAACAGGACACAAATTGTGTCCGCAAATGGAAAACACTCCAGCCCAGTTGATCTATGTTTTGGTGTTCCACAGAGTTCTGTTCTTGGACCTGTTCACTTCATTCTATACACTCAGCCGCTCTCAAGTGTCATAGATCATCATTCAGTGTCTCACCAATTGTATGCTGATGACACGCAAATATACAAATCTAGCCACCCAACTGAAGTTGATGCTACCATCTAAGGTGTAGAGAGGTGCATTTCCGATGTGAAATCATGGGTGACATGTAACAAGCTGCAGATGAATGATGATAAAACTAAAGCCATTCTGATTACAACACAAAGACTTTCTCATTCACATCCTTTACCTAAAACAATAAATATCAGCAGCACCAACATTAAATTCACACAGTCAGTACAAAACCTAGGTGTTACTCTCGACAGTACTCTCTCATTGCACCAACATGTCATGATCATATGCAAGGCTGCATATCTGGAGCTGAGACGTATCAGCTCCATTCGCAATTATCTTTCAGTTGATGCCACTAAAACACTTGTGTGTTCCTTAGTACTTTCAAGACTGGACTATTGTAACTCAATTCTATCTGGTTTGTCTCAGTATCTACTCCAGAAACTTCAAAAAGTTCAAAACACAGCAGCTCGGATCATCCTTAGAGTACCACGAACCGAGCACACCTCCCCCCTGCTCTGTACCCTACACTGGCTACCCATTCAATCAAGAATCAAACACAAAATTTGTTCTCTGTGCTACGTTTCATTGACTGGCTCCAGTCCAACATACCTATCGCATCTCACCCATGTGTACACACCAGCAAGATACTTACACTCCTCTTCCGACACTCGTATTCTCATTATTCCCACTATCAAAATGAAGTCATAACAACAGCGTTCTTTTGCATACCAGGGCCCAGCAAAGTGGAACGAATTTTGCCCACTGAACTTATACACAAAGACACTGTGGTCTCATTCAAGAGTGGTCTTAAAAGTCACCTATTTCGACTGCAAGAACAGACTTAAAGACTTAATAATGTTTCCTTACCTTAATTATTTTCAGCATGTTTTTGTTTTCTAATTTCATGGTGTTTGTTTTTCGTAATCATATCATTATATATGTTTTTAGGCGTTATCTAATGTTGTAAAGTGCTTAGAGCTTCTAAAGATTAGGCGCTATACAAAGTCCTCAATTATTATTATTATTATTATTATGACTAAAGCCATTTCTCACAAACAAAGTGCCCTAATGGTACGACTTTTGCTGTTACCTTCCACCTTCTGTAAGAAATTTCTGGCTGGAACACTTATGTCATCTTTCATCCAGCTTTTTTGTTTTGCATGATCTATGTTAGAACTAATGATCACCAAAAATGTATACTTTTTGCAATAAATCAAACTTTGAAAGAATTGAAAAGAATTATTTTACATGAAGAGGGCAATTATAAAAGAAAATACAAGGTAATAATGGGTATTGACTACAGTTAAATAGGAGTCAGATCTGGTACAGAAAATTCCATCTCTATTATATTAATAATACACATTATGATACACACTGTAATATTTGTCTGAGCTTCATCACAAGCCATTACTACTTGAATATAGAAAACATAACTACTGAAATGGGGCTTGTTTGTTTGAGATTAATTTCATGTCAGTCATGTAACTAGTTCAATGTAAATTCCACATGAAAATCTTATTTTATCCATTTTGATTACTACATCTGATCTATGTCATCTCACTCTCTGTTTTTTTAACCATGCTAAGTTACGTTAAAAAATATAACATCTACATTTAAAACTTATCCTGTGTTGTCCATCCAAACAGGAATAGAAGAGTAGATTTTATTCATTGTAGTGGGACCAGTGACAATTTGTTTACATGATTTAGTGAAATTGTGAAATTTAACTTGTTTCAGTATAGTGAAAATACCATTTCAACTGCTTGACACCAAAAATCACAAAAAATACATATATCATCATGACAGTGCCATATCATGAATTATGACATGTCAGTGAATGAACAAAACTATGAAAAATGATGACGTGTCAGTCAATGAAAAGTGTCTTAAATTTTAATGATGTAAAATAAAGGTCTAGAATCAAAACTTGTACCATCTGACTATTAATTATACTTTTTATACCGCGTCAAATATTACACTTCAGATACATACCGTATATACTTGCTTGTAAGTCGAATCCAACTGCAAACAACATAGACCCTAATTTGCCATTGCATAATGTACAAGCAGATCAGGGTCTGTGTTGTTTTTTCTACTGATTGCTCCCAACAAACTGCGTAGACCCAGATCTGCCAGCGCATTATGCGATGGCAGGTCTGGGTCTGTCCAGTTTTTAGTTGGACTTTACTTATAAGCAAGTACATACAGTAGGTATCACTTCATGATAACATTGTCAGTACCAACAATGGTATGATTTTGTGTTAAAGTTTTTGACATTCATATAGCAATACTTCATTGCACAATTTACTGATGAAACATAATTGTCCATTGTACCATTGATCTTAATAATAATAATAATAATAATAATAATAATTATAATAATAATAATACTGAAGAGGAAGAAGATCATTATTTTCAAGCATTTGTTCCTTGATGGAAGTTTAACCTGTCAATCACATTCATATGTCCATCTATACATCCATCCACACCCTTGATTAATCTCTTGTTATACAACAGTAATGTGGTCAGTTTCTCAAGTACAGTTTTATACATCAGTAATATGGTCAGTTTCTCAAGTACATTTGGCCTCAGAATCATGTGACTTGGTATGTGGAAACATTTTGATGTTTACAACACAAATCTACCAAAAATAAGGGTTGGGTTAGACATGCAGGTTATATCCAGCTTCTTGTTTTAAGAGAGTGACTTGATTAGTTACATAGAAAGTAATCTTCCTAGGTCTTTATGACCATCTTAGTAAATCAGTATTGACCACTTGGATGACCAGATATCTGCACAAAATACATGCCTCTGTGACTCTGAATAATTGATGTTTTACTGTATATATATGTTTTTCTGCAGTTCACGTCATCAGCAAATACATGTCACTGTGACTCTGGATAATTGATCTTTTACTGTATATATGTTTTTCTGCAGGTCACATCATCACCAAATAAATGCCTCTGTGACTCAGGATAATTATGTTTTACCGTGTATATATGTTTCTTTTGCAGGTCACGTCATCACAACATGAATGTCTCATGGCTGAGAAGAACAGAATACATCTCCACAGAGTATAACAGATTTGCTCAACGAGCAGATAAGTCAGAAACTAAGTAAGTATGACATATTATTAATGGTTACAAACCAATTACTAACAATAACAAGCAGTTTGCAGAATGGTCGTGCTCATCAGAATGGTTGGTTGTGCAAGGCATTTGCATGTACACTGTACTGAAATTATATACAAATTACCACTCAGGCAACACTACACTATTTCGAAGAACGGATAAGTTATCCCACGGCATCTCCATCATTATTAGAATTATTGTTATAATTATATGTCCATTTGTGATAGGCCTTGTGAACATCAGTTTTTTGCCAAAAAACTTCATGCCAGTTGGTTCTGAGATAAAGTTCAAGGTCACAGTTATGGATGGCTGTCCAGCTAGCACTAACTTTGTATGGGCACCTGCTTGGCAATTTTAAAGTAGGTAATTGTGCAGAAAAACAGTCAGTTTGTGGTCCACATTTATATTGCTTGTTTGAATGTTTGGGTCTTAATTGGTAAACCTTTACTACTGTAATTTCCACAATTTTGCTTGGTATTGGTCTGTAAGGATGGACTGTGGGTGGGTGTGAAAATAAATGGGTTAAATCACCTGAGAAAATGAATGTCATGCAAATATTTTATTTGTGCATTTCTTTCATCCTCTTACAAGCATAAAAACATGTACATGTGGATGATTGTATTGTAATACAGCCTTCTCATTATCAACCAACCACCAGCTAAATTACCATCTACTTTTCCAGCTGAGCCATCTATTTTTACAAAACTGCAACATTTTTTGTTATATTTTGCATTGTCTTGATCTTGTACTTTTAATTTTGTGCTGGCTACTTCAAAAGATAATTAGAAGGCTGTAATATATTACAGGGACAGTTTTTCATCCAACATGGTGCATGCAGGAACATGTACCTTGTCCAATACTATCTGGTGCTACCTCAGTAGATAACCCCTTTACAGAGTTTTCTCCTCTAATCGTGGCATTCACTCTTTAAAAAAAACTTATTGCTCTTATGCTTTTTGCAGAAAAAGAAGAACTATGTGATACCATCTGTCCTTGCATGCACCACAGTATTTGCGTTAAGTTGTGGATCTCCCCCTACCAATTACAACAGAGACTTAAAACCAGGGGATATGATTAGGAGTGGCTTGTAAATGTACACAAGGTTTTAGTTGGAATGATGGGATGGGAATGGGAGGGAGAAGTGAAGATATAAGAGAAATCAGGGTCTTACAGTATACTTCCTTGCAAATTATAAGTTGTCCCAGTGCTTTTCAAAACATCTGATTCTGACTTTCCATGTATGCTTGTGTGTATGCATTAATGTTGTGTGAGATCTTATTTAACATTTAAGATAGAGAATTTAAACTGTAGGATAGCATTTTACTGTTGTTTTCAGATGTGCATTATAATCACAAAATTGTATCTTGGGACAGGGACCTATGAACTTATTGGGTGCTTTTCATAATTTATCATTTTTTTATGTGTGTGTGTATGATATCAGTAATCTTTACAATAGATTATCCAAGCATATATGAGGTCTCCTAATGCTAATGTCATTATGATTATTTGATTTGGTCAAGCATTGGTCAGTTTAAGTGAAATGACCAATTAATCAATTACAATTTCTGTGATAAATCTTGGTCTCAATTCAGTTTTGCACCATTTCCACTATTTCAAAATAGTCTCAGTTTTGACAAAACATTACATGGACAATTTAATCTATTATTAATCATTCAGCAATCAGCTAGCAGAAACTGATGTTTGTTCATAAAATTTTATATGATTCCCAACACTACCTAATGCATTCGAAAATTATCAGCGCTATAACCTACTTATGTTGCTGTACCATGAAACAGTGACCATATACTGCTTTATATATTGACATAACAGTACATAATGTGCATTTTTAATTGACTTACAGAGTTGGATACAAGATCAAGCAGATTATGAAAAATGAAGATTTCTACAAAGACAGAGAAAGTCAGATTGAAGCAATAGAAAAGACCTTCAACAAGGCTAAGGAACCTGTAAGTGTTTCCCCATCTTTAAATTTTAAAAGACAGCCTCCATGAAGCAGTCATTTGTTTTATGCATCTACTGTCATTGACATCCAACATGTTATTTAATCAGACAGTACGTCAAGCCTGTACTTGGGATTGCCATACAGTACAAATTTCAAAGTCAATGCAAAAGTTGTTATGGGTCCATAATTTCAAGACAATATATATGAGAATTTAAAAAAAACGTCGATCAGTAAGTAACTAAATAATATCTTCTTAGCAAAGAAAATAAATTTGTGTGAAAAGTTCCAGATGATTTTAAAAAGTAAATGTTGTTACATTAACATTACTGTTGGCTTTCTTCTAAAGATATAAACTGGAGATTAAAATTGGGATAATCATTTTTGTTTGGGATTAAAGATAGGTATTAATTCGAAAAGATACTCTAGTAGAGATAATTCAGCAATTTCAGTAATCAATGTCAGAGGGACTTCAAGAAGGAGAATAATTTTCACAGAGTAACTCAGTTGCTATTCCACAAATCATGACCAAACTTTATGGATGGTTTGCGTTTTAGATGGGAAAGGCACCTGTAGATTTTGGTGTCAATAGTTCAAAGATCAAGGTCACTGAGACTGAAAGAAGAATTTTTTCTGCAAAATAACTTGAGTTTTGAGTCTTTTACCTAGACCAAAGTTTGTGAATGACTTGCATTTTAAACCAGGAAGACACCTGTTGATTTCATATTCAAAAGGTCAAGTATCCAACCAATGAAAGAAGATTTACATAAAGAAGTATAATAATACTATTTATCACATGGCCGGTGAAAATACTATTTATCACATGGCCGGTGAAAATACTATTTATCACATGGCCGGTGAAAATACTATTTATCACATGGCCGGTGTATAGTCTGCCATTTACAACACTCTTGTTCCTTCAGTTCATGATAGGCCAAGTTAACTTAAGTGCTTTCTCATGATTGCTAGACAGCGATTCAATTTTGCTAAGCTTATTTCACATAATACTGACATATGTGACGACCCGAGGACCAATTTTTGTTACTTTATCAGTAGTAGAGAAAACCACTGCTTTTGCTGAATCCCTCTTGAGTTAATCTCTGTATCCACTAAAAATCAGTTGACGACTTCCAATACCTTGCAACTTTTGTTAAATATGATTAAATATGTGTGTTTTTCAGATTACAAAGCATTACAGTAAACCTGGTGTTACTCCTTTGGAAGTTTTACAAGTATTCCCAGACTTTGAGGTAATTTCATTATTTGCATGCATAGAAAGCATCATATATACTTGCTTATAAGTCAAGTTTATCTGTATTCAGTGTAGATCCTGATCTGCCATCACATAATGTGCCGGCATATCAGGGTCTATGTTGTTTGTTCTACTGATTACTCCTAACAAACTGCATAGACTTACACCTGCTGGCACATTATGCAATGGCAGATCTGGGTCTGTGCAGTTTGTAGTGGGACTTTATTATGATGAGACATAGGTGTCACATTTCTGCCACCTGTGGCAGTGACATCAACAGTGTTAAAGGTTTTGCAAATTAGAGACAGTGGTGGTGCATCTGTAGAGACAGCGGTGGTGCATCACTGTACTGATTCAGGTGAGACACCAGGTTCAGGTGAAGACTTTTGTATTTTTTGCCAAGTAATATACCCTAATGTAGATCCATAAGAAGCAAAATTAGCAAAAGTATTATTTTCTCAAGTAAGTATATGGTATGATAATGCTAATTGGTAATGTACAACAAATGTACTATATTCATTAAAAAACATAATGATGCACAACTGAGATGATAAATGCTAATGGTGCACAACTGAGACAATAAATGGACTAATGGTACACAACTGTGACAATAAATAGACTGATGGTACACAACTGAGACAATAAATAGACTAATGGTACACAACTGAAACAATAAATGGACTGATGGTACACAACTGAGACAATAAATAGACTAATGGTACACAACTGAGACAATAAATAGACTGATGGTGCACAACTGAGAATAAATGGACTAATTGTGCACAATTGAGACAATAAATAGACTAATGGTACACAACTGAGACAATAAACAGACTAATGGTGCACAACTGAGACAAATAGACTAATGGTACACAACTGAGACAATAAATAGACTGATGGTACACAACTGAGAATAAATGGACTAATGGTACACAACTGAGACAATAAATAGACTACTGTTACACAACTGAGACAATAAATAGACTAATGGTGCACAACTGAGACAATAAATAGACTAATGGTACACAACTTAGTCAATAAATAGACTAATGGTACACAACTGAGACAATAAATGGACTAAAGGTACACAACTGAGACAATAAATGGACTAATGGTACACAACTGAGACAATAAACAGACTAATGGTGCACAACTGAGACAATAAATAGACTAATGGTACACAACTGAGACAATAAATAGACTAATGGTACACAACTGAGACAATAAATAGACTAATGGTACACTACTGAGACAATAAACAGACTAATGGTGCACAACTGAGACAATAAATGGACTAATGGTACACAACTGAGACAATAAACAGACAAGACAGTTTCGTCTTTGTAGGCACATGTCCATTTTATGGATAAGTTCCTTTGGGCTCTTTGTATTCAAACATATAAAAAGTATTATGTTTATGTTGTTGTCATAAAAAATAAAAAGTAGATTTTTACATCAACATTTACTGGAAGAATAATGTGTCTCTTTGGCATTCATTAAATGAAGTCTTCATCCACTACTTACAGCAAACAAGTGAAGTAAGAATCTCAGTTAAGAATGACCAGATTAAATGCTTTATAATAAAATATAATGTCTCGTATGCAGTAAGCTTGGACATTTTTGTCTCACTGACGTAAGCACTGTGAGACTAATAGAGTTCATCATATGCATTGGTTGGATAGGAAATCCCACCTGAGGGTCAGAATTTCCTGTCCGCCAATTGTGATCATGAGGGTGGGATTTCCCTATCCCACATCAATATATATGGTGGATTATTTTTATCTCATTTCTCACTATGAAATAGTGTTATGAAAGAAAGATGGTATAAACAGATAGAACACAAACAGTTTAGTTACAAGAACATTTTATTGTAAACAAGGATTGCTATTTATGAGCCAGCAACATTTTTATTTTCAGTACTAAAAAGAAAAAAAACATTGCATATGTTCATGACCACATCAGCCAAATGATATCATCTACAATGTCAGTGAGTGCACTCAGGTGATAGGCATACCACACACGCTTTTCTCACATGGGCAAACTGTATCATACATATATAGGAATGGAATAAATAGGTGTAACTTTTCCAGCAGAAGTCAAGATGTCACCATTAGAGTTAAGAGTTGGTGTTAAACTTTTTGCAAGTCAGATACGGGGTGAAATAATGTATTCTTAGGAAAACCTTTGGTAATAAAAATTAGTGTCCCTTATCCACATTAGATGCATTTATTTAAGCGGCAGTTATATATGGGTTTCATGTATGTATTTATTTAAGGGGCAGTTATATATGGGTTTCATGTAGGTATTTCCAAAAATTTCCATTTTAGATAGGTTTTCTTAACTTAAGAGTTGTCTTTTGTAACAAGTTTCACTGCAAGCTGTTATTCATATGGCAAAATTTTCCTATGATTTCAGCTTTGGCGCCATCCATTTGCTCAGGTTATCTTTGATTCAGACCCTGCACCTAAAGGTAGATCTCTCCCAGGACAAATGGAGGAGATGTCTCAGGCCATGATCAGGTATTTGGTTAATATATATTTAAAGCTGGTTCATATAAACACAACTCCCATTGGGAACTATTTTTCTCTATGTGTATGTGTTCATGTGTATGTGTGCATGAAAGAAGGGGTACTTTGTGTACACCTGATACATATAGAGAACATGACATGGTCTTAATGGTATCCATGCATAACTGACCAATTTTATAAATGTCTAGTTTGAATGGATGATTCTCTTAGGAGTGGCTCTTGAAGTGGGTCTTATTCATCTGTAGCAACATTACAAACTTGTACATGCAAACACAACCAAAAGAAAACTAAAACAAAATTTGTTTGGTGGGTTCTTGGCGTGTTTCCTTTGACAGTTACAGAGTTCAAAGTTGCAAGTAAAATGGTCACATTTGCAACTGAAAATCAGTACTGGTGAATGAAAAATGTCAGCTGGTTGCCATCTGGCAACCTTAACAATCACAATGCAGCAGCAAGAAGAAAATTACATCAACATTTTCTAATTACAAGTATATACCATGTTTTGCAATAAAAACAACACATGCAATTTAATTCACAGCACAATCTCATTTTGATTGTGAAACCTTCCAGTTCCTACATTAGTTGTCCTCTTTGCACATGTCAAGTCTGGCTCACAGCCTTTGCAAGCAATCGTTGTTATTGAAGTGTGTAAAATCAGTGACCAGTCTGGTACATAATTTGTGCATTTAACTTCAGCTGATGGTACAGATCCAGAAAAATGTGGACATGGAAGCAAATATGGAAAAATTAAAGCCTGCAGTAAAATTAGTGTCAGTCAAACTACCCTAAATGTAGATATGACTAAGTTTTTTTAAATATAAATAATTGTAAAATTATGACACAGGCCCTTTATCAGTGAATCTGAGGCCAGGCAAAGTGTTAAGATATTTTTTACACAACCCCAACTAATGAATTGCAATGGCTAGCCTGGGTTTGAAGCAAATGAAAACTGTTGATGGCTATGTGATTCAGACAGATCTATGTACTATTAAAAATAACCTTATGCTTTTTGTGGAGCCCACCTTAGCAGAAGCTCGACATAGTGATCCATACATCTGTCCACACCATAGATTAAGATCAATGTTAAATAAACTCAGTGTTATGTATTTTACTCACCTGGCATTATGGCCAAGTGAGCATATGGTATGGTCATGCATCTGTCATACATTATGTGTCATGCATCATCCGTCTGTTAACAATTGCTTGTTATCACTCTGGATAAGTGTATATTAATGAGATACTTTGCACCTGATTGGCTGAACTTGTTACCCCTCTGGAAGCTATATTTCTAATTTTGTCAAGATGTTGGATGATTTTCACATGTGCATATTTTTAAAGTGATCTTGCATCAGATATGGATTTTTCTTTTACCACCCTAGAGACTATAGTTTTTATAGGGTTTTGATCATCTTGTGTCTGATTGTCTGAGCTTGTTACCACTCTGGAGACAAACTTCCAGTTGGATTTTACTCCACCTTAAGCTTATATTAACATTGTGATGACAGGTTCTATGAAAAGTGAGATCAGCATATATTAATGAGATACTTTGCATCTGATTGGCTGAGCTTGTTGCTTCTTTAGATCTAGAGGCTATGTTTCTCATCCAGTTTCTATAAAACTTGGTAAATGGGTTTATATCATAAAGATCTTGGATGAAATTGATTATGAGCAAGGGACTGTGCATACTAATTATGCCTTTTTCTTTAGAAAGAATTTTTATCAGCATATAGTAAAATAGGTAAAATTAACATGATATAAAGTTTGGGAGATAGTTTACATAGGTGTTCATGAAATACTACATTAGCCTGCTTATTGAAATGGAAGTTCCATAAGCCAGGTGAGTGGTATCTGTCCCACTTAGGCCTCTTGTTGATTTTCTAGCTGAATAACAGGCGGGCTCAACAAAACAAAGTCTTAATTTGCCATAAGTAAAATCTTTTACTATCAGTCATCTACAATGAATTCCACACTCAATCGATCTCTGTTCACCTTTTATATGATGACCATATTAGGGCTAGGCTACGTAAAATTTGAAATGTCCACTTACATTTTAAAGTAGGTTACCCAATGACTGCTAAAGTCTGAAAGGTACTTGGAGTGTTGCATTGTGTTTTAATTGAACAGGCTCTGGTGAGTGAATCTCGAGATGGATCTTTCCGATCCTTAAAATTCTTAAGTATAAAAATCTTTATTAGGGACTGCCCAGTTTCATGGTCAGTTGTATAAACTAATACAGCAAGTATTTCTGCTTGAATTCTTTTCAAATAATACTGTCACAGAAAATAATTATTAGCTCACCTAGTTATTGCACTACAGCTGGGATCACCATTGGCATCGGCGTCCACACACATAGAAGCATATACATATGTAAACCCTCAATGAATGTCAACCATTTTCTCTTACTACCTTTTAGGTAGCAGTTTGGAGAGGGTTTCATAGCACCTACTCCCTGGGGAGGGTGCTGATGGGGCTAACTGGGTTCATGCATGTACATTAGTTGTACATTCTTGATTAAGTTTCTGTGTTTAGCTCAAGTTTTGTGCACACTGCATAATACTGTTATACCTGGAATCATGAAACTTGAGGGGAGGCATCTTGATGAGTACTACACCATCATCACAAAAATAGGTCACTCTGACCAGTAGTTCATGCTTCACTGACTTTGGTTAAATTTTGTGTTTTGAGTTTATTTCTTAAGCTTTGTTCATGGTGGAATCAACAAACTAAATGGTTGTATGCATTTCTGTTAGTACCGCACCCTTATCACAAAAGAATGTCCCTGTGACTTAACATTTCACATTTTACTGTCTTAGGTTAAGTTTTTCCGTTTAGCTGATCACCAAATAGGTTTTTTGCACACTGTATACGTACTGTTATACCTAGATGCATCTTGATGAGTAGGACTTCCTCATCACAAAAGTAGGTCACTGTGACTAGTATTTCACATCACTGACTTAGGTTAAATTTTTTGTTTTAAGTTAATTTCTCAAGCTTTGTTCATGGTAGAATAATCAGAATAGATGATCATATCTCTGTTAGTACACACCTTTACAACTAAACAAGGTCATGGTGACCAACATTTTGCATTTGACTGGCTTAGGTTTAGTTTTTGCAATTAGCTCATATGCAAGATAGGATTTTAGCATCCTGTACACAGACTGTTATACCAAGGTTCATGAAACTTGGTGAGGTGTTTCATCTTGTTGAGTACTACTCCTTTGTCACAAAAGTAGGTCACTGTGACCCATATTTATGTGCTTCACTGACTTGTGTTCAGTCTCAGGCACTGTTCATGCCAGAACTTGATGATTGTATTGATCTCTATTAGTACTGCACCCTTATGGCAAAAGAAGGTCATTATGACTTACATTTAACATTTTACTGGTTTATGTTAAGTTTTTGCATTTGGTTCATAGACCAGAAGAGCTTATGGCATGGTTTGTTGTCCGCCATCAGCGTCTGTCATCCGTCCATCCGTTAGCACAAGTTTGTTATCACTACTCCTGATGAACTACTTTGAGGATTGCCATGAAACTTTACACACATATCCCATGGTCTAGTTGGTCTTAAATGAAAATGGTGGCTTTTGGACATCCAATATGGCCATCTTGAAAATCTTGTTATCGCTACTCCTCGTGAATGGATGGCCATATCAACATGGGATTTTCACTAAAACACTTCTTATGATGTCTAGTTGGTCCTAAATGAAAACGGTGCCAATCTGGCATCCATTATGGCCACCACAGCAGCCATCTTGAAAATATTGTTATCACTACTCCTCCTGAATGGATGGTCATATCAACATGGTGTTTTTACTAAACAACTTCTTGTGAGGTCTAGTTGGTCCTAATGGTGCCATTCAGACATTCAACATGCCTGCCACAGTGGCCATCTTGAAAATCTTGTTATCACTGTTTCTCCTGAATTAATGGTTATATCTGCATGTTTTTTTTATAAGAAAGACTTCTTATGATGTCTAGTTGGTCATAAAGGAAAATGGTGCCAATCTGACTTCTAATATAACTGCCACAAAAACCATCTTGAAAATCTTGTTATCACTACTTCTCCTAGATGGCTCGTCATATTGACATTGTGCCTTCTCCAAGAGACTTCTTATGATGTCTAGTTGGTACAAAATAGAAATCTGATATTGAATATGGCCACCATGGCATCCATCTTGAAAAGCTTGTTATCGTTACTCCTCCAAAACAGAAAGTGATATCAACATGGGGTTTCCACCAGAAGATTTTGTATGATGCCTTGTTGGTCCTAAATGAAAATGATGCCAAGCTGACATCCAATATGTCCACCAAAGCAGCTAATTTGAAAATCTTGTTATCGCTGAAGAATATCAAAGATGGTTTCAACACTCTGCAGTTAAAAGGAAAAAATGGTCTTATCTTGAATTCCTGGAAATTCTTTTCAGCCAGTTGAACACTAGTCCCTTTGAGGGACTCTTGTTTATCTATTTTATAATATTGTTTTACCTGGAATCAAGAAACTTTGTTGGAGATTGCATCTTAATAAGTACTGCACCTTTATACCTAAAAGTAGGTCACTGAGAACCATTTTTCACAATTCACTGACTTTGGTTCAATTTTATGTTTTTACTGTTCATGCTTTAATAATTAAACTAAATGATTGTATACATCTAAGGACTACACCCATGGCAAATAGGTCACTGCGAACTATATTTTACATTTTACTGGCTTAGGCTAAGTGTTTGCATTTAGCTCATGATTACATAGCTTTTTGTCATGCTATGTACATACTATCCTATCTACAGTCATGAAACTTGGGACTGCATCTTGATGAGCACTACTCCTTCATGTCAGTTGTAGGTCATTATGGACCATAGTTTACACTTCACTGACTTGGGTCAAAATTTTGTGTTTGATGTTTATATCTCAGGCACTGTTAATTCTAGAATCATGAAATTGATGATGATAGACATATCTGTTACTCCCACATCCTCATAGCAAAAGAGGCTCATCATGACCTATATTTCATCTTTTAGTGGCTTTGGTTAAACTTTTGCATTTAGCTCGTGACCACGTGAGTTTTTGGCATGGTATATGCATACCATCCTTCCTAAAATGATGGAACTTGAAGAGTGGATGCATAATGATAAGTTCTAGATGCTTTTTGAAAGTGGACTGCATTCTGTGTGTTTTTCATGTGAGGCCTCACCTGTAGTGGCTAGTCAAGATAATTACTGATGCATGAACTGTGTACTGCCAGCTGTCACCCTAAGGTAACTCAAAGCTTGTGAATTTCACCCAGTAAAATCTGGCTTTTAGTGGTGGACAATGATAATAACTCTTCAGTCTTTCTTTAAGAACATTGATGATTTTTTTTAAATAATGCAAAAACATCATTAATTTCTGGTTTGTATCAAGTGAGTATAGCACCTCGACATTTATATAATACAAAAGAATGTTCTTTTTTATTATTTTTTATGTCTATTATGCCATGTCACAGTAGGCAGGTAGGTGGTTTCACAGTGTGTCAGCACAGTATTGGCTGTATATTGCCAATTAAAAGATAAACTTTAACGTTTTAAAATGATTGAAAGTTCAAACATAAAGATAAAAGATTGCAAAAAATCTTATGCTCTGAATATATTATTTGCATAATAATGTTTACAATGTCTACAGGAAACTAGTAAAGGTAGATGTGGGCTGTGTAATATTTAATTACACACTGGTTTTTATAGTAAGCAGGTTGTAGAGGAAGGAGGACAATCAATTGATGAAAATAAGATATGGCCACAAATTACACTCTAGCTCCTATTTCAAGACACTGTCAGATGATTGCTGGTGAAATGTTAGAGTATGGAACTTTTTGTAAGAGGGATATTTTTACATCATTAAGGGTCCAAGCAAACTGAAAATACAAAAAGATTTTTGGGTTGGTGTCCATTATGTTGCACCATGCTACCAGTATATTAAATCTCTGTCCCAAAATTAGGGTCATTGCATTTGAAAAACTTTGCCCTCTCACTAACGTCCATAAAAATAATAGCTGAATGAGCACTTAAAAATTCATAAAATTGCTCTGGTTGGAGATTGTAGAATCCTTTTTTCAAGTACACATCTATAAAAAATACATGTTGCTTAATACATTTTTTTCTATGACATTTATTGAAGTCATACCAGACCTTTCCATCATAAAACATTACTTGACTCCAAATCATATGCAAACTAATCAAATTATTGCTTTTGTCATTTTTGAGTAAGATTTCCAAGTCTGGAGTAACATTTATTACTCTAAAGGCTAGGCAAAGTTTTATGTTGGAGAGGCCAGATTTCTGAAACAGCAAGTTTTCAAAGTCAACAAAATTTACGACAGGTTGTACATTTCTAATGATTTCCCAAGGGGTAGTATACTTTTCGTTGACTGTACTGTTTTCTTTCACATTAAGTTTTATTAATATAAATAAAGTTGCATAAACATCAATTTTTTTAATTATTCAGTGAGAGACAAAAATTTTAATGATGTCATCTTACAGTCACTTTCTACCCGAGTTTCTAGTGCTGTGATACACTGTGGTAACAAGTGACGTTATTATGATGACGATGTAATAATGCAATCACATCATTTTGAGCTGCACACTAAATGCTGATTTGATACTAGTGAACATCCTTTAAAAAAGCTACTAGAAGTAGCACCCATTTCAATCCTAGTTAATATTTGTAATGGTATAGCATGCCATTTTTGCTTTAATCAAATATAGTTTATTCTTAACTAGTACTGATTTGAACCACCATGTGTTGTAATTTTTCTTGTGCCAGTTTCTAAATTACTGAATACACATATATTTTAGGAGGTAGTTGTATATATATTCTAGTCAAATGATCAACAAATTGGATATAAAATTGTGAGTTCTTACATTGTAGAGGAGCCGTAGATGAGAGTGGGGAGCAGTTTGTGGCATACTTCTTACCCACAGAAGAGACACTGCATAAACGTAAAAGGGACCAAGAAGACAATGTTGACTATGTTGCAGAGAAAGAGTAAGGTTACTCATGATTTTTTCAAAAAATATTTGAATGTAATTTTTACAGTGATAAGGCAACAGTTTCCAAAATCCCTAAAATAAAGTACAGTAAAACCTATCTTGAGCGACCTCTGCTATGAGCGACCACCTGTCATTTACGACCACAATTGTCATACACAAATCAATTTTATTAGATAAACACACTCGTCAGTGACCACCTGCAGAATGCAACCATGATTTTCTGGCTAAAAATGCATTTTGACACTGCTATGAACGATAATTTCACAAAAACAAATGAACACCGCTGATGTTTATTTAATCCATTGTAACCACAACTGCTTAGGAGCGTCTGCAGACAAAGTGCAGTTTGTTCTAAAACAACACCACTATGCAAAAACAGAGATAAATACCACTGACCTTTATTTCTTCCTTTGAAGCCACAACCATTTATATTGGTGTTTTGTACTGTATAAAAAAAGCGAAAAAAAAACAGTTAGGTCAGGCGACCACCTCCTATATTCTATAGGTGTTATTGGTAGCCATCCTATGCTACAGACAGTAAACGAGACTAAAGTACATGTCACTAATGGCCATTGTAGTGCTGAAGTCCTGTAAATCCCCATTATGATTAACCATTGCTTCTTCAAAAGGAGCAGTCACAGATGTACATAGCCAATTCAAAGGTTTGTATTGTTTGTTTATCTTGACTGAAATACTGCAAAACCTAGATAATGCCCTAATGAGAACTCTTTTGAAAGGTCTTCATTGTAGCGGTCGAGTGAGTCATTTGTCTTTGGAGTCAATCCATAATGCCTGGGGTTAATGAGGTCTTTGCCCTTGTCTTTAATAAGTGACCACCTGCAGAATGCAACCATGATTTTCTGGCTAAAAATGAATTTGACACTACTATGAACGACAATTTCACAAAAACAAATGAACACCGCTGATGTTTATTTAATCCATTGTAACCACAACTGCTTAGGAGCGTCTGCAGACAAAGTGCAGATTGTTCTAAAACAACACCACTATGCAAAAACAGAGATAAATACCACTGACGTTTATTTCTTCCTTTGAAGCCAAAACCATTTATATTGATATTTTGTACTGTATAAAAAAAAGCGAAAAAAAAACAGTTAGGTCAGGCAACCACCTCCTAAATTCTATAGGTGTTATTGTAGCCATCCTATGCTACAGACAGTAAACGAGACTAAAGTACATGTCACTAATGGCCATTGTAGTGCTGAAGTCCTGTAAATCCCCATTATGATTAACCATTGCTTCTTCAAAAGGAGCAGTCACAGATGTACATAGCCAATTAAAAGGTTTGTATTGTTTATTTATCTTGAATGAAAAACTGCAAAACCCAGATAATGCCCTAATGAGAACTCTTTTGAAAGGTCTTCATTGTAGCGGTCGAGTGAGTCATTTGTCTTTGGAGTCAATCCATAATGTCTGGGGTGAATGAGGTCTTTGCCCTTGTCTTTAATAAGTGATAATCATTTTCCAGATTCTATTGTCATTGTAAAAGGTTTTTGTTGTTTGTTGATTTTTTATGCTACCTTTATTAAAACCCACACACCAAACCGTCATCTTTTCACTGTGGTGCAGCCTGTTACACCCTTTGTTTATTGAACTAATCTCTTTATGTCATTGACGATTTAAGTGTTTTGGTTTAAATTTGTTTTTAAATAAATTTATTTTGTTTCTGGATAGGTTAGTTCTGTCTTTTGATTTCATTCATTCATACATATATATATTCCATATTTACTCAAAGCCTGATCAAAACCGCTACAGTGCAATTCATACACAGGATGAGTAAGTGTTATAATACCTAGCTGTGCAATTCTTGTGCTACGTATGAAGTGAGTATGAAATTTATGGACATGTCAAGTTAACTTGTGGACAGGATAAGTAAATTTTACCTTAGTTAATTTTTGCTATTCATATGCTAACCTACATGTACAGATGATCTTCAAATAAACCTACATGTACACATGATCTTCAAATATAATAGTCAATTGTTTTATGATAGATGTTTATCTTTATTGCTGTACAAAATTACTTTGAGATGAAATTTGAGATGCGGTATTTAACAAGAACTATGAATAATGAATAAAATGCATGTACATCAATTGTGGATATTTTCCCTTCTTAAACCTGTTGCATTTTGACCTTGAAAACTGGTAATCTTACACAAACCTGTTATGAGAGACCACCTGTATTTAGAGACCACTTTTTGTTGGCAGAAGTGCTGGTCTCACAAGACAGGTTTTACTGTACTATTAATTGCCCAGATATTAGCATCAAGTGACCCTTAATTTAAAAAAAAAACAACAACAAAAAAAACGAACAACCACAGCAGTGATGAACCTGGAATTGACCACCAACTTTGGAAAGGCAGCCACTAATCTGTGCTCCTGTTGGTTCCAAGATCAAACCAAGGACTGGAAAGGTTCAAAGTGATTATGTTACTGCCATTCATTACTGTCTCCAGTATTAATCATTATTGGAACAAGTCATTTTGAACAAAAATCAGAAAGATTTTACATACTTTTCACACATTATTAACTCTATTAAATCTAGACTCAGGGCAGTTTCCTAACTGTGCTATTGCAGAAACAGATGAATCATTGAGTCTCTTAACAATAAAAACTATGTCACAGCAATATTTCTTTATCTTTTTCTCTGCACTTCTTACGTGCACAACAGTTGTTTGTTGGTATACAATAAGATACATTTTACTAAAGGATCATGTTTGGGAAAATCTTTGGTGTAACCAAGCATTGAAAATTAGAATTTTACATTTTGTACATTTAAGTTTTTCAGTTTAGACAAAAATGTTAGATATCAAGGATATTGAAATATCTATTATATAAGACTTGTGGCATACCAAAAGTATTTGGACTGGGTGGTGGATAACAATGTTTTATTGAAATGTTTTTGTCACCAAAATTACTTGAAATTTATAATCTCATAGAGAAACAGTTCTTTTCTTTCCTCACCACTAAAACTCTAGGAAGCTCTATTATATTACTCCTAAATGTGTAACCTGTTAGTAGTCACTCATAGATTCTATTGGTTCTCTCTGTCATCTATACTCCAAAATGTGGAAATGTGGTGAGGTACCAGCCTAATATATCCATATCCAATTTCTACATTTGGAGGTAACTCACTTCTGATATGAAACTGTAAGAAGATTCTTCATCTTGTGATAAAATCGAGGTGTCCCTTGCTGTCAAAACTTCTCTGTTAATCTTGGATGTCAAATAAAATACTTTGTTGTAGAGTTAAAGTACTTTATTATAGAGAATCCGTCTTTACAGCAAACTGTATGGACCCAGAAACTTTTCCTATAGCAAGTGACTGCTAGGCTTACATGCATTTTATTTTATTTTTTTATTTTTCAATTTTCAGATATGACTACCTGCTGGCCAGAGAGTACAACTGGAATGTAAAGAACAAGTTGTCTCGGGGATATGAAGAAACATACTTCTTTGTCTTTAGGGATGGAGGAGTGTTCTATGATGAGCTAGAGACTAGGTATTATATCTTGCATTATTTATAATTTCTGGTACAACACCTGACTTTTAATATGACCACTACAATTGCTGGCCATTGCTCATCCTCTTGGAAGTATGGTCATTTGACGTGAAATACACTTTTGTCCTGCAGCCTAGTTGGCTCTAAATGAAATTGATCACCCTCTGACAACAGTGTGGGCACATTAGCAGCCATAGTGAAAATCTCATTTTTGCTACTCCACTTGAATGGTTGGTTATATTGACTTAGGTTTTCTTTATTAATTCCTTGCAATATGTTCTTAATTGTAAATTAAATTTGTGCATTTCTGACATAAATTGGAATCAGTCTATAAATAATGCTCAATGGACCGTACAATGTGCCCTTTCTGGATAGGTATCCTTTTATATCAGATTAAAATGATTATAAATATAGAAGAGACCCATAAATGTTATGACGAAGTCAAAGTGATCACAGATGTAGGAGAAGAGACCCATAAATGTTATGATGAAGTCAAAGTGATCACATATAAGAGTAGAGACCAATACAAATGTTATAGAGATTAAAAAGATCATATATATATATATATAGGAGAAGAGACCCATTAGTATTATATAGAGATCAAAATGATCATAAATATATAAGAAGAGACCCATTAATATAATATAGAGATCAAAATGATCACATATATAGGAGAAGATACTTGTAAATGTTCCATAGAGATTAAAATGATCATAAATATATAAGAAGAGACCCATAAATGTTATATACAGATCAAAATGATCATAAATAAATGAGAAGAGAACCATAAATGTTATATACAGATCAAATGATCATAAATATATGAGAAGAGATGCATAAATGTTATATGGAAATCAAATGATCATAAATATATGAGAAGAGATGCATAAATGTTATATAGAGATCAAATGATCATAAATATATGAGAAGAGATGCATAAATGTTATATAGAGATCAAATGATCATAAATATATGAGAAGAGACCCATAAATATTATATACAGGTCAAAATGATCATAAATATATGAGAAGAAACCCATAAATGTTACACGGAGGTCAAAAGTATCACAAAGATAGGAGAAAAGACCCGTAAGTATTATACAGAAGTCAGCATGATCACAAATATAAAAAAACAAATGTTATATAATGGTCAAAATGATCACAAAGTTAGGAGAGGAGACCCATAAATGTTACAAGAAAACAGCTGTATTACCTAACAAAACACAATGTAATTGATTTGCTAAAGGCTTGGAGCACAAAACAGCAACTATCCAGACAGACAGAGATAAATCTGAGACTGACAAACCAATACACCCTAACAAAAGTTATGAACATCCTCAGACAGATTGATTTGGTCATGCTCCTCTTCCACCAACAAAGACCCTGTTTACGGGATCATCTATCCTTTCACATGATGTACATATGAAATCACACTCTGGTGCCACTATTGAGAGTCTCAAAACAGATTTTTATCAAACTTGATCTCAACGATACCACACAGTTATTGTCCAAGTAGGAGAAAATGATCCTGATAGGTCTGAACCTAAATCAGTTTAAGATAAAAAAAAGATACAGGTCCCTTACCAAGATGGAACACAGAAATGACACAATATGATGACATATTGGTAAATATTTGCAGATCGTTTAACCTACCATACATAGCAAACCAAGATGCATTCTTGCTAGTATCAGGTCAGGGAACATTAACTTCTTTCACTCTGACCTGATTCACCTAAGAGACCCGGACACAGCAAACGTATTGGAACATGCACAAAGTTACTCCTATGCCAAAACCAAAATCAACCAATGTTAGCACTCACTGCTCAGCTACACAGTAACAACCTAGGCAACCAAAAAACCACAGACGTGCAATGCAAGCTTGTACCTGAGTGAGAAAGAAATCTAAGTTCACAAAATACATGGCATGGTTACTGAGGCAGAATTGATTGCAATATAAGTCTCAGGGAAAAGGGACACATTGATAAAACAGTACATACATGACAGACATGATATACCTACCTGGAATTATAAACATTAGGTACCACAGCCAGGATAAAATGATACAGTGGTCCCCCTCTTGAACGGCCCCCCTGACCAGCGGCCATCCGCTTTATACGGCCACAATCCCTTGGCACCGACGAGTTTGTGTTCAAAAGTACCCCTCAAGGATGGCCACCCCTCTAACGCGACTAGCGGCCAGCATTTTAGTGCAAAAACGGTCAAATTTACCCCCGCGAGCGGCCACATAATGGTTGTTGTTTACAGAGTAAAATCTCGATAATATTTTTTAATTTCTCAATTCAACACATTGACATTTTGTTCCAGCATGCCAATAAAGTAACTTTAATCCTTACAAAGAGTTAAGTAATCCAATTACTGCCATGTGTTCCTTAGATGTTAGCTTTTGTCACTTTGATAATTACTGGCTATTAATACCACCGATAATTATCAAGAGGACAAAAGCTAACCGCTGAGAAGCACAGCATTGTTCAGCTCAAGTCAGCGTGACATCCGGTCGCCAGATAGTAAAATGGTATGTTAGCCTTTATGGCTTCTCTTTAATAGATTATGAAATGTACATAACCAGGTACCAGACTGGGGAAGAAGAAGAAAAAAGTCGATCACGTGACAGACTCACTTCCGTTGTAAACACTGTGCCTCACGCGTGAATGCCCGCGAAGGATTAAGTTGTCGCAAAATATCGTCAGACATTCTCAGTTTAGAAAAAAAAGTGAAAGCAATTAAATTAAACGAAAAGAGGGAGAGTCTTTTGATAACTACGGAGAAATTTTATGTCAGAAAGATTCAAATAAACATCGTCAGTATACATTCAACTGCATTGAGTGGGAAGACGGAATCGACGGACGTACAGGGATAGTTACAACCAAATGTTTGTGCCCAGAATTTACCGACAATGTAGTTTTGCACCACGATTCATTATTATTCATATTTTTAAAAAATTTCATTGATATTAGTTTTATCATATTGAGTCCTTAACCAGATAATATTCCTGTGATTTTTAAATGAAAATATAAAATATATAAAAATTAGTTACATCTTTTATACTTTATATGTAGTTATTTCTCACAACTGTGTGATCCCCCTCTAGAAAGGCCACCCGTCTTATAAGGCCATTTTCTTGCTGCAGAAGGGGTGGCCTTATAAGAGGGGGACCACTGTAATACATGTACCTCGGTCAAAACTAGATATCTGGTTCTCTATGATATTTGTTCTAAGTGTCAAAAATAGATATCTGGTTCTCTGTGATGTTTGTTCTAAGTATCAAAAATAGATATCTGGTTCTCTGTGATATTTGTTCTTAGTGTCAAAAATAGATATCTGGTTCTCTGTGATATTGGTTCTAAGTGTCATACCATCCAGAGTATTAATTCCTTTTATACATGCCAAGGTTTTAATGTCTCTTCCTCTAGCTTGCAAATTGAAAATAAATCTGTTCTCGATTCTACTCCAATTGGAAAATGTGGTATCCTGTACACCCTTTGTGTTAAAAAAGAAAGGTGTGCAACTTATCAACCTCAGTGTAAGACACATCTTACCAAAAATCAATGGACTAAGATTTCATATACAAAATAAATCCAACCTTGCAGTAATTGGACTGCATGAAATGTTTCTGGACTGTAATGTACCTTACTGCTATTTCTATTAAAAAAAATGTTTCATTAGAAAGACAAGATTTACACCAAGGAATGGGCAGATGGATAGTTATGTATGTTTCAAACAATCTAACCGATAGGAAAAGAACTGATTTTGAAATATCCACTGTAGAATCAAATTAAGTTTAATCAATAGCAAATCTATTTATATCTGCTGTGCCTGCCGACCTCCAGACTCTCTTTCTCATTATGGACTGATAAATATGAACGTGAGCTAGAGGGCGCTTTAGCTTTTAACAATTAAGTAATTATCATGGGAGACTTTAATATTGATTTCATTTCCAATATGAACACTAAATGACTTAATATGATACAGCTGCACGACCTTACACAGGTAATCAATGTTCCAACAAGAGTAACAGCCCGTTCTGCTACCCTGATCGATCATATATACACTACCCACCCTTGCAAGATCTACGAGATTAATGTACCCTGTTTCTCTAATAGTGATCACTTTCTAGTAAGCAGCAGAGTGCCAAGAAGAACAATTCAAACTCCTATATGCATTACAGATGATTTTAAAAATTTGCTAAAAATAATTATGGTTTGTCAGTCTGGAACTACTGTTTTCTTACTGTCCTAAATAAACATGCTCCTATTCAAGTTAAAAGAATTAAATAATGAAAACAACAAGAACGGTATGCTAGTGAAATCGTTGAGGTGCAACGTAAACAAGACTACTATCACAAATGTAAAGAGTTTACCAGTTATCATTTATGGCAGAACAAAGCCAAATCCCTCATTGTAAAACATAAATGCTCCTTTTTCAAAGAAGCCATAGCCTCAAACTCTGATTACAGATCCATCTGGAAACACCTGCTAGAATTAACTTCTATACAAAACCAGTACTTATAAGTCCATGTGAAATTATAGTTAATGGCACTAGTTACACCAATGATCATAATATTGCAAGCCAACTGAGCCTCTTTTTTGTTAATATTTCCCAAACACTAGATAGGTCTAATTTTACAGAGTCTAACATAAATAAACTTGCTGACTTTGTGAATGAAAGGGTATCCAATCGTGTTAGTTTGAATATCCCCCAAATTACATTAACTTATACTATTGATATTATCACAAAAATAGATACTAACAAATCTGTGGGTCTTGATGGAATTTACCCCAAAATTCAGAAAATTTCATCTTTATCTGTCTCTGATTCATTGAAAGAAGTTGTCAACTGTGGTATAACTTCTGGTAAATTTCCAGAATCACTGAAATTAGCTAAAGTATTCGCAATTCATAAGGGAAATTAAAAGAATGACCCATCTAACTATTGACCCATGCCTTAGCATCTGTTCTATCTGTACTTTAAAAAATTATTGAAAAACATGTCAGCAAGCATCTTTTGGGATATCTTAACAAGTATAACCCCCACCTTAAATCACAATCAGATTTCTGACAAAATCATTCATGTCAAACTGCATTGACGAAACTTATAGACCAGTGGCTACTATATATTGAATCTGGTAAACTTACTGGTACAATCTTTATTGATTTTAAAAAAGCATTCAATTTGGATGACCATTCAGTGCTCACTACTAGTCTTCTTCAAATTCAGTCTCTTGGTTCACATTATATCTCACCTACAAAATACAGATTGTTTGTACAGGTAAAAATACTTCTGATTCAAGTGGTGTTCCTCAAGGCTCTAGATTAGGGCCTCTTCTTTTTCTACTGTTTATCAATGACTTAGCTTTGTATCCAGTGCATTGCTGATGATTCTACACCGCATACATTTGGTAAATCTCTTGACTACATTGAAAACAAAGATCAAATCAACTGCAACGTTGTATCACTTTGGTGTTAAAAAAACAATGTACATCAGTGTATCTAAATGGAAATGTATGGCAGTTGGATTGGTTTGTTGGTTTTGTTGGGTTTAACGCCATTTTTCAGCACATGATAAGCTATACATAGCAGCCAGTATATTTGGTGGAGGAAGAACCTGATAAGACCCCAGGAAGAACCACCAACCCATGGGAAGCTACTGGCAAGCTTTCTCACATACCCACATTGGTTGAGTAGTGACTTGAACTCAGGTGGACAGAGGTGAGCTTTGTGAGTGATCTGTAAAGGCGAGTGCCTTAGACCACTTGGCCATCTGGAGCCCCGTATGGCAATTGGAACAAGGCAGAGACTATCCACTGACATGGATTTATTTCTCACTCAGAATGGCTCAGACTTGTCTAGTGTTAAAAATCAAGAACATCTTGGTATCTGCATTGATCAACACCTCTGCTGGAATTCACATATCGACCACCTATGTACAGTGGTCATCAACAGAATTACTTTCTTAAAATTACTGTAAAAATTTCTACCTCCCCATTGGCTTTAACTTTTTTTTTCTGGATATGTACTACGACAGATAGACTATGGCTGAACTATATGGGGAAACACATCAAATTATAATCTGTCCAAAATTGATAAACTGCAGAAAACAGCCTTGCAGATAATTCTGAAACTTCCTATTTAAACCCCCTCATTTATTTGTTTTCACATCTACAGTGGCTACCAATACAAAAACATATTCTTTATTTTAGTGGAATGACATACAAGCCTTTAAACAATCTTTCTCCATATTACATCTCTAACATAACTGAACTATCAAATACTGAATATAATCTCAGATCTACAACTAATAACAAACTCCAGATTCCGAGGTTGAGAACCAACCATTTCAAAAGCTCTTTTACTATATCAGCACCTATTTTTGGGAATTCATTAACCTATCAATATGTAATTCAAAGTCCCTTGCTTTATTTAAAACATCATTAAAGAAATTCTTTCTTGATCAGCTGAAAGGATATTTTAAAGACTCCCAATTAAGAATTTTATCATTGTATCCAGAGATAGTCCGTGTATGATGTATTCTCTGTATTTATATATGACTTCTGACATGCCGAAATGTATATACCTGTGTATAGTATATTGTTGACCACTGTAGTTACATATATGAATCCATTTTAAACCTGTATGAGTGCATGTGCGAGTATACCTGAGTGTGTGTAAGTGACTTTTGTTTACATAACCTGTTAATATATTGAGGACCACATGACAGATGGGTGTTTCATAACCAAATGTGTTATCCTCCTTAAGTAAAGGTTATTATTGTTATTATTATTATTATTATTATTATTTTTATAACAGTCAAAATGATTATAAATATAGAACAGGCCCATAAATGTTGTCGTGTATGAGCAGGTGTCCTTTACATGGAGATGTGTACAAAGGGAGGTTTCACTTAAGTGAAACTTATATATCCAAGACATCTTTCATTTCAGTACTTGGCACAAGTCATATGATTTTGACCAATCTGGCTATAAACTCATCATTGTTGGAATAGAATTCTCAGTCTAAAAATCTTAAATGTGCAAAAAGTCCAACATAATTTTTGGGTCTGCAGTACATAAGTTTTTGAAGTTTTTCTGTATGTGACTGCAATGGGGCAAAAACATGTAACAGGGGTATGCTCAGGCCTTTCTGTCAGTAATTAGAAAAGACCATGAAATTATAACAGTAGCCATGATTGATACTCGTGCGTTGTTTACCACAAGACCTATTGTGACGTCGAGCATAATCTCAGTGTTCACTGAAGCCACTCATTGATTGAGGTGATTTCATCTTGACCAAACATTCAAATATGTTGCTTTTCAAGTCTTAGTATATTAGATAACTTTCTTTTATTTATATTGTACAAGTAATTTCAGAATGTTTTTGTGATGTTTTTAGTACATGACTATTTTACATTTAGAACTTCAGCATTTGACTGATTTATCTGCCAGTTTCATTTTTGGCAATTTCCCCCATTTTACACTATCACTCAGAGTATTCCGAGATTGATTCTGGTGCAAAAGCTCTCAGGTGTTCTAATTGGGGGCTTGTAGTTACTTGTACACACCCCATCCCACCCCAAATTGTTGCAAGCCATGGGTGAAAATCTGTTATGCTCTCTTATGAACTGTGGCTGCCTGTGACAAGATTTCCTTCTTTTAATGAATATGCATGAACAAAAAAGTACATCATTAACAGCACAATGTTATAATCTCCTACACATCAATGAAAGTGTCCTTTTTATTGATCAACAAGTGACTGTTTGAAAGAGAAACTTTGGCTTATTCAAGCAGTATGAAAGGTCAATAAGGTGAAAAAAGGAATATAGCAGATTGTCACCTGTGGCTTGTGATGATGCCCACCCAATTCACCCAGCACCAACCCCAAATGAATTAATCTTCTTAACATTAATTTAAAGATAAACATGCTTTGCAAATTGTAGTCCTAAATGAAACTGTTGCCTCTCTTGTTGCTACTTTTACTCCACTCCTGAGAGGATGGTATTTAATCCTGACTGAAACATTAATACTAAAGAAAAAGGCACTGCCTTGACACCTTAAGCAGCTGATGGCTGCTACGGTTGTTGCCCTGTTTTGTTTGTTTCCTGCTGTTGTAGGATTTCAGAAAGCGAATGAATAACCACAAGAGCCACATTTGCAATAAATGCGACACTAAACTTGTCAACCATTACAATTCAGTCAGACATTCTGTTGAGTCCCTTGAGATGCTGTCAGTCAAGTCCAGTCTGGAATGTTCCAACTTAGAGCACACACAAAAGGAAAAATACTACATTCTGAAGCTAAAAACACACAGAATTCAGCCTTAATGACAAAATCTAACCTGCCCATTGCAGTCACTCTTTTCTCACAAAGAGACACAATATTGTACTCTTTTTATAATAATTTGATCTCAAATCCTACATCACAATATTTCATGACCTACATCTTCCACATAATTATTATTATTATTTGTATTCCCCACATGCCACTATTGTTCCTGAGTTTCCTTTGTGGAAGCTAAATTTTAGTATTTCCTACAGCTATTCTATCATAACAAATACTTCTTAAAGTTCTCTTCAATGTGGCAACAAATATTTTACCTAGAATGTAATTTTGAATAGCCATATATATATATATATATATATATATATATATATATGCACACACACACATGCACACAGTCCAAAGATGTGTGAATGCGTATGTGTCACTTACCATCTTTCTAGTCAGTTATACACAAGCTTTCTGTCATTTTTGCTTCTCAGTTATGTTTGCAAATTGAGTTTTGCATTTAACTAGTTTCTTACAAACTTGTCTATATACATGTATTCAGCTCCTCTCAGATAATCTATATCGGTGCATACATTTGTATTTCTCTAGAGTTCGACTGAGTAAGAGGCGAAAGATTGGAGGAGGTGCCCAGGTTGCTAAGTCCAGGCTGGTTGTTAAACACAGAGAACTAAATGAAAAAGAGGTTAAAGCACAGGTGAAGTAAAACATATGCACGCTATCTTTTTTTTTTTTAACTGTCTCACCATTTATAAATATATCGATACAGCTATCACAGTTTGGTAAATTTTTCATTGATTATTAATATTTCTCAAAATGTTTTATATCCTTTTTTTTATATATCCTAATCCTTGTGTCCATCCATCCAGCCTTCTGTTTAGCACTCATTAGTGCAATTAGTCCCACAGTTGTTTATGGATTTCTATACAACTTGATAAATATTATGGTCATCATCTGAAGATGAGTATATCAACAAATCACTTAGCTCCTGCAATTTTTGTTAGAGTCATTGTTCTTTTTATGTGCCCACCATAAGGCAGAGCATATTCTGTTATGATGTTCATCTTATCAAACCTGTGGATGGCATGCACTTGGGGTAAGGAAGAACCCTATCGATTGCAAGATAAATGCTCAAAGTCACTGTGTCTGAAAAAGGAAAATGGTTTTCACACAGTAACTTGAGTTCTCAATCATCTGTGGTTACCAAACTTTGTGGATGGCTTAAACTTGGGTTAAGGAAGAGTCCTACTGATTTTGGGGTGAGAGGTCAAAGGTCTAGGTCACTGTGACTGAAAGAAGAAAATGGTTTCTGCACAATAACTTTAGTTCTACATCACATATTTGGACCAAAATATGTGGATGGCTTGCACTTGGGGTGAGGAAGAAGCCTATTAATTTTGGGGTAAAAAAAAGTCAAATATCAAGGTCACTGACTGAAAGAAGAAAATTGGTTTCTGCATAATACCATTAGTTCTAAATCACCAACCTAGATCAAACTTTGTGGATGGTTCACACTTGGGATGGTTTCTGCACAATACCATTAGTTCTAAATCACCAACCTAGATCAAACTTGTGGATGGTTCACACTTGGGATAAGGATTAAGTCTGTTGATTTTGGGGTCAAAAGACCAAAGGCCAGGGTCACAGACTGAAAGAAGATAAGTGGTTTCTGCACACAAATTTCAGTTAACTGTATAGAAGACTGTTAAATATGGGATAGGAGTATAATATGACATTTACAGGACTCTTGTTTTGCAGATTAATGTAGTGTATGACACCATCTCGTTAACACAACTGGTCCTGCCATTTTTGATGGATTGTGATGAAATGTGGTAAATATTATGGTCATCACTTGAAAACGAGCATATCAACAAATCACTTTGCTGCTGCAATTTGTGTAGTTATTGCCATTTTTGTCTTGTAGTTTAATGCAGTGTATGACACAATGGCATGCCATGTAACTTGGTAAATATTATCGTCATTACCTTTAGATGTGCAGTCACAAATCACTTTGCTCCTGCAATTTTTGTCAGAGTTATTGCCCTTTTTGTCTTGTAGATAAATGCCTTGTATGACACAATCTTGTTAGTGCAGCTAGTCCCCCAGTTTTTGATGGATTGCCATGAAACTTGCTAAACATTATGGTCATCACCTGAATATGTGCAAATCAACAAATCTCTTTCTCTTCCCAATTTTTGTTAGAGTTATTGCCTTTTTTTGTCTTCTAGCTGAGAGCAGTGTATCACACATTATTATCAGCAATAGTCCTGTAGTTGTTGATGGATTGCCATGAAACATAGGTAAATGTTAAGTTCATCATCTGAAGATGTGCTTATGGACAAATCACTTAACTCCCACAATTTGTGTTAGAGTTATTGCCCTTTTTGTATGACAGAATTTTATGAATGCAACTACTCGTGCAGTTTTTAGTGGATTGCTGTGGAACTTAGTACATATTATGTTCATCAGAAGAAGATGCGCATGTTGACAAATCATTGTATTCACACAATTTTTAGAAGGGTTATGCACTTGTTTTTTTGCTTTAGATTCATCTCCATCATGGGGTAGGGGTGGGATGCTGGAGAGGTTTGTGTATATTCACATGAGCAAATTGCTTACCATTCAACTAGTTTCTTCCAAAAGATTGTGGGCACACTTTTAATGTAAATTTATTAGGGATCTAGAACATGCCTACCATTAAAGGGCAAAAAGATTAAAGTGTATTTATTTCAAATGAAATAGTAAGCCATTATCGAGAATTCTTCATAATGTTCTAAATACCCTTTAAATCCTTGACAGGAAAGGTCAGGTAAAATCCCCTCTACAAAATACTCTCCCATCAACATTTGTGATTAAAACTAATGATCACAGCTTATGACAGTGATACAGTTTTAATTGTTTTAATTTTTAGCTTTATTTGTTTTCACCGTTCATTTAAAATGTAGACTTAAGCATACAAGACAAATGACTTTAAATCTTTTCCTATCTTTTTTATTGCAGGATATTCGTCTACAGATGTTGGAGCCTCCACAAGAAGAGGAGGAGGAGGAGGAAGAAGATGTACTACAAGCAAATGGTCAAGGAGAAGATGGTAAGTTGGTTATTCTAAATCACTTATCAATCCAGCATTTCTGAGCCGATAGCTCTAAGTATCAAGCAATTCATCCCATCTCAAACAAGATCTCTTTTTCTCGTTGATAAACTCATCAGTTAGGTGACTAGTTGATAAAATTATACCCAGCAATTACTTACCCAACATTGGCACATGATACTCATGGAAAAGGTATTATCACAATGTTAATGTAAATCCTACTGACCCAAGAAAATTCCATATGGAGTCTGTAACAAACTGTGTAACTAATAGTGTATCAGTTATACTTTTCAACTTACTTACATGAAGGTGACAGAGTTTGTTATTGTTTTCCTCTGGTCACATTTAACTTTTTTGACAGACTGCACAGCAGTTCTGGCCAATAGATTGATGATGTCTGTCCATCTGTTCATCAGACGGTCCATCTGTCCAGCAATCGGTTCATCTGGCATCAACACCTAGGTTAGGGTTTGTGGTTAACTGTGTTTTCAGATACTAATGCTTGCAGACCCATGTAACTTGGTATAATGGTTTGTCTTGAATCAAAGCTTGGTCACTGTGATGCATTTTGCATGCTCCAGTGATCAGTATGAACCTTTGTGTTTTTAGCTCAGTTTGTCAGATACTGTTGGTGACAGAGGCACATAACTTTGTATGTACATGTCTAATGAGAATTACTTTACCCATCAGTCAGAACTTGATCACTGACCTGTATTTCATGCTTCAGTGATCTGCAGTTTTTTAGCTCCGCTTCTTGTACAGCATTGTCCGTAGAGTGATACGACTTGATATGTAGATGCATCCTGAGTATTACTATACCATTTAGACAAAATAAACCTTTCCAACCCAGCAATACCATAATTGTAGAGTTTTCTTGTTCAATATCTTGGTCTGTTTGTAAAAGTCTTTAGCCTGAACAGTAAAACAAGTTCATATATGCATGCATAACATGATCATAGCAAAATTAGGTTAAGTTTATGCACTTAGGTCCATATATCATGCAGATGGTTACTTACACTGGCAGAAATTTGTGCTTTTATACCAAAAGTACTACACCATCTTTTGGATGATTTGCAGTTGTGAGCTACGTTTCAGAGAAAAAGTCATTCTTTTAATAATTGCCTGTGATTCATGAGATTTTATGTTCTATTTAGAAAGGCAGATGTCTTCCTGATAGCTAATTACACCATATCTGTGTATGATAAAATAGATTTACCCAGATAAACTAGCATAAATTGTTGCATTCAACCTGACTGCAGATTTTACATACAACAGCCCTTAAAACATTTGGTTGCAAATTCGTCATTGTAAATTAGTGAAAGTATATGGCATTTAACTATCTGGTTGATTTTTTTTTTATTCTTATATTTTATTTCTGTTTTTCAGAAGAGTTTGTAAGTCTCAAGGGCAGTGATGATGAAGACAAGGGAAGTCATCGTTCCAGAAGTTCAGCAAGCAGTGGTAGCAGGAGCAGAAGTGTCAGCCGCAGTGGCAGTGGTAGTGGCAGTGGCAGCCGATCTCGGTCACGATCTCGCAGTGGGAGTCGTAGCCGGAGTGCTAGCAGAAGTCGCAGTCGAAGCAGAAGTACTAGTGGAAGCCGCAGTCGCAGCAGAAGTGGAAACCGGAGTGGAAGTGGAAGTCCACGTGCTAGCAGAAGCCGGAGTCGATCTCGTAGCCATAGTGGAAGTGGGAGCCCAAGTCCAAGTGGCAGTGACAAGGGAAGTGAGAGTGAAGCAGAGAGTGACAAAGGGAAGAAAGACGAAGAGGAGATTTTCGGTTCTGCAAGCAGTTCAGAGGACAGTGACTGATCTGTTATATAAACAGAGATATTTTGACCTTTATATACATGTCCATTTTTTGGACATGTACTTGTTTTCAGTTCATAGTTTCATTATAAATATTTCCATTTCTTCATCCAATGTGACTTCTTTTTAAGACCAAAAATCACAAGGGAAGGTAGTAACTCAAAAATTAGGCTTAATTTGATGATCTTTTGAACCATGGATGAAACCTCTGTAAATAATATTTGAATATGTTTAGACATATCCTTGAGAATATATATATTTTTGTTGAATCCACGTTAGTGGGAAGTGAGAGATAACAGTCAAATTTCCAATGTCAGTACAGCAGTATCAACAGTTTGCTAAGGTTTTGGTTGAAGTTTTTCATCTGCATATATTTCCTAAACCTGTTGATAGATTTGGATCATTCTTAGCTTGAATTATTATCAAGCTAAGACAATTCATTCTACAACATGCTTGCTTGCCCCTTTTGCTTAGGGGCAAAGTCCCAGTCATAGATAATTTGCAGTTAGGTTTTGGTTAAAATATTTTTCATTTGCTAATATTTCCTAAATCCCTTGATAGATTCTCATCAATCTATGACATGCTCACTCACCCCTATGACTTTGAGGTCAAGGTCACATTCATAGAAAATTTGTGTTGTGGTTTTGATAAAAAAAAATTCATTTGCTTATCTTTCCTAAACCCCTTGATAGATTTTCTTCATACTTGTAATGAATCATTATGAAGGTAAGACAACTCATTTATTGACATGCATGCTTGACCCTTTGACCTTGGGATCAAAGTCACAGTCACTGAAATTTGCATTAAGGTTTTTGTTAAAGTTTTTTAATTTGCTTATATTTCCAAAACCCCTTTGACGGATTTTCTTCATACATGAATCATCATGTAGCTAAGACAGTTCATTCTGTGACACGCATCATTGCCCCTTTGATCTTGGGGTCAGTCATTGAAAATTTGCATTCAGGTTTTGGTGAACATTTTATGGATGAATCATTATAAAACGAAGACAATTCATTCTGTGACATGCTTATTCTCCCCATTTGACCTTGCAGTCAAGGTCACACATTTTACTGGAGTGTTTTGATCATGGGCTCAACATGCAGGCTCTGACCTTTTTGTTAAAAGCACATATTCTTGTTTTCATTAGTTTTAATTAGTGTTCCTTTGTTTATAAGGCCACACCTGCTATGAAAATGTGGCCTTTTAAGAGGGGTGGTCTCTATGATAGTGTCCAGGGTTTGCCCCAGACCACTAGTCAGGTTATGGTGCTGGTTGCCTGTCAGGGCATTTTAAGCCTATCATGGCATTTTAGGTCTATTCTGAGGGCATCCTCTTTAAGATAGAAAGGGCATTTTTATGCATTCCACTGATGCATTGAACATGATGATTGCAATGTAAGTGAAAAATAGGGTAAATGCTGCCAAGTGCACATGTAGAATTTTGCCATATACATTGTACATGTATTACACCTCAGTAGATTAGACAGGATGACCCCCAAGGCAGGCAGGGAACACCCAAGAGAGGGCAGGGTGCACTCTCCTAAAACAGGCTAGGTACAACACTGAATAGTATCCACATACCAATTGTATGCAGGATGTGGTGACCTCTTAATAAGGGGTGGTCACTCTTAAGACATACCTCATGAGAAGGGACCACTGTATACGGATAGCTGAAAGTTAATAGTGCAAGTCCACAAATTTATATTTCTTTTGTACCTATTGAACAGATTCTGCAAATTAACAAGGTCACCAGTGTTTATAATATAACAAGTCACATCTTCATAGGCAGCAAGATTGAAAGAAAATTAAATGGGCTCAGTGAATTTAAATTGTTGCAAGTTAATGTGACTATTTATTTTGCATTAAACACTTCTAGTTTCGATAGTAAACATTGTACATTACCGCTCATGCTTGGATTTGTGAGAATTCATTCATATTTCAGTAATAAAAAAAAACATGCATAAATATTGGTGTCTTTTGTATGATTTTCAGCTCTACTTGGTCTTAAAGTCAGTCAAACTTATTGCCATCCTCTGGTTTCCATCATTCATCTTTCCATTGTCTGTCAGATGACAGTCCATCGACCAGAACATGGTTTTGGCTGTCCATCCACCAGAACATGGTTTATTATTCCTTACTTCTGAACTGTAGAGAGGATTGTTGTTGTTCAGCTTCACATACACACACTCATGCCGAGGTCAAATAATAGGCCTGTGTATTGTCAAGAAATCAGAGGTTTGATACTCATCATGACACGTAGCAAATGAAATGATATGTATTGATTTGAAGACTTTGATATGATACACGTTGCAATATTGAACTTGCGATGTGATACTGTAGTATCAGAAATTTCATGGGGGACCAATTTTCGTGGTTATTGACGTTGCCCTAAACCACGAATTTAAAAACAAAATGAAAAATTAGCCACATATGATGATGACGCCCCCTCCCACTCATTTTTTTACTGTGTGTCATTCCTAGAGATTAAGAAACCTACTAGTATTTCATAAATCAATGTCAATGCCATAATTTGGTAATAAAATATTAGCTTTTACACATGTTTCTTTTATTTTAACCCTTTGAAAAAAGAATTATAAAGCATTTTATATTGTTTCAATGCACATGTGTCAATAAGGTATCTGATATCTGTAATTTCCACTTACTGCCTTAAATCGATATGTGAGATAAGTAAAGATAGAGAGAAACGAGAAAAAGCATAAGGTATTCAAACACTAGTAATGCTGAAAATGAAAGAAAGAATGATAAAAAATACAGTATATGAAAATTAAATTTAATACTTATTCAAATCAATCCTTCACTCAAGTACAACTGTTGTTGAAAAATTTAAATCCTCCTGAAACCACATTTCATTTTATCCATGCATTTTTAATCAAAAAGAACAACAAGCCTGTCAAATACTAGAACTATTGCTTGAAGCACTATTATTAATGAAACACTATGTATATACACTAATTACAGCAGAGTATTAAAGCTCACACTTCACTGATTTTCAGACAAAGCCACTGTATCAACATCGTGTCAGTCAAGTCTCGAGGTACACAAATGCTTGTCAGGTAAATAATCCCCAAATTGCAGAATTAAATCAGTCCAGTTTTCTACAAACCACTGATAATTAGGTCCCATCTTTCACTCATTGTCACGTGAGCTGCAATTATCCATTCAGCCCGAATTGGCTTGATTAATGAGATTGCAATCAGCTATCATCACCAGTAACATCTTCCTTTTTTTCGTGATGGCCTTCATGACCTGTTTAGCAAACCAGTTGTGGAAGTGTGATATTAATTCATCTTTGTACACTTTATTTATTGTCAAGTCTAGTGGTTGAAGTCGGTCTGTACATGAGGCAGGCACAAACAAACACGTGATTCCACTGTCTTTCAATTTAGTTAGCATCTTCTTACATTGATGGGCTCTAAACACAGCAAATATATATTGCCACTGTCTGCTGATTGCATTGAGCAAGGGGCAGCCAGTCGCGTGTTTTGTTCCCTTTATGGACAGTGTTTTAAGTAAGAGATCATACAGGTGTACTTTAATAACCGATTGACTTAGTGTTGTTGGTTGCATCAGCTTCCTTTGATGTTGAGCACTCAGACGAAAACACTGTGTAAGTGATTTGATCTTGACATGTATTTTATTTGTGATCATAGAGGCGGGGTAGTATTGTTTTAGTGTTGTTGGCTGCGTCAGCTTCCATTGATGTTATTCACTTGGACAAAAACACGGTATTGTTATAAACATTCAAACGACCGCCGTTTGTGTCGGCATAGTTTTATTCTTCTTTATTCTTTTATTTTTGGTATTTGTAGAGCTTAAACCACGAAATTAAACACTAGGTAATATGCAAACTGACAGGCAAAACCACAAATTTAAGTACCCAGGAAAATGTCTTTTTTTTACAAACCACGAAAATTGAGCCCCACAAAAATAAATGATACAGTATGCATCATGATGCAGCCAATTTTAGAGTCTGCAAGAATGCAAATTGAAATTTCCAGACACTAGAATGGTACATAAACTTTTAGAGTTGGTCATACACCACACAGTGATTTTATGACACAAGGCTGGTACATAAACTTCTAGAGCAGGCCATACCCCACACAGTGATTTTAAGACACTAGGCTGGTACATAAATTTCTGGAGCAGGCCATACCCCACACAGTGATTTTAAGACACTAGGCTGGCACATAAACTTCTAGAGCAGGCCATACCCCACACAGTGATTTTAAAACACTAGATTGTACATAAACTTCTAGAGTTGGTCATACATCACACAATGATTTAAGACACTAGGCTGGTACATAAACTTCTAGAGCAGGCCATACCCCACACATTGATTTTAAGACACTAGGCTGGTACATAAACTTCTAGAGTTGGTCATACCCAACACAATGATTTTAAGACACTCGGCTGGTACATAAACTTCCGGAGCAGGCCATACCCCACACAGTGATTTTAAGACACAAGGCTGGTACATAGTATTCAGGAGCAGGCCATACTCCACACAGTGATTTTAAGGCACTAGACTGGTACATAAACTTCTAGAGCAGGCCATACCCCACACAGTGATTTTAAGGCACTAGACTGGTACATAAACTTCTAGAGTTATTTTAAGACACTAGACTCTTCATAAACTTCTGGAGCAGGCCATACCACACACAGTGATTTTAAGACTTTTGGCTGGTACATAAACTTCTAGAGCAGGCCATACCCCACACAGTGATTTTAAGACACTAGGCTGGTACATAAATTTCTGGAGCAGGCCATACCCCTCACAGTGATTTTAAAACACTAGATTGTACATCAACTTCTAGAGTTGGTCATACCCACACAATGATTTTAAAACACTAGGCTGGTATATAAACTTTTAGAGTTGGTCATACCCCACACAGTGATTTTATGACACTAGGCTGGTACATAAACTTCTAGAGCAGGCCATACCCCACACAGTGATTTTAAGACACTAGGCTGGTACATAAACTTCTAGAGCAGGCCATACCACACACAGTGATTTTAAAACACTAGATTGTACATAAACTTCTAGAGTTGGTCATACCCAACACAATGATTTTAAGACACTAGGCTGGTACATAAACTTCTGGAGCAGGCCATACTCCACACAGTGATTTTAAGACACTCGGCTGGAACATAAACTTCTCGTGCAGGCCATACTCCACACAGTGATTTAAAGACACTCGGCTGGTACATAAACTTCTGGAGCAGGCCATACTTCACACAGTGATTTTAAGACACTCGGCTGGTATATAAACTTCTGGAGCAGGCTATACTCCACACAGTGACATACTCTCATAATGTATTTAATATTATTTGGATATGTTTACTATTTATCTTTGCTCAGATTATAGATAACTCTGTATATTGGATAAGAGGAGAAAATGTATGCTTTTTTGGTAATTTGTTTCTTATTTCGCATATTATCATGTTGCATCATATTTTATGAGTTGTATCATGTATTGCATCACAATGAATCAGGAATTACTAACTTCAACCAATGTATGCATCAGAGGAACAAAATTATACTGATGTGCATCCATGGATAAATACACCCTCTATCAAACAGGTCCTTAAGCAACAGAATTGCTAAAAGGTTGTCTGCCTACCAAGGGGGAAGCCAGATTAGAGTGGTCACGCCTTGAATAAAGGAATTGGTGTCAAATCCTATCAATCATCAGTTACTACTTCCACTCATGCTTGGAAGCACACACATTCTCAAGGCCTCACAGATGTTGAATTCACTTTGTCTTTTCATCAGTTGAGTGATTGTTTGGAGTTGTCTCATATCAGGGAACTATACCGCAGAAATTTCTCTATTTCTCACTCTGTCCTCATTGTAGACAAATATTTTGCAGATCAGTGTTCAAGATTATCGGAACGATCTTAATTACTTGCCCAATGGTCTTTTATACTTGCAATTAAAGTCAGTACACCGCCTTGCTTATGAATTCTGTCAAGTAATTGATCTGTTATTAAATGTTGTAAGATCATTCTGGTAATTTCCCATGACATTTTTTCTTTATTCATTGCATCCCCTTCATGGTAAGTTTTGCAATGCTTGGCTGATTTCACCTGTGTGTGCCATTTTTCTGCTCTTGCTATTTACATGTGTCACCACACTGGACAGGATTAAGTGCATTGAGTGCCAGCAGTTCAAGATAGCTCAAGATAATCACTTATCTGTATAAAATGTATAATGTGCATTTTGGGACATGCAGGCAGCAAGTCCTTACGCTGGTCTGGGGATGTATTGGCAACCATCACTGTCAAACAACTAACCTGGGTAAACGAGAGGTATGCAGTGTATGATCAAGGATACAGATGCCATCAGTTTTGTCAACAGTCCCTGCATTGTGTGCTTCCCATACAGCATCAGCCTCGCCATTACCCTCATTACTGCAAACAATATAAATCTCGGCACTACCTACTGGGCCAATACTATCATGGTGCGGTGGCCCATCTGGACCAGTAGTAAATATACCATCAACACAGGCAAACCCCAGTACTGGTCACAGTGATCTTTCCCATGATAGAAAGAATTGGACTTGGCACCACACACGAACCAGCTCCACACAGACTACACCATTGACTTCTGGAACTGGGTACAGTGATTTTTTTTTTTTTACGTAGTTATGACTTCATGACACAGATATTGCACCCAGTCAGTGCTGACATGGTACAGCGGCCCACCTAAACTCACTCCTGGATATTCCATCGCCTCATATAGACGATGGTACTGAGTATGGTCATCATTCCCTCAATAGCCAGTACTGGACTTGGGCACCAGAAGTCAGCTGGCGCCAAACTGCGTCTCCAGTTCCAGCACAGCCTTGACCTATGCCATCTACCACTGAAACTGGGTACAGTGATCTATTTTCCTGGTATACCCAGTACACAGGGCCACAACCAGAGCATTCCACCATGGCACAGACTACCGGGCCAGTACCAACATGGTACAGCAACCATCCTAAACATTTCAGTCACCTCATACAGACCCCAGTACTGGCTATGGTAATAATTCCCTCAATAGCCAGCACCGGACTTAGGCACCAGAAATCTGCTGGTTGTGGACCACATCTCCAGCTCCAGCACAGCTTTGGTCAATGCCATCAACCATTGAGACTAGGTAAGGTGATCTGTCCCAAAACACAGACAGCATCCAGCATCCGGTCATGCTTTGTCCAGCCCAAGCTCTGTCACAGATGTCCAGCCTAACCTGCACCAGATTTGGTGAACCCTTCTCCCATACTATCCAGTACCTGACCCATGGAAGCATCACAGAGGCACTAAACAGCTTCATCACCAATCCGGCTCCATCATGACCCAGTACCAGCTATGGCAACTCCACATTCCCAGGCACCTGTTACATGCCTTGGGCCTGATGGCAACACTCTAATAGATGCCTGTAGATCACCCTGTATGAACGAACACCCAACATCATGGACCATTCATGACACCGTCCTTGCCAGTTCAGTCACATAGGAGGTTTCCTTGCCATCCAACTTCTACGAGTTCGAGGACATGCTCACTAGCACCATGTTTCTTCCTTGATCCGATGTCCTGGGAAAATCCAGCCTTCACAGCAACAACTGAAATAGTCTTTCAATCTTTATCTTCTCCTGCTTCATCAATTGCCTCTTACAGAATTCTTGCATCCATTGATCTCTTAACAAAATAAAATACCAGCCTTTTAAAAACAGCTTCAACATTCTGTTTGAGTTGCTAACATTCTGCACTGCTTTGAAATGCAACCGTAAGACCAAAGTGTCAACAGGTCTTTATTTTTGAAGCAACAAGTCCCATTAATTTGTACCTGCTGTTACAAGACACCCATACTGGTCTTTTACACTGAAGTCCCAATTGTCAACAAAGACATCCTGGACATGGGAATATCAAAACCTTCCCTTTAGTGCATGAACCAGAAACTCTTTTTGAAATGTAACAGTAAGTTTGAAACATAGTAGCAATGGGCTTCATGCTTGACTTGGTCTTGATGGCTTTATTTCAGCAACCTGAACATAGCCTAGGCTCCCTCCACGTCTTGGAATCAGTTTTACATATGGCTCTTATACTCTCGACAGCTCAACACACTCTGATGCCATAACTTGCACTATTAATCTCTATAACACAGAAACAGTAGCATTCCTATCCATGTCTGTGCTACTTAAAGACCATCACAAGGCCATCTGCAGATCGTATCCTCTTCCAACCTCTTATACTATGGCCAGGTAGAGGAGGCCAGAAAACAGGCCACCAAAGTAGCAAACTTTGGGCATACTCCAGTAACACAGGATATAATATGGGGAGAGAACATCTACTTTTGACCCAGCATCTCTTCAAGACAACCTTCTCATAGAAAATGATTCAATCCCCGTTTTGCCCTTTTTCTGATACCCTGGTTGGGGGACGTCTTCACCCCTCACCATGTAATGGGAGACACCCTTCCCCAAGGGCCAGTTGCTCTCAATAGAATATACAATATTGTCATGAAAAGAGTGCTGAAGTTCCTTCACAACATAATCCCACCAAGATATTTTTCCAGGTGTTTTCAGAATTGTGGCTTTTCTTAACCAACACCTTCGGGAGGGAGATCTTACAGGTCAAAAACACAGATGGAGCATCGCTTTGTAGATTGTCTTGTGTTCCTTGTCAAAAAGGACAAATCCTATCTCATTCAGTCCCAGCTCTTTATTTGTCTAGGCATTTGGGTTCAAAATGCTTTTGGGTCTTCAGCCTGCCTCCCCTAGAACATCCCATGGGGATCATCCCTATGGTTCTCCCCTTGACTTAAAGAGTCAAATCTTAGTTTGGGAATCTCTTGGCCTCTTTGGTCTTCTCAATGCGTCTGTGAACCCTCCCACCATGTGCTGCCAGTTCATGAGACCCATGCAGGTCCATAAATCCGAATTTAAGTCTGCCATAATAAGTTCCTATCCACAGTAATGGCAGAAGCATTGCCTATCAGACTCAATAATCAAAGTTTTGGATTACATGAGGTTCGATCTTAGCAAATAGGAGGACCTCCCCCGGTTCATGACTGGTGTCTCGCTGATGGATCGATCACCGAACATCATTATCTGCATGACTGGCCACAGTGCCCACCTCCGACCCTCCTTCCAAGTGAGCGATGTTTGGATCATTCAGGAGTACACCATGCATATCAACCCCCCTAAGATGAAGGTCATAGCAGATGCCTTTTGATCGTAGCAGGTGTTATCTGGAAAGGGTGCTCTCATTCTTCATATCATCTCATCTGTTGACTCTTACTTCAGAAGAGGAGAGAATCCAGTTTCCAGACCTCTGCCTATTGATTTGGGATTTTCTCGGGTTGTGTCCTTGCCCATAAATCCGAATTTAAGTCTGCCATAATAAGTTCCTTGTAGACCCACCGTCCCAATGGAATCAGCCAATCCACACTGCATTGTCCTTTCATCCAACGGTCTTCAGTAACATTAGTATCATCTGAATGCATGGCTCAAAGCAAACAAGCCCTCAGGAAGAAACACCGCTCTGTACGAGTGAGGGACAGAATTGCTCAAGCAATACGGTGCACCACTTTGGACGTCTTTTAAAGGGAAATTGAGTTTTCTTCTAGTGGTGTGAGCAGAACATATCTCTCCCATACAGCCTTAGTACCAATAGCTAACTTCCTCATATGCCCTTCAGAGAGAAGTTTGCTCCCATCACAACCAAGGACTACCATCCCACATGGAAGGCATGCTATAAGCCAGAACAAAGACGTCTCCACCCTACTTGCGAATTTTGACTTTTCTCAACCAAAGGCGCTGGTTCCTTTGTCCAAAATGGAATCTTTCTTTGGTTATGGCATGGTTGACAAAACACCCTCTTAACCATGATCCAAGGCCATCATGACTCAACTCTCGAGCACGAACTGCTTATTAGTCACCTTAGATTCATCAGGCAAAATTAGTGAAGATACAGGTCTTGTCAATCAACCTGAAAAATCGGCAGTTTTATCACGATGGTTCAGTTTCTCACGTGACAGCCCCTGCTGTCATCGGCAAGAACAGACTCTCACTCCTGGGCTGATCGGAACAGGGATATCTAGCTTGTTCTTACCACTGAAAGAAGAAAGGAATGATATTTCCGCTCAGGTCATGTCGCCCTGGATATGATGGGTTATCAACTCAGCCTACAAGAAACAAACCCAAGTCCAGCTGAATTTCTTATTTATATTAGCTCACGAGTGAAGGACGTTCGCCACTAGCGTGCATTCGAGTGAAACTGTTCCCTAACTGACATCATTCAAGATGTGGGATATAGGTGAGATATAGCATTCTCAAGCTCTTACCTCAAAGGCTTTTCATCTTAAAACGTTAATTTTAACCTGGTGAGACTTGTGACAACATAACAACAGGGTACCTTCCCAGGTTATTCAGCTGCTTTGCGCGACACGGTTATTCTACTTCTACCCGATTTGCAGGAGTAAGATTCATTCACTAAACTGGGTCCGTGCATAAACCATGTGCTAATCCTAGCCTATATTTCAAAACCAAACTCGAAGCTGCTTCACGTACGTTAGGAGACTGGAGACAGTGCAGACTCATGGATAAGAGAATGTAACTCCTTCCTACTTTTTTTTTTCTTTCTGCAAGCCTAAATTAGCAACCAACAGGACCTCCCGACCCTCAGGCTAATGAATATGATTTCTTCTGATGATCCTTCGCGATCTAACTGAGGACTCTCCCGCGACCCTGGTTTGGGTCGCGACCTGAGGTTGGGAACCGCTGTCCTAACTTATTAAGATTGGGTATCATATTTGAAAAAGAAACCAAATTTTGTTGAGTCCACATTAGAGAGAAACGAGACATAGTAGTCACCATCCAGACAGCGGCAACGGCTATATCCACAGTTAAGATCTGGGTTAAGTTTTTCATTTGCATATATTTTTTAAACCTCTTGATAGAATCTCCTCATACTTGGCATGAATCCTTACGGATCTAAGACGATTCATTCTACGATTTGCTCACTCGTTCCTTTCACTTTGGGATCAAGGTCGTCAGTCACATAAATTTAGTGTAAAAGGTTTTGTTTGTTTTTTCATTTGTTTATATTTCATAAACCCATGGATATTTTTTTTCATACTCGGAATGAATCGTTGTGAAGCTAAGACCATTCATTCTACGACATGCTAGCTCACTCCTTTGACCTTGGGGTCAAGGTCGTCACATTCACATACAATTAGTTAAGGTTTTTGTTATATTTTTCATTTGCTTATATTTCATAAACCCAGTTATAGATTTTCTTCATGCACGGGATAAATCATTACGAAGCTAACACAATTCATTTTATGATGCACTTGCTTGCCTCTTTGAATTTGGTGTCAAGGTCATAGTCATAGAAAGTGTGCACTAGGGTTTTGATTCAAGTTTTTTCGTTTGCTTAGATTTCCTTTACTCCTTGATGAATTTGTTGTCTTCATACTTGGCATGAATCATTATGAAGCTAAAATGCTTGCTTGCCACTTTTATCGTGGTTTCAAGGTCACAGTTAGAGAACATTGGATTTAAGGTTTCATTTAAAGTTTTTCCCTTTGCCTATATTTCCTAAGCTCCCTGATGGGTTATCATCAAACTTGGCATGAATCATTATGAAGCTAAGACTATTCATTCTACAACATGCTCTCTCCCTCCTTTCACTTTGAGGTCAAGATCACAGAGAAAATATGTGTTACGGTTTTGGTTTTTTATTTGCTTATATTTCCTAAACCCCTGGTAGATTTTCTTCATACTCGGGAGGAATCATTGTGAAGTACATGATTCATTCTACGACATGCAGTTTCGTCCTTTTGACATTTTTTCAAGGTCACAGCCATAGTTTTTTTTTTCTTTAATTGCGTATATTTCCTAAACCCCTTGATAGATTCTAATCAAACCTGGCGGGAATTATTATGAAGGTAAGAAAATTCCTTCTACGACACGCTTGATCTCCCCTTTCACTTTGGGGTCAAGATCACAATCATAGAAAATACGCATTAAGGTTTTATGTGAAGTTATTTGGTTTGCTTATCTTTCCTAAACCCGTTGAGGGGTTTTCTTCATACTTAGCACGAATCATTATTAAACTAAGACAGTTTATTCTACGACATTCTTGCTCGCCTCTTTGACCTCGGGGTCAAGGTCACAACAATCGAAAATTTGCGTTACGGTTTTGGTTTAAGTTTTTTGTTTACTTATATTTACACAATCCCATAATGGATTTTCTTCGTGCTTGGGTTGAATCAATATGAACCTAATACAGTTCTTTCTTTGATATGTTCGCTTGCCCGTTGGACCGTAGTATCAAGATTATAGTCAGAGAAAATGTGTTATGCTTTGGTTCAAGTTATGTTTTTCTATTTGCTTATAATTCCTAAACTTCCTGGTGGCTTTTCTTCATAATTTAGAAAAATCATTATGAAGCTAAAACAATTCATTCTGAGGCATGCTCGCTCAACCGTTTGATCTTAGCGTGAATGTCACCATTTTACAGCAATGCTTTGACCGTGGGCTCGCCATGCAGGACCTGGCTTTCTTGCTAAAGTAAGACATGCTTCTTCAATAATACTTAACCAATCATAATACTGGCACGCCCTCCTAAACTAACAACTAAAGCACGGAATTCATTGGTTATCTTGTCAAACAACTGATTTGCTAAGCTAAGACAACGAATCTGCATGGCGACTTCACTGTGACGTTGCGCCGGGTTTCTCGAAATTACATAGCCTGCATGAATTTGAGCACATATTGCGAGAAAACCAGTCTGATATTTTAGAACTTAACTTGCATCATTAAACATAATAATTATTGGTTTTAAACAAATTATTGGAAAGCTAATTTACAAAATGCAGATTAAACATCTTGTAGCTGATTTGCCTTATTTCCCAAACACCTACGGAACAAAAAGAAAATAGTAAAAAGTTACATTCTAGCAAGATTTACTTACAGTGATTCTGATGTTTATCAGAGCAAAGAATGTTTTTTTTGGACCCGTTACGTAGGTCAAAACTTAGTTCGGAGCAGTTTATTTTCTTGCTTACACACGAGTTACTTTCAAAGACACGCTTTTGTCTGCAATGTCGCTTTTACGTTGTTCAGCTCCTTGTGTGTGTGTGTGTGTGTGTGTGTGTGTGTGTGTGTGTGTGTGTGTGTGTGTTCGTGGGGCGAGAGAAAGGAAGAGAGCTGCTGTAAGCTCCATCGTTAAAACCAAATATTGGTATGACTTGTAATAACATGATATCTACTCATGTATTTCCGTCCGTCAATCCATCCGTCCGTCCGTCAAGCACTTGTTAGCGCAACTAGTCCCGCGGTGTTTGATGGATTGCCATGAAATTTGGTAAACATTATGGTCATCACATGAAGATGTGCATATTGACAAATCAGCTTGCTCCCGCAATTTTTTTTTTTAGTTATTGACCTTTTTGTCTTATAACAGTGTTGGGCACAATCTCGTTACCGCAACTAGTCCTGCAGTTTTTGATGTATTGCCATAATACTTGGTGAATATCACGGTCATCACCTGAAGATATCGACAAATCACTTTGCTCCCGCGATTTTTGCTTAGAGTTATTGACATTTTTTTCTTGTAGCTGAATGGTGTATATGACTGACCCAGTATGACCCAATCTCGTTAACACAACTAGTCCCACATCTTTTGATGTGATTGCCATCAGTTCGTGGGGGGAGGGGGGGGGGGACGAATGGGGCGGTGGCCCCGGGCGGCACTTTCTAGGGGGCGTCACAATTTGGTAAGAGTACCGTATATATCATAAATACTACTAATGGAGTTGGGGCGTAAGTTTGGTAGTTGGCCCTGGGCTGCACTTTGCCTAGCTACGCCACTGATTGCCATGAAACTTTCCAAATATCAAGGTTATCACCTCATGACGCGCATATGAACAAATCACTTTGCTGTCGCAATTTTATAAAAAAAAATTATTATTATTTTTTTTAGAGTTGTGGACCTTGTTTTGCCTTGTAGCTTAATGCATTGCATGACAGAATCTTGTTAGTACAACTAGTTCCACAGTTTTTGATGGATTGCCATTGAACTATAGTCGTCGCCTGAATATACTAGTATCGACAAATCACTTTGCTCCCTCAATTTCTGCCTTGAAGCTTAATGCATTGTATGAGATAATGTCATTAGCGCAACTGGTCCCGCCGTTTGTCTTGTAGTTTTATATGGATCGTTGTGAAACTTGGTACATAATATGATCATCATCTAAAGATGCACATACTGACGAATCTTTGTGCTCCCGTCATTTTTGTAAGAGTTATTGCCGTTTTGACTTAAGCTAGACGCAATGCATGACATAATTTTGTGAATGCGATTACTGTTGCAGTTTTTTGACTGCCAACAAACTCAATACATATTATGGTCAGCCGAAGAAAATATGTATGTTGACAAACCATTGCACTCATACTAGTTCCTGTAGATTCATCTCCATCAGGGGATAGGGGTGGAATGCGAGAGAGGCTGGGAAATATTTACGTCAGCTCACGATTCCTCTCTTTTTTTCTCCTTTTTTTGGGGGGTGGGTGGGTGGGGGTGTAAAGCCTTTCAACCTAGGACTCGCACATTAGATCAACAATTGGTGTTCAGATAGATTTCTGTACTTCGTTCTATATGAGTGAGTACTTGCGAATTATTGACACATTAAGAGAACACGGTGGAAGCCTTCAGTTGGCAGGTCTTAACTTTAAAAGATGGCAAGTCTTAAATTTAAAGGAGATGTGTGTGATTGTTGTGGCGGCGCGAGGGGGGTCAATTGCCCCCCGGCTCCAGGCGAAGGGGGCGCCATCGGGAGCTTTGTTTCTTTTTTTCCAGCTACAATTTTCACCACACCTTAGTGCAAAGGGGGCTCAGAGTGGGCTAGGATGGAGGTTGGCAACTGACATAAAATCTGTTCTCTGTGGCAAGGTAGGGTCGCAATTAAAGAACAATGCCCCCGGTCGCCTCGGTATGTACCACTAAAGAACATTGCCCCTGGACGCCTCGAACCCTCGAGCCGCCACTGTGTGGGTGCGCGTGTGGAGAGAGAGAGAGAGAGAGAGAGAGAGAGAGAGAGAGAGAGAGAGAGAGAGAGAGAGAGAGAAAGAGAGAGAGAGAGAGAATATATGAATAAACAAGATCGCGGCAACAAATTATCTGAGGTATCACCTGTTTATGAACTCGTATTCTTGATAAAATAGTATCTCATAGCTGGAAATGTAATAAACTATATATTGTCCAGTACTTTTATTTGTGCCGCGTCGTTTATGATGCACATAATGAGCCATATTCATTAACGCCGCGTGCGTTATTAGACATTTACAGCAACAATTTGCTAATACTCGGACAGAACAGCCATTAAAAGACAAATAAATCTCATCATTCCGTCTGTTAAAGCAAACCAGATCTAGGAGTGGGTGCAAATACTTGTATCTTGGGACATTGGCCGTGGTTATCTTAATAGCTGATGATGATCAGAATGAAAACAATGTTATAAATAATGCAAACTCCGCAATCTATTTATTGTTACTTATGTACTGGTCGATGTAAATTATGAAATTGCCCTACGTTAATAATGCATACACATAAGTAATTGTACTTCAGCAAACTTTTTCTCACTTGTGTACCTGCGTACATCTTTGCGTACCGAGGCACGTATGCATGCATGCGCGTTTTTATTTTTTTATTTATTTATTCACCTCATTGACACAAGTTACCTTCTGTGTTTACAATAATAGTTTTCTTCGTGCCGATGTGTTCAATTTGAATTTGTATTTGGTTTACAAAGGTGAACTAAATGCAGAAGCTATCGATAAATTGGAAACAACGTTTTTTATCTTCTAAACTAACTTAATTCAAGTATATAAACATTCTGTAAAGGTGGCCATATTAGATTGGGGAAGATTCAAAATACCTGCGTATGGTTGATTTGTTTATCAAAAAATCAATAACCAGTTGATCGATCGAACAAGTAATCAATCAAAATCAATCAATCGGTTTTATTTAAACAAAAATGTATTGACGACATGCATTACTGATGTGGATAAAAGACGCGATATATGGTACTAAATACTCGGTGATGGACCCGATGACGCATATTGGACTCGACGCAAAAAAAAAAAATTACAGACTACGCAAAAAAAAAAAGTTACAGACTACAGACCTACGGAATTAAAACTCATTATTGCTGGTATGAACGTGTAATAAAGCAATTTTTTTCGCTTTAATTTTCGTTGGCTTTTCAGCAAATTGGCATGTTATTGGAGCCCATGGCAAAATAAGCCCATTAATGGTGTGGAAAATACTGCTTGTTTTTTTAAGATAAATCCGTGTAGTGCCTTTGTTACAATGCACCAGACTTCGAGAAAGACTATGCTGTGATATCTATATTTATTTTTCCATCCGGGTAAAAGTTTTATTGAGTATAAGAAAATGGATGTTAAGTTAAAAGAGCCTGAGGCCACTGTGGTACCTAAATTATTCGAACACAAAACGATAGCGAGGTAAAGTCATAAAACAGAAGAATTTGGTACTTTTTGGAACTTGTCGATTTTAATAGGTTTTAGATTTCAGACTAGATTGTGATTACTTATTTACTTACTAGCATTTGCATACTCAAGTGCTAGTAAAGCAAACTCGACTAAGCTAGTCACCTCGTGTGTATCTGCGAGTGATTAACCAAAAAGAACAAAAATAATATGCACACCAAAATACTTCAGAAATTTGTATCATGAAAAGCATTAATACATTTATTTTCCTGATTTTCTAAATTGCAGTCAAAACATAATTCTGACATTACTCAAGTTGAGATTTTGATACAAAGATAATTTCTGAGTAAACCAAATGTTTTCACCTACCTGAAGCAGGTCTATAACCCGTATGTTAGAATTATAGATAGCATTTCTAAGTTTTTCGAAAAATGCGTCCAAAAATAACTTTTCAATGGCCATTTTTCTGACTTTGGTTCCACTCGCGACTGAATTTCACTCCACTGAAATTACCTGTATGCAAGAGAAACAATGACTTTTGTTCATCCTTCAGGTTTTGTGTTTTCTCAAGGATCGTGAATGAGGTCATTAGGACAGTGATTTACAAGCGGAATTTGTAAAGTACAACACATTCATAATTATTGTAATTTTTTGTAACTATTATAATTTCAGTATCGAGTGTGACTTTTTTTAAGTACGGTACTTTCAGTCAACTTTTCTCATTAAATGAAGAAATATATTGGAAACTTTGCTACCAAGGCACATTCATTAGGCATGGAACACAGTTAAAATAAATCAAATGCAAGTAAATGCAATTCTTTTACTCCAGAAAGCATACCGTTATTAATGTTGTTTAAAGTTTCAAATTACGTTCAAGTCACAATGTTAATTATTATGCATATAAAAAAAGATCAGGACAACTCAACGAAAATATTTCCGCTCTTAAAATGCTAATTATATCTGCACCTGGATGGTGGATTACACACCCATCAAAGTGATCTTAATTTGAAGAGCTTCGAAAACGTATTTACCCAAACTGTTACAATCATGTCATACTTGTTATGATTATTTCTTTAGTACAATAATGATATTTCCAATAATAATTGCATAGGAATTTTGAGGTCATTTTGGGGGCTATTGATTAATAAATTGGAAATTCAATTTCTCATCCATATATCCATTAGAATACCAATCGGATCAATCAATTTCAGTTCCTACCATATCTGATGGTACAGCATTAAGATGAAGTTGATAAGACGACCATGTGCAACATGTGATAGCATTCAGTAGTTATGTTTTGTAAATGCGTTCAGATATAATCTATGACTGCTTTTTGATAGAATCCCTAACCTTTTCACTGACGTCATCTCTGGCATCTACCTATCGAATAATCTCGTTTAACCAGACTCTCGCTTGTTATATGTATATCAAAGATCTCTGGGAGCTACGGGAGAGTTTGGTGGAACGAGACAACCCAGCGAAAAGTCGTATTCTTTCATTTGATGAGGCAATTTAATAGATATTTAAGCACAATAATAGCCTTGCTAATTTTGATGATCAATACAACATGATGATGGGAAGAACATTACCTTTTTTTTTTGGGGGGGGGGGAGGCGGAAACAAACTCGGTTGATATTGCAAAATTTGTTTGTAGCATTTCGACGGTTTAGTGGAGTTGTACTCAGACGTCTAACATCCCTTTAACCTTTTTGTTTTATTTTACCTTTTAACCTTTTGTTTTATAAATATTTTTATAATACTTTTGCATCTTTTACCATTCATACTTTATTTTGTAAGAAAACATATTTACTTTTCTTTAGAAGGGTAGATCTTCCTGAAGATTTTAGCAATTTTAACCTCTATATTTTTACAATCGTTTTAGGATCTTTGCCTTTGATCTTGAAGTACTAAATACTTACATTTATTTGGAGTTTATCTTCCTAATATTTTTCGCAATTGTTTCCGTTTTTATTTTTAATTTGAACTTTCCTTTTAATCGGCGCTATATAGCCAGGATTGTACTGATTTGCCGTTAGACCCTAGCCATACATACATACATACATGCATGCATGCATACATACATACATACATACATACATACATACATACATACATACATACATACATACATACATACATACACCAGTAAAGAAGTTTATGATCAGTTATCCTGCCAGACATACAATTCTCTACTCACCTCAGTTTAAATTTCGATTAAAAAAGACTGTTTACGTATTAGCTTACTGACATAGAGGCCCGGATAACGTAGAGGCAATGTGTTTGTCATGCATCTATGTGTATTCACGTTCAATCCCGGTTTCGGACACGTACATTTACGTTGTCCACGTTTCATTTGGTAAATTTTAAAAAGAAATAGCCCCCCCCCCCCAAAAAAAAAAATATGATACAAAATAAAATAATAAAATAAAAATAATAAATAAATAAATACATTTTTTACAAAAATGAAATAAAAATAACGAAAATTTTATGACAGGAAACTCGGTCTGGCCATCATTTAGCTCTGAGAGTTGTTTGAACTTTATTTGTAATCAATGTGTAGCGACATAAACGTTTGAAAGTTGGAAACTATATGTAATCGTTTTTCCATACATACGCAACCATCGAATCAATCACTCATTTGCGAACTGGCTGCAAACTGAGGTTTCAGATAATCACTTTCTTCAATTCAGTTCGTCGTACTTATGTCTGATTGTCACCAAGCTGGTAAATGGTAATATTATTATATTATTGCGTACTGATTGAAAGGTACGTCGTCAGATATTTTAAAAATGCGCAAAATGATGTATAGCAAATTGGATCTATTAATATACCAATCATATAAAATCGTGTCGTTAGTTTGTAAACAAAAATTATGACTACTTTTATAATTTATAAAATGGTTTTATCATTGTGGGTGATAATTACAGACACCCAAGTATGAACGAAGTGTTGCCTCTTAGATAAGGCCATGCCAAATTCTTTCTGTGTTTTTAGTTTGTGGGCTGGGCAGAATTGGACGATGAACAAGCCATTTGTAGTAACTCCACTTTTATTTTGCCGTTGGAGAGTTTTTCTGACAACATTAATTCCAAACTATAGTCATTTCTGTTAATGTCCCATAGAATTAGATTATTTGTTCCAGAAAAAGCATCCTCTGTTAGAAATGATCTGATCTGTATTTTTTCCCGATTTAGTCTGATTGTGTTGTCTACAATAAAAGAGATCAAGATCGTATGCAATGTCCTTATACCTTTGACCCTAAACTCTGTCCAAAGTACGTTTTTGTACGTGTTTTTCGACCGTAATTTTTTTTTTAAATATTTATAATCAGATAGAAAAGTGCCAGTGACAATCTTAGTCTAGGACATCTATTGCCAAACTTCTCAAAAAAGTCCCATCAAAAGAATACCTAAACTTACGTTGCTAATCAGACAAAACTTTTGCACATTTTCACATTTCACAGAAAAACCAAGTCCGCAACCACGCACATTGCCCACGTAGTGTTTAATAAATGAATACAAAATTATCCATATTTAGCCTTTACACTCGTTTGTGTGGCTATATTTTTTAGCCATTATTCATCCATTCGGGTTATCTGATCTCATTAATTTTTAATTGATATTTCTTTAGCATAGTAACTCGTTTCAGCCTGTGACATACGACTGAATTCTTTTTCGAAATATGAATTAAATGCACAATTCACAATTTGTAAACTTTAATATGAGAAGAGATGTTATTTGTGCTCTGTGAAAATTGCTCGAGTAAAACTTTATTCCTCTAACACGGCCTCACTTATTAGAAATCGTCAACGAACACAAAACAGCACGTTGTACTCAAGCGGGTAATATCTCACTTCATGCTTTCGTTGTTTTGATACTGTTCTCATATCCAGTCTTATCATGAGTAATGTAATACAATAGAAAAGGCCGCTCTTTATTAATTTATTCCACATGACGTAGTATTGCGAAAATGTCAAAATATGCAGCCGTTATCGATCTGATTGTAATCAGATAGAAAAGTTGCAGTCGATTATCTGTGCAAATTTTTTTGCAATTTCACAGCACCCCGTAACTATTACAAACAAACTTAGATTCATAAGAAATTTATTTCGTAGACAGCTAAATTATCTAAATAGTTTACTTAGTTAAGATATTTCATAATAACATCATAAGTATTATCAAACTAGTGCAAGGGTACACTTAAATTACTATTTGTCAATGAAACTATTTATATATCTTTGACTTAATTTTCGGTTCCTTTGCATTAATTTTCAGTTGCAATTCGTTCATTTTTGGTTCATTTTTATCTAATATTGAATTAATCTTATTTTCTTCTTTATTTTCACTCATTACCTATCGTTTCTGGTGATTAGACATTTTCTACTTTAGCCATATCGTTTCGGAGTCCCACCATCACCACCACCACCACCACCACCTAATTATCTTGGCGAGAAAATCAAAAGTATATTATCAGCGTAAAAGACTTGTATGCAAGTTACATAATATTTTTTTAAAAATAAACCTATTTGATCGTCCTTATTATAATGTGTTTCAAACAAATTTCAAAAATTAAAATAGGCCTGCAGTAAAGTACCTTGCATTGTCAATGTAACTTGGAGATAAACAAATCCTAATAACAGAACGGGCCTATTAGAGCTCCCGCAATCAGTCGGATTGGACATATTTCAAACGAGAACATCATGAAAAAAATATACATGGGATTGCCAAAATGTTAAATATAATTATAGAAAGTTACATTTTCAGGAAGTTGATACAAGATATTTCGCTTTGATAGTTGTAAAAAGCACTAGTCCTTTTTAGGATTGATGGACATGCTTCAGCTATGCGTGTATGCATTAATAAAAGCAAGACATGGCATTAAACTACTAAACTTCTTTCTCACTACCTGATCAAACGAAACCAGATATATGTTCTGGCGCTGTGACCAGAAAGTTGTTTGACTGGTGACCATTGTTGTGACGAAGAAAAATGGATCATATTTAGAACTGAGCTGAATCAGGATCACCACAACATCAGAGGGGTGATTTAGGCCGAACCATATTCTGGTCACAAGTGCCAAAACACATACCAGGTTGACCGCATAAGATTTGAGAAAAATTATCATCTGACACGACTATGAACACTTTGATGCAAAAACGTCGTCGGTAGAGCTCTTTGCATGATTGCTCGCATAAGCTGACGTTCTTCGTCTATGTGTACTGCTTACCTGAGCACGGGATCACCTGTGAACCTTTTTATTGGGCTACATATATTGTCAGACGGAAACATTTAATGCTGCTATATCGCAATTTTGTATGCATATTTTTCAACTATGACGAGTAATATATTGAAAACCACATGAATTTGTTTGTCTAGAAAAAGATAAAACAACTCAATTTGATTCTGATAGGAAAATAAGATAAAAGAAAAAGAAAAATACTATCTTCCTTGGGTTTGCATCTTAAAACCTTCAACTTTTTGATCACTCTATCGACGGTGCTAATCTGAACACGAGTTTCACCCTGGTAACATTTTCAGATGACCATATAGCATTATAGGCATTCCACTTTTAAATATGCTTAAAATTATTTTTTTAAAAATGATAATCAATACTTTCACGAGGTTTTGGAGAAAAATTTGTAGAGTTACTCCCTTTCGCTAATGGATAAATATTGCTCTAATGTTCTAAAAAGAAAAAATATATATATATTAAAAGACAATTGTATGAAGTCTTCTTAAATTCTTTCTGTTAGTTGAAATTATGTCAGCAGTTTCACTTCTTTAGATTTTTAAGAAATTCAGAGCGGATATGTATATACATATATATGAAAATATTATGTCATCTTGAAATTTAAGTTGCGGTTTGAAAACCGGCCATTATAGGTACCAAAGCAACGACCTACAGAGTGTATTAACATAACTTGTATGCCCCACCACAACGACCTACAGAGTGTATTAACCAGACTTGTATGCCCCGCCACAACGACCTACAGAGTGTATTAACCTGACTTGTATGCCCCGCCACAACGACCTACAGAGTGTATAAACCAGATTTGTATGCCCCGCCACAACGACCTACAGAGTGTATTAACCTGACTTGTATGCCCCACCACAACGACCTACAGAGTGTATAAACCAGACTTGTATGCCCCGCCACAACGACCCACAGAGTGTATTAACCTTACTTGTATGCCCCACCACAACGACCTACAGAGTGTTTAAACCCGACTTGTATGCCCCGCCACAACGACCTACAGAGTGTATTAACCTTACTTGTATGCCCCACCACAACGACCTACAGAGTGTATAAACCAGACTTGTATGCAACGCCACAACGACCTACAGAGTGTATTAACCTTACTTGTATGCCCCACCACAACGACCTACAGAGTGTTTAAACCTGACTTGTATATCCCGCCACAACGACCTACAGAGTGTTGTATGCCCCACCACAACGACCTACAGAGTGTATTAACCTGACTTGTATGCCCCACCACAACGACCTACAGAGTGTATTAACCTTACTTGTATGCCCCACCACAACGACCTACAGAGTGTTTAAACCTGACTTGTATGCCCCGCCACAACGACCTACAGAGTGTATTAACCTTACAAGTATATCCCGCCACAACGACCTACAGAGTGTATAAACCAGACTTGTATGCCCCACCACAACGACCTACAGAGTGTATTAACCTTACTTGTATGTCCCGCCACAACGACCTACAGAGTGTATTAACCTTACTTGTATGCCCCACCACAACGACCTACAGAGTGTATTAACCAGACTTGTATGCCCCGCCACAACGACCTACAGAGTGTATAAACCAGACTTGTATGCCCCGCTACAAATGCTGGATGAGGTGTATATTGTTAGCTTTGTCCATTGTCGTTACACTTTGGATAAGTTCTGCGTTTAAGTCAATCTTCTGTGCACTTTCGTCCGCGTGATCATAAATGTTTGCGTGTCTGGATGCCGTTTGATGAGTGCAACACCTTTCTGGCACAAACAGGTCAGTGTGAAAAGTAGATAAATACAGAGCCACACTCCAGTGGGAATTTTAAAATCCAGACCGGCCACAGGATGGAACACAAAAATACATGCATTGTGCAGATCAAAGCGGATACCTGACATAAATTGGCAGTAACTGCAGGCTCTCATGTAGAGCTTCAAGAGCAGAAGAAAGTAATCAAGTATACCGACTTGATATCAGAGTTTAGAAAGGTCTAGAAAACAAAAACAGATTGTTCCAATTGTAGGTCTCGCACCAGGAGTAATGCCACACAAACACAGGGACAGCCTAAGGACACTTGGTATAATGTTTTTGCCTACTCCTAAATACGGCACTCCTGGGAGTAGTCAAGATATCCGACCTATTCCACAAGGCAGCACTCCTGGGAGTAGTCAAGATATCCGACCTATTCCACAAGGCAGCACTCCTAGGAGTAGTCAAGATATCCGACCTATTCCACAAGGCAGCACTCCTGGGAGTAGTCAAGATATCCGACCTATTCCACAAGGCAGCACTCCTGGGACATTTAGGATATTAAAGAAACTCCTTAAGAATGTAGGCTGCAGTAAGTTGTGCGATCTCATGAAAAGAGCAATAACTAGCCAGATTCCAACGAAGGCTGTGGAAATACTACTACTACTACTGCTACTACTACTACTAATAATAATAATAAAAGCAGCAGCAAATGGTCTGTAATTGTTAATTCCTAAATTCGTACACACAAACTAAGTCTTTATTGTGGTGTAATTATTAACATTTTGTGACCAAACTGATGCATTATACAATTTTAGACATCAAAATTGACAAGAATCAGTGTAGTTGTGAATTGATAGGTACCATGATAGATAGACAGATAGATACTAACGATTCGGATTGAGTATAGCATTTACCGTGCTAGCAAACAGTTAAATGTTCAACTCCAAGCTACCCTCGCAGCCGACGTGGTGACTTTTACATTTTTCAGAGTAATCAGAATTCCAAAGCCCACAACTGATAACAATTATGTATCAGCGACACGTGGCTATGTTAAAAATCAATTGAACAGAGTTTATGTTTGATAACACTGTCGCTGCTGAATTGTCCTAGATTGGAATGTACCCTCTGGGTAGAATAAATGTACTGTACTTATTTCTGATGGTTTCCGAAAAAAATACTTCAATGTACGTGCCTCTTCTTGCCGCTGTGAAAAGGAAGTGTGTGTATTTTTTTTTTTTTCACAGCGATATAGAGGAGATCCAACAGCCAATCCGGATAGATAGATAAATAGGTGTGTGGGTAGGTAGGTAGTTGAGTAGATAAATAGATAGATAGGTAGACATCTCAGTCACTTGGATTATTTTATTGTCGTCCTATTCAACAATTTGCTCGTTCCCTCACTTTCATTTATCTGGAAAAAGGTAGATTAAAGTAGGTCTAAGTACTTTTACAGTCAATTAAAATAATTGAAGTGTCATGTAGTATGGCATCATAAAAGTGATACAACGGTCGAATTTTATTTTCGTCTTGTCCTAAAAAGCCTGTTGTGTGTCACGAACAGATAAAACATAATTTGTGTCTAGCTGGGAGACATTTTTTTTACGTGTATTCACACGCCAAACTGACAGAACATTAAAAAAATATATCCACAATATTTGATTTTATCAATATACTAAATGACAGGTTTAAATTAAATTCGAAACTTTGTTTTTATTTAAGGTCAAATAAAACATGCTAAGCTCATCAGAATTAACCAATATTTTGAGTTAAAAACGAACGACAACACCAGCAATTTTTCCGTGGTGCTAGGAATAGTAAAAATTGTTAAATGTACCAAATGACTGCTTAAGTTGCCGCAAAGGAAAAGATACAAGAGAAAAGATGAAATGAGAGCAAGGAACATGGAAATACTACCAAGAGCATTTGTCTGGAAAGGATACAAAATTAGAGCCTCTGCCACTCAGACTTACACAAGCAAATTAAAGGACTTCAACAATACAGAGTTTTGTGCGACGGCTAAGAAAAGAAGAAGAAAGAAAAAAGAAAGAAGAGGAGAATCATTCAGAAATGTACAAAGACGATAAAGACTTCTAGAGCAACCCCAAATTACAAACGAAGGGCTTCAAAGAGCATAGCGTAAGAACTAGGAAGTCGAAATGTACAGGCAGTAGCTATAATCGTAAACGGCCAAGAAGATGACGCAAAGATCCTTCATTCATTAAAGATTCCCCTTCTCAAATATGCCATGGGCACTAAAGGCGGTGGTAATACAAGTAGAAGCAGCAGCAGTGTTAGTAGTAGTAGCAGTAGAAGAGTTAGTAGTAGTAATAGTCGTTGTTGCTGTGGTTAATTGTCTTAGTTGTAACTATCGCAAAACTAATTAAATTAACTTTATGTTATCATTATTTCAGAATTCAACAAATTTAAAAATTGCGAAAATTCTTTCTTTATTAGATATTTTCAAAACACATAAAACGACAAAGAGACAAAGTATACAACGTGAAGCAAGTCAAATTACATTAATATTTTGAAATGATCCTCGATCAAAACTGCATGTAAACATGAAACCGGAAGTAGTACTGTACATCTCACTCTGACAAAATCTACACTATCCGTTGCACAGCCAGGAAGAAATCAGCGTCAAAGAAAAGTGGTGTAAAATACTTGCCTATACACGAAAAAAACTCATAACTCACAAAACTGCATTACAGGCTTTGCGACACACTATGGGAAAACAACCTGGGTGCTCAATTCGGTCAGTCATTTTTAGAGTTCACCAGAAAACCACACAGCATTATTTGTGTGATACTACCCGCAGTAGTAGTAGTAGTTGTAGCAGTAGTAGTAGTAGTGGTAGTTCTTTCGTCTTTCAGATACTCAATCTTATCATTATGTTCGAATGCATAACCAGCCTTTCTCTGTCTCTCGGTCTGTCTCTGTCTCTGTCTGTCTGTCTGTCTGTCTGTCTGTCTGTCTCTCTCTCTCTCTCTCTCTCTCTATATATATATATATATATATATATATATATATATATATATACAGACAGAGAGAGAGAGCTGTATATATATATTTACAGAGAGAGAGAGAGAGAGAGAGAGAGAGAGACTGGTTATGGCGCTGGTGTTTTAATCGGTCTGTTTCTAATTAAAACCTATATTGGAACGTTTTAGCAAGTTTCATATCATGAAAAAGACGTGATTTTTCCTTGCATGTCTGTTTAATTCAGTCAAATATTTTAATATCAAATGGGAAATTATATATATATATATATATATATATATATATATATATATATATATATATATATATATACATATATATACATACATACATATATATATATATATATATATATATATATATATATATATATATATATATATATATATATATATATATAGAGAGAGAGAGAGAGAGAGAGAGAGAGAGAGAGAGAGAGAGAGAGGTTGGTATCGGCGCAATTGCAGAACAGTTTCCTAACGTTTCGAGCTAATGAAGGAATCAAACTGATGTCTGACTGGAATTTTTACAAGATTGTATTGGGAAGGTCCGATTTTTTAATTTAGGCATAATTCCCCATGCGTTTTCAGTTGCAGTATCCAGTATCGTTCCTTACGTGTGCATTCTATATCAGTCCACCCCGGGTTAGACTCAAATGGTTGCATCTCTATGGACTCTGCTGAATATCCAGTTGAGTTGCAGTGGTTGGTGAGTTTTGCGTTGGGTTTGTTGCAAATGTGTTATTCATTCGTGTTCTGAAATTAACGGTTTCACCAATATATTAAGTGGTATCAATTTTGCATGTTTGCAGAGACCGACCTTGACATTTTGTTACGTCTACGGTACACATTCTATATAATATTTTAATATGATTTTAATTGGGCATATGTGTAGGTATTCAAACTATAAGATTGTGCCAAAACGTTCAAAACTCACTCTGACATAAATTATAGAAAAGTTTTTAATTTAAGCACGAGTTCATTTTTTGTACTCAGGCAGCTTCGTAATTACGAGGCTAGAATCCGTAGTTACGAAACTCTCTGAGTACAAAAATTGAACTCGGACTCAAGTGACCAGTATCGGAAACAATACTAGAATCCTCTTGGTATCATTGAAATTGGGCATGTATATAGATATATAAATAATAAGATAACACTTAAATAGTTGTGTTTCCATTTTCATTGCAAGCAAAGTTATACAAGATTAACATTTCTAAAATTGTAGCATGAGTGCAATATTTGTGCTCAGACAGTTTCATGACCCTGGGGACAGGTCTCGTATTGTGCTCAGACAGTTTCGGGACTCTGGGAACAGGTGTGGTACTCATACAGTTTCGTGACTCTGGGGACAGGTCTCGTACTCAGACAGTTTTGTGACTCTGGGGACAGGTCTCGTACTCAGACAGTTTCGTGACTATGAGGACAGGTCTCGTACTCAGACAGTTTCGTGACTATGGGGACAGGTCTCGATTTCTGTTAGCTTTTAAACTGAAGCTCCAGTTTAAAGCTTAAAACCATCTAATTTAATATAATACATTTAATACTTAGACGTCACTGAAGTTTTGCAGCCAAAAAGATAGACACCATGTGAGGTAAAACCGGAAAGTTCAATGATTCTAATTTCATTCTAATTAAAGTTAAAGACTGTCAAAGTTCTGGGACTGAGATCTTGAGCTGGAGTTAGTTTCTTGCTCAGAGATTTAGAGAATACGGGCCAGGTTTAATATCACAGTTACAAAGAGAGAGAGAAAAATAATAATAAAATAAAAACGCTTCCCTAAATGCACTTGTTTGAACATCTCATAGTCTAGCGTGCGAGTACCCTTTTTCTGAAGTATGACAGCCGGATAGAAAGGACAAAGACGGAGCAAGGTGACACGAACCTATACATAAAATTTGCATGACATCTAAATTTGTCGCCTCCAACAATGCACTAGAGTAAATTATCTCTATTGGTATCTCAACTCTAAGAGAGCACTTTAAACTGCTAGAATGAGTTATTGTTTAAATATTACGAACAGTGACAGAATATATCACTGTCTCCGTGCATGTAACGTGTCCTTCGCGAATTTTTGATATGGAAATATGGGTTATATAACGTTTGTACATGTCACAGGTGATTGAGAAGTGCTTTCACTTTACGTTTAAAGCTTTATGAATATTACATACCTTTCTTAGAATATTTCTTGAATTGGGTAGGTGTGGAAAGAATAAGGGAGAGGAGACAGGAAAAGATAAAACCATGCCCATATCTTTTGTCATGAAACAATCTTGTTCCATCCGGGGTAATTGTCATACACTACCGGCAGATTAAACAGTTAAGGTTCAACAGAAACAATTTAACTTTTATTGATATTACCCCTTCTAGTAATGCCTAAGCAATTAAATATCACAATCACGCTACGGGATAAAATCCTTTCTATGTTAAAAGATATAAATCGAACAAAGCAACGTAACAGGGTGATTTTGGCTCACTAAACAAGGCGAATTCTCAGAATTAACACACCTTCCATTTTAGGAATCAGGAAAGTACGTAACGTTTGTTGGGAAGAAACAAGTGTAGCAGATCGCATCAATCGATCCACTTCTTTTAATTAAGACAAACTTTCTCCGTGTTGACAGCCCATAATTATGTCAATAAATTGTCATATATTGTCAGCTAAAAGCACCATTATTCCGGATTTCTAGTTTTGCGTTGTCAAAAACCAATAAAGCATTGGACCAAAAGGGTGTGACACGACATAGTGAGAAATCCGCTATTGGCAATTGGTATATAATGGCTCAATAGCAGTCGGCTGATTGGCAGTTGGAAAAGAACACGGCAGGCTGGTACCACTGAAACGTCAGGTGTCGCGTGCTTTCAGAACGGAATAACTTAACAGGGTAAGCAATGTTATATCGCCTTTTACCGTGTCTTGAGCATTGTTTTTTTTTTCTTCCAATAAGGTAACATTATTTTTCACAAGTCTTATAAAGAACTATCGCCACTATTAAGCTGTCCTTTTTTTTTTTTATTTCGTTTTTAAATCTGGCCAACAATATTCTACGAAGCTTTCACTGAAAAAAATATTTTAAACATTTTATGAAGATAACCGCATGAAATTTGCGCAATAATCTTTCGTAACATAATATTTTCTCAGATTTGAAAGGCTTCTCTCTCTCTCTCTCTCTCTCTCTCTCTCTCTCTCTCTCTCTCTCTCTCTCTCTCTGCAAGGAAAAAGATGAATAATAGCAATTCATATAATTTCGACTTTAGATTTCTTATTCAGTGCTTCGTTTTTTCCTTTGTGTGTGTTTTATATATATATATATATATATATATATATATATATATATATATATATATATATATATATATATATATAGTACCGTTTGATTACAGAGGCATTGTTTCACAAATAACGCCATGAATTAGAAGGCAAAAATTCCTTTAATATTGTACTGTTATGGCTAATAAACACAGAGTTAAAATGCAACAGTCAACGTGCCCGTGTGATTCATTTTCATGCTAAAATGACAAGTTTAATTGAACTCCATTTCTAATATCCATTTCCTTATATGTTCAGGGTGATTCTCTGGTGAAATTTCTTGTGTTAATTTCAATACACTTTCTTGTAATTGCCATTTTAAATGACGACAGTAGCAGAAAATACATTCTGACATGTAAAATGGATTTTTGACCTGACATAAATTTATATCAGTTAAACGAAGTTTCATAATTTTTTAAAATCTTTTTCCAATAAATGCATAGGAATAATACTAATACCTTAATGTGCACAGTTTTGCACTATAGGAAAAAAATAAAATTAGAGAATTTTCCATACAAATTACATAACTTACATCGTCATATTGTGTTCGTGCCTTTGCCATATTCAATGGAAGGAGCATATAGATCTACAGTAGTACCCATCTCCGTCCGTGTGTCATGAATTTCGTTTCCGCTGAATAGCTTTTGAAGGACTTCATAGACTGAAACCAACTTTTGTAAAATAATAATAATAATAATAATAATAATAATAATAGCAATAATAATAACAACTTTTTTTAAGAGAAGGTAATTCAATTAGTTACAGGAACTAATCTCACCTTGAGGCCTTCTGTTATGTACAATATATACAGTATACACAGCACAATGTGACAACAGTTAGGCTTAACACTAAAGAATTAAGTTATTATGAAAATCAAACAAAGTTTCAAGCTTGTAACACATGCACAAGCATCAGTGAGCACATACAAATAAATAAAATATCATATTGTATTGAAAAATTCATCTGTGAAAAAGATATATAAGCAGAGAAAAACAGGAGGTACTTATATTACTTAGACTTTTTTGATTGTCTTAAGATTTCATCCATTTAAGACATTGGTTATGAAAAAAAAGAAATGCTAGGAGCCTGCCTTATGTCACTGGGAATAATGTTCCATACCAGTGGACCAGTATATTGAAAGCTCTTTTTAAACAATTCCTTCTTTGGCTTTGGTATAATATAATTTTTACTTCTAATAGACCTTACATTTGGAGTACCGTCAGCATGTATTTGGTGAAAGATATTGCATAGGTAGACAGGAATGGATTTTCTGGACGCTTTATATATAAATTCGGCCTTTCTAAAGAATATTATTTCATTTATTGGTAAAAGTTTCATACAATTCCTTGCGTCCTGAAAATTGTCTATACATTGATCTAGAATTAAATGACATGCCCTTTTTTGGAGTCTTAACAGTTTGAGTTATAAAAAAATATTAATTCTAGTATCGGAAAGATATGTGTCATGTTTAATTTTCACCCGTTTTTCCTCAAAATTATAGTTATGGCCCTTGTTTTACTGTGAGATTTTCCCTATTATCCCCAATTTATTTCTCTTTATGGATTGAATTTAAATGTTATATATAGCATAATTTTAAGAATACTATGTCCAAATTCAATTTTAACCATTTTTATTTCTTCTTCTCTTTACAATTGTACTGGCTTATGGCCCATATTGGACGCAAAAGTGTGCCTTGTACAAGTGGAGGTGGGGGTGGTGTCCATGTTCTGGACACACACACACACACACACACACACACACACACATATATATATATATATATATATATATATATATATATATATATATATATATGTATATAATGAATCATACAGATGTTTATGATATTTATCAAAATGCGATACATGACCACATCTAGCAATTTGTGCTCGATGATAAAAACAGATGTCCCCAGTCGCAACTATTTTACGAACAAATGCTTATTCTATAAAGATCACTTCAACAGGAAAAAAAAAAGCATTTTTGCAATAAAAAAGGTCAAAATAGAAAAATAGCCATAACCATTGAATTATATCAAGGTACATATATATTTTTATGTTTGAATTTGGGAAGATAATTTTAATAGTATGAATACAAATGCACTTAGAGCTTGTAATGTGGTTAGAGTGTGTACGTTGGTTGCTGTTATCAACATTAAAAGACTACGATTATTCCAAAAATTAGAGTTTGAGCAATTTCATTTGTTGATTAGTTTTTTTAAAAAAAAAAAAATTATTTCAAGATTTCAAACTTTCTGGATGGAAATCATGCCAAGAATTCGATCAAACAATTCAAACAAAGAAAATTTTCAAGTTATTAACATCCTGTCTTGAAAGTGTAAGATAGAGCCGTTTGCGAATGGTGCATCTGCAAAACGTTTAAAATGACAAACTGATTAACAAATTTCGGCGTAAAAAAACCCCACAATTAATTTAATTTGTTTTTCATTTTCCTATGTCAATGACAATGACAATTCTTTGTTACACTAAGGTTGCAATAAGCAACATAAAAGATAAAATATTAGTATCTTATTTTGCATGCGTGTACATCAGCCATGGACGATATAATTTTGTTCACAGTAGAGACAATTTAACTCAGATTGACAGCAATATCATAATCAATACTCCAAAGTTCAAACTTAAATACACGGATATTGACATAATTGGAAAGATGGATATAAATTACGATATATGGAACACAAATTAACCTGTAATAAACTCATTACTTTACAATGATGAACCTATGGTACTTTTCTTTTCCTGAAAAAATAGAAAGAACAACAAACACGTCGAGTAAAGATGATTAGAAATTACAGAAATTTTGATAAAATAATATCAATCATATTAGAGAGTTTTCTTAAAACACCAACTTTCTCAGAACTCTAATTCTTTGAACTTGGGTACATTTGGTCTGATATAGAAGTGTTTGGGTAGTAGCTGCTTTCATTGTTCTCTGAAATAGCTACATTCAATGAGATAATGAAATTCGTCACCCTCGCAATTTTGCATGCAAAGTTTGCACAATCTTTCATGTCTGTGCAAATTTTCCCATCTTCCCTTCTCTATAGGTAAACAATGATTACATGTTCGAAATTTTATTATATTTGCATTGTCTTTTGTTAGAAGTCTTTTAACAAATAATGTTCTAATTTTAATTCCGTTTTAAAAATTCTGTATTTATCAGCTTTTGTCGAGTTAGTAATGGATGATTCCCATGTCTGTATAAACCGATCGTGAAGTCTTTCCTTAAAGATTGTATCTAACAAGGATTTATTGGGAATATTTTGATAAGCCCAAATAAATTTAAACCCAGTTTCCGATAAGATGTTATGAATGCTCTCTATCCATTTATTTCTGCCTAGACAATTATTACAACTCTGAAATATCCTCAGATACATGATGTTAGATAGTTTCGTTTGTTTACTATTAATGAGATTTACCCAATAGCCAACCATTCTCCTTTTTATTTGTAAATGTAGATGGTTTCTACCAAGCTCACCATAAAGCATATACGTGGGGGTGGATTTTTTTATAAACTTTTAGCACATATTTTAGAAAGTCTAAATGAACCCGTTCCATCATATCTAATTTTCAAAACCCCAGATCTCAGCTGCGTATGAAACAGTTGGAACTATTGACATATTAGAAGGTTTAAGCTGACAGTCAACAGGCAAATTAAGATTTAGTATTCTTTTCTTAAGAAGGTACATAGGTTTCCTGAATTGACTAATTAGATTCTTAATCCATCAATAAATATATACCATTCTTTGTTAGGATCAGTCCTAAATATTTATAATTTCTGACAATTTCAAGTTCCGAATCTCCTAATTTGAACTTCATATTTTGTCTATTTTTACATTTCCCAAAAATCATAACTTTCATTTTGCTTGTATTAATGATAAGTTTATATTTTTTTTGCAGTAATTCAAGAATACGTAAAGATTATTTAGCATATCTCTTGGATTATCTGAAAATACAACGGTATCGTCTACATATAGCAAAATAAATAGTTCTAAATATCTTACTATATCTTCATCCAGTAAATCAACAGTAACGCCATTACAATTCAAGCTCAAAAAGTGATTCTCGATGTCATTTAAAATACAGGGCAAAAACCACAGGTGAAAGATTTTCGCCTTCTCTAACTCCCTGATTATAAGTCAATAGCCCTGATTTCTTTCCATTGTGGAAGATACAAGACGTTACATTGATATACATGTTCATTATCACCTTATGTATTTTCCCATTTATAGCAGTGTTAATCAATTTTCTCCATAAGCCAACTCCCTGCGAAAACCTGAGAAAAATTCACAAAAGTGCAAAACAATGTTTTATATCTTCTATTTAAAAGTTCTATTAAGGAATATCAGACAAAAATATTATCACTTGTGGAGTATTCTTTACGAAAACCTGCCTTTGCCTCAGATAGTAAATTGTTTTCTTCTAGAAAAAGCGAAATTCTATTATTAAGGAGAGCAGAAAAGACCTTACTAAGACAACTCAGCAGAGTAATAGGCATGTAATTGGTAGAATATGATTTTTCGCCCTTATTTTTTTTATACATCCGTTTAATCAATCATGTGGATTTAAAATTTCTCAGTATTTTGAGTATTTCCTGTGAAGAGATTGGTTCATTTAGTACTGTGTAATGTTCTGTATTTAATGGTTCCTCAGTGTATGTTCTTAAAATAATAGATAGGTATGTCATCATTGGCTTTAGTCAAATTGTTTACTATTGTATCAGGATTGTTTTGGATTTGTTGTTTGCAAGTTTCTTAGTTTATCTTGGGTTTTCTTGTTATGCAAGTTTGCAAATTTTCTGATTGTTTTCTTGTCATTTCTACTGGCAGAAAGCGTGTTATTCTGACTTTGGGATGTTTTTAGTCACGAGTGTTTTTTTTTTTAGTAGTATCATATTTATTTTTAGCTAGCTTACATTCTTTCCCCAAAAATTGTTTACTATGAACTATACTAACTTTACGATAATACATTTGTTTATTTTTCCTCTTTGCAAATGTTTTATTAGCACTATCTAAAAGAATTGTTGCAATTTCATCAGAAATCTCATTTACCTTTTCAGAAAGTTCATTTAGAGGGAACATAATGCAGGTATGTGCATATTTTACTCGATTTCCCATTTGTTTGAGTGTTATTCCCCTTTGCATCTTCAACTTACGTTTTAATAGCCAATCAACATTTAAATATTATTGGCCAACGAAGAAGGAAAAAAATGAACCGTAATTTTCCAAATTAGTTTAAAAGATATGGTTGAATTACATTACTGCATTTTTTAATTTTACGCCGAAAATCCGAGCAAAGACAGTCGCCATGTCATGTTGGAGTTTCCTGTTACTGAGCCAGTTCCAATTTGTGACCGTCGGAGTTGCCTACCAAAAGTTCATTTATTTATATATTTATTTATTTTACTTCTACAAATTAAAAAGAAAAAAACTTGTCCCAACCCATCTAAAAAAAAAAAAAAAAAAAGGCAAGGTCTGCTTTTATGACTGAGATTGTACTATAAAGCATGATAATGGTTACTGAGACAAAATTTCATTCGGAAATACAGAAATACTTACTGGACATACATTTGTTACTAGACACTGAAATTGTGTAAACTATCTGGACGTAAAATCTTTTATTGAAGCACATAATACCTATCGACAGACTCTTTCATAATTGTCGCTACACCGGCACTTGCTGAAGTCAAGAAATAGACTTTCACTGCTTTAGCCGACAGGAGAGTTTACAAATATGGCGACATCCTATGCATCGGATATGTTGTCGTTTCAGTGAAATATTGACATGGGCCCTGTCCATTTGAACAAAAGGTATTAGAATTCTTGCAACCTGTCCGCGTGATTTGAATGAAATCTCTCGCTCACATCCAGAATGTTTATTACTTGCATAGCATCATACCTATTTTTTAAGTTGACTGTGCCCTAATAAGTATACTAATGAAAGGTCTAACGGTTATCGAAAGATATCAAATTTTGAACTAGAAGTTAGCATTTTTACAGATAAAACAGTCAGAGCTACTTATTTTGACGTAATTATAAACACAGCTATGTTCCGAATTACCACAAAAAGCATTGACATACTAGCTCCGAGAAAGAAAAGAATGAGAATAAATGAAGAGTCCCGAGTATTACCGTATTATTCATTAAACATGTGTTACCCTGTCAATGGTTTTGGTTGTGCACCACATTACTGCCAATAATTACCGTTGTTTCGACGATGTGTGGCCTTACTGTGCTGAGGCGCCGTAAAACCCAAATTCATCATCCCAGCACCCCTCCAAAAATTATTGTCACGTTTTTTTAAGTGTGATGGTGTTGTTGTTATTGTTGTTGTGTGCATGTGTGTGTGTCTTTAAGGGTGTGTGAGAGATAAAAGAGTAATCACAGAAAAAAAACGACTTAATTACTATGAGAACACTTATTAAGTTACTTGGGTCACGTAAATAGGAGATCAATATACTAATTTGGAGTGTTTATAAGTGTACGTGGACTATGGCAATGAATGACAGATTAATTAACCGATTTATATTTAACGGGTTGACCACACGTGCGCTCAGAATTCCTGTATATGGCAGACAATGTCTGTTCTGTTGATTTTCAGGAATTGCATAATCATACAGTTGACATAAATAGTATTTGTTATTTTTTATGTGCATTAAAACATAAAACAACACATTCTGTCGTTATAGACATATTTCAAGGATAATCCATGAGCTAACAAAACTCCTTGATATAAAAATATATATCATACCTAATAAATAGAGTCAAGGCTGGAAAATCACGTTAACTATGTGTCTCCTCCCACTCCAAAGAAAAATTTAAAAAAAATAAAATAAATCAAAACAAATAGCCAATGAGGTTGCTTACCCCTTAAATTTCAAACTCTTTTGTATCAGGAAACAATGTGGTTACCCTGAATGAATGGTGCTCTGGATCTATGAATGGATATATATATTTTGGTGCAAAACTGTGGAAATCACTTCCTAACAGTTTCAGGGAAGAAATACCTCTAAGTCAGTCACAGCTTAATAAGTAGCCGGAATGGTCACCCCTGTAGCTCTTGTGCGCCTCTTTAATTCCAGCATGTTTACTGATTCGGGTAAATTTTATTATATTATATGTATGCTATAGTATTCTTTCTTCTTGCAGTAAATTTAAGGCGTAATAATGATATACCAAGTTAATCAACTTTCAAAGTTAAAAACTACGACACTCCTGCTTCAATTAATTTTAAGTTGTGCTTTTGAACATATAAATAAGTACAAAGTTTTTGTATCAGGTCAATTGTAAGTGTTTGCATGTTTATGTATGCCGTAATGTCACACAACTGAGATATGTTGCATGTTATGTAATTTATCTTATCATTACAGATTCATATACTGGAAGCATGTAATGCCACATATTTGTTACTGTTCATACCATTTTATTATGAATTTGTGTATGTAATGTAATCTGTAAATCCTGAATGTTGCAAGAGTCTTGGAATTTTATGTACGTAATTTTATCAACGTGTATTCATGTTTGTATGCATGGTTTTCACTCTGATTTCCTGCCTATAAAAACACTGTAGAACTTATGTTAATGTTGTGAAATCTGACTACAAATATATTTGACTTGATTTGATGGTACTAAGCGACATTAAAAGTAAACTGTACCAACTGAAGATGTATATACACATATACTCGCGTATAATTCAATACCAACTGCAAACTGCATAGACCCAGATCTGCCGTCACATAATGCGCAGGCAGATCTGGGTCTATGCAGTTTGTAAGGACTGATAAGTAGAACAAACAACATAGACCCTGATCTGCCGGCGCATTATGCGAAGGCAGATCAGGGTCTATGTTGTTTGCATTTGGAAGCGGTTTATACGCGAGTATATACGGTAGTACAATTGAAGATTTAATTATCTGTCGCAAAATAATAAAACAGGTACAAAAGGCAAAAAATGTGTGAAAGCACCTGGTGCCGCTTTTCGAGTTAAATATGTATTCATTTGAAAATGTAAGTGTCCTTGACCGAGTGATATAAAGCGTAGACTGGTTATCGCTGAATCTGGAAGTCGTGGTTTTGAGCCTACGTAGAACTGAAGTTTCTGTCCAAGCCTTATTGGAAACATAGTTCTAAGATCCACCACCACCACCACCACCACAACATCAACAACCCTTGGTTCTTATTGACCTAGGTGGCCGCAGGTTATACCAATAAAGATAATATTACTCAGAGAGAATTGATGGAACGTCGACTTTTAACTAGATAAAATCGCCCACTTACTAATTGAGAAATCCAACTTTCAGCCAATTGTTGTCTATTAGAAATTCAGTTGGACCTTTAACCAATCTTAACTTGGAATATGTGTGTATCATTACTCTATCTGTCATGGGGTGCTTAACTTGTATAACTATGACAAAGCATGGTTGTGATGGTCTGACACCGAGATAGTTTTCATTATATTAAGTATACAAATTCAAATTGTTTTAACTTCTGTTTTGTTTCTCCAGTTTAAAAAAAAAATTCACATCGAAAGAAAAAAAACCCCTCCTAAATAGGGTGATGAAACTTGAAAAGAAAAATGTTAATGTTATAGACATTCCTATGCCAATAAGTAGGCGTGGTTTACTTGTCAAATAATTGTATAACGTCAAGTCGCTTTTTGTACCCTAGGCAACAAACCGGATCTTTGGTTTTGCTGCCACAAAATACAACCATTTGTAAGTTGCAACTGCAATTCGTTTTACTTTTACCACCTGTCCCATGTTGACCATTTCTTTCTTTTATTACTCAGAAGTCCATTAGCTTTTTATGTATATTGTTAACAAAAAGACACTCAAGTCACTGAACCATCTTATATATTAAGTGAATAGCTCCTGCATATAAAACGTACTCACTGCTCTGCAAACGGTCTGGGTACTTTGCAGTAGGTTATACGAAAAAAAAATCAGATTTGGTATAGTCATATTTAGTTATTTACCACTACTATTATTTTGTTCATGACGGATACTAGATTTTACTGGTAAAAGGGTTTCAATCATAAGCAAATGCACCGCGTCTAGACATCGCTTGGGGATAAAATGGTCACGCGAACAAGATTTCTTCGGGCACGGAATAAACTCCTTCTGAAGCTTCATTAAAGCAAATTTAGGCTAATTTTCTCCCTTCTGCTTTATTATTTTTGATATAAATTACAACCGTTATAAAACTGCCATTATTTCAGTCTCCAAAAAATCTCTAACAGTTAAGATTTGTGTCTGCTTTCAGAGAGGTAATTTCGTAAGACCAATGTACTGTAAGATTTGTTAAAAACACCATTTGCCTGCGGAAACTTATTGATTATACTAGGTAGGTCTTATGTATCGTTTGGAATGTTTTTTTCCTTTTTTTCTAACTTTTCTGGTTCTGTACATACGTCATAATCACTTTTTAAAATTTGTCGTGGGGGATGCAGTGATTTGATTTTAAATTGCGGTCCATGTAAGCAGTTATGAAATATTATTTTTATTGCACTTTCTATCATCACAAAACAAGAAAAACTCGCACTGCAGCAACAGACATCTATGAATGCGCAGTCACACAGAAAGATTTTGACTACAGTAAATGCATCTCTCATTTAAATAGTGATTAATCAAATGAAAATTCCATGGTGAATTTACCTTTCTTGAATCAGAATGATTTATTTGCTCTTTTAATTCTGACTTCTTCAATTTTTAAAAAGCAACAATCTGTCAAACAAAAAAAAATTTCGAACGTGATTGCTTTTGTATCCAAGTGGAGTATTATCTCTAACCATAATTTTAACACAAACATACAACTTAATTTTCATCACTGATGAATTGTTCTGCCATCAACAGTCTCACAGTTGGCACGAACTAAATGAACTGTAGATATGATTTTTTTAAAAAAACAGTCACTACATACCCCCCACCCCCACACCAAATCAAACAAACAGCAAAACAAAGAAGCCATAATTTAAATATACCATTCGACAGATACACTGACCAGTCTGACTTCCTTATTATTTCCACTATTTTATTCAGGCGAATGCGAAGAAGGATTGCTAAAGCCACACTCAGTTTTAACTTTGTCAACAAAACTCATGGAAACTCTTTAATCCTGATAAATTTAAGTTGCATCTTCTATTGAATCAAAGTTTTACCTAAAGTTAAAACGGACTGCCAGTATCAAAGAAAGCTTATTGTACTTACAATGTTTAGAAAATCTCATACTTACCAAGTGCTTGCTCTCGGACAATCCTTTGAGCGAGATTTCCTTGTTTCGGATTCTTGACCACTAAAACGGTCCAAGTTATTCCGTGACGTCTATAAGTTATTTCCTGTTTGGGGACCATATATATGGTAAATACGAACAGAGATACAACAATATTTACCGTTAGTTCGAAGAGAGTTTGCTTATCCGATGAAGCTTAATAGATACATTCAATAACAAACAAGAATATAATTGGTACTTTTCCAAAGAGGAGGCGAGAGAAATATCGCATGAAACATAAATTCAAACAAATGAAACATGTTTCTTTTTTCTTTGACGCTTTTAATTGGAAACAAATTTCAAGGTCTGTGCTAAGAATGAACCAACATGTTGAATGATGTCTTGCTTTGCCTGTATAGTACATAATCTGAAAACTTGGCATAGTTAGCTTAGCATGAAAAGTAGGTCATTACAAACACAATATACATGTTATGGGTGTTAACATAAGTGACAACAATGTAAATGCACACATGAAATTGCATGAACATACGTGCAACAGTGTCTAGGAAACTGAGCTACAAGCAGGGCCGGATCAAGATCTTTAGAGGCCCTAAGCATTGAAAAGATTATGGTGTCCCCCATATGTAATTCAAAATAAAATCAATACTAAACCGTAATTTCTCATTTTGTATTTGTGCCCCTGCTTTGCTGGTGCACTAAGCACGTCCTTAGTCTGCGTATTGGGTACTCCAGCACTGGCTTACAAGAGATAAAGAGTGTCTGGTGTACTTTTCCAAAGCAATTATGATCGCTGTATATATCTATAGCACAGACCTTTGAAACTGTATCACGGTATTAATAAAATGTCACAATATCTGATAAAGAGTGTCTGGTGTACTTTTCCAAAGCAATTATGATCGCTGTATATATCTATAGCACAGACCTTTGAAACTCTATCACGGTATTAATAAAATGTCACAATATCTGATAAAGAGTGTCTGGTGTACTCTTCCAAAGCAATTATGATCGCTGTATATATATATAGCACAGGGCTTAGAAACTCTATCACGGTATTAATAAAATGTCACAATATCTAAGAAATAAACGCAAAACAACAAGGCAAAACAAAAATCCTAAACAGATACATATATATATGTGTGTGTGTGTGTGTGTTATATTTCTGTTGTTGCGTTTATTCTCAGATATTCTGCCATTTGTCATGTAAACAAAGATTTTTGTCGTGTAAACCTTTTTTTTTCCCCATTGTGAGGTACGGGTACAGTATTCTGCTATTATAACATAGCTTACCTTCAAGCTGCGAAAGACGGTCCAGTGTTGTCGGGCACGCCATTCTATTTACAGCGTACTTGCCTGGTACACCATTCTGCTGTTATGATGTACATTTCATCATGACAGGGAGAAAGACAGTCCAGTAAGGAAGTACTTTTTTTCTTAAGAAAACGAAAATAACCCTAAAATACCCGCATGTTAAAAAAAAACATCTAATAAGGTGGCGCTCTACAGTATCGTATTTTGCATAGGGTTAGATTTGAAAGAAAAATAATTTTCCAGGTTTTCCTCACTGGTTATCCTGGCTATTGAAAAAAAAAATGTATATCTTAGTTATTATTAAAAGAACTTTTAATTCCCTTTATTTTGGTGTATGATTGATGGGTGCAATTTGGGTTATAGAATATACAGCTTTGCCTTACTTACAGATGTGCACCTTAAAAAAAACTGCTAGCTCCGCTTGGTCATTTTCACTTCCTGGACTGCAAAGATAAATTGTAAAAACAAAGAATCGTTAACTTGTTTTTCCTTTGAATATATTTTGTAATTCGTTCATTGTACTTTTAGAAGCTGGTATTGCCTACTCTGCCAAAATTCGTTTTTCCTGTTTTAATAACTGCTAAAAGCAGTGTACTTCGGACTAATTCAGGCTGATTTTTCGAGCACATGGGAGTGGCCATTTTGTCAGCTGTGTGCTCAGATCATGTACAATTTCTTCAAGTACAATATGTTAATCAATTTCAGCTACAGTACATGAAAATAGCATAGAGGTATGCCAACATTCTCTTCATTTGCATGTTGCAAATTCAAACAACTTCACCTTACACTTGTCACTCTCTCAGAAGTACATACTATCTGTAGAGAGCCTCCTAAAGAGGACGTTCTAGATTCCTCTAATAATGGATATAACACTCCTCTGATGCTGACAACCGTTAGTTCATCGGTAACATAGGAGAAATTCTGAATCGTGTCAATGTAGTACTCCAAACTTTGCACACAAACAAAATGAATGAATGAATGAATGAAAACATATCACTAATATTTTGAAAACATATATTTTTTTTTACTTCATATCTTTCTCTTTACAAGTTGTGTGTTTCTTCGGGGCATCTATAGAGATTACAGGACTGTTATTTAAGAGTCTTTCAAAACATCAGTATGGTTCCATTTTGTTGTAATTATTTATTTCTCTGCAGCAATATTCTTATGCCAAGAAATGGGAGAAGAGAAATCAGTGTTTTATTCTGTGTGCCTGAAGCGGAGAATAACAATTTATTGCTTTCAATATGCTTGCTACATTACTAGGGCAAAAGTATGCGTCACGTGACACCGTGATTAATCCCTAGATTTTGAACAATAATGCTTGCGCCCACACAATACTCTCAGTACTGGTATCCACTCTTCTACTTTGATAGCTTTCTATTTAACAGCTAACTTACCCACCCACTTACCTACTTATATATAGGCATGTTTAAACACATAAGCATTGACTTTTTTAGTTATAGCTCCATCACTCTACATATATAGAGCATATCCATCTATGCATGCATCCATATATCTGGCTTCTGTCTGTCTGTTTATATATCATTTACCGTCACACCCGTATTCATCGAATATTATAGGCAGGTATGCTAAAAGCAGATTCCGGAGTAAGCCTTCGTAGCGCCGGACAAATGCCTCCTCTTTTTGAGTTGTGCGAAAAGGATCTTTTACCTGCACTGGGTTTGTCTTTTCCTCGAGAAGGGACTGTCATACATATAGCATTAAACACGTCAATGATGCTAATACATGTGTTCGAAAATAGAGCTTCTAGCCCCTACGACCGTTCTTAACAAAGGATCTTCGCCACCAGCAGCCAGTGTGCTACGCCACTGACTCCTCTAGAGATTGACGTTACTAAATAAAAGCTCAATAACATTGATTAGTGCGGTTATTACTCTGTTCGCAGATAATCTAGTTGTCATCTTCCTGAATTCAAATTTGTATCTACATATAGCTCAAGTCAATGCTCTAGTTACGGATGATGTTTATGCCCATTGTTAAGCTGAATTTTCCATTAATAACATAAGTCTTGTGGGAATGCGACATAGAACACGCGATTTTGCCAACTCAAGAAACAAAGCGGATATGTTTACAAGTATTAAAACCTATAATCTTATTATGGTTGATGAAAAGTTTTATTTGACGCCAATATGTCTGTTCGATCCATTTACATATGCTTGAAAAGGCACAGAGCAGTAAACTTAACACAGTATCAGTAAATAGGAATTTTATTTTCTGAAAACTTCAAAAGGCAAAAATAGTACCATGGTATGATTAATAGCTCTTTTGTTACACCAAGTAGAATTGCCAACACGTCAGTTGAGTCCACTATCTAAAAATAACTTTATGTGAAATCAACGATGATGCAGATGTGTCTGATTAAAGCATACAAGAGTGTTTGCAGTATTTATATGTGGGGAAAAAAGAATGGTGAATTACTTCTGCAAAAAATTTCTCCAGTTCGACCTGGCATGACGCGTGCTTTTTTGTGATGTCATCTGTACACAAACTAGCGTGGCAATTGAGTACAGTTTTTTTTTCTCATAAAACCTCTTTTATAGACAATTTGTAATGAATGGTTTCATGTTGCAATTGGCCATTTAATAAAAACGATCATACACTTTTTGATGTGTACCAATGTTTGTCACAGCACTCAGAAAAGACGTTGAACCCTGCTCAAACTCTGCCCTTGTGACCAGGCCAACGTTAGCAATCGTGTATGATCATTATAGCAGAACTTTCTTCTACTTAAATGTCAAACGTGGTGTCTAAGTTCTTAATCTTATTGTATTTTTGTGTTTTTCAAGCGATATTGTATCGGTTGCTTTCGTACTGTTTGTTACTAGCCTATTGTATTCTCGTTCTTTTCAATATCTTTCGTATCTTGTATTGGTTTTTATATCTGTCTATCCATTCTGCATGAGCACGAAGAAAGAGTTTGATTTCGAGGGAAAAGCCCGATGGTTCAATGTCTTTCGAGAGTGCTGAATCAAACTTTGCACACAACGAACCGTGACTGATTGTTATTCTGACATAATATATTACTAAATACATTAATTACATACCAAACACCTTGAAACAAGGTTAAAAAAAAAAATTAAGCATACAAAAAACTGTACTCAAACAGCAATTCCAATATTTTAGTATGGCTGTAGTAATAAAATTACACGCGTCAAACCATCTAAATTCCAGTCTCACCATCCTATATCAGGGGATTCTGATCATTTTGGGGTTTTACGCATTAGCTTTAAATCACAGCCCCTCTCAGTCGGTTTAAACTTTTGGTCAAAGTATTTGGAAAAAAAAAAAATCAGACCCGCTCAGAAAACCAGCTAAGGTAAGTAACTACTATTTGAGTGCCTTGGATGTGCTACACCGTTTTCATAAAAAAATGGCAAAACCATACATCGAATCGAGCCTGGTTTTCATGATAGAAGCGTCCGATTCAAAGAAAGTTTTTGTTAGTCATTTTACTATAAGCAAAATGATGTAGCCCACCAAAGACGCTGCAGTAGTAGCTACTTATTATGGTTTCCTTGTCGAAGCAGCTCTGATGTCTTCCAACACTTCGACCAGTTACTGCAGTTGGTTGTCACATAAAACCACCGCCAGAAAATTGTCATAAGTATTGCGCATGCGTGTAACGTATGGTGGTAAGACTGAAATCGGGCAATAACAGTTTTCTCGCTTGATTGAATGTTTCAAAACTACCATCGCCAGATGCAATCTACTCCATGATGTAAAACTACAGGTACATATCATTAGTTGTAGTTTTGACCGTGTCGTTGGGTTTAACCCTTTCCTTCTTTATTATGATGAGTTATCAGTTCCTCTTCGACAGTTTTCTGGTGTAACTGTTGAATCATGCATACCCATTTGTCAGCTTATACATGATCTATGTATTGACGGCGACAGTGGTGAACAAAATAAAAATGAAGACAACACACAAGCTTCTTTCTGAATTCGAGACTCTACCCGATCTCGTACGTTTTTATAATCGTTTCGATGCAGAGTTTTTGTGCCTTGACAGGAACCGAAGATCCGATGCATTTTTTTCTTTCACTTTATTTAATATTTTTAGTACTTTGTAATTTAGTTTAATAAACCCATTTTATATTTTGTGTGTATTATGACTTACGAAGCCTGATTAAAATTGCATCATGTGACGCAGAAAACTTGAAGTTATTAGTTTATAACACGAAAAGGGACTACTTTTGTATTCATGCGCCTTTCTTGTGTGTGTTGAGAATATCTGTCAAACTCCTCACAATGGGGTAACTTTCCTTGGCAGGATAACACCATAGGTACAGCGAGGTAAAATTAATGGTAAAATGCCATCTGAAGAAAGACATAGGCTTTGATAGCTGCTTCACACTCAATGCATTTGTTGAGATCTTTTCTCTGCAATGGCTTTAGTGCAGAATGTCAAGATTTCGCAAAATACGTTGGAGGAAAATGTCAGGAATTCTTTACTTGCAGTGACGGAGCACGGAGCTGACCACGTTACAAAGTAGCACATGGCAGACACCACAATATACCGATGACGTAGCAATGAAGCGCATAAATCGGAACATCGCTGGGCCATTTTCGTCAAGTCGAGAAATAACCTCCGATGTAGCTATAGGAATATAGATACATTTTATGGGTTTGGGGATTCGCTTCTGGCGGAGTGCACCACATATGTTGCGACAGAAATGTCTGAGAATATTCTGATTGTAACTTTGTCTCCTACCGCCGCCATATTGTGTCATATGAACAAAAGTAGTTCCGAATATAGTTCTCAATGGAGGCGAATTACATCAGAGGTGTCTTTCTCTACTTGACGGAAAAGGCCCAGGATGTTCCGATTGGAAGCACATCTGGGCCGCCATACCTAGTTTGGTCTTTTTACGTCGTTTCGGATTGGATGTTTATCTGTAATAAGATGATTTAGGTAGGATCCAGAAAACGTGCTTCCGCGTACTAATACGTGGAAACGATGGACTAAGGTTTAGATGACCCCGGGGGTGAAACAGGCTTTACGGCAGCGATATATTCTGAAAGAATATGAGCTGTGAGGAGAGTGAATATTAGTAAGAAATAGTTAAAATATGGTTTTCTTATTTATTATATTTAGATTCATTATTATTGTTATTACTATTTGTAATTATAACAACTGAACTTCGCATTTTACAGGATCATACGGCTGTTCATGCAATGTGTAATCGATTATCAAGCTTCATGACGTCATAATTCTGTTATGAATGTACTTCGTTTTCTGCCATGTGATTGGTTGTAAACGATCACATGATGCCAAATGCTGATCTGGAATGGTTTACACATTAGTAAATTCTGGGGAATGCTTTCACTTCCCCATCGTTTCCAATGTAGTTTCGGTCAAGCTTTATCTATATCAACTCCTTACAACAACAACGCCTCCCTCTCGTGATCAAAATGTGCAACCTCAGATAAAAGCTCCTATTAGAAATTCAAACACTGTAATCGCACAGTCCTTCCTGCACTCCAACACTCACCTCTGTAGTCAAAACAAATCATTAGGCAGGCTTTAAGAGCAAGGACCTTCATAAATGGACACGCTTTTTAAAAATATTTTGAGAGAAAGAACAATGAATGCTAAACAAGTAAAATATATTTGCTCAATAAAAATAATTGTGACCCTCATCAAATCTTGTGTTGTGATTCTGTACGGGCTAGGCCATCTTCACCAGCCAAGGGTCGTTGATACGCTTAGCTCCACATCGGCAATGAAGGAAGGGGATCGACGACCCTTGGCTAGTGAAGATTGGGCTAGGTATTCTTTCGCCTTGTGAAGAGGCTTATGAAAGAAAACTACTTGCTACCTACAGTCAAATGTTTTGTTGATGGAATCCGCTGATTTGACGACAGAAAGAAGGAAAATTGGAATTATAAGAATTAAATTATCATGGTTTGGTATTTATCGAAGTGTAAATTTTACCTAATCACTCCAAAAGTAAATAAAAGGGTGAATGATTAGGTACATACTCAACCATGATCATTTATTCCAATAATAAATCTTTTAAAATATAAAGTTCAGTTTTTTTACATCCCATGACGTCACATTTACGTCATGATACATGCAAATAAAAATGTGCTATTTCCGAGGAATCTAAATGTACTTAAACTCATTTTACAGTACTATTTTGTACTCATTTTACAGTACTATTTTGTACTCATTTTACAGTAATATTTTACAGTACTATTTTGTACTCATTTTACAGTACTATTTTGTACTCATTTTACAGTACTATTTTGTACTCATTTTACAGTACTATTTTGCGTTGTTTTTTAAATACAAGTCATTTCGTCATGTGTAAATAGAATTTTGTAACATGTGTGCTTATTTCAAAACAAATTGTTTGAAACTCGTGGAATGTTGTCAATCTTGTGCTCACCAACACTCGCAAAAGATATCAAGTACTCAGCTTGTTTCATAAATTTGATTTCAATTGGGCACTTATATAAAATCCTTTATTTGTTTTATTTTGTCGATTTTGTATGTCACCTGATTGTGTTAGCCCGTTGAACTCATCGGCAAATCAAACCTAAGTCATTGTACTGAAAACAAACTTTGACGCAATCACAATACGGAGACATAGACAAGAAATTGGCATGTATTAATTTGACATATCATACAGTAAAGTTTGTTTCAAAATTGCAACTAAAGGAAATTACTTCACTGATATTGGTAAATAACAAAAGCGATAAATACATTGTGATATTCATTAAATTGAGAAAAACAAATATGTATTTGCATTTTATCATTGATTTATGAACCTTTAGTGTTCTCTCGTAAAGATCCTCAGTTATATATTGAAACAGACCATATCAGTTGCATGTTATGTGAATTAATATAAATATTCTTTCCTATATCTCGATATTGTGATTGCGTCTGGCATTGTCTGTTTGTATTGTGACCCTAGTTTGGATCTGTCATGTGACCCTAGATTTAGATGGGAACTAATTAAACAAATTGTGGAGCCTACAACTTCTTACGTACAGTCTTTGTAAGTGAGTATATTCCGTGAGCCAAGTGTAGATTCATTTTCCTAATGAGCTAACACTATTTAGTTTCAATTATATTTGCAGCTTCGAAAACTTTAAAGTAAAATGTTAATTTATGTTACAGGAATAGCATTTAACTTTATATGGAACTAATTACAACACATTTTGTCGGCATAACTTTTTACGAAACGTCTGTATAATCTGGGTGTACTCTGTGAGCATAGTGTAGTTTCATTTGAACGAGCTCACAATATTGAGTTTGAATTTTAATTGCAGCTTCGAAAGCTTTAGAGTAAAATGTTGTAACGATTTATAACGAATTTTATGTGCGACTTTAGTGAACAAAATTTCAAGTCTTTCGTAATTTAATTTCGTTCTATTTAAATATTAGATATTCGGGCACATTCTAATAGAGCAGATCCGATTTAAATGTCTTTTCTGTCTGGCCTTCAGAGAAAGGCAATTTTAATTATACAACGATAGTTTATTTAATGCACACGAGACATTGATCAATAACTCACTCTTCAACTTTAATGAAAAAAAGCAATGAAGGCAATTTGCAAAATAAATGAGGTATGATTTTAAGGATTTTCGAACCTAGTGTACTATGTTACTATAATTAGAAAACTCATTCATTTTCACATTTTGTGAGCCCGTAGGTGTGTATTTGATCAAATCAATTTAGGAAAGGTTTCTTTGCTTTGATTAAATAAGCGGTATCATGTTTACTACTTTGCCAATAACTTGGGCTCTATAACACAAAGATGACAAACCCGATTATGATTTATTTGTCATTCATATAATTGAATCACCTTTGAGTAATTGTAGTTAGACAACTGAAACCGCATTCCATTATTTCTTTAATACATGTAATCAATCATCAGTACTTGTTGCAACTGATTTGCTTCTTCGTGTATTTAAATCTAAGCAAGATTATATATATATATACACACACACACACGAATAAATACTATTATTATACAGGTTAGAGAATTTTAAATCGTACTCTACGGAGATTCAAACCCGGATCCTCGGATTACGGGTTCGATTCTTCGTAGAATAAGAATTAAAATTCTCTAACCTGTATGATAATATTATTTATTCGTATTTTAAAAAATTCTGTTAATGTTATCAAGCATTCTCCTGTAGAATCCAGGGATAGCACTTTCCGCTCTGTTTGGTGTATATTTGGTATTCTCTCTCTCTCTCTCTCTCTCTCTCTTTCTCTCTCTCTCTCTCTATATATATATATATAGTTTTAAGTTAAAGATTTTCGTAACATGCATGCTAAGATTTTCTGTAGGTCGTATATTATAAGTATGTCTCATGCAGAGATAAATTGAAAAAAAAATAGCCGCTAATTTTGTGCAGTTTTTAAAATTTACTTTCTAATTCATTTATTGCACTTTGAGAAGCTAGTATTGTCTACTATGACAAAATTAATTTTCCCTATTTTAATAACTGCTAAAGTTAGTGTACTTTGGCTTAGTTCAGGTTCATTTCTCGAGTACATGGAAGCAGTCACTTTGAGCTGCTGTCTGCTTAAGACAGCGCTTTGTTTCCTTAATAGTACATATAAAGAAATTTCAGTCACGGTATATGAAAGTGGCATTGAGGTATGCCAACATTATCGCCATTGTACTTGTTACAAAATGCACACAACTTCACCTTATACCTGTCCCTCTTTCAGAAGTACTTAATAACTGTGTTGCGGAACCTATAGGTATATCGCGCCCAATACTATAGGTTGTTTACTTCCTGTCCCGACTCGTATGAGCTGTGACGCGGGTTTGCAAGTGAACACATTTTAGTAATAAGCGCGGTAAATGAAGGTAAGTCCTTCAAAATTCCTGAGATAAAAAGCTGGCAATTTTTTTTTTCTTTATGCACATGATTTATATGCATCACGATTTGTCTGGGAAATGGAGAGTAATAGCAAATAATAAAAAAGCTTTTTCCAAGACAGAGTAGACTCGTTCTAGGGAATTTGGTAAGTTTGTTTCCATTGTTATTGGAGGATTAATTATAAGATGTAAAACACAAACATTACAACAAAGATGAAAAACAAGATCGCTCTCAGAAGCTATGCCTTTTGAATCTCCATGGAGATCATACACACCGTTAATTATAATTAATCTGAGTGGGTTCTGGAAGGTTATTGATCAGGAAAACAACATGTTTATGACGTGAATCATGCAAAATTGTCTAAATCTCGATTTACAAGATTTTATTACCATTTGAATCTCTTATGATTGCATGACTTGGCATAAAAAAGTGTAAATGAGTGTTTAATGTCAAGCAGAAATTCTTTATCAAGTAAATTAAAGTGATTATGTACAATACTTTAGAGAAATCTGTCGAAATGGTGTATTGTTTCCATGCCATAGTGTTTTATTTTGTTGGTTGTGCACGTAGTATCAAAATAAATGATCTGCTGACATAAAATTGCTCGTCCTCAAAGGAATTGTATGCAGTAAATTGTGATAATGCTGTGAAATGATTTAGTGGTTTTCCTCATCTACATAAACGCTATACAACATGCCTTTAAAAAACGTCTAAAAGGGACAGATTGCTTTAGTGATGGTTCGACGAGATTACATTATATTGATATGAAGACGTGCGTTGCTAGCAATCCGAAGAGGGATAGTTGTGAAGCAAGTCGTGCAAGCAAAATTACATGTATGTTGGCTTCCAAAAACCATACAAATGTCTGACAATTCTGTGAAACATTTATTTGTGCAAAGCATCAGAATCACTTAGAATACCACGGAAGGCTGTTAAACCATCATTATATAGGGCATATCTATTAAGACTCCATAATAGGACTATTTTCGTTTGTCATAGTAGTCGCTTGGAATACCTCGGCTGATTCTTTCGCTGGTACGGCGGTCCCCGTCCTAAATTTGCTAACCAATATCAGGTCTGTAACTAGTAAAATCTGTGTAACTCTATTAGTTAGTCACTGACGTGATTCGTATAACAGTAACGTAATTTCCATAACGGCTAGTTTGGAAACTTCCCTTTGAAATGCAGCGATTGGTTGGTAGTTTACATCGGTGCGGTGCGTCATGTTAAAAAAAGTACGGAGATTCCGTACTTTCAGATGGAGAATGCTAGTTATATGCGGTCTCAGGAGCACCGGAAGTATGACACAGCTGTCAGCAGCCGTCGCCCTAACAACTCGAGTTGATCTCAGAACTAAAAATATGGCGCATCAACGCTTGGCATGTTCCGCCATCTTTGTTCTTGTCTACTCCCGCCTCAGAGGTGGTGTGGGTTCTCAACCCGAGAACGAGGTTCTTACGGTTCTCAAATAAGGTTCATGGCGTTAGGGAGAAAAGAACCATAAGAACATTGTACTCGTGTCCAGAACCTTGCTTTTCGTGTGAAACCCAACGAAGGCTAATTCCATCATTGTCGAACTACTTTCAAGGACTGCCTTACACACTAAGTCAAATTGTTTGTTTCTGAAGAAAGATTGTGGCAGAGCCACTGATGAAACTATGTGACACAGCAGACTTAAAGATGATGTAAGAATCGTCAGTAATAAGGAAAAAAAGGACGAAAGTTTCATCCGAAGGAAAAAAATAAAGGCAAAAAAAAGAAGAAAGAAACAGCACTAGACTAATGTTGTCGATATTGCGGATCTGATTATTTCGTACTGTTGATAAATATAACGGATTGTTTGCCCAAATCTGTGCGGTCACCATGGAGTCAGCTGTGTGACGAGAATATAATAAACCTTATACGTGTGATATTTTAAGATTTATTTCAAACCATATATTCTTGCGTTGTTTTTGTTTTATTTTTTCTGCAGATCATTTCTCGTCCTCAATTTATACATGTTGTTATTCTCCTATAGGGTTTCACATGAAAGACCCTAGTTCAAGTTTAGGAGTCACTGAATGCAGTTTCTACCAGACAAGCTTATGTGATTTTAAGGTTTTGAAAGTCATTACCTTTTCTCTTTCAGATTGTAACTCTGCTAGCTTCCATCCTTGTATCACTTCTGATTGTAACAAATATGGCGGAATCAAAAGGATTGCTCGACTACGCATGCGACCCCAGAGAAGCGGAACTGTCATGTCTTATGGGATGTCTAGGCTGTTTTGAATATTACGGGGGCGAAATGTACAACATGGCGGCTTGTTGTAAAGAATGCAAACTGACAAGGGCGAAACTTATCGACGATGGTCCAGTGAAATGTTCAGCAAAGTTCATCAAGATGTCATGGATGGCGAGATTCGGAAAATAGGATTAAACGTATCAGCAAATAAATATTTTCGCACAAAAATCATCTCTGTCTTATGAGCAAAAACGTCAACTATAAAGGCATTCCTATTTACAACAATCAGTCGAATCTTTTGTATATAACCTCACTCCACATGCCTTTCTGAACACAATATGACAAATTTTCAAGCATCGATCTCTTCTGTCTCTCTCTTTCGTGTTCGTAATCGCAGGCCTAACCCGTTGTATATTCATACATTTCAAGCAATGAGGAATTTTCATGCAGGGACAGGAGGTGTTGTAGAAATATTGAAGTACTTCGTCCATATTTCCTTTCTAGGTAAATGCAGTATAAACGACTTCAAATGATTTACATCAACTACAATACTGCCATACGAGATCTAGACGGTCAGTGGACTGGAAGTGACGTAGCTGGAGGGAGTTTTGAAATTCGAGCTTCCATGTTTTCCTCGTGTGTTTCTAAAATAAGCCCCTATTGATATTATTAGACTACAATCTCTTATTGAATTAAGTTTCCATAATCTAGAGATTATAAAACAAGACCACACCCAGAAAGTGCTAAAGATGTATGCAAACCGTCACATTCAAAAACAATGACTTTGGAATCTAAATATTTCTTTATTTTTTTTCTTCCTCGACATACATGAAGATATCACTAATTGAAATTATTATTTGATTACTCCATCTAATGAGTTATATAATGCTTAGGCCTTTATATTTTGGGTGAATCAACAAAAAAAGTGTGTAATGTCAATATTACATCCTAAGTCTTCCTTGATGTTAGTAGCCCTAAGGTGTATCTTGTCATCGCATGCTCTTTTCTTGAAGCATGTAATCTAGAAAATGAATACCGTGAATTCACTAATTTTCGTGGATTCTGTGGTTGCTCCAAAACATGAATTTAAAAAAACCCAAGAATAAATTATTCTTGTGTGGAAACAATGGGACCCCTTCCCCCAATCAACTAATATAAGTATCGACGAAACAGGCCATTTTTAAAAAGAAAACAACGAAAATGTATACCCATGAAAATAAATCAATTGATTATAATTTTATTGTGTTCTATCTGATAAAACCAAAGAGATGAAATAATCAATGTTTCAACAGATTTATGGAAGATAATGTAAATGGGGAGTAGTTTCAGTTTATATTTTCTTTAATTCACTTAACGGCGAGAGTGGTGGGCAATGATGACCATAAACCAATTAATCCTAATTCATATTATTTTCTTACATTTTGTACCTACTCAGAGTCTTTGCTCTTTCGAAAATACATGAACCTTCTGATCTCATTTTCTCTCAACGTCTCAGAATTCTTCTTCCTCAGTTTGCTATTTTTAATCTCTTTCTTATTGCTTGTTTGGCGGAATACAATATTTTAGTGAATAAAAAAAATTCCAGGATGCATCACAATTTAAATACAGCCATAATGCAGTGAATTGTAGTGAAAACAATCTTGCTTTATCTGTGATGAAAAGTTTAGTCTCTCTCTCTCTCTCTCTCTCTCTCTCTCTCTCTCTCTCTCTCTCTCTCTCTCTCTCGCTCTCTTCCACATATTTTAATATTTACTTTTGTTTTAGTGTACACATCTATTTATGCACAACCTTCAGCTATTATCTTTATGTTGTAAGCACATCTTCATTCAATAGCCTTCCATATGCTTAGAGGAATACAGAATTTAATACAAAGAAGAATCCTATCCTTTACATAAATATGAAAATTAGAGATTATATTCATATGAAAGCAGTCAGTAAAGATGCATACAGGTTATACTACAAATATTATAATAAAGTACAGTGTATATACCTGATAATCCATTTTTTTAAAAATAAAAAATATATATATATCTCTAAGATGTATTGATAACTAAACAAAATAACGTGTTCCATTTTATCCTTGATAAGGCGTGTGGTTTATGAAAAATGGTAAATGGTTCTTAGCCGCTCCAGGCCCTTTGTGTCTAGCGGTCATTAAGTTGCGAACTGAATGCATTGACAGGTTATGCTTCAAATCACAAATAAAAGGAACGTCAGATCATGTTCAATGGTCTACGCTGTTTGCTCTAAATCCCAAATAAAACGAACGGCAGATCATGGTCTATGGTCTACGCTGTTGGCTTCCAATCACAAATGAAACGAACGGCACACGTAAGCTTTAGTCTCGTTCAACCAGACTCTCGTGTGACTCCGAGAGATATACGCTAAATACTGGTAAGGTCCGTAGAATTTATTGCTACAAATAGGTGTCACTCATTTCGTCTTGTTATCTCTTTCTTTGTTTTCTCTCTGAAAAAAACCCACTATTTATGGCCCACAGTTCACAACATTATTTGTGCACATGCCATAATGTAAACATATTTATAATGTAATTTACAGGTGGTAGAATGTATTGGTGCCAAAGTGGGTCATTCGGACCACCTCGGCTATTTCTGAGAGACAAAAATACATACCTAATGTATGTTGGCGCAGTAATTTACAGGAAAATCATACATTTGGTTCGTCTTCAATTTGTTCGCAAGAAAGAAACAGCAATCTGTTCAGACCATTTCGACTATTTCTACTAATGGAATGACCGAGAAGTTGCGAATGAAAAAATGGTTCGTTGCATTCGCCACTTCTCGGTCAATCCTTGTTTCGTACATAACCAAGGTGGTCCGAACGGCAGATAATGGCAGCTATTTGCATCCATTGGATGTATAATTCGTAGGATTGACCTCGAAAGTGGGCAATGTGTGTCCCTTTTATGTATTGGTTGAGTTAGTGTCACAGTCTGACGATTTGCAAGATTTTCGTGCAGACGCGAAAACATGCATTGCCTATACACATTTTATGTGGTCGGTCCAAAACATAAACAAAAATATGAAAATTGTGCATAATATGATCAAAGTTTGTATTAAGAACACTGACTAACCTGTCAACAAATCAGCGACTTTATTCAATTTTTGGTAAGCCTTCTTTTAGGCCTTACAATCATTTGTATAGACCTTTGCCAGACTCTCGTATTGCGAAGATCTCAAAGAGCCACGTGAGAGGTCTGGTTGAAAGAAACTAAGTAAGCTACGGCAATGTATATTCTATTTCCCTTAAAAAGGGTTGAAAATATCAGACCAGGTATTAAACCTTTGGGATTAGCCTCCTTGTCTGAACCTTATCATATTTTTTTTTCTTGAGAAAAGAGTCCGGCAAACAAATCTTCTCAGAAAAAAGTAAAAGTCTTTCATATAGTAACATGTATCAGGCATATGAATTAAAGTACATAGCAATGTTAAAGGATACTTTTAAAAAATGTGGACATCATTTGCACAGTCTCTTCTAACGATATAGTACTTTACATCAAATATTTATTTTATACAAATCAGAACTTTTAAGTCATCTTACGTTTTCCATAATATCGTATAGAACCTTTTTGTGGCATATGACTTTCACTATCTTTGGAAAGTTCCTTTTAGCAGAATTTCACAAAAATCCAGCATTAAGGGGATAAAATCTCTCAATTTAATATACACATAGCTAAAGTAACAAGGTTTAAGCTTTCTAAAAAATATTGTAGTACAATTTTGTTAGCTTTTCAAAGTCATTTTTTAAAAAATATTACAAGTCCTACGTGATCTTCATTCTTATTTTTATTACTCTAAATTTTATTTCTGAGGCTTTGAGTTTATAATCAATCTGCACGCCACAGACCATGTACGAATGCCATGTAAAATTTCAACCTTTGAGCAAACGTCACTTTCCGAAATTCCGCATTTGTCAGCGACATGTATTATATACCTATCAAATTTTTTACTCAGAAAGAGCCAGAATTGTACCGTATTTTCCTAGAAGCATGAAAACGATAATGACGTTTTCTGTTTCCGTATCACCATACTCTCAAACGAGGCTGGTACTTTTTTTTCCCTCGAGGTTTCCTGATTACAACTGAACAAGCGTGAACAACTATAACGTAGCCTCACTTGACATGCAATTGGAACGAGTAACATTCTCTGTAACAAATCTGTATCATCAAGTTCCAACAATTTGTCCAATTCCGCTGTAAATAACTATCAAAAATAATGCTGTTATTCCCATGCCAAGTCCCTATTCTAACCTCCCACAATGTCTCGCTACAAAGCAGTTAAACCGCTATCAGCCTGGCCCCAGATAGAAACATTCATAGTCATTCAGCTGGTGAAATCTTCCGTGTTGCAAAATTTGACAACTGCACGCGCTTCATTCATAAAACTGCGATATTCATGCGCATATCAGCTTATCAAAATGTAATTCGGTTTGAGATTTAAGATGAAGTTTGTATTCAAAATGTTGAAATGTTAAGCTATTTCTTTTGTTTTTCAGTTACGTATAGTGATTTTATTAAATGATCTGAAAATTTATAAATATATAACAAAAATATCACTATCATAGTATTTCGACCTTGATTGCTAGATCACGTCTTATTGTCAGCATCAGAAAATCCGGATCGTGACCGTCTCGTCATGATCTGAATTTTCTGATGCTGACAACTCGACGTGATCTTGCAATCAAGATCGCATTACTAAGACTAAGATTTTATATATATATATATATATATATATATATATATATATATATATATATATATATATATATTGTCTTAGATTGGTGAAGGTGAAAAAGTCACGTGAAAATTCATTAGCATGTGCTATCTTTCTTCTGATTGGCTAGCGCACTAAGCTTTGTGACCATGCCACGTGGCATAATCCTTGGATGCATCCATTTTCTCAACGTGACGGTTGACATGTACAATTTCCCACTTTTTCATCCACGGACCCTGTATGGTGGTGTCAAAATCTGAATCCTCTGCTTGCTGTGAAAATAAATGAAGTAGGATAAAATCTAAAACTTGATCCTCTCTATGTCAATCATTTAGTGGAGTCTAACAACTTATACAAAGTAATGTCGACGTCTCTAGCCACGTCGCAAGCCACGATTGAAAATCCGCCACCCTTTCCTTTCACCCGTGGCTGCCTTTGGTAAGATTTCATCGTCTCTTATGATTATGCATAAACCTGACCAACCAACCATTGCAAGCAACAGTAAAAGTTTCTCATAAGGTTGACCCAATATGACCTTTGATGTCGACTGAGTGAATCAGTCAGATTTTTTCTTTCAAACACAGTTACTTATCAGTCAATAAGAGATCACTTTCATTGATGCATAAGAGATTATTTAATTGGCTAGTTGATGACATATTTTTGTTTATGCATATTCATGAGAAACAAGGACATCGCATTGCAGACAGCCACGGGTGAATATAGAGCACAAAGATGCAAAATGAGTGTTATTACTGCAGCATCATTCGGAAGTGACTTAGAAAGTCCTCCCCCCATCCTTACTCTCTCTTTCTCTCTCTCTCTCTCTCTCTCTCTCTCTCTCTCTCTCTCTCTCTCTCTCTCGCTCAGATACACCTGCTATCATCATGCAGCCGTTGATATAATTATGTCCACGTTGGCCTTTTTCTGTGTTCTGATCCCTTTTGGCTGCTTGTATATCTTATACTAAGATCCTCGTATTAAATAAAATAAAACTCCAAGAAACGTTCACATATAATCGTAATATGAAAAAGAATTTAGGATTTATCCGTTTCTTTGATATTGTAATTAAAGTATATGGTACAAGATTTTCATGAGTAAATTGCTCATAGATACAAAACATGATGAAATATGCGTTATCTGATGTATGCATGAATGATAGCATGCGGAACATTTCTGTTCTTTCAGGAGACACACAAACTTGAGCATGCTACAGAAAAGGCCAGAAATCTTTTGATTGTACTTACGGGCATGATATCTTTGACTGCTTCCCGTTGCTTTTGATGTCTATTGACACCATCAAATTTATCCCAGTCTATCTTCGCATCCGGGTCTTTGGATGACCTCATCAGAACACAATCCTTCATGCCATAAAATCCGTTCGGCAGTTTAGGATTCTGCCAGCGAAGATCTAAGCTCCATCGAATTTGATTTGACAAATTTGGGAGACTGTTACAACAAATAAAAAAATAAAAAGAAAGAAAATATTTGTGAAGATTCATAATAGCACAAACAGGACTATTTCGTTTCATTAGTTTAGAAATTGTCACAGGAAAAGTAATAAAAAAGCGATTAGACTTTTTTTATTATGAAAGAAATGATAATTTATTAAATATTGACTACTAATATATATCTTTTGTGTTACATATACAAACTTTATATTAATTTTCAAATCTCACAAATCACAGATGCAGTAAACTTTCTTTCTTTAAGAAAGCTTAGTCTAACACAAAGTTGACCATATTTACCTTCTGTGTGGCGTCAAATTATTCAACAGAAGCATGCCTCCGTATGACACAGGGCACAGAACTTTGTCTTTCTTCATGTCAAGCTCTGAAAAGGTAATATAGGTCAACAGGAAAATTTAGGTAAATAAACAGACTCGACGAGTCCATTGTGGAATGTAAACGGGTATAATGCGTTCACGATATAAATGCACAGTGTTGATATTATTCTTTCGGTTTTTGCCTATTGCATCCTATAGGGAGAGCATTTTCGGTTTTTGCCTATTGCATCCTATAGGGAGAGCATTTTCGGTTTTTGTCTATTGTATTCTATAGGGAGAGCATATTTGGTTCCTACAGCGAAAATCATGGAAACTGCCTTACAGTAACATATGGATGACGAGGCCATGATCACCTTTTATGCCAAGACCATCAAGGTCAACAGTAGAGCAACTGTTGACATTTAGTTCATGGAAAAACCATGACAAGCAGTAGATTCATAAAATTAAAAAATGCACAAGCTCATGGATTATTTTTCACGAATTCACAGCTTTGAGTGACTTCCCTAACTGCAGCTATTTTCACTGTTTACTTGTTGCGGTTATAATTTAAACAATACTTTTTTTTAAAAATTTAAACATTTAAATAGGGATATAAACATTAAAAAAAACAACCACATTAATATCGTTTCTGAAATATTTTTTGAACCTTTTGAATATCTCTTTTGACTTTACCAAACATTAATAGTACGTTGCATTTACACGTGCTTCTTTTAATTAACTGGTAACCTAATATGACAAAATTTGGTAAGCGTTTATGGATTGATATGGTAAACGAATTGTCCAATGTGTGTGTTTAGGTGTACATAGCAATCTCCTCTCAAACAACGCGTAACTACCCATCTTTCCAAATGGAGGTATAAATATTTCCAGTGAAAACTTCTTCCGTCTTTACTTCCACCTGGCCACTACGCATCACTAAACATGCCCGCCATTAAGGTACTGATTAAAAGAAAGACTGAATAAAAATGAGACACCCAAAACACTTCCATATTCCTTTTTTATTACCATGAATCAAATTTATTTCAGCTCTTCGAATTTGTACTCTCTCAAACATAGCAGTAAACAGTTCAATTAAAATATGATACTTACGTTCAGAAATTTCATTGTCTATATTTCTGAAAAGTGATCGCGAAAAGGAAAATGTAGCAAGAACCCAAACGTCCCTTTAATTTCAGTGAAGCAAGTAAAATTCATTTAAAAGAAGCTCGTAAATTTTAACAGACAGAGGAATTATGAAATGTGGCAAATTATATGTAAACAATAAAACAGACAGAGAGGATCAAGCAATCGGAAGATCACCCAGTTGAAACACTTGATGGCTTCATTTTTTAAAATCTCCTTATATATATATATATATATATATATATATATATATATATATATATATATATATATATATACTTATGGGTAGTATTATTATTTCCTATTTCTTGAAAACTGAACAAACACAAACGTCCTTTTTACAAATATAATGTTTTCGAAAAACTCGTTGAATAATCGGCTTATTTTTACGATTTTGTCAGAAAATTAATTTTGGGGAAAAAATAACATTTATTTTCATGCTGTTTATGATAAGTAAATCACGGTTTTTATGATGACTAATTCAACATATGAATTCGATAAAAAGAGAGAAAGGATCATAAAGATGTTGGGGTCAGAAGTATTTTATCAGCTGCAGTTTTTGTTTTCTTCCCGCTTTGTAATTTCGTTGTAATAAACACTTTTCTATGTAGTAAACGGGGTAGTTTATATTGAAAATGACATGATAGTGATTTTTAAAATTTTTTATTTACATATTTTTTTATTTTCTTGTGCAGTAGAATAGTTCTTGAAATATTGCAAAAATATTGTGAATGAACTTAAGTTTTGATAGGTATGACTGTTTATAGCTTGTAAGTCTTTGCTGCAATAAAAAAGTTTGACGTTCATCGGTGTCCTGAATAGAATTCTATTTATTCATAGATTATTGGATGTAATTATTTGCTGAAACTATTCATTGTTTAATTAATTCATGTGTGTGTTTATATTTACCGATAATATTCAGTTATGTACCTACGTATGAGATATTGTCACAAAATGTATAAGAATTACTTAACAAAAGAATAGGTGAACGAAAGTAAAGGTACGTAAATTGTTACCTATTCTGGCCGAATAATGGAAATATTTGTAATAAAAATTTCTTTTATAGAATATGTGAAATAAGAGGCTAAGTGAGATTTATATTGCTCATCCCGTTAGTTGTGATATGTCAGTTTGTGAATCCAAATTCACGCACATTAAGATTCCTACCCAAGAGAGCTGTGGTTGCTTAGTGGTTGAGACGTTGGACTCATGACCTGAAGGTTGCAGGTAAGATTCTCACCATTTGATCAACCTGGATCCTCATTAAATTTCTTGGGTCTCGATCATAATCGAACTCTTCTGAGATCTTGATGATACAAGCTTCCATACCAAACGGCTCAAAATCTGATCTGGCATCTAGAGTGTCCACAAGCTCAGTCAATCAGATACAAGATAACCTCAATAATATGCGAGGATTTCGTTCATAATAGAATCACCCGATATCTTGATGAGATAATCTTAATACTAAATGTGTCCTCTCAGAGTTCAAAGCTCAGTCAATCAGATACAAGATCCCGACATTAATATGGACGGCTGTCGCTCATAATCGAATTCATCCGAGGTCTTAATTATATAAGCTCACATACCAGATCTAATCAAAATCGGATCTGAAGTATTGCTTCTAGTGTGTTCACAAATTATTCCAATTAGATGCAAGTTCGCCTCATTATTATGTGTGGATGTCACTCATAATCGAATTCATCTTAGGTATGGACAATATAATCTTACATAACAATCGGATCGAAATCGGATCAGAAATAAAGCCTCCAGATTGTTCACAAACATATGTTTACGGATGACGGACGACGTACAAAAGGACATACCATAAGCTCACTTGGCAAATAATTGAAAAGTCTAGAATTAGGATATTAAAATGAGGAAAATAAATAAATCCCTTGAATTACTGACTGAGTGATAAAAAAATCTTGTCCGACGAAATTACAAGGGAAAATACCTAAATTTGAACAACAATGAAGCTTTAGGTTACCTAATTCACCAAATATTGTTTTACAGCGAAGGAATGTTATCTTAAATAATTGTGCAAATAAATTACGTTTACAGTATATACCCTCCATCGTATCGAGTGCTGAGCGACAAGAGTTCATGTACCATAATTGCGAAATGTTACATGATACGAATATCGCGGCACAGTTTAAATCCGTAATATAAAGGGAATCCCGACATTTGAACAACAAGATCATGTGTTATAGGTAAAATTACGTTGGCGTGAATACATTTTGTTTAAGCATTCAATGTGTACTACATATCTAGCTCAGTATGATAGTTACAGAGTTCGAATGCAAAAATGTGCGCTGAGATTGAATGTCCAGTTTTAAAAAGCAAAAATGTGTATACAATGTTGGAGATGAAATTAAAAAAGTTTACCTGGTCAGATGTTCTTCATATTTTGTATAGAGAAAGGTAAAGCCAGGTGCATACATCTACATATGAGTTTAGTTGCAGGAAAATTAATTTGTCAAAACAGGGACAGGGCAAAATACCGAATTTCGGATATTTTTTTAAACTTTTTTATAAGATCACAAGCTGAATTTGAACGGGCGCACAATACTTCCGAGTAAAGAATACGACAAAACCATAAGCTAGACAGAAAGAGAATTTTATTTTGGATCGTAAGGGATAAAAAAGGTCCAAGTTTTGTGTAGTTTTCATCGGAAAGATTTAACATCATGCAGACGACATGCGTGTGAGGATTTGAAATTCTGTGAAAACTGTGGAGCATAGGTTACGCTCCACAGTTTTCACAATATTTCACTTTCTGACACGTATGTCGTCTGCTTGGGGTTTAAGTTTTGCTGTGAAAACTGCCAACAACTGGGACATGGGTCAAATGGCGGGACTCGCTTTTTCTTTAGAAATGTCTCTTTGCAAAATACGAAACTGTGGAGTGGAATCAAAATGTAAATATTTATGTCAACACAGCTTGGACTCGTCCGGATAAAGGGGTACACTGCACGTGAATAAGCAGCGCAAATATGTACTTCAGGTAGAGTCGTGCAAATGTTGCCGGTACGGTGCAAGACATTATTCCTATATTTGTACCTTGTACATAATTAGTACATAGTTCCATAAAAAGCAGTTTTGTAATGTAGCAGAAGTGGCTTCTTGTTTACATATTGTGTTCAGTCCAAGTCCTCTGTTTACAAATATTTAGACTCACCGATGTTTCAAAACAGTGGCTCATCAAATCTGTGTAGACGTATAGCGATATGGTCTGCTTACAATCATATTTACTTTTTACTGGTCGACATAACTATTGTGGGTCACGTTTATAAACAGAAACGAGTTAATGTAAACAAGAATAGATTGCTATAAAAAAAAATTGCACAATCAATTAGGTACCCACTGTCCTGCATATACAATATCTTGCAAACTTCAACGTTTCCGGACCACTGGAAATTAGCAAACCTAATGCCTGTGCATAAGAAAGGTTCCAAAACCGCTGTGTCATACTATCATCCTATATCTTTACTTTGTATTTTATCTAAAGTGTTTGAGAAGTAGTATATAAATATATAAATAACTACATTGTGCAACATGATATAATTTCACATAATCAATCAGGTTTTTCACCAGGTAATTCGACAACACATCAGTTAAAAGACATTTACAATTTGTTTTGCGCTAGACCAAGGCAAGGAGGTTAGGACTGTTGTCTTTGATATTATCAAGGCCTTCCACAGAGTTTGGCATAATGGGTTGCTCTTAAAATTAAAAAGTATTGGTGTTCATAGAAATGTGTTATCATGGTTTGAAAGTTACTTACCGTCAAGAAAACAACGAGTTATTATAAATTCTAAATCCTCAGATGTTTAATGTATCAACGCTGGAGTCCCCCAGGGGTCCGTTTTAGGACCCTTATTAATTTTAATTTTCATCAGTGATATTGTAGAATCATCGATTAGAATCTTTGCTGATGATACATCATTAAATATAATAGTTGATAATCAGATCTTAGCTGGTGAAATCTTAAATTCAGATATTGAAAAGATATGTGAATGGTCCAGACGTTGGCAAGTTACATTTAATCCGGATAAGACTGAATCAATGCTAATATGACGAAAACGGAACAATAACCACCATCGTATATTATACATGGCCGAAACTATCTTACAAGAGGTTACCCAGCACAAACATTTGGGCATTATCTTAGCCAGTGATACCACTTGGCACGCGCATATTAAATATATTTCTGAAAAAGACTGGGAGAAATTAAATTCTTTAAAAAGTTTTAAATTGAAACTGGATCGATTGTCTTTGGAAAAAAATATAGAAACCTTATATTGTACCAATTTTTGATTACGATTACACTGAAGACATATAGGACAACTGTACAATGCAAGATAAAGAACTCATAGAAAAAATAAGTGTCGAGGCGATGAGAATAATAACAAGTACAACCAAAAGTGCATCCCCTACGCAACTGTACCATGAAACTAATTTGGAAAACCTAAACTCTCACCATTACAAGCATAAATTGATTCAGTTATTTAAAATGTATCACGGATTAGCTCTGTATATCTTCAAGATGTGATTCGACCTTTACTTATAGAACATGAAATCTACTGCACTCGATCAACAAACGTTATTCGACTTCCAATGTGTAGAACAACATTGTTCCATAATTCGTTTTTACCCTCCACGATTCGAATATGGAACTCGTTACATGTTGAAGCAAGAAACAATCCATCACTGCATAATTTCAAAGCCTATCTGAATCGTGAAAAATAAATCACTCTATTTTATTATAATGTTGGTGATCTATTGTCACGGGTTATGCATGCTTGGCTAAGAACAAAGTATAGTAGTATAAATTACGATTTATGTTCGAATCTTGTATCTAACCATAAGTATTGCTCCTCCGGTGAATAGAGAATGCAAAACAACTTTCTTCTAGACTGTCCAAAATACTCCGATCTCTTGGAGATCACTTCTTATACACGCTCCCCTTTTCTCTCACAATTGAAATTTGATTATTTGGCAACCCTACGTTCTCTACAGAAAATAACACGCAAATATTTTTGCCTCTGCAAAATTTCATTAGGATGACTAAAAGATTTAAATAATTGATTCAACTCAATCTTTTGAATCATATTTATTTAGTGCTTATTCTTTGTTTTGTTTTGTGTATGTATGTGTATTTGTACTTTTCCTTTATAACCACTTATACCAGCATCCAGATATATGATGTTATATTTTATGTTACTTTTGGGGAGACAGTGCTCTAATAATCTCATGCTTTCTAATGAATCCCCAAAATCATATGGTCGTAGTTGCATCTGACAAAGTTTCTGCAAATAAATATGGTTTAAAACAAGGATACGGGTCGCGGGTTGGTTCACGTGGATACTTCACAGATCATGGGATAAATTATAGAATTTACCAGCACGCCAAATTACATGCAGAAGCATTGTACATTATTCAACTTATAAGTTTACTATAGTCAACTGAAAGGGTTATCACAGGTGTACAGTAAGACGACCATAAACCTTGATTTCAAGTGGACGGATTTCTTCGTGTGCCAAAATATCGTTGTCTACCTATAGCAACCTCGGTTTAGGTTCAACTCCACAGTTTCGTATTTTGCAAAGGGTTAAAAGAAAAAGTGAGTTCGACATTTGATATATGGGAGGCTCGTCCTGTCAACCTGAAAGAAACCCTGATATTGTTGGGCGGAGTGTTTTACATCAAATCGATGTACAATTTAGCAGGAAGTAAAGCTGCTTTCCCTAAAAAGAGAGCTACTATTTGTTAATATAAAGGGAGATAAGATATAGTTATCTTTCCTAAGAAATAGTTGTAAATATGGCAGACGTGCATTGTCTGAGGTTATTTTCGGGTCTGACAGAAATAACCGAGTGGTATCCTGATTGAATGGGCTGTATAAGTAAAGTAATTACCCCTCTGACTTAGTTTCTCAGCACAAACAGACGAATCAGTCTCTAACCGCAAAATTTCAAAAACACTTTGTTCCTATTATTCGCGGAGGTTCACAAAGAGAAGGTTCACGAAGGTTGATACGAGTGACGTCCTTTTGCATAAGGTCAGAAGTGAATCGGGTAAAAAAAAATGCGTTGCGCTGAGTCAGGTGTTAAGTCAGATTCGTCCTAAAAATTATGTAAGCACACAAAATGCAGTAATTCAGTGTCAATTTACAGTAGGCATTAACTTCTATATAACATACCTAAAATTACTTCTAAACTCAGACCCTTTTACCCTAAATGACTTATAACCTTTGGAGCTCTTTAATGCATAAAAAGAAACATTGTTTGTTATGGCGGGTGAGGTGTCAGTTCATCTATTTGATAAGTTCATACCTAATTTCTTTTCCATCTCATCTTCTTCCAACATTACATACCACGTGCTGCCATAGCAACACTGATGAGTAGCCACCTTTCCTGTTTTGTGACCTCTGCGTGCTAACTGCAATGGGAAGGTTAAATTTAATTATTCCGCCTCATATACATTTCTTTGAATACCACTGGACAAGCTAGATCACGCGGAGATCGTATACATCTTGTATAACGGCTGTGTCGGTTCGTATCCAGCGTACATCCGCCATATTAGATTTAGCCATATTTACGCGTCTCGCTTTCATTCTTTACAATGGTAACCAAAGGCTTCAGAGATCTTGCAGGGACATAAAATGCCGACAAAAGGAGGAAAATCAACGCTGACAGTGTGAAATTCGCCCAATACGAATTGCACACAGACCGCATAAATCTCGTATACGGTCACAAACAAACTATATAACTAATAATATTATGCTTAAGATGTACTTACTTTTTACAAATAACGAGCTTATTATGACGTCAGTTGGATAAAACTGTTTTAATGCGGATAAAAAATACTTGAAGAAGTGAAATTCTGAAGGACTACATAAGTCTTTCGAATTTCATGTGATATTCCACATAACATACAACTGAACTAGAGAAAACCCCAGCCATTATTTGAACCATAGATTTCCGCCGATTCTCAGAAGTAGCCATTATTTTCTTTGAACCAATCAGTTTGGACCCTGCAAAATGCCTAGCATATATAATAAATCCGATCACACTGTAAATAGCACTAATTTTTTTAATCTTCTGTATAAAAACCGAAATGAACTCCATTTTGCCAGTTGTTGTTTATTAAAAATTCCAACGGGCCGCTGTACACTGTCAATCCAAGTTATATTGGACTCATAAGATAATCAAGCCTGGGATGCTTATTAGCTTGTCTGACTTGTAAGCCTAAAGCCCAATGCTTATAGCTTGTCTTGTATAGCTTGTTTGACTTGTAAAGCCTGAAGCCCAATGCTTATAGCTTGTCTGACTTGTAAAGCTTGAAGCCCAATGCTTATAGCTTGTCTGACTTGTAAAGCCTGAAGCCCAATGCTTATAGCTTGTCTGACTTGTAAAGCCTGAAGCCCAATGCGTATAGCTTGTCTGACTTGTAAAGCCGCGTGATTCACTGTCAGACACCACGGCAGATTTCACTATGTAACATACTTGTACAAATTCAAATTGTTCGCTTAATTTCATGAAATTGTTAATGTGAATCGAATATTGCTCTCAATTAAGTAGGCAAGTTTTCAATAGAAAATCTGTGATATTATTAAGAAAAACATGTGCTAATTAATAGGTGCGGTTATCTCTGCTTAGAATATTCGTCATTTTCTTTTGCAATCAATCATTAACGAATTTGTGGAGATTACCATACCTCCATACAGCCATTCTTTTCATTCGCGTCGAGAAGAGGGATCCAAGCAGTAGGTTGAAGAACTTTGTACGAATCGTTGTCAAGGTAGCCAACATCTAGAATAAATATCAATTAAAAGAGGTTGTGGTTTTCCGTTTGACCTAATCCATGATTTAAAAGGACAAAGAAAAATTATAAAGCCAAAAAAAGAATATTTACATTTTAAATTGGTACATCTTTTTCATTGTAATTTCCTTGCAAAGAAGATAGATGATAGGGTCTAAAGTTGCGATTTAAGAAAACATCTTCATTTACATCCTTAATAACAAAGGGCGGTTTCCGGTTTGCCATTTATGTTCACTTCACTTTAAAATTTGTCATCTTCTGTTTTATACTTTATTTGCTCCTTAATAAAATGTTGGTATTAGATTTTTGTGCTACAAAGACTTTAGAACCATACACAAAGACTCCATTATCATTGGCTGAAACAGAAGAATATTACCCAGAAGAATGTTTAACTTACCTTGGTGCCATGGCACTGTTGTAGCCTCGTTCTGAGGTGTTTTTGTCCGGAGGTTCCAGACAGGGTGTCCGGCGATGTCTGGTCCAATTAACTGCTCAATCACATTCAACAGGCGCTCATTGGACCATAAATCTTTGAAAACCTGAAAAGTCACATATTTCTTCCTTTCAACATTCCAATAAGTCTTCGTTTCGCGTGTACATGTACTTCGCTATCACGATCTAAGTATTCCATTTGAGTGGTTTCCGTTTCGCGATTAAGATCCAAGCGCTGTCAGACATTTTTTAGGCAGAACATGATTAGGTATCGGAGGGGGGGGGGGGCGCTCTGGGTAAAAGGGTAATTTAACATTGCACCGCCATTTTGAAAATATGGCAATCTGGGTGCAAGGGAAATTTAATATCACAAACGTCTATAGTATTAGCATTGGGAGGCACTCTGGATACAAGGGAAATTATAATGTTAAAAACGTCTTAGGATTAACATGGTGGGGCACTCTGGGTACAAGGGGAATTGTAATGTTAAAAATGTCTATATGTTTAACATGGTTGGCCGATCTGGGGACTAGGGGAATTTAACACTGTGGGTCCCTCTCTCTAGGTACAAGCACACACAACTACCGTTCAACACACTGACCTACTGACCAACACTTACACCTACTAACAGACATACATTCTTACTAACCAACACCTACACCTACTGATCATGACCTATACCTACTGAAGGGGACGTACAGTAGGAGGTAGAGCAAAAAAGAGTGACACCAATAACAGACAAAATACAATACATACATGCGCAAAGTTTTCGCACTCGCACTCACACTTACACACAAACATACCAGCAGTCACGCCTATAATATCTCACATACAAGGAAGAGTGTGGAGGTAGAGAGTGTTTAAGTTTTATACTGAAGACAAACCTAGACAAAAGACATACATAGACAAACAAACAAAACACATAGTTTTGAGAATCACTGAGTAGTATCTCTGTTTCTATAGATCTGGGTGGCCCTAGAAAGATCCGTTGGTTGTTGTCATAGATCTGTGATGATAAAGATAATCATCACAACTGCACCTCTCAGACCTGGTCCTACAACAGGGATACATCTTGCAGCACTGTTCGATGTTCCATCTCCTTACGGAGACAGAGAACCTAAAATTAGCCTCATTTGTCTCCACCTCGCAATCTCCGTTTCTGGGGACGAGCATTTCCGGCTCTCTTTGGTTATGTTTCTGTTGCTGCTGCTGCATCTGTTCCATTCGCTGCTGCCCAACTGCTGTTTTTCCCTGGCTTGCTGCAGCTCCCGCTGTTGTTGCTCGAGCTGCCTTCTCTTTTTCCTCTTTCCACTTCCTTTTTCCCTCTCTTTTTCCTCATTCATCACATCTTTGTTTAGCTCTGTTGCCATCCTGAAGTAAATTTGGATTCTTTTCCCCAATCTCCTGCTGGGAAAGCTCCATGTCTTCAACCCGGTCCAGGAGGTGCTTCACCCTCTTTAGGCGGATTATGGTTTCGTTGAGTCTTCCGCTGATACTTGAACACATTTTCTTCGTGGATGAGTCGAAGATGAATGGCAAGACTGACGCTTATATGCTATAAGCGCGGACATGAAGGAAAATGTCCCTAAGATTCAGTACACAGACATAAAGGAAAACACCCCCCTTAAAAAGGCAAGAAAGATCGAAACATAAAAATGAAAGAGCATCCAAGAATAAAAAAAAAAGACTCATCAAATCATCACCCAAAAAAATAAATAAACAAAATTTCAAAATCAACATTTCTGTAATAATAAGCCCGGCTAAATTAATCATAAACAAAAGAATGAAGATAGAGGATTAGGATAGTCCCTACTATTCATATACACTATTTTAAAATCAGTAGAAATACAAATGCAAACATTTAAACATAAATAGTTTTACAAGGTTGACAACGTTAGTAAGTGAGACATGTATCCCAATGATCAAGAACAGTTTGATTTTGCCATTGATAGGCATTACGTTTTTGAACTAAAGAAAACAAATATCCATAATGATCACTAAACCATATTTCTAATTTTCATAATTTTTAGGGAAATCCTGTCCAAAACAAGTCATTAAATATTGTAATGGGAATCCAAGACTTTGTTGATGAATAAAATACATAGAATATTGTCCCGACACCATCAAATGATATCCTTGTTATCTCACTTTCTTGTATTGGGTGGACACAGCATTTCTTTTCAAAAAGTATGTGGTATCATCTTCGAGAGGAAGTAATCCATAGGAATCAAAATATTCAACTCTGTGGTCGTTGCAAAAGTAGATCGCCACCCAGTGGGTTCTGGTCGATGACTGTAATCAGTATTGATGACATTAGCTTTAACGTCTCTAGGTTTACGATAAGGAAGTTCATCTGGATTCCAGGGAGCTGTGTACGAACTGTTTGTCAGGAGGTAATAAAGTTCCTAGGTAATAATTTCTTTCTTTGGTTTTCATAGATAATGATATACAATGATTCAACATTTGAATTTTCTCAAAATTAGTCAGTGAAGTAAGTCGTGGAGCGGGAAGTATCTGTACTCTGATGCAAGAGAATTTCGATGCGTTTAGTCTCCAAGTGAGTCAATTGAGGGTTTCGAATAGTCTATCAAGTCTTCGTGCCACTCTTTTAATATGTTTTCTTCTTGGATGAAAGTCCATGCTTCTTGTAGATAATCTTTCAATTTTTCTTCTTGACTCATCATTTAACCTTGTTTCGTGCAGTACTTGACTAGGATTACCGAATTGTCAACCATAACAATGTTCTCTGGTTAGGAATGTGATTCTTTGTCCAGGTGGTTAGCAAAACAGTATAATAAATATTGCCCATGTTCTGGCAATAAAGAAACTAATGTTTCTTCTTTGTTTTCTTCTTCTCCACCATCACCACTGCTTTGATATTGTATCTGTGGCTGCTGTGGTTCCTGTTCTTGATCATAGTCTATGTCCATCGCTTCGTGTTCCATTTCTTTTAATATTCCAAGATCACTTCTCTGAGACTGTTGATTTCAAGGGTATTGTCAAAGTCTGCAAAGAAGATCACGTTTACCATGTTCTCGAGGGCCAGGGCAAACTGAAGTTCCACACGGCGTTATCTTGATTTGATAGGGTGGAAATGTCCCTCGTCGCTGCCTTGGTCTGGGCTAAAATCAAATCCCTACACACAAAACCCTCCTGCATAGTCGTCGTACGAAATGCTGTGGGTACTGTTGGTCCCCAAATTGCCATGTAGCTTTAAACAGAATCAAGTAAGATCTCAAGTAATTCTTCTTGGCAAAGTTAGGTTCAAATGGTCTGATATACAATGTCTGACCGTCTCGGATGACTTCTATCTTAGAGACGTATAAGTGCGGTAGTGGAAAGGGTTTTGATCAGTAGTTCCGTTGAGAACAACAAATGAACAAACTTTTATGGACTTGACCCTGGAACACATGTTCTTCTTTGTTGCATAGGAATCCAGCGGCAATGATGAAGGTTTTGAGCGCTTGTACCTAGCGAGAGACCCACAATGTTGAATTCTCCTTGTCCCCACCATATTAAACCTATAGCCATTTTTCACATTACGATTCTCCTTTTACTCAGAGTGGCCTGCCATGTTAATCATATGGACGTTTTTAACATTACAATTCCGGTTGTACCCAGAGTGGCCCCTACTCTTAATCCTATGAACGTTTTTAACATTAAACTTCTCTTGTACCAAGTGTGCCGTATTTTCAAAATGATGGCGTAATGTTAAATTCCCTTTGTATCCAGAGTGCCATTTTTGTACCCAGCTATGACTCTGTAATCTCTTGTGTTTATCGTAATATCATTCGTAACTCGTTATTAGTATTGTAACTAATAAAACGTATTCCATTGCAGAAATAGTTTTCTCTTACACCTTTACATCGTTAAGTTCCTTTGCGCATACAAGCTTAAAATTAAGTCAAGGTACCTTTCTACGACAGTTGAATATAATCCTTTTGACCTTGCTATATCATTGCCTTTAATTTCTTTATAAGCAGTTTTGGTAAAATAAACACATGTACAGAACCAAATATATCCTAATATTTTTTTATCTTTTATATTTCATGGCAGCAAAGGGAAGGAAACATTATTGGGGAGTGATGTAGATACAAAATACAATACATTACAGTCATAAAGAGAACAAAAAGTTACCTGTGGCAGATTGCCATATTTATGAAGGATAATGTTGGCGCCTGGAAACTCTTCTTCTATGTGTGTAAGACGTTCGAATAAACCATATTCAGAATATAACTCTGAAATATAGGAAACCGATATATATATATATATATATATATATATATATATATATATATATATATATATATATATATATATATATATATATATATACGCATGTGTGCGTTTGTGTGTGTAGTAGGTGTAAGAAAAATGTATGCTACGCAAAACGATACGCTATATCGGTTGCAATTGACGTTGCAAGTAATGTCAAACTATGAAAGAACGCTTTGTCAGCATCATCTCCTTCACGATCTTTTTAAAGATAAAAGGGTTAGGGTTCACCGAGAAATCAATATCCGATGATTAAAATAAAGCAAACGAAATTTGTTCGAGTACACCGAGAAATAGTAGACGACAAATATCCAACAAGTAATCGGTTGATCTGCTTACAAGTTGTGTGTTTCTCTATGTCTTTAAATTTTTCTACAAATATGACGAAATGCTCAGACAGCTATCGTTTTGAAATCTATTCTTCTCAGATCAATGTAGGTAATTCTAGAAAAGTTGACATCAGTATGAGGGGGTTTGGGTTTTATGTTACAAACGAAATCTGTATTGACTAATGTAGAAACGTGAAGTTGGACGAGAGCTATTAATATCCTTCACCCCTATGTCAGATTTAAACAAGTTATAAATAGTCATCTTTTAATGAACTTACTGTTAAGCCAGACATGTTTCCTCATGGAATGTACCAAAAGAAAACCTTATATGATGTTAAAATCAAAGACATATACTTTTGATTTTTCCAGCTTTGTGTAGCGTCTGAGCCAATTGTTCCACTAAATTCTCGATGGCGTCACGACATCTGTCGAGTTCCTCTTTCTTGAAGAAGTCTTCCACGATTACAAATCCCTAGAAATTAAAGTTATGTGATATAAAACCATACATTACTGTAACGTTAAAGGTGTTCATATATGACAGTGACGTGACAGGATGATAATGTTCCTTACAAACGATAGGTAGCGTCATTTGTATACAGAATTATATACCGTGCCTCTTTTTGCTCCTTAGGTCTCAGGGAGGCTATTTGCATTTTATATATGTACACATGTGTATGTCTCTTTTTTTCCAACCAAAAATAACAAACGGTCTCAAAACCCAAGACATAATGTTATCTGAAGAAAAAGTTCATCTTTTTTTATCTTGGTTTTATTGTCCACATACACGTTTCGGGCAATGTATGTATGTATTTGTTAGTGTTTAAAGGCACCTTGGCACAATAATGGCTATAATGGCGCGAATTAAAAAAGTTAGTTCTAAAACTGAACAAATAAAGAATTGCACAAAAGAAACGTTAGGAAGATAATCAATTTCGTGGAAAATCCTCAAATAAGAAAATTGGGGGCAAGCAACTGCACTTAATAAGGAGTGAGAGAGAGTTTTTGAGAGACCTGCACACTTAGAAATCTTTGCAAATGCCTCTAAATTGCTAAAATATGGATGAACAATGTACACAAGTACTAAATGCAATATGTTTTAATGTATTCGAAGAATAACATATGATGGTTTAATTCAGTGCTACCAAGTGTTTTGAGAACTCAGCACAAATGTCACTCGAAGGTAACATAAACTCAGCAAGAACTGGTGAAAAAAAAAAAAAAAGACATACGTGTTCATCTTTCCATTTGGATTTCATTTCTTTTTATTCCATTGCACCGTACACTCTTAGAGATTGTTCGAAGTAACCTATGAATCAAGTAGTTAAATGCATAAGGTGGAATACGTAAATATTGTTAATGTACTTTCTGCGACAATAGATGGATGATTAGTTGGCTTCTCAAAACGAGGGTAGTAGGAACTAACTCGGTACTTCAGATCCTTTAAGCGAGCACCTCACGATCTTTAGCTTATGGCAGAAATAAATAAAGACAATTACGTTTTGTTGTGTGCCAATCAGTCCGATTAGCTCACCGTAAATTGTGAAAGTAAATAGTTGTTTTATTCCTTCTCATTTTCTCTGAGATTACCAAAGGGCAAATGGATCTTTTGGCATCAGAAAACGAATGAATTCTTAACGATTATTTTAATATTAACAGCATGCTTTTGAGATAGCATTGCCTCTCATTTCAGACTAGAGTGGGAAAATAATACAATCATTTATTCAATCTCATGGTTCAACATCGAGCTGGTACATTACAACGGCACAGCCATTGCATACATTATTCTTTTTTAAAAACCTGTAGACTGCCTTGTTTACTGCCACTCCGCCGTTCTTATTATAACTTATGCATGGAGCATAATCCAATTATATATGCTTGCCACCCTAGACAAAAGGCGGATAATTAAATATTTATCGGTCGCTTTTAATATAAAAAAATGTATTCTTCAAATCATGGCTTTACTGAAGTATGTTTCCTGGTATAAAATTCATAGTCTGTTCGCTGCGATCCGTCTTGTAATCCAACATTGAATGCTACTTATAGATGGCTTCGAATCCATCCGAAGACCATGTAGACTATCATCCCGTTGTTTTGACCTTGATGTTACATATGTCGTACAAATTGCATAAGAAAAAGGCATTCCAAGTTTAAATGACATTACAGATGAACTGTATCTATCAGACACCTTAAAAGTTTTGGAAGAAACGCAAAGTATCGCTGCTCCATCGCATCTTAATACCACAATGATTTCCCTTGCTGTTATCAATGCAGTGAAGCAATACATTTCATTTCCACTTTTTAGCAAATAACTGCAAGCAACTGCGACTCTAACGACATTCGACTGCATCTTGACTGCGACTCTAACGACATTCGACTGCATCTTGTGCAGATACAAATGGAGGAAAAACAGTATTGCTCACAAGGCATTTTTAAAAAAATGCTAAATATAACATTACCTTAATCGAAACACATTGTTATTTTTTGTCTGTGACAAAGATCCATTGTCTGGAAAGAGTATCAAAGCCATAAGTTTTAATTATTTTGGACATGCCGGGTTGGGAACAAATCTGCCGATCGCAATGCCAACAAATCGTATAATATTCAGGTTACAACGTGAGAAGACGAGCTTTGACTTGCGAGAATATACATGTGGCCTATTTCGTTTCTGACGAAGATGTACATCTGCTATAGCATACCTGAAGATTTATATGTAATACATTTCAAAGAGAAACGATTGCAGTTTGCGCCACTCTGGATTATCGACGCTAAGTAAGCGCCTCTGTTATCTGGCGATTTATTATCCAATTTGGGATATTATCCCTACGCAGACCAGCTTGGTGGACACGAATGTATGTTAAGAGTCTTACAATATAGTTCGAAACACTTGGCTTATTTTGTAGTTGTGATGACTTGCTAAAGTCGATCTAATACGTGTCTTGATTGTAATTTGAACTAAGTAAAATTCTTAGCAAAAATGTGCTAACATGCGTTTTTGCAAAACGTACAAATGTCCATGCTCATTGGAGCACTTCCTTTGTCAAATCTTCAGTTTCGGAGGTGGGGAGTTTTTGCACGTTGTCAAGCTCTTCAATTTCGGAGGACAGTAAATATTGCATGTAGTCCGCAAACCCATAATGCCTAAAATGGAAGTGATCGGTTTTGCAAAACATCGGAACTTGTGAAGTTTGCCCTTTGAGCTTTAGACAAATTGGATGTGTTCCGTGTGATGTGAAAAAATACATTTATATAAGCTTTTCCAGTGGAAATATTCTTAATCATATAGAGAACCTTAAAGGCAGTACAACGATGACATTTATTTTGGTTCTATAAAAAAGAGGTGAAAATGGTTACATAATGCTATACATTCTTCTTGTGGCCAGCTATTGACCTGCTATATCTGTCAGCTCTGACTAAAATGTTAAGATTACATTAGTTTAGGAGTTGGACACCATTTCTACTGGCCTCATTAGTAGCTGACGAGTGTACGTGTACTAACTACTACGTGGATGCAGTCCCGCCGACAGAAATTCCGGGCCTCTGGGCAGAGCAGTCAATGGCCCCAAAACTAGTTTAATTTTTGTATATAAAAACCTGCGCACAGTTTTGCATATAAAACCTGTAGTAATCTACCATAACTTAGTCTCTTGCAAGGAACAAATTTTAATATTTACTGCAAAGATTAATTTTAATTTTTATAACTGAGTTGACGGCGGGCCTTTAGAAATCGCCGGGCCCCTGCGCAATTGCCCCCCCCCCCCTCCCTCCTCAGCGGGCCTGTGAGGATTTATACAGCCTTGCCGTAATGTAGTCCGTTACCAGAGATAATAATTTGGGGTCAGCTATGGCTACATATGTACGAAAATAAAACCACGAGACTGTTCACAAGACGAGTTTTTCCTTCATTGCCTGATCAATAGGTAACATTCAATTAAAGATTATACGGTAGTGCACTCGGTAGACTTTTGACCTTTTGCACTGCGGTTTAACTTTAAACCATTGCCTTATCATATCTGAACAGGAACTTTGTCACAAGTCTGAGAGTACTATCTCATTTGCCAAATGTGTGGAACTACTTTGTTAAATTCTTAACGTATATATAAAATGTGTGGAACTACTTTGTCAAATTCTTAACATGTATATGTGTCCGCCAAGCTAGTCAGCGTTGGGTTAATATACAAACTTGTATAGTAAATCGCCAGATTGTAGAGGCGTTTAATCAGCGGCAATGATGCAGAGTGAATCATCCTTTTAAAGACTGTCTTGTTGAAATTGCATCAGTTGCAAACTTCTTCGCTTTTCCATCTTATCAATATACATATAATAATGTGTATCATTTGTGTACTCTTTCGAAGAAATGGACTTCACACATTACTGCCTGATATCTTCTCCATCAGCAGACGTCACTTCTTTTATTGCACGGAGCTGCGGGATGCTCAATTGGTAGAGTGTCGTAATCCAACAGTCGGGGGTTAGACACCCGCAAAGGCCATCCCGGGTCGGATGCCTCGGCGTGTCATTGGGAAAGGTACTGAGCTCCCATTTCATCGGCATGATATTGCCAATAATGTGTTAAAAGTGCCGTTAAAAAATAAAACAAGCAAACATGTTGCTATCAAAATAAAGTTAATATAAGACCAATAAAAATTCATTAAAAAAGGAAAATAGATGCTATTGTAATGTACCAGCTCGATATTGAACCATGAGAGCGAATATATGGTTGGCTAGTACCTTCATGATGTGTTGTAGCACTTAATCTAACCTGGGAAGTCCAACATACCACATGACTATGATTTAAAGTACTCGATAATAGTAGTATTAGTTGTTCTTGTTTTAGTAGTTGTAGTGAAGATAGTGGGAATGGTGATTTTGGTAGTAGTGGTAGTACTAGTAATAATGGTAGAAGGAGACGAGGTCGCAGCAACAGCAGTAATAGTAGTAGTAGGCCCGCTTTGTGTGCAAGCATGCATACATTCGGAGTGTAGTATAACTTCTCCTACAAAGCCTGAAATACAGATACCAAAACTTGATTGGAGAATCATACTTGAGGAACAGAGGTTTCAAATACTAATCCACCCCTTCGATGTGGAACTGTTGAACTAGAGATGGTGAGGCAGGCTGAAGTGTACATATATAAACAACTGAGAAAGGAACAGGGACAATCTTGGTCTCGTACCCTATTCTTCCATAGTAATCCACTCCTGTGCGGGGACATCATATGAAGGATATAATGTATTAGGTGGTACGATGCCTATTAGTTTCAATTCATGCTAAAGTAAATACTGACACACTGTAAAATTGTAAGTATTAAATAAACCACAATGCGTAAGTACTATACATTAAGTTTCTGTATATACGGGTCTATATGTTTAACGGTCTTAGCGAGCAAACTCAAGAAGAAACTTACGTCTTCAAAAAATTTCTTGACTTTCTGGATAGGCAATTGCCCAGGCTTCTTTTCCTTGGGTTGAGGTGGCATTGCACGGACATCAAAAATTTCGGGGTGGCCCTCATCCGTGTAGCCCGGCTGCCTTTTAATCTTCTTGGGTTCCGACGCCATGATACAACAGCTGACGTGATGATAGTGGTGTTAAAAACTAGAGCGAACCTTGTGGTGAGGTGTGTATACAGTAAATCTAGGTCATGGCCAATTGATAAACTAATGCAGTTGACTTATCGTGTCTGTCTGAGGCTAATGTGTAATAAGAAATTGGAGGATGACGGTAATTAAAAGTTGCATAGGATATGTAACTCATGATTTGGAAAATCTATTTTTTCTACCACAAGGAATTTGATATAAAAGGTTTTCTGGTGTGACACGAACCACCTATAAAAGAGTGAAAACCACCAGATCTTTCAGAAAGACTTGCAAATGACAATACATTTCAATTGCTGTTGACTTTTTTTTTTAAAGTTTGAAGTGTGTTGGAATGAAAAGTTTGGATTTTAAAAGAGTGACCTCTTCCACTAACTTTATTTCACAAAGAGAATCAATCAAAGAAAACCAAATACAACGCCAACTCGTTCAAAATTGATAAGAAAACGTAATCAAGATCGAGCAGCAGTAATCGAGCAGGAGTGGAAGAGGGCGAGCTGGCGAGATCATGAGGTGAGCGAGAGAGATCGTAGGGCGAACTGGGGAGACCGTAAGGCGCAGGGCCGGATTAAGGCCTTTGGGGGCCCTGGGCACAGCCAACATAGGGACCCAATGCTATCTATGCCTTGTCCATAGATATCGGCAGATCGTTATAGGCGATGACGAAGCCGAAGCAATGAAATCGTTCCAAGACCTTAGTTACAGTACTGTTAAAAACACTGCCTGTGAAAAGCATACGATAATATACGGGGGCCCCTTAAGCCCGGGTCCGGGGCCCATTGAGCCTCGGGGGCCCTGGGCACGTTGCCCACCTTGCCCAATGGATAATCCGGCCCTGGTAAGGCGAGCTGGATAGATCATGGGGGGCCAGCTGGAGAGATCATAAGGCGAGCTAAAGAGATTGTAGTGAGAGCTGTAGATATCATATGGTGAGCTAGAGAGAAGGATATAATCTTAGGGCGAGCTTGACAGAACATAGCGTGAGGTAGAGAGGGCGTTCGGAGAGCAGGAGATGACGTCCTGGAATAACTGTAAGCGAGTAGAAGAGGGCGAGTAGGAGAGGATGAGCTGGAGAGGGCAAGCGGGAGAGGACAAGCTCCAATCGGAACGTCCTTGGCTATTTCTGCGAGACATTTTGTTCGCCGGAAATTTCTCCGCAAGAAAAGAAACCCCAATTCATTCGGATCATTTCGGTTATTTCTATGACTGGATTAACTGTAACATTGACTGAGAAGTTACGAATGAAACAATAGTTCCATGCATTCGCAACTTCTCGGTCAATCATTGTTTCGTAAACAGCCGAGGTATGATCCGTACGATTGACTTCGAAGTTGCGAATGGACGAGCTGGGACTAACTGAGAGCGAGTGGGAGAGGACGAGCCAGAGTAATCGATAGTTTTAGTTGGATAGACGAATGTCAAAGGAGATAACTCTATCAGGAAACTGTAAATTATAGTATTAAAGAAATATCAGAAAATTTACTTTGCTGAACACGAATAAAATTTGCTGACTCTATCATTTCATATAAGGTGTAACTCACGCCAGCAGTAAACAGCCAAATTAAAGTATATAATCCCAGGCAAACTTATCATTTTTGTATACTTATTTTGTCTATATGTACTACTTTGGTATATTTCGTGTTTAGAAGTCAAAATCGGTACATAATTTGATGATAGTCAACAGATCAGATGCTACTAACAGCTTATATATATATATATATATATATATATATATATATATATATATATATATATATATATATATTACTAACCTAAGTCCCCGCAGTTACTACATCCATCAATGGGAAAACAGACAAGAGAAGAGAATCCGTTTTAGAAACTTATTTATTGTCTGAATCGGTCAAATCGAAATGTTAGAATGTTGCCTAATATATATATATATATATACATATATATATATATATATATATATATATATATATATATATATATATATATATATATATATATATATATATGTATGTATATATATATATATATATATATATATATATATATATATATATATGTGTGTATATATATATATATATAGTTGTTAATACAAATGTAATGTCTCAGACTGTGTTCCTTACTTGCATTTATTTTCCACACAGAATCTTTTATTAACTTTGCCTTTACACTGGTAGAATGTCATTCTAAGTTCGATAATATCTAAAAAGAATGATCAATGATGATGAACAATGACAGGTAACTAATTGATGAAATGTATCTAAGATATATAAATTTCATCTTTGTCTAGGCAGTATATTCATCGGTATTTTTCTCAAAATAAATAAAACGACTTTGGTTGCTCGTTATGACCATGATTTATATGTAACGCCTTTTTGTTTCCCGCTTTTTGCAGGAAAACGGAAGGTAAGCCTTTGAGTTATGCGTTTTCCAGCATTCCGTGAAAGGGAGTGGGGTGAGGCATGGGCATTATGGGGGCCTTAATTGAGGATGTTCAGGAAGTCAGGCTGTTGTTCTGGGTGACTTATCTACATAGAGACCATTGAAGTTTGAAGGACACATGGTCAAGATTCAACCCGGTGGATGGAAATTCTGATTTTGTGGGATCGATGTACAATGGGGACCTGAGTTGTACAACCATGGGAACGTTTTTTTATTTTTTTGCGGGCGAGAGAGAAGGGGTAGGGACGTAGCTAATGGGAATTTAATATTAGGGATGTAATTATGGGGGTTTTTGGAAAGTTAACACTGAGTTTGAGTCATTTAGACCCTCATGGAATTTAATACTACGTTTGGACCACACTAGACTCTAATAGGAATTTAACATTGCGTTTGTGTCACTATAAACTCTAATAGGAATTTAACATTGCGTTTGTGTCACTATAGATTCTGGTAATATAGGAATAATTTCACTCCCAAATTTATGTATAATTTTAGGTTTCTGCAATGTATTACATACTTTTCTTTGTTCTTCAATGTACACAACAACTTAGGTACTGTTCGGTTAGTCGCTTTTTTCTTTTCAATCAGTTGTTTTTATAGGCGAGATAGATTATTTTCGTATGGGACAAGTTTCTCATGTTATAACGGGTAGTCCTTGAAGTAATCATGTAAAATATATAGGCATTTCCAAAGTCACTACCAAAATGTACGCGGTATTACTGTCAACAGGTATGTCTAGCAGATTTTCTTCTAAGTATCTAATTTTGTTTTAATTTTCCTAACAGGTCTTTCTCTGGTAACTGTTGAGACATAGCCCAATCATACAAGTTATTGTATTATTGGTATATGACGAATTATTTCTGATATTTCTGATCGAATTCACCCTTATCTTTAATTGCTTTAGCAATCTCTGGAATCTCAACCTAAAATTCGTTATTAGCTATTACATATTTATGCAGTATTCTATTAACGCTCCTGCAAGCCCCCCCCCCCCCCCTTCAGTCATCAGTTAACAACAATAGCTCTACTCCTGATTGTTTCAAACTTGTGTCGTGTTCTAAACCAAGTGCACTGTAGTAGTGTGCTGGGTAAAATTTGTAAGTTAGTATGTATGCATTTCGAAATTCCTCACAGATGTCGCATAACATTAAAATGTGTTTTTTCATATAATAATTGTGAAGGTCGTCTGATGTTTGAAAGCTGAAGCGTGAGATTAAATCCTTACAGTATCTGTAGTCATTCTCTGAAATGCTTGAATTGAACAATGAGGAATACCAAATTGCTATACAAGGTAATGTTCTCTCGTTGAAATTTTCAAAGCTATGCATTTGTAAAGACATATGTCTTTTCGTATGAATTTAATTAGCATGTTGTCAAAATGTGTAATAGTCTCAATGAACTTGTCATAATTTAAATTCTGTGCTACTGTTCAAGAGCTTGCCCTATGAATATTTGCTATAAACGAATCTAATCGTTATTTTCCCAGGAATTTTGTTTCCATCTTTTTTCCCAGTCTACTGCAAAGTCCTTACTGAATGATATATGTCTCTTCGTTGTTGGGAATTATTTTTACTTTATTTCTCGGATTTTGTTTTACCAACTCCGTGGTTAACATGTGTGAATAAAGAGTGGAAGAAGCTTCTATATTTGAAATTAAAATTGCACTTGTTATGTACAATCCCTCTATATTTTCCTGTTACATATCTGTGGTCTCTAACTTTGCTTCGAAAAATCTTTTTATCGCAAATGTAAGAAAGGTTAGTTGAATCAAAATTCTTTTTATCTTCTTCGGTGAAGATCAAAGGATTTTCTTTATCTTGACTTAATTCATTATATACAAAATGTGCAATCCTATTCGACAAACTGTAAAATACTCTTATATAATCAGTTCCTCTGTCAACGATTGACCTGTATTCTTTTTGAATTACTTTTAGAGACGTGCAAAATCCTGAATCATGTATTTTGTGATAAGTCTGCCTTTGACATTCCAGTACTTTCAGTTAATGTTGATTTATGTTTTTACCAAAACACATTCAAAGTCGCAATATATCACAAATGAAACTGACGATTGAAATTGTAGAATTTCACAAGAGAACCTTCTTCAGGCTTTATTTATGTTGGTTGTATTTCCTACATTGTAACATAATCTTGTGTGTTCATTCGCCTTTTTATTGCAGGGAAATAATGTAGACTTTTTTTTTACATGTATATGTGATTTTTGTGCTTCTTCTATTTGACTTGAGAGAAACTTTGATAAAATCCATATTTGCATACTGTAGTTTTTCTAGTTTTCGGTACTCGAAGCTTCATAGATCATTCAGTACTAATTTTACTCGCACATATTTTGCATCTCATTCAATCATCATTCCTTTCTTCGTTATTTTACCTCATAGCATTTCCTATACTGAATCTTGAGAATTTCACTTTGTTTTTTTATGCGTATCAGTAGGATATGTCAGCTGAAGAAGGTGCAGTTTTTCCATGCTTTGACTTTCCTGAAAACATTTAGGACAGATATACAAAACGGTACGATCGTTGTTTCTTTTGAAACAAGAGTTGTTGATTTGCAACATCCTCTTTCATTTTGAATGATGTATTTAATAGGCTAAAGTAATTGTTTCTGCGCGCAGTTCACTTTATTTTCCAATGAACAAAGTCACCTTAAACTACATAACTATTTCATAAGTCTAGTACAAATTTGTTGGAATTGGAATTATTTTGTAACAAACTGCCACATTTGAAAGAATTTAGCTTCAAAAAATAGTCACATTTATAAGAATGTGGATGTAACAAATAGGGAATTTTGTCTTACCTTAATACCAACAATGCCCATATTGCCCTCATACATCAATAGATATGTGCGATTTAGCAATGCATGTGAAGAGCACGTTGGAAATCTAGGGGAATTCAATATTGCGCCAAAGCCTTTAGCAATTACACTGAGAAAAAAAAACTTCAATTACTGCTACATAGAAAAAATACACCTAGAAATTTAAAATGTAGTTGACAAAACTATAGCAAAAGCGGATAAGAAATTTCGAAAGAAGCCTACAATTTGATCTCGTACGAGTTTAAAAATTTCAGTGAAAAGATAGAAGTATTGTACAGAATTGCTTACATTGGTGAAACCTTGAATCAATTAGTTACTTTAGATGAGATAAATGATAGTGAGTTAGAAGAAAAGTTAGAAGATCATGCGAAGGAGTTAGATACAAAGCTGCTAATAAACAAATTGATGAGTGGTGAGGAAAGCATTATGAAGAAAACATATTTTATATCGATATCATGGTCAACATACATAAGCACGATTGTAACGATCATCCTTGCCATTAAAACTGCGAAGTCAAAGCCTGAGTCAGTAGAATCTTAAACTTAAGAACCAAAAATGGAATCAGTGGAACTGAAAGTAACAGTTTCTTCAATCAGTTACTATAGTAACTACATCCCCAAGATGTTGTGAAATCTTAAACAATTTAATGTAATAAATGGGTCCAATGAAGGTTAATTTAAACAATTCAATGTAATAAATGGGTCCAATGAATGTTGTCGTTAACAAGTTATATGACGCAGCAATCGATACAGCTTTCATCGTGTTATACAATATGCTGCTAAACAAATTTTGGTTTTCAAGATTGGACCACCCTACTAACTAACTTTTGAAGAGTTGATAAAGGTAATTGTACTTGTAGGCTTTGCTGGCTTAACCATGGACTATCTAATTAGTTCAGGTTTGTTGCCAGACAAGATTATACCTTAGGTATTCTCGTTGCACCTTCGGTGCACGAGTTGTTGCAATGCTAGGCAACTTTGTAAATGTAGACAACTCGTATAGGAGTACTTGAACATCACTGGGCCACACCTTGTATTCGGAATATGAATAAGTACCATATTACATCGACTCACCCTCCTCATTCTCCCCCCCCCCAACAAAAAATGTGCCTATAGTGGCACAGCTCAGGTCCCATAATACATCATCTATCCAAAAATTAGAACTTCTATTTATCAAGTTGAATCTGATCATGTTACCTTCAGAGGTCGCTATGTACAAATAGTCACTCAGAACAATAGCCCGACTTCCTGAACATGCGTGCGCAATAAAGGCACCCACAGAGCCTCCTTATACTACTCACGGAGTTCGTGAAAACGGAAGGACGCACACCGAAAATATCTTCTGTTTTTCTACAAGACGCGGAAACATAAAGGTATTACATGGAAATCATGGGCATTTGCGATAACGAGCCGTTGTTTTATTTGATTTTGTTGAGGAAATAAATATAACGATTAATAGACAGTCTAAACAAAGATAATTGAAGTTATTTTGTATATGCTGAATATACTTCATCAATTAGTTACCTGTCATTGTTCATCATGATTAATAATTCTTTAGAGATATTATCAAACTTGTTATGATACTCTACCAGGGTAAAGGCAGAGTTAACAAAAAGTTATGTGTGGACAATAAATGTATGTAGGAAATATAGTCCGTGACATTGCATTTGTACTAACAACAATATATATTAGGTGACGTTCTTACATTTCGATTTGATCGATTCAGACAATAAATAAGCTTGTCTTCTTGTGTCTGTCTTCCCTTTGATGAAAGGAACCGTAGAGACTAAAGTTAATCATATAATATATACATATTCTGTTCGCATCGGTTGACTGTCAGATTTTGTTCCGATTTTGACTAGTAAAAACACGAAAGATACCGCAAACTTATGTATAGATAATAGTTATATCAAATAAATGTGTCTGCCTGTGATTATATACTTTCACTTTGCTGTTTGCTACCGGTGTGTGTCACCCCTGTATGAATTTTGAATGCACTTATATGAAATGAGAGAGTGAATGAATTTTACTCGGGTTCAGCGAAGGCAATATTCTGATATTTATTTAATACTCTAATTTACAGTTTCCTGATAGAATTATATTCCGTGTCATTCCCCTATCCATCTCGTTATCCATTACTCAGGCTCATTCTGTCCCAATCGATCTCAATTATCAGCTCGTCCTCTCCCGCTCGCCCTCTTCTGTTCGTCCTATCCTCTCCCTCGCGATTTCTCCATCTCGTCTTCTCCACCTCACCCTATGATCTCTCCAACTCACGCTATGATCTCTAAAACTCGCACCACGATCTCTCCAGCTACTACCGCGATCTCTCCAGCTTACCCCATGATCTCGCCAGTTCGCCCTAGGATCTCTCCAGCTCGCCGTATGATCAAACCAGTTCGCCCTACGATCTCTACAGCTTACCCCATGACCTTACCAGTTCGCCCTACGATATCTCCAGATCGCTCTGTCTATCTCACTTGTCCTCGATTACTGACGCTAGATCTCGGTTACTTTTTCTCATCAATGTTTAATAATTTGGTGTTCCATAAAACCAAACGCAAAGGAGGCGACATACCGGTTAGAACAAAAATATTATGTAACGTTATCTGAACCAAGCTGGTTACTAGAAGTTGTCTACATAAATCTGACCTTTTAAAAAAAGAAGAAGATAAAGGACTGAAAGCTATGTAAGAAATGCAGTTATACCATAACAAGGCACGTTTATATCATTTAGTATGGCATGTCAAACGTTGAAAAATTTAATCTTAGTTTCTTTTTTATATAGATGATTTTATCTTTCAATTGTATTGTTTAATCATGCGCATGTAGTATTTCATGCATGTAATTGGTTTGTCATTTATATGCAATATTTCCATAAAATGTAACAGATACTGCACTTGAATGCAATAATATGAAATCAAACGTAAAACATTTTGATTTATACGCTTCACTTCTTCACTTATACGCAATATTTTTCATTCATTTCCATCACAAGTCATTATATTTCAATACTTGTCATGCATATTAAATAAAACGTAATTGAATTGGTATATGTCATTTCCAAAGTTTTATTCATATGTTATTGTTTATATTTTAAAAGCAAATAATTTTCATCCATTCGGAAAACAAAGCCATTCTACTGCAAAATCGATTAAGCCTTTGGAATAAAATTAAATTAATTGGTCTCGCTGCCTGGAAGAGTGTCCACATGCGCGAATTGTATGTCTGCGTTGCACGAGTGACAAGCCAATTGTATGTCTGCGTTGTATTTGTGACAAGCCAAATAAGAATCGACGAAGAAGGTAACATTTCCATCTTGTATTTAAATTTTCCTTTTATTCGTAATGTTGTCAACATAACTTGCTATTCATTTCAAAGCAATTATGACAATGATATTCTTAACATTAGGTCAGGGTTGTGTAGGTTCATATAAGCTTGACAAATTGTTTTACATTGTTTAGATGAAGAAAGTAATGCACAAGATAAGAAGCTATTGGTTCCTGCGGCTGCGTGCATAATGTGGTAAAAAGCACCATTTATGACTTCTGCCCCCCCCCCCCCACATGCGTTTTTCGCAGTTAAAGCACAAAACGCTCATCGGTGCTTAAGTGTACTGTTATGATATATATATAGATATATATATATATATATATATATATATATATATATATATATATATATATATATATATGTATATAGAGATAAGTTGCGTCATGTAATTAATTTAGAATTTAAATTTATAATAACGTATTGTTCTTTCTTATATTCTTTTTTTGTACATCTGAACAGAGATTTTAACTCTATTTTAGCTGTAACAAATTATCACGGTACTCTAAAAACCAGACAGTTTCAGCCACAGGGCCTTTCTCAGCTTTTAATTTGGAGGACTCTTTTCTAACACATCGAAAAATCGAGAGAGAGAGAGAGAGAGAGAGAGAGAGAGAGAGAGAGAGAGAGAGAGAGACACACACACAGTGGCTGCGCGATGGGGGGACTGGGCGCTAGGCGAGAGGGGCGCCATCAGGATTTTTTTCTTATTCTCTTAGCTGTAACCGGGGCATAGATGGAGGGGGGGGGAGGAGGTTGGCAACTGATATAAAAGCTGTTCTCTGTGGCAAAGTAGGGGCTCCACTAAAGAACATTGCCCCCGGGTGCCTCGAACCCTCGTTCCGCCACTGCACACACACACACACACACACACACACACACACACACACACACACACACACACACACACACAGTTTCGCTATTGTTGTTTTAGGAATTTACCGCAAGAAACAAAAATCTTCTTTTTCTTAAAATGTTTATGCATCTATTTTTACAGAAGTTGGAAGGAAACTCGACATGTATTACCTGACTTCACATTTTCCTTACTCCAAATGAATTTATCCCAAATTCTGTCATTTCTGGAGTAGTTTAATAGCAATTTAAGAGAATGGAACAGCATATTTGTATCTAGTTATACATCACACTTTTATGAGAATCAAGGTCGAAATGAGACAATAGGATGCGTGAAGTCATTTTGTTTACTTGGCTTAGTTTTGACACCACACCAAAAGGACAAACAATACAGCTTTGCCTACACTCAGATACTTGGTACATTGCTGTAGAAAGTCGGATTAGTAAATATAGTAAATATTTATAGGGTTCGGGAGAAGGTAGTTTTTAATTTCCAATTATATTGCACAGAAATGGACTTTCCCCATATTTTGCCCCACAGAAAATCATACCCAACTATGATATGTAAAATGTTTTGTACCCTGCCTTTTGTTTTGCAGAATTTTTTTTAACCTATTTTTAAATTTGCAGAAAATCACCCCTAACCCAAATTACTCGCATACACCTTCCGCTATAAATACTTCTATTGACCACTCCCTAATATTACGTCACAGTATTGGAAGTTTGTCGACACAGAGGGAGCCGTTGTAACTCAGTCGGTAAAGTGTTGGACTCGTAATCCAAGGGTCGCTGGTCTGATACCGGCCCAAACCAGACAGGGTCAGCTGTCTTGGTGTGTCCTTGAGAATGCACTCTCCTCCCATTTCCTCGTGAGGACATAGTGCTGAAAAAAGTGCTAAAAAGCAACCTACCACCCGATCAACCAAATACTCTCGACAAAAAGCAAGCACACATTAGCTGTGGGGACTTCCCAGTGTACATGAGAACCGGTGACCCCTATTGTCAAAATGGGTCACACAACTGGACAATAAGGGCGAGTCGTTACTTCTACATGCAGGAATACAATAATAAATCATAATAATAGCTTCCTCTTGAATGGTGGATTTCCATCAACAGGTGCGGGCAAAATTAGAAGATAATAATGGTTTCTGTTGTAGTTAATTAGGTCTCACTTGGCAGTTTTTTGGTGAATTTTCATCGGACTAAGATAGATTGTAGAAAAAAATGAGAATAATTCTACATTAAAGATGCATATAAAAACTAACTAATGTTTTTTGCGGAAAGCATGCTTGTGAGATTTCAATTAGGGTATTCAGGTTAATTCTTTGTAAAGCTTCTTTTATAGTGTTAATTACCGGCAGTCAAAGGCTATTTTTAATTTTCTTTTAACAATATGTGTCAAAGAAACACTATGGGCCCTGTGCATGATTGAAGTTCACTGTCAATAAAACAAATTGGCATGCTTCTCATTACTCCTCAGCCATCTCAATTTTGAGATATTTGCATCTGTAGCAGGCATACAGAAACACGTAAACCAACTTGGCCGTTTATTTGAAGCCCAAGTTACGCATTTGATCTCCTGTGCTAGTCTAACTGTCAAAGATAGTCACCAAACAAACCAGTTCATTTTCAAACGTAATTCAAAATAAATGTAAACTAAATTGAAGATTTAGTTTCTGTGTGAACTTATAAACTCAAGGCTCATGCTTATTAGTCCCATGACCTCTACGTTAAAAATTCGGGAGAGGTCAAAATACGAAACTATCCAGAGAGACCTTAGCCGATTCGTAGGCCATTATTAAAGTATATGCTATCGAGGCGCAGGGAAACTGGTATTGTAGACCTATCCATGAAAGGTTTACAACAAATATATTCTTTGGGTTAAGAACTGATTTTGGAAAAGTCTACGTCGTACTCATGAGATTTTAATTCATCGAAAAATAAACTAGCTACGACTTAACTCTCGCTGTATTCGGACAGAATTTCGCAAGTTTAAAATTCTCACTCCGCTTGCTTGAATGAGTTGCTTCGACCATTTCTGATAGACTGTTGTCCACTCAGGATTTGAATTTATTAACTATGCTAATAACGCGTTTTCAATAAATTAGTTTCTACAGGAAACATATAGCTGAGAACCCAGAGGACGCAGGCCTGTCGTAAGAAGGACCAAACTCAAGCCATGTGTGAATGCCGGAGCTTTAGAGCTGAATGTTTCTGAAAAGATTATTATAGCTAACATTTTGAAAGAAGAAAATCTCTTACAGAAGAAGGCTTTTAGTAAAATAGCAGAGGGGCGGAGAAAGAAATCCGAGGCCGTATGGACAGTAAAATTAGCCGAACCAAGGGGCAAAATGGAGAAGATCGCGGATGTATGAAAGGATAGGAACGCTTCAAGAACTGGCTGCCAGAATTAATGCTGCTAAAAAGGACACTCCACGTGCATCAAAAGCACTGCAACAGCAGTTAAATATTTGGCGAGTTGCTTTGTTATACATTGCTAATCATAAAGTCGAGCACGTGCACTTTACTCTAAACTCGCTGCTAGGACCAAGACTACCAAAGAGAGTGTTTTAACTTTTAGTTTTCTCATTTTCTTTGAGAATATTATTCAAGTTCTTCTTTTTTAAAATAAGTTACTTGAATGGGCCGATTTACCTTGGTCTCTAAGGAGGAATGTAGCCACCCCGTTTGGTCAGAATTTTCCCCTTTTAAGACATCGTTAGAGAAAGCTAGATCGTCCTCTTCATTAGACTGTTTTTTTACATACGGGTATTTTTTTATTTTTTTTTTCTTGAAGTAAAGAGTGAAGTTTTTGGACTGTCACTCCAACGTTATCAAAAAAGTAAAGGTTTACTATAATAGCAGAATGGTGTACCCTGCTGGTACAATGTAAATAGTAAAGTGTACCCGATAATACTGGACTCTCTTTCGCAACCTGATGCAAGACAAAATTATGTTATAACAGGAGAATTGTGTACCCGCCTCTGACTGATTTAATTTAAAAAAAAAAAAAAAACTGTAGTGAACACGATAAAAAAACTATTTTTAGCGATGATATTTTATACCCTTTCCGCTTCTTGTGCATTCATATGGGGCGGGGGCGGCGGATCAGACTTGTGCAAGATTTCATTATTAACGTTAGCAGCTAAAATTATTTTACAGCCAGGGAACCAGCCTACTGGTGGTGGTGGGATAAAAAGAAAAGTACTAAATCTTTTGAGATGCGCCCATTGAGTATCGTCCAACCACCTGATCTCGTGAGGGTCCTTTAATAGTGCCCCATGTTTCTCGCGATCTAAATAGTAAAATCAGACAAAATGAGATTTAAACAGCTAATTTCATGTAATTTTAAAAAAAAACATCATAATGAAAATCTATATTTTCACTAATGCCTCATTTGTGTTATACATTTTGGCCTTGAATTTTCTATTATATGCTAAAGATAGCGCCGCCGATCACACGATGACTTTGTTTACATATCTTGAACAGGAAAACCAAATTTGGGAATTTATACAAGCGTGATAGCCAATGTAAATATCTGGTTTTAATCATGTAGGGTTCTTATACAACGTAAGAAAAATTTACACTCGAAATGTATATTCACTACGGACTTTTTCGTTTCAGTATTATTTCATAATGAACATATATTCTACATCAAAAGACATTGAATGTATTATAATAAAATGTGTATACATTCACCAGTGTCTATTTTTACATTTCTCTCTCCCTCTGTCTCTCTGTCTGTCTCTCTCTCAGTCTACTGAGTCATATATTTATATGGTAAAGAACAAGCAAGCCGTAATGTAAGTGCACAAACTGCATATAGAATTAAAGGAAAAAAAAAATATTTTTAAATTTGGGTTTTTTTTATTTCAAAAACATGGAGACGCTATAAACTAATAATATCCATACCTTGACTTAACTGGCACATACCTGTCATATGCCACATGACTTTTTAGTCAGCGTCACGAACCATGGAAATAAGTAAAATTACACACGCTCGGAAAAACGGTAATTCTGAACTAATGTACATGAATGCCAATTTTGTTTAACGATGATTAAATGAAGTAGATATAGTTGAACACTGTCTATGGTTTTTTAAATAGATTCTCACAATATTATAACGAACGCGTTAAAATTTACGTTAAGTGCACGAAAAGTGGTTGTTTGAGGCTAATAAATGTGTTCAGTTTTGTTCCATTATTAATTTCACAAACTTCAATCTATATACTATAGCTGAAAAAATATATTTACTTTTATTTTTATATCCTGTATTTAATTTCCTACTGACAAAATATCATATGTACTCTCGGTGCGAGGCTATGTTATTGGGTGCAGACCAGGGATTCCCCCTGTATAGCATCACGAGACTAAACAATATGCTGCGAGGCACCTGTTTTTTTAAGACTGAAAATATTTTCTCTAACTCTAATGATTGCAATCATGTGTGGTTTGTATGCCAAGCTAATGAAGAACTTATTTTTATTTTTTAATATATTAACATTAAGTTCTATGGGAAATTAATTAGTGGTCCAATCCCGGTATACCTCGAGAGAGCGTATATTGATGCTTTCACATTAATTTCTATGGTAACAAGAGACTATTTAATACTGTTGCAGACGAGATGAAATAATTTTAATGCACAGTAAGATATTCTCCTAGGAGTAAAGCAGTTTTGATCCGCTATTTTAGAGGAATGGATAAAGCAAATTATGTTTTGTGTAATGGGATCGTGCGGATCATCGAAAATCTTACCAAGTGAAAGTTTACAGTATAACGTTCTCTCTCTCTCTCTCTCTCTCTCTCATTGAAGTTAGGCATATCCACCGATCATAATATCATTGGTAAAGTACGCCAAATACTGTTGATGGCTTGTAGCTCAGCTTCCTAGACAAGCTTGTATGGTCATGCAACATTTATCACTTCTATTAACACCCATAACAACTAAATCGTGGTTGTAATTACCGGTTTTTCTTGATAAATTGACTATGCCAAGGTCTTGGATTATATACTGTACAGGCGAAGCTGGCGAGACATATCATTCGACAACATTTCCCGTTTGTTCATTTTTTGCACAGACTTTAAAATTTCCATCCAACTATAAACAAAAAAAAAAAAAAAAAATTTAAAAAAAAAAATAAAAATAATAATAATAATAATTAGATTGATTTCATAAACATGAAAATACAGTAAAAACTGTTTCATGTAATATTTCATTCGCCTTTTTCTTTCGTACTTTTCTAAAGTATCATTTGTATTTTTGTTATTTGGTTGCACTGGTCTTGGTACTCAGTCACCTCATAATAGCTCCTTATCGATCAGTACCTGACTTGATACAGACCCATGCATTCAGACCAATCATTTTATTTTTTTATTTTTTATAAATATGACGCAGTCACACAAAGTGGGTTTTATGTTACGTTTTTGTTTGAATGACCATGACAACGGTAAATAAGTACTTAACAACGATCTTTTTCGATTGAGATGTCCAGCACTATTAAATTTTCCAGGTCATAACTTATTTCAATTGGTTGTCAGTCAGACATTTCGTTATCATTGTAACATTTTCTGCGGCATCTGAAATATATTGGAGAAATGTTCACATAGTGAGAGAATTATAATTGGGGACAAATTTGAGTTCTCAGTTTACTGTATCTCATCATTTCTCATTTGAGTTGAAGATTTAGAATTACATGTCATTCATTATTTAAGTACATTCGAGACACGGTTGAATGATCATCTATCAATCTATCGGTTTGTCTGTCTTTTTATCGAGAGATATTTATCGAGGACGAGAAAGAACTCACTTACAGTGCACGAATTTGTATGCATAATATGGGCTCAGTAAATGTAACTTCGACAATGTTCACAAATTTTCAAGGCTTAATGAAGTAAGCTAACACAAATTTTAAAAAATGGGACACCCTTCACATGATACAGAAACAACATTTTAAAAACCGTATGTGCCTTATGTTATACGTGATTTCGGCAATATAAAAATCATCGTTACTACAAAATTCTCAAGGTTCTAGGTCGTTATGATGCAGATATTGACATTGGTGTGAAATTCAAAAGGTCTTGGATATTGAAACGTATTCGTCCTTTTCCACCGTCATCTTAATTTTTATTGTTTCTGCAGTTAAGCTCAAAGGTATTCCAATCGTTTTCGGCAGAAAAGCATTCAGACGTTCCAATTGCGTGCCGTAGTTATTTCTTGACGTTCTATGCTGTCCGATTTATTCGAATAAATCTTTACAAAATCTCAATGTGTATCGAAAAGTCTTGAACAACTTGTTTTACCAGTTTAAAGGGAATTACCTTACAACAACACTTGCTACGCTTTAATTCAGGCACCTTATGCAATTTTCTGATCCAATGTGTTCGTATTTCGGTTTGCATGGACAATCTTCCACTTCTTTATCCTAGATCCTTTTATAGTTGTGTCGAATTCCTCCGCCTACACACTGTTCAACTTGAATAGATAGCAAAAGTTGCTCGTTTGGAGTAAAAGTATTTTGAATAAAAGGAATGAAAACTATGAATACACGTACACGTATTTATCTTATATGTGCGATAATCATTAAAATTTTCCTGTACCTCAATGTTGTTAAATCTATCATTGAGGCATACAACCGAACGTTATACGGTGCAAGATTTACAATAAAATCGCTTTCAAACTGGTTGATACATTTAACTGGAAAAAGAGTAATCAAGCTAGCAGACAAGCAAACATATAACACAGTCTTAATAATGGTCATATATATATATATATATATATATATATATATATATATATATATATATATATATATATATATATATATATATATATATATATTACCTTTCTTCCCATGTTGGTGTGTTTACTTTGAATACAACGCATTTGCAAACGTTTATAAACATTTATAACAGATTTTAAGTGACCGGACTGGATTACCTCTGTCTTTTAACAAATTCTAACATTAAAAAAAAATCTACCTGTATAAATGTGTACTTTTCTTTTATTTTACAAATGATATTTGCGTAAACTTAACATCTTTAGGGTGACTGCATCTGTGTACGTTTCTTTCTTTCATAAACTGCTGATTTTTCACCAAATTTGTAGATTGGTGGCGGACTTGCCAGTTTTGTGAATTTTCTATTTAGGGGGCGCTCTACAGATAATACATGCTTCTGAGAGAGTGACAGGTGTCAGATGAAGTATTTTGCATTTGCAACATGCACAATGGAGAGAATGTTGGCATACCTCTATGTTACTTTCATGTACTGTGGCTGAAATTTCTTGACATATTGTACTTGTGGAAACTGGACATGATCTAACCACACAGCAGACAAAATGGCTGCTCCAAAGTACTCGAAAAATCAGCCTGAATTAGTCAAAAGTGCACTATTTTCAGCAGTTATTAAAATAGGGAAACGAATTTTGCCAGAGCAGACAATACCAGCCTCTGAAAGTACTATGAATGAATTACAAAATATCTAAAAAGTAAAAAAAGTTATCGGCTCTTTTTTTAAAAATTTACCTATGAAGTCCAGGAAGTGAAAATGACCAAGCGGAGCTAGCAGTTTTTTGAGAGGTGCCCATCTTATGTAAGACCAAGCTGTATACTCTATAACCCAAATTACACCCATCAATCATACACCAAAATAAAGGGAATTCAAAGTTCTTTTAACAATACCTAAGATATACAAGGTCTTTTTTAAATAGCCAGGTCAGCCAGTGAGGAAAACATGGCTAATTCTTTTTCTTTAAAAATCTAACCCATGCAAGGTACGAAACTGGAGAGTGCCACCTTATTTGTGAAATTTCCTTTTAATTTAGTTTTTTTTCTCCGCAGTTTCTACAAATGAGTATGAACTTATGTAGCATTTAAAGATAAATATGCTAAGCTGATTCAGCAAGGATTATATCTTCAGAAAATGTTAGTTTTGTGCGCAAGTTAGATAGAGAAGGTGGACCCGTTGTTTGCTGTAATAGATCAAAGGTATGCGGTTTTTAATTTTTATATCATAACCGTATACTTAGTCCAACAATGAATCTCTCAGATTAACATGCAAACTTCCATACATCGTAATTGCTCATTATCCTTGGAATTTGGTAACAAAAATAATTATTTCCATTTTTGTCTTCTGAAGACAACCGTGTAGTCCTTATGAATTTTCTTGGACCTATTTACGAATTTGCGTCTCATCATTTGCAATTTTCTTTATTGGATTAAATTGTAGACCCCTTCCTTCCTCTCTGTCTGTCTGGCACACACACACACACACACACACACACACACACACACACACACACACACAGACACACCTAATTGTTGGTACCTTTATGGGTATGCTTGGATCGCATGAGATTGACTTTGAACAGTTGTATTTACATCGTAAATAAATTTTAAGAATTTATGGGTTTTTTAAAAAAGAATTTGTGGATTTTTTGTCCCGTTTTTCAGTTAACCAACGTCTTCTCATCATACATATCGTCTATTACTGCTGCAACATAGTTATGCGATTGTTTAGAGTTTGGATGAAGTTTACAGAATATTGGATTTTAATTTCATACTTACAGGGGAAATATCATTAACAGACTCCTCGTTCAATTTATGCCGATGAATCCTCTCGAAATCTTCCCAGTCACATTTGAGATTGGGGCCAGCTGATGATCTCATAAGAACACATTCCTTCAAGCTGTAGGACCCATTGGGAAATCTGGGATAGTATCATAGTGCCATCTTAGGTTTAGGCTCCAGGTATTTGATTCGACATGTTGGGGGAGGCATCAAGTCGAAAAAGAAACCTTGAATGTAATTCGCCGTCATTGAGAACTATATTCGGAACTACTTTTGATCACGTGGGCTCAGATCCCAATTATTTTTCCAAAATAGTCCCTACATTTGTTGTCAGTAGTGAACTTGCCATTGTATCCAAATCCGAATAAATCATATGTTAATCTAAAGTATCTTCAAAGATGAACTCACGAATGAAGTTCTTGTCATAGGTTATCCGACATTTTTTGAGAGGCTGGACTTTAAACAAAACAACGTGCAGTGGGTCACAGATTTCACTTCCAGACCAGCAACAGTGCCTCATTACTCACTGAGTACCGTCGCCAGAGTACACACAAACAACCAAACCTTAATGCTCATACTCTAAAGAATAAACAATTTGCTTTAAATCAATACCAAGAATCCCTATATCTAACTCATGTATCACCACTAAAATGTGAGAGGAAAAAAAATGATCTAAAAATAGACTGGGTACTGACTTGAACGTAATAATTGTGCCCTGAGTCCACATGGCACAATAAGGCCGCGGAAGGAGACAAATTCACAATCGGAACATTGTCGGCCTTTTTTGTCGCAACACAGGTGGTGTACTTCGGCGAATCACCAAACCCATAAAATGTATGTCTATTCCTACCACTTCATCCGAGGTTATTTCTCGACTTGACGGAAATGTTTCGATCGGTTTTGATTGTTCCTAGAGCATTTGGAACATCGCTCAGCCATTTCCGTCAAATCGGGAAATAATTTTTTTTCTTTTTTTTTTTTTTACATGAAAAAGAACTGGTTACGAAATAAAAGGGTGTAACTCAACGTCTTTTTTGCATTCATGCAATTCTATTTCATGTATATATGTAAAATAATAAATAAATAATTTATTTCACATATGTGTAATTCTTTACTACAAATGTTAAAAGGATTTTCATACACGATTATGTAAGAAAGAATTTCACATTTGCGAAATACGGCCTTGTTATACATATATAAGAAATTCTTTTTCACATGTGTCAAATTCTTTCTCGCATATGTGAAATTCTGTTTTACAGAAGTACAATAAATAATTGATCTCATATATGTGAAAAACTTATAAATATGTGAAGTTCTTTTTCACATTGGTGAAATAAAGTAATTTTTTTTTACATATATAAAAAGGAATTTATAAAAAAAAGCATTTCAACGATTTTCACGTATGTGAAATAAAGGCTTATTTTGAATGTATTTTTTATATACGTATAATTCTTGTGTACATATGTAAAAAAAAATAATTTATTTCACAGATGTAAAAATGAATTTCTGTGTCGAATTCTTTTTCACCTATGCAAAATTATTTTTTTTTTACATATGTGAAAATTATTGATTTTACATAAGAGAAAAGCTATTTTACGTGTATAAAATTCTTGTTCACACATGTGAAATAAAGTCAAATTGTTTCACATATGTAAAATTATTTTTTTCATCTGTGAAAAATTTCGTATGCAAAAGAAAAGAATAAATGTTACAACCACTCGCAACTCAAATGTTAGAACACCATGTTAATGGTGTCTATTGGGCACATTGTGGTCTTTAAAAGAAACAAGGTTTGGTTTGAAATTTGTAAGGTATAATGGGATTAAATAATCCTCAGCTAAATAGTAACTGTGCCAGGTAAATACTTTTGAAAACCGGAGGTGGTGTACGCAGTGATCTCCCCAGAAATTTCGGATAGCATCGGGGTACGCGTTTTTGGGTCATAAAATGTTTTACAAAGCGCGCGTTAACGTCATAAAAGTGAAACAAATTAATATCAATGAAATAAAAAGTGCATATATTTACATAGTATTTTTTATTTACCTATGTTATAACAGTAACAACAATGCATATCTCATTTATTTCTTAATTTAAATAAATGATATTCGTCTTTTCTTCTTTTCACCATATAAACTGACTGCAACATCACAATTAAAGTCTTTTAAGGGTTGTCCTTCAGTACTGATTGTCATCAGGTAGTTCAGTAACCTCTGTGACAACCTGTTCCTTAAAACACTCTTAATTCTATTCATCGAGAAGAATGACCTTTCACAATCTGAAAAAATGGAACATAAATTTTTTTAATGGATGTACAAAAAAGAGACAAGTATACCTGAATCCTAATTAAATTAATTACCGAGGAAAAATTCTTCAGGAATCAAGACAGTGGTGTGTTTTACAATGATCATCACAGAATAAGATAATACATATTCCTTTCCATTAGGAACAATATATCAAAGTGTTTGCTATTTTTAAGCTAAAATATTGTTCAAATTTAAAACTGTTTTATTTACCTGCTGTTGAGGTAAAACTGGAAGATAAAGATTGTTCCGTTTATTACTTGGATAGACAGAAAAGAGAAATGAGAAATTAATAGGGCAGCACTCACGTCAGTTAGCAATATGGAAAACTTACCATCCGATCCAGCAATTTCCACCCAAGGGAATAACGTCTTCCATTCATTATTAAATCCCGTCCTTCGTTTCTTGATATCATTCTTTTTGGAAATCATGCTGGCGCTATCGGAATCAGAATCACTGCCACTATTCGTGACGCCAATTTCTGATTGTCGTAACCAGGCCAACATGGGGCTAGCCGGGCGCTGGGTAATTTTTCGTTTCTTGGAAGGTGGTGTGTTCATTTTTCATAATAATTTTGAATTTAATCGGTGTAACTGCTTTGGCTGTTAATGAAAACGACTGACATATATATATATATATATATATATATATATATATATATATATATATAACACTACCAGTAGACTCCATTGTTGCTGGCCAATCACGTGACTAGGTGCAGACGAAACCCTCACCAAAGGTCGCGCAGCGGCGGTCACGCAAGCCAGATACAAAGGATAATGGTGAAGTGAGTGAGCAATTATCCGGGATTATCTTAATAAAATACCCCAGAAGAGGTAAGAACAGGTGTAATTTGAGTGGGACTTTGAATTAGGTGACAGGATGTTTGTTTAACAGATTAATTTTATAAGGGTAGTGGGAAACATCAAAGCTTAGCGGCACAAGAGCATAGCGTAGCGGCAGGTTCTAAGCGTGGGGGGGTTATCGGAGTTTGAAACTATAGTGTATTGGGCCCGCTACGGTAAAAGGACATCGGGAGAACACTGGGTGTACGGTTCATAATAGTTGTCCTTAGCATTTTTCAAACAATTTTACATGAACATTACGTCAGCAATATAGTTTCCATATTCTGTGACTGTATATTTCAGTACACCGTCCATGTTGTACAACTGCGTGTATTATGTTCATTTAGCATACACCATAGGCTTGCAAGTGTTTACCATGGTGTGCATAAAGGTGGTGTGATAAGACTTGGACGATCATGATGGTGTTTACGGTTTTGTTTCAAAATTCTTTCGTTTCGTATGAACAGGATTCAGGGACTGAGGACACATGTAATAGAGGCATTTTAGTATGTTGGATCTTAACAAATTTTACCATTAGTAAGTTTCAGTCCCCACAAATCTATTTGTTTGTTTTACAAATAACTTGTTTAAACTGCATTTATTGTACATATATTAACACACTGGCACACAGAGTTGATTTGATTTTATTTGACTTGACTTCAGTTGATAATGTAATCCGTGTGTGTTCACAGACACATCGAGGATAGATAATATGACGCCCCCCCCCCACTTCCTGCATACATCCTCCATTTCGCATTCTGAGGTACGACTTTAAAAGAGAAAATATAATTGTTTAAGATTCGTAAATCACTACGTACCAACAGTGCCAATTATGCCACTATTTTCTATCATGTGGCCGAGCCTCACTGTAAAAATGGCTTATCTGCACTGCGTACCGACTATCGAGTAACAGGTTTCTGAGGATGACTTATTTATGAGGATGTATGTTAAATGTATGTATTGAAGCAATCCAGAAGTTGTATCATTTTATAACTCTATATGTAGGGACTACAGTCAATAATCTGTCAAAATCTATGGAATGCGGTGTGGTTAAGGCGATGTACTTGTGAACAGAAAAGTGCAGGTTCGATTCCCACTATCGGATCAGCCTGAATCGGATACCGTGGGTTTGTCCATGCGCAAAACCATTTATCCCAGCCCCCCCCCCCCCCAACCCCCCACCCCGATCTGGAAATCTGCTAGTATCCTCGATGGGGCTGTAAAACCCTGATAGTCACCTTTACAGTTTTCGGACTATTCTGTAGAGGTCAGGAATTCTGCAGCAGGAGTTGAATTCTTAGGTCCGTAGCCAACACCATCGTGATGTAGTCCAAAACTCTTACAGAAAAAGGTCCCTGCCAAAGTAGCACAAAAGCAATGAAAGAAAGACGAGTCGGAAGTTACAGAAACCTTGGATACTATGAAGCAGAATATAGTTGACGTAGAAGACAGGAAATTACGATCCGAGTGATGTAGAAGACAGGAAATGACGTTTGGCCAATTTCTATACTTTCGTAGAAAGACTGGCAAAATGTATACATCATACGAACAACCTATCCAAGAGGAAACTTTTAAAATCATGAAAATGATATGCTGCGAGGCTTGTTTTTGAGAAAAATTTCCTTGTAGGTGCCCACTATAAAAATACAACCCGGTGAGATATCCCCATTTACATCCAGTAGCACCTATGTGGTGACAGCAATAAAATGAAAATTGTGTTAGTTGATGCCTACTATTGCGTACGATCTACCCATATGTACTCTTATTCTGAAAAATTACATTATTTTTTTTCTCGTAATTATTTTCAGTCAATCAATGACCTTCATTCTTTTAAATACTGTTTTTAATACACCGCCACACATAGACTACACCGCCACACATAGGCTAGTTTTAAAGCTCATAAATAATTAAGTGTCTGTGATCAAATAGCGTACTGATGTTGTCATTGGCGACGGTGGCAACTTAGTGGTAATCGTAAAGTAGTGTTCCGCGGAACACTTGCTTTTTGTCTTCAAAATTTGAGGAAAATATTTAAACAAAATGATATGCTATGCAACATAAACTAATGAAAACACTACAAGTTATATGGTGCAAAAACTAGTTTTACAGTGCAAGAACAGAACTATCGAGCTTTTGTAGGATTTTGAAAATGGAAGACCAGGACCACATTTCTCCAACAAGAGTACCATGAATGGCACATCATACGCCCACCTCATGTTTAATAGTATTCTGTGTAGTTAATTGAAATTTGTCTGCAAGAACCATTTTTCTTCTTTCAGTTAGCTTCTTCCTTACCCTAAGTGCAGGCCATCCATAAAGTTTGGTCCAGGTCTGTGATGTAGAACTAATGTTTTTATGGAAACCATTTTTCTTCTATCAATCAGTGACCTTGACTTTTGACCTCTTGACCCCAAAATTAATTGCCTTCTTCCTTACCCCAAGTGCAAGCCATCCACAAAGTTAGGCAGTCGTAACGTCCTTGACTATTTCTGCGAGATTAAAATATGCTCAGATGTATAACAGTAATTTACAGAAAAATCATACATTTTGTTCGCTGGAAATGTTTTGCAAAAAGAAACCGCAGTCTATTCGGACCACTACTGCTATTTCTACGATTGGATTGACCGAGAAGTTGCAAATGAAAAAAAAAAAAGTTTTATGGATTCGCAACTCCTCTGTCAATCCTTGTTTCGTAAATAATCGAGATGGTCTGAATGGCAGCTATCGTCATATATTCGAGGTATGATCCGTATAACTGACCTCGAAGTTGCAAATAAAAGTTAGGTTGAGATTTGTGATGTAGAGTTAATGCTATTGTGTGGAAGACAGTTTTATTCTTTCAGTAATAGTGACCTTAACCTTTGACCTTTTGATTCCAAAGTCAATAAGGTTCTTCCTTACCCAGGTGCAATCTATCCACAAAGTTTGGTAACTGAAGATGATAGAGAACTCAAGTTATTGTGCTGAAACCATTTTCTTCTTTCAGTCACAGTGACCTTGACCCAAAAATCAATAGGGTTCATCCTTACCCCAAGTGCAAGCTATCCACAAAATTTAGTAACTGTAGAACTCGAGTTGTTGTGCAGAAAAAAAGTTGGTACAGAGAGATGGACAACACAACATAATATGCTCTGCCTTATGATGGATAAATAAAAACTGAGAGTCCAGTATACAGAAAACAAGACAAATTTCAAATATTGAGGTTACTGGGCCAGAAACTGGACTTATGAAAGCAGGGACTCTCACTTCTGTGAGCTCTAAACTAGATGAACTAAAAACTAGCAACACGAAAACTTTTTTTAGGTATCATTGTTCAAAGACCAAACATTCCAAAGTACATGTAGGCTACATCTGAATACCAGGTAATTATGTGGCTTTCTGAAGCCAGTTGCCGTATTCACTATAAGGAAAACACTTGGGAGTCTGAAAGAATCTGTTTAGCTGATGGACGAAACATGGCTTATCTGCTAAAGAAGCAACCTTTCTTAACAGAAACAACTGTTGACACTGGGCAGGGTCAGCACTGTTTCTTAATATGTGCAATATTTTGAGAAAATTGTTCAAAAAGAAAGCTTTCCTGTTAGGTATAAAAAATGCTGTGGCTGAATCTTTTGAAGAAGAAGAATCTTTTATTAGTTCTACTAGTCACAGACCAGAAGAGCTTGTGTGATGGCCTATTGTTCGTTAGCACAAATTTGTTATCACTACTCCTAACCACAGGGAGGATTGCAATGAAACTTTACACACACACACATTCATCCCAAGATCTAAGTGGTTCTAAATATACAGGGTGCTCTCAGGCATCCAATATGGCCACCAAGGTGGTCATCTTGAAAATCTTGTTATCATTACTACTCCTAAATAGATGGTCATATCAACATAGGCTTATCACTAAGAGACTGATTATGATATCTAGTTTTTCCTTTATGAAAATGGTGCCAGACTGATATCCAATATGGATGCCAAGGTAGCCATCTTGAAAATCTTTTAATAACTACTCCTCCTGAATGGATAGTCATATCGACATGAAGTTTTCAATTCTTCTTATGATGTCTAGTAGTTGTTAAGTAAGAATGGTGGTATCTTACATCCAATATGGCACCAAAGTGGACATCTTGAAAATGTTGTTATCGCTACCGAGTACTACATCCAAAAGTTGGTCCTAAATGAAAAGGGAAGAATACCCTCCAATTTCATAACTATAGTATCTATCTTGAAAATCATGATATGACTACTTCGCTTTATTTGCTAGCCATGGAGACATGGGTTTTTACTAAAAGACTTAGGATATGTAGTGCAAATGGTGCAAATCTGACCACCAACATATCCACATGTTTGTGACAAGAGTTTTGAAAACCAGACCCGACTTTGGGGTCAAGTCAAAAGTCACTGATTGTTTTTTTTTTGTACTTCACTGAGCTTATGAACACAGTGATGTGTACATATATAAGTAAATTTTGATCAGACTTTGTATTTAGTTGCATTCCAAGGAACAAGTTGATAGTCACCACTCTGACATTGATTTTAAGGTCAAAGGTCTTGACCCAGGGTTTTTGGGTATACTGGTTTGTGAGCATGATAACACAAACAAGCATGAATGGATTTTTTTTTACCAAACCCAGTTTGTGGATATATTAGAAGAATACCTTGAATGAGATGTAAAATAACCTCATTTTCACCCACCTACCCCAATTATGAAATACAGATTTAACCAAACTTAACTTGTGAATATATCTTGACATTGCGTCAGACAAGTTCAGTGATTTTCAGGTCCATGGTCAAAGGCCATGACAAAGAATTTGTTACCGCACTTAATATATCTTGTGGACATGTTAACTTAGACATTAAGAAAATAGTTTTGTTACCAAATTTGGTGTGCTGAGGTTTCACAAGAATATCAGATATGGTTTCAGTACTGAGCAGTTAAAAGGAATAAAAGGACATAAGAAATGGACTTATCTTGGATTCCTGGAAATTCTATTCAACCAGTTGAGTGTTGGTCCCTTCAAGGATCTCATCTTTAAACAGAATTAGTGGTGGACACTGGACAGAATCAGTAGTGTTTCTGATGCAATCAAATTGTTTAAATGAATGTATGTATTAGGGTTTAACAGCACATCAGCACAATAGTGGCTATATGGTGCCAATTAAGTAAAGTTTTAAAAATGCAAAAAAAACTTTAAGAAAGATCAACCCTTCCAAAAAAAATGTAAACATGAAGTGATAAAAGATAAAAGGTAAAGATGTTAAAATTCTGTAAAAAGTATAAAATATAAAAAACAGAGGTGAAAAATATAACATCCTTAAAATGTAGAGTCAACATTTTTTATATAAACTGTATTTCCTCAAAACGTCCAAGATTTTCTCTTGTGGTACTGGTGGTCAAGTTTCTTAATTCACTTCTCATAAAAAACTTGTCTCACAGGGTGAAAGTCGATACACTCAACAAGAATGTTTTCCTCTGTTAGTAGACACAAGTAGGGTATGCACTCTGGTCAAAATTCATCCTTCAGGAGATATGTACGAGTCAAGTATGCACGTCCCACATGCGACTGGCACAACATCACCTCATCTCTGTGATTTATTCTATACGAGGGATGCCACTCTCCAGTGATGGGTTTGATGTTCCAAAGCTTGTATGTGGAGTTTTCATTCCTCATATTTGCCAAGGATAAAGAACATGCTGATTTCTCAAGACAGGTTTCACTGTACTTGCATGTTCAAAATGAAAGTAGAAGATTGGGTTTTTTGTATAATTGTATAATACTGAACAATGCATTTTAAAACAAGACTACAGTGAGCCAGTGTTTTGTGAAGTTTGTTGAAAGATTGTGTGGAACACAAGTTATCATACAGAATTTTTGTTTATAGTCACTTTCACCTTGAACAAGAACATGATACATGAAACAGATAGTCACTTTCACCTTGACCAAGAACATGATAAATGAAACAGATAGTCACTTTCACCTTCACCAAGAACATGATAAATGAAACAGTCGCTTTCACCTTGACCAAGAACATGATAAATGAAACAGATAGTCACTTTCACCTTTACCAAGAACATGATAAATGAAACAGATAGTCACTTTCACCTTGACCAAGAACATGATAAATGAAACAGATAGTCACTTTCACCTTTACCAAGAACATGATAAATGAAACAGATAGTCACTTTCACCTTCACCAAGAACATGATAAATGAAACAGTCGCTTTCACCTTGACCAAGAACATGATAAATGAAACAGATAGTCACTTTCACCTTCACCAAGAACATGATAAATGAAACAGTCGCTTTCACCTTTACCAAGAACATGATAAATGAAACAGATAGTCACTTTCACCTTCACCAAGAACATGATAAATGAAACAGACGCTTTTACCTTGACCAAGAACATGATAAATGAAACAGATAGTCACTTTCACCTTTACCAAGAACATGATAAATGAAACAGATAGTCACTTTCACCTTGACCAAGAACATGATAAATGAAACAGAACCTGAACTGCATATAAATTTGCACAACTTGTGAGAAACTCTTTTCAGACAGATGAACAAAATTTGAAGATTTCAATACAACAGAAATTCATTTTGTGTTATTCTTCTTTTAACTGCATGTCATACAGTGTATTGGTCTTGAACCAGGTTTGAATGAACAAAACCAACGAACAGACTAATAAATAGAATAGAATGAAAGCTAAATGGTCTATCCAGCAAGTTAGTAGAGGCAAAAATATGGATTAGGCAAAGTAAAATAGGTGACATAAAATTAAAGAATTCCCATATGTTGACTAACCTGAATTCCATCAAAATGTTGATCATGATAAACAACAAAGTTCAGATATATTTAAATATTTATTTTCTGTCTCCAGACTGTTACGGGAGAAAACGTACACTTAAAATCTTCAATATACATGTAGTAATGTGAACACATGATCAAATGATTTAAACTGTTAAGGGAGAAAATGTACACTTAAAAACTTTAATATAGTAATGTGAACACATGATCAAATGATTTAAAAAGCTGACAAACAGAAAATAATGGCACATAACACTTAAAAATATATCTGTCCCTCTCTGTGACTAACTGTCATAAATGTACACTTAAAATCTGTTGTACAGCAAACTGAACACATTATCAAATGACTTTAAAAGCTGACAAACAGAAAATAATGGCACTTCAAAATATCTGTCTCTGTCTCTCTCTGTGACTAATTGCCAATAAACATCTCCACATCTGTACTTTCATCCAAAAACAAAAGAGAAAACAGACATGTACATGCTAAAAAAGATGATTTTAAAAGGCAGATACTGAAACTCCAAAGTTTAAGATCACAATATGTCAACTTAAAGAAACAATAAAAATAAAACCAGTTTTAAGCTTATATTTACATTTGAAGAAACATTGGTTTACACTGGTTTGGGGTGATCAACATGTAAATATATGTACTGTAACATTGGTTTGGGGTGGTCAACATGCAAATACATGTATTGTAACATTGGTTTGGAGTGGTCAACATGTAAATACATATATTGTAATATTGGTTTGGGGTGGTCAACATGTAAATACATTTACTGTAATATTGGTTTCGGGTGGTCAACATGCAAATACATGTATTGCAACATTGGTATGGGGTGGTCAACATGTAAATACATGTATTGTAATATTGGTTTGGGGTGGTCAATATGCAAATACATGTATTGTAACATTGGTTTGGGGTGGTCAACATGCAAATACATGTATTGTAACGCAGGTTTGGGGTGGTCAATATGCAAATACATGTATTTTAAGTGAGGAAATGGGTGCAACAAACCCAGTCCTTAAATCATACAATTCTGATTGTAGATTATCAAAATACAATGCAAGTGCCTATGTTTGTTCAAAATATAATTTGATTTTATAAAACAACTTATATTGTCATATTGCATAACACGAGTACTGCAACTGGCATATGATACAGCCATCTTGTTACATTTCCCTAGCCATTATTTGACCTTTGAGTCAGGGACTTGACTATCATGTATATGACACATTTTGTCAAGTTATAATTCAGGGACTTGACTATTGTGTATATGTCACATTGTCAAGTTATGAGTCCGGGACTTGACTATCATGTATATGACACATTGTCAAGTTATGAGTCAGGGACTTGACTATCATGTATATGACACATTGTCAAGTTATGAGTCAGGGACTTAACTATCATGTATATGACACATTCTCAAGTTATGAGTCAGGGACTTGACTATCATGTATATGACACATTGTCAAGTTATGAGGTATATCTATATCAAGTTTGATAAAAATATTTTCCGATGTTTCAGACCAGACATAAAAAAGGGTCACAAAGAAACCGGTCATAATGTTACATTTTACCTTGCTTTGCTGTTCATTGAACTCTTGTACAGGACATAACTACGGTATGCAACACATTGCATGAGATCAGGTAAAGTTTCATCAAAATATCTGTTGTAGTTAAAAGTTCCATTCAAGATGAGGAAATAGTTTGAAGATCATGACCTTTAAGCAAGGGATCTGTCTATGGTAAAGTTTCATCCAAATCTTTTCAAGGCTCGCACAAAGGTATGGGCTGGATAAGTAATTGTTAAAGGACTGATGAATAAAAAGACAAGCAGACAATACATCTGATTTAAGATGGGCATATAAAAAACAATGTCATCCTAATGCTACAGCATGTAATTGTTCCTACTATTACTGACTATGCAACAACTTCCTGCTGTAAAGACCAAGTAAATGTCCATTTGGAATACACACGAAAATAAATGTTTATAAGAACCCAAGAATTCATTAAGAAAATTTAACAATATGTGCCTTTCACATGGTGGTCAGTACAAAGATAATTCTGTTCAGGAGTATCTAAATACATGGGGATATATTGATTATTATCACAATGCTTTAAACTCGGGGACATAAAGTCATTTGATTATAAAACAAAACTTAATCATTATGAAAATAATAATAAAGGTAATACAAAATAAAATCTATATATTCTTCAACTTAAAATGAATCATTTTATCTCCAGATCAACTGCAGATATATGGACACAAACTCAAATGCAAGTGCTTTCTTTTCCACAACCATCTTGGACACTTGCATTATCATTCCCAAATGACACATCTTTTCAATAAACTACCTTTCATAAGAAGGCAAGTCATAATATGACCACAGTAAAGTCTGGGATTAGACATCTAGCTTTATCTTGAAATGCAAAATCAACAACAAAAAATTAAAATAAATGACATTAATAGGAACTGTTGATTTAAAGGTCCTTTATTGTCATAAAACTAGTCTTTTATTAATAATCAATATTTTCTATCCAATTTCAAATCAACATTAATAGATAATACTCTGGTTTACTTACCCAAATAAGCTGTACCAACAGCTTTAATTATGTCAGAAACTAAATCTGCATAGGAATCAGACTACACTAAATAAAATGACATAGTGTCAATAAATTTTCATTTAGAGAAAGTTAGTCATTGTGACTGATTTCTCAACCACAATGTTAAATAGTCCTTTTGACTAAGATAACTTAAGCTGCTATTACTAAGAACAATATCATGCTAACTTAGGATTCCTTACAAGACTATTACAAATATGGAAGCTTTGACAAAAACTTGTCTTGAATGTCATTATTTAGGGGATATAAAATTACACGAATCCTGAATAAAAACATGATTAACTCAAAACTTTCCAGTACATAAAATAGACACCAATCTTTCAAGAGAGAAAAGAATGATGATCAAACTTTACACATGTTCTCTGATGTTATAAAATATAAAGGTATCAGGTTTAAATAAAAAAATGGAATAGTTTGACAAAGTAGAGGTTGCAGACAAAGTGGAGGTTGCAAAGTGGATGTTGCAGACAAAGTGGAGGTTGCAATGTCCATTATGGAAGAGTAACAAAAATAAAACTACATCATATATTAACTATTTGTCACAACAATGACTTCATTCACCTTGATACAAATGTGACATGTGGGGAAAAAATCTCATTTGAATTAAACATAGGTTATGTGGAACCAGGTGTCTCACATGCAACCATATGCTTGTCAGTAAAAGTATTGTTTCTGATTTTCAAAATACTTTACACAAAACTTTAACATAGTTGATAACTATACCAACAGAAAAGTGACTACTGTATCTCACCATGTTTTTTGCAGGCGAGATAAAAATTGCCTTAATACACAGTCTCTACACATGTATAGAAGCACTAGTTTCTTGAACACTTGAATGGGAAACAATTTCTCTTGTAATCTGACTTGATATACCCTCCCAGCTGAATCTGTGTGGGGTCATAAGGTCAAAATGATGACATTATTATAACAGTTCATGGTATGATTTGACTAATGGTTCTTTATTTTCTTCTGAATCACAAGAGCTGTCAGAGTATGGCATATCTCAATTATTCAAAAACTGACAGACTGACAAAGGACAATTGCATTGTTTAAGATTTTATGGTCTTCAATTATCAATATTTGTAACATAAAAGAGAAACAGGAAGCATAATAACTTTACAAATTTTCATCATGTGGTACACTGATGCTGATGTTGGGGCGACTTCATAAGCTCTTCCTATTCTTTGAATAGCTGGGCTAATAAAACATACTGTAAACATATGTCCTGTTATCTCAATCAGCACATGGTCATTTTTTTTACAGTGGTCATTAAGTTCTTGATAAAAACAGGTGTAAATCATTTCATTTCTTTATGTTTGTGATGTTCCTTATTTACATTTACTATGGACTCCACTAGTTTTGTTTTTGTTATTGCAAACTTATCTGCTGTGACCTCTAATTTGTTTCATGCAAGTATAGTGACACTGAATTATGTCATTGTGTATTTTTTTTTGTAAGGTTCCCATCACTAAACCCTACCACATACCTAATCATATAAACCACATTTAATAGGATATAATGGTACTGTGGCTATTATTGTCTGCATGAAAGCTTATTGCATTTTAATGGCAATATTATAGCAGATTCAATCAAAATTAAGCAAATATTTACAATATGATAAACTACACTGACATTAATGAGAAGAAGAAAAAAAAAAAGCCATATATTCCTTGACCAGCAAGGCAAGTCTATTTAAGGATATATTACCAGGTGCATATATAACATAATCAAATCATGTAATACACATGACATACAATAATTCAGTATCTTCTTTAAAACTATCTTATCTCACATCTTAAAAAAATAATAATAATATTCATATTCTAGATAAAATTTAGAACTAAAGCCATGGGAATGCTGGTTTTAACTACGCATGCAGTAGAATATGGTCTTTTCAAGGGAGTTTACTCTCAAACAGCTGTCCAAGTTTTAACACAATTAAATCCTTTGACACAAGCATTTATTAGCATTTGTGAGGATTTTTCTTCCACTAAGCATTTAAGTACATACATCTCCCAGATTTCTGGTTGCCATGAAATGCCTGTCTTAATCTTGTGTCAAAGATGCAAATGAAGCTGTTGATTGAACCTTGTCTGAAGTCACTACTGTATTTAACATAATACTTGCAGTGTGCTTAAACAATTTATACAAGTTTATAGTACCACTGATCACATTTTCAATTAAATTGCCTAATTGATCTGTTTTGTATAGAAACAAGAAACTATAATATACATAGTTTGATTATTTAATGGCTTTTTGACTTTGTGGATAGAATTCTTCTCTGGCAAAAGCTGTGAAAACATCTCCTGATGGTAACATACCAAATGCTATTCAGAGTTTATACAAGAATGCCAAGTCATGTGCAAGACAAGAGTCATGCTTGCTGAAACGTTTTCAATTCTAATCTTGGTGTATGCCAAGGTCAAAATCTTTCACGCATTTTATTCTCAATTTTCTTGAATCATTTTGTCAAACTTATTTGTCATGCATATAACGGTATAACTGATATTAGTGATATAGATCATATTTTATTACATAATTCAGATGTTGAAGTATATTATAAACTGTACTTGTTACATTATGCTCATGATACATTAATATATGCTCATGATACATTAATATATGCCCAATCTGTTCCCGAACTGCAAGTATCTTTTACTGCAATGTATTTGTATTGCCAAATGTGGAAACTTAATGCAAATGCAGTAAAGACAAGGCACTAGTTTTTTTTCTGAGTCATGAAGGAATGAAGTCTTAAAGTTGACATACAGCATACAATGGTGTCAAAGCTTGAACCTGTAACTGATTGTCAGTATTTAGGTCTTACTTTTTCAAGCAAAGGTAACTTCAAAAAGCAAAAGTCAATCTTGTTCAGCAGTTTGTTTAAAGAAGAGATGGACAGCTAAGTTTAACTATATAGATCTTCAGCATCTATCTGATACAATGATTTTGGTAAAATGGTTGTCTTTTTACAGAGAATTGTTTGTGTAAGAAAGATACAATTTCACACATTCTCCACATCTTGTAGCAGTTGCACAGTAGAGATATGTTTCATTTCAGATGGCTCATCTTGTTATAGATATTGCTAATGATTGTGGACTAATGGAATTATGGGATATTCTCAACAATTGTGGACTAATGGAATTATGGGATATTGTTAATGATTGTGGACTAATGGAATTATGGGATATTATTAACGATTGTGGACTAATGGAATTATGGGATCAACAATATGTAGATAGCAATTTAAATATATCAATGAAGGTCACCCAAACTATATCTGTGTGTATAAATTACAAAACTTTAAAAATAAATTTAGTTTGTACAAACATTTAATTATACCCCCTCCCCCTTCCAACTTGGTAACACAATTTTATCATCAGTTTCATTGTTACAGTAGTAGTCACAAACTTCCAACAGAAGTTGGTAGATTTTTCACCATTTATAGACACTCTGCCCTCTCTGTGATAAACTGTTTGTGTACAAAAGTGCAGTATAATATGGTTAGTTAGTTTCACTATATTTACAGTTTCAAGACGGAAAGAGCAAAAGTTTTACCCATGGATCTGCCCAGTAAACCAAATACTATTAACTTTGAAACCTTCATGAGCAATACATACTTTTGTACTGATTAGAGTTACAAAATTGTGGAAATCTGTATTGTCAAGCTTTAAATGATGTTACCTTATAACAGTCTGTCCACACTGTACATAGTTCATTGTTGACACTTGTATACATTCATTAGTACTAAGATCTTAGTCAAATAAATGTCTCAAACAAAGAAAACGAATGTTACATTCATTTCTGAGTCTGATTTAACAGATAAAGTTCAGTGGTAACAAGACATTAAACATACCGTATATACTCATTTATAAGTCGGATCCAACTACAAACTGGATTGACCCAGATCTACCATCGCAAAATGCACCAGCAGATCTGGGTCTATGCAGTTTGCTAGGAGTAATCAGTAGAACAAACAATATAGACCCTGATCTGCAGCACATTTGGCAATGGCAGATTAGGGTCTATGCTCTTTGCAGTTGGACCCAACTTATAAGCAAGTATATATGGCACATAGTTCAAAGGTCCAAGAAGATCAGGATGTTCTGGATGGTTTTAGCAGCTGCTTCTCTTCCTAGAGACATTCTGAGATTAAACAATGTGCGCTTTGCAAGATATATTTTTTTGTGAGTTTCGGGCATAAAGACAGGTGTGCTCTTATTATGGCATGTTTGTGTATTATGCCATAAAGACAGGCGTGTTCTTATTATGGAATGTTTGTGTATTATGTCAAATACAGTATAGTGTCTGCATAAAAGGTATGTCATTTTTTATTTATTTATAAGATTTTAATAGGATGATTCTCCATGTCAGAGCTGAGATAGCAGAAGAATATAATAAATTGGCCTTTTTTAATGCTGGACTCAATCGAGGACATGAAGCATTTAGAACTGTATCTTCAGATCTAATTTCTGACCCCTAGGGTCACTACAAATTATAAGAATATAATATTTCATAACATGAGTGCATGATGCATATTTATGAGTACTGTCATTATTCCAATTATTTGAAAATGACTTTCAAGTGAGATAATGTAAAAGAGATCAATTAAAATCTTGTATATTCAGAAGTTATGCTAAACCCACATTTTCAATGGAAATGGTCGATGTACTTTAAGTACCATATATACTTGCTTATAAGTTGAGTTGAACTGCAGACAACATAGACCCTGATCTGCCATCGCATAATGCACCAGCAGATCAGAGTCTGTGCAGTTTGTAGCAAACTTGATTTATAAGTGAGTTTATATGGTACATAAATCTTAAATACCTGAACATTGATAATTTACACTTAAAAATGTTGTGTCCAATCTGGTTTTATTTGTGTTATTGCTGACAATCTAGATGTCTAGTATTCTGAATGAAATCCATGTCCTGATGAGTATAGTGGATGGACATTCTGTTGTGTCAGCAATCTGGATAATGAATCTTGTACTGAATTGGCAAGTGGTAAAATCAGTATCTCCCTTCCTCAACTCTCTCTTGGACATGTCCACAGGTGAATGTAACACTTTGAATACTGCTCTCCAATAGTACCACTACACACACATCTGTACTGTACAAAGTTGTCTCTTACTGCTTGTACCTCAAGACTAGCAAGGGTACCTCCAGCTACAGAGCATGCTGCAAACATCACAATCTCAGTCTGAAAGAGAATAATTTTAGTACAGAATATAATTCTGTAATTCATAATTATTCAACATCATTAATTGTTATAAATTCAACAAATGCATGCTAACAAATACTGCATTACTATGTCACTACTGAACATGAAATCACTGAGGTTCTGACAATTTTCTAAATGCTGTCACACATCGGAGTTTTGCTAGGATTTGGGTGGGGAGTAGAGGGGAGAGGGGTGTTGGCATGATCATATTAAAATTTTCACCAACTATTTAGTTGTACGTACTTATAATCATTTTAGATCAGCGCATCTGGTGTGAATTGTTTTCTCTCTAGAATGTAAAACTTCTGGCACATGATACTAAAGTGGTTTAGAATTAGTGCAATCAACATGAAAGAGACACATGTATTGATATGCTGTAAGAAAATAATGCATTGCTCACAATTACATTTTGTAATATTTGAGAAACGTCTTTTTTTTTAGTTTTTTAAATAAATTTGTAACAACAACTATTTTGACCCCTCTTTGGGTCTCATTAGTTGATGGCAAAAGATCGACAAGCATGACCCATGTAAGATTTTATATCTTCTCTCTAATGATGTCAAGCATTTCCCATAAATATATATACCTTCTCTCTAATGATGTCAAGGCATTTCCCATAAACTGGTACTTGTTGGAAAAGAATAGGCACTCCCTGACTATAAGGCCCTTCATTATAACATGGTTCCTGTTATAAGTCAACAGAGATGCTGCCAGGATTTTATCTAATGGGGGAAGCTCCCCCCTTGTCACCAAAATAAGGGGGAGTAGAAAAAAAGGAGGAAACGGCCATAGTTCAATATTTACTCAACACTTAAATATCTGTCTATGTTTTTTCCTGCTCCACTCTGTTAGAGCTCTAATGCAATGAAAAGCCTCAAAAGATGTATCCTCTAGTTGTATAAGTATATTAATCTGTTGGTTGTTTCTGAGCTTAATCTGTTCCTTATCTGTGTATGCATATTGTTCTGTGCTGAGAATCCCCTTTCACAGTCTGCTGTCCGAAGAATCTTATGCATAGCTAGCTTTGCCAGCTTGAACAAGTTCAGAAACTGTTATTTATGGTTGTTATGTGCAATTTTCCACAGCTCATAGGTATTGTCTCTTGGAAATCTCTGCTCCAACATAAGATTTTTCTCTAAGATGAGCTCTGCCAAAGTTTCACTTTCTTGAATCGGTGCTTTGCTGACTACTATGCCAGATTTCTCATCTGTTCCATAATGCTGTATTAGGGTTTTAAGTCCATCAATGCCATAGTGTGCTTGTTCAGACAGAGGTATTTTGTTCAAATAAATATCCATACTTTTTAATTTCTTTTTAGATTCTTATTTATTCAATTTATCTTAACCCTTTAGAGTGCTATATAGTTTTGTCGCACAAGATCCCTCAGGGCTGAAATGTTTGAGAAAAAAAGAAATGAAAATTGCACTCTACTTTTAAATTGCCTGTATTTTAATTAGGCTTGGTATTTTTTGCCCTTTTCTACATTTAATTTGAAAATACCGCTGAATAGGGGGTTGGCCCTCATGCCATCTGTTTTTGTCCATAGAGCATGTACATTGGACTCGTATTCAACAACATTTTGGGTTCAAAATCACTGGTATTTTTAGTAACACTTTTCCAGCTACGATAATCTGATATACTTCAAAAGTTTAAAAATCATTGTCATCGTCGGTATTATCAGCCAGTATTTGCTGAATGAAATCATCATCTGAAGATGAACCATGTTGGGAGTCAGCCATTTTGAGTTTTCTAGGTAGCCCGTTTTTTAAACAAGCATATTTAAAACTTCCTTGATGAATATAAGGTTAAAACTATGACAGAATGTTTGTTCCAGGGCCCAATGTACCATTCATGTCAAGCCAAAGTACCCAGACGTGCAAACAGTTGCCCACCTGAAAAAAACCCATATGTCCCGACAAGTGCTATGAGACCTCTACTGGTGGCATGACTTATGTTGCGAGAAACACTTTCAGGGTTAACAGTTAAATAAAAATTGTATACTGTGCAGAGTACATTTTTATAAGTGCAACTTTAAACTCATTTGCAGGAGTTCTCGTGCACTGCTGCTCTCCAAGTGCGCAAATTCATACAAATTTTGTGCAATTCGTGCACTCACATCATCTCTGAGGCAAGTATGGTCATGGATCACATTTCATATAAAGTCATCTCTCTATAAGGCAGTATACTTTATGACTTCCATGGTCAGCATTATAATGAGGGAGTACTGTATCATGTACTTTGTTATAAGGTGGTCTCCCTATAATGCAGTATACTTGATGGCTTCCATGGTCAGCATTATAATGAGGGAGTAATGTATCATGTACTTCATTATAAGGTGGTCTCACTATAAGGCAGTATACTTTATGGCTCCCATGGACAGTGTTATAATGAGGGAGTAATGTATCATGTACATTATAAGGTGGTCTCACAATAAGATAGAAAACTATGGCTCCCATGCACAGTGTTGTAATGAGAGAGTACTATATAATGTACTTCATTATAAGGTGGTCTCACTACAAGGCAGTATACTCTATGGCTTCCATGGACAGCATTATAATGAGGGAGTACTGTATCTGCCATATTTGTAAAATTGTTGTTTGAGTGAAAAACTTGTATTGATCCTAGACAATTTACTTTTTCAGTAAAAAAAATTGAAAATAGTTTTTGTAAATGGTTTTAATAGAAAGTAAATACTATTAAAAATCCCAATAATATTAAAATTAAACGAAGAATAATATTTATGAATTTTTCATCCAGGGATTTACTTCATGAGCTGATAGATTTTCACAGAAAATTTAAATTTTTTTGTACAGTTTAAATGATTGATTTGAAGGTTCTAATGTAGTAAGCACATATAACAATATCATGGAAATGTTAATTAATATCACGCTGTGGGGAAACAGAATATTTTAGTAATAATAAAATTAATGCAAGTTCATGTTGTAAGTCATAAATTATAGCTAACCAGTGCATGTTTTACATTAACTAGAACATGAAATTGAAACATTGACCAAAAGAGTATTAAGAGCCCTTGAATATGGACTATTTCAGAATCAAAATCTGACTTATATTTTTTATTGAAAGGATAAATGCTAACTGGAGTTCAAAATATCTCAACTCATTGAGACTGTGACCTTGTACAACAAAGCAGACAACACTGCAACCAGCATACGTGTCTGCAATATGCTTACACAAGAATGATTATATTTATCTGTGTATCGTTGTCTTCACGAGATTTAATAATTATTGTAAACGTTTCTAAAGTTGTTTCAGAAATCTACATAGTGCTAAATGAGCTTCCGAGTACTGGTCAATCTGATTGAAAATTCCCACTGAAAAATTGGACAATAATGTAAAAGTTGGTTATTGTTTGAGGACTGATACCCATCTAAAACTGTGTTTGCATAGAAATTATTTTTAATATTTCACAAATGCCTAAGATCATGGAATTTGTTTGTAAGTGTAGCACACAAGCAACTTCGTTTATCTTCAATATCAGATTATTATGGAATATAATCACATTGCTAACATGTATTATTCTATTTATTATATACTTAAGGAGAAGCATTTAGTCACACTGCTCTATTTCATAGTGAAGACCCAATAGTTTGTATTTTGTCCACATTATGCAAACAAATACAAGTTGTACAAATGTAAATAGTACAAATGTATGAATAAACCATGAAAGTGTGCACAATGTCATATGATAAAGTTTTGTCACTGATGCATACATTGTGCATAATTAAAGACCCACCCACATTTGAAGTAGTTCTCAACAAAACAAAGCTCTTACTCTCTCTCTCTCTTTGTCTCTCTCTCTCTCTCTCTTGATATGTCAGCCATCATGTCACTGATATTTCACTAGTAAATAAATATATATATATATATATATATATATATATATATATATATATATATATACACACACACACATATAAATTTTCCAGTAAATTGGCCTCATGTATGTAATAAAAATAATTTATTCATCATGGATGTCTGTCAAGAGAGGACAACTCATCTTGCATCAAAGTTGTACACTGTTATTGTATGGCTCCCTTTACAGACAGCAAACCATCTTATAAGAATATTTTTGCATTTCAGAAAGGTGAACTTGAATGAGTGACTCAATACGTACTGTATATTCTCACTTATAAGCTAAGTCCAACAACAAACCACACAGACCCAGATCTGCCAATGCATAATGTTCCAGCAGATCTGGGTCTATGTAGTTTGTTAGGAGTAATCAGTAGAACAAACAACATAGTCCCTGATCTACCAGCACATTATGCATTGGCAGATCAGGGTCTATGTTGTTTGATTTGACTTAGAAGCAAGTATATATGGTAGCTAGATGGCATGGTCAATTATATGTATAAAGGCCACCCTGGGGACTGTCCAAAATTGGCTTGTATGTAGAGGGTTGCCTTAAACAGGCAACCCTAGAGATCAAGGACTGGATGAGAGCAAATGTAAGGAATGGAAAGCTGAAGTATTATTTAGAATTATGAGCAAGGAAAATAGAATTAAATAAACTATAAACACTTATCATTTAAGCCATAAAACTGCATGTACCTGTACCAATCTGACCATTATATACAGAAACCAAAATCTATTTTTGTGATCTTCTACAGGGTCCACTGACTATGTCAAGTAGGTGACTGCTATACACATGACATTTACAGTGACCACTGGCTACATCAAGCAGGTGACTGCTATATACATGACATTTACAGTGACCACTGACTACATCGAGCAGCCAACTGCTATATACATGACATTTACAGTGACCACTGACTACATCAAGCAGGTGACTGCTATATACATGACATTTACAGTGACCACTGACTACATCGAGCAGCCAACTGCTATATACATGACATTTACAGTGACCACTGACTACATCAAGCAGGTGACTGCTATATACATGACATTTACAGTGACCACTGACTACATCAAGCAGCCAACTGCTATATATAGGGCATTTACAGTGACCACTGGCTACATCAGGCAGGTGACTTCTATATATATGACATATATAGTGACCACTGACTACATCAAGCAGGTGACTGCTATATACATGACATTTACAGTGACCACTGACTACATCAAGCCACCAACTGCTATATACATGACATTTATAGTGACCACTGACTACATCTAGTAGGTGACTGCTATATACATGATATTTATAGTGACCACTGACTACATCAAACAGCCAACTGTTATATACATGACATTTATAGTGACCACTGACTCATCTAGTAGGTGACTGCTATATACATGACATTTATAGTGACCACTGACTACATCAAGCAGGTGACTGCAATATACATGACATTTACAAAGCAACTAGTGATTGAAGTGAATGAATCTGATCTAGATGACCTTTAGTTTTAGGTGAATGCTAATACAAGTTGTACAGTATTGTGTTTATGACCTTTATACTGATGTGACTACTAATACAAGTTTGATAGTATGTGTTCATAACCTTTATACTGAGGTGACTACAAATACAAGTTTGACAGTATTGTGTTCCTGACCTTTATTTTGAGGTGACTACCAATACAAGTTTGACAGTATTGTGTTCATGACCAGTTAAAATACTGACTTCAAACACAGAACCTTTAGTTAATATATATTTTCATACATCACTCAACTTATATAAGCCTCACATTGCTTCAAATAAATATTTAAATGATCACAGATTTTTATGAACAAGTTCTTTTTGAGTTACAATAATTCAAAGTTCACAATATAATTACAAAAAATATTTCTTATCTTTTTTGAAAGATTGTATATTGATATTTTACATTCAAAACAAGGTAAAAATGAGATACCATAAATCCTAATATTCTGAAGAAAAAACATTCTTACAATTTGCTATGTTCATACAATTTGTTATGTTGATAAAATGTTATCATATGATTTGTCATGATTATACAACTTATTTATGTTCTTACAATTTATGTTCATACAATTTGTTATGTTCTTACAATTTGTTATATTGATAAAATGTTCATATGATTTGTTATGTTTATACAACTTGTTTATGTTCTTACAATTTATGTTCATACAATTTGTTATATTCTTACAATTTGTTATGTTGATAAAATGTTATCATATGATTTGTGATGTTTATACAACTTGTTTATGTTCTTACAATTTATGTTCATACAATTTGTTATATTCTTACAATTTGTTATGTTGATAAAATGTTATCATATGATTTGTGATGTTTATACAACTTGTTTATGTTCTTACAATTTATGTTCATACAATTTGTTATATTCTTACAATTTGTTATATTGATAAAATGTTATCATATGATTTGTGATGTTTATACAACTTGTTTATGTTCTTACAATTTATGTTCATACAATTTGTTATGTTCTTACAATTTGTTATATTGATAAAATGTTCATATGATTTGTTATGTTTATACAACTTGTTTATGTTCTTACAATTTATGTTCATACAATTTGTTATATTCTTACAATTTGTTATATTGATAAAATGTTATCATATGATTTGTGATGTTTATACAACTTGTTTATGTTCTTACAATTTATGTTCATATATATGTTATGTTCTTACAATTTGTTATATTGATAAAATGTTCATATGATTTGTTATGTTCATACAACTTGTTTATGTTCTTACAATTTATGTTCATACAATTTGTTATATTCTTACAATTTGTTATTTTGATGAAATGTTAAGTTCATATGATTTGTTATATTTATACAACTTATGTTCTTGCAATTTACATTCATAATTTCTTACATTCATACAATTCAGTATGTTTATACAACTTATGTTCTTTCAATGTTATGTTCATACAATGTTATGTTCATAGAATTTGTTATGTTCTTACAATTTGTTACATTTATACAATGTTATGTTCTTACAATTTGTTATGCTTTTACAATTTGCTATGTTCATTAAATATGTTTTTACAATTTGTTTTGTTCTTATAATTTGTTCATAGAATTTGTTATGTTCATACAATATTATGTTCATAGAATTTTTTATGTTCATATGTTCTTACAATTTGTTATGTTCATAAAATTTATGTTCTTACAATTTGTTATGTTGATACAAATTTTACAAATGAATGATCCATGATGAGCATATTGCAATATGTACTTTAACAAGAATAACACAGATAATAATTCCATGACTTTAATCTCCTTGCTAAATTTATAAAAACTGTATGTGTGTAGAAATTTTCTTATTTGAAGACAAATATTACCTCAAGTGACACAGTGCTTGGTTGCCAGGAAATCACAATGCTGGATACACTAGATGCTAGAGCCATCTTAGTGACATTTCTATAACTACACATAGATAAGTTCCCCACTCCTGATGGACCCTGTAAAACCATGATGATAGTTATTAATACCAAGTAACACTCACATTAATCTGTGTCATAACATTATGCTCATATGCATCTACTACTGTGGCATAACATGTTCATATGTATCTACTCTTCTGTAAAACCATAATGGTTATTAATACCAAATAACACTGATATGTATCTACTACTGTGTCATAACATCATGCTCATACGTATCTACTATTGTGGCATAACATTATACTCATATGTATCTACTACTGAGTCATAACATCATGCTCATATTTATCTACTACTGTGTCATAACATCATGCTCATATGTATCTACTACTGTGTCATACCATCATGCTGATATGTATCTACTACTGTGGCATAACATCATGCTGATATGTATCTACTACTGTGGCATAATAACATTATATAGCAAAGTAACAGAGTAATACTAAGTTTAACCAGTGATGTGATACACAGAATCTCTTGTCTATGCTCATTACACATCAAATTCAAGAAATTCATTGAATCTCTTATCCATGTTCATTACACATCAATTCCAAGAAATTCATTGAATCTCTTGTCCATGTTCATTACACATCAAATCCAAGAAATTCATTGAGAAAAAGAAACTATGTATCACTTTCTGTAAGAAATGTAAACTTATTCAACATGTTTCATACACTTCTTATATAATAAAAACACATGTAATGTTCTCTGTTTATTTGCATAAATTAAATAAAATTCCACTAATCTTTGTATTTAATACCAGGAATATTAATCTTTGTATTTAATACCAGGAATATTAATCTTTGTATTTAATGTCCAGAATATGACTCTTTGTATTTAATGCCCAGAATATTAATCTTTGTATTTAATGCCCAGAATATTAATCTTTGTATTTAATGCCCAGAATATTAATCTTTGTATTTAATACCAGGAATATTAATCTTTGTATTTAATGTCCAGAATATGACTCTTTGTATTTAATGCCCAGAATATTAATCTTTGTATTTAATGCCTAGAATATTAATCTTTGTATTTAATGCCCAGAATATTAATCTTTGTATTTAAGGCATAAAGTTTGTTAGTTATTATTATAGAAAAACTACACTTGGTAACAGAGAATGAATACTCTGCCACAAGAATGGAGGGATTGAAAACCAACCAAGCCAAAAATCTTCACATTTTGATGAAATACGAACGATATATATGCATACAATAGCAGCAGTTTCTTTGGTATAGATTTCCTTAGATTTCTGACAGAGAAGAAGAATTACCTGTGGCCCTGGCATTTTACTTATGTTGAGTAGCTGAGCTTGGATTTCTGTGTCCATATGAGACAACAAATGTGTTACATTTTGATATACTGTATCTATCCTTTCATTTGTGAATGGAATCTGCCTGGTTACATCATACAGCTCACTCTGCAGCGAAGTTATGTTTGAGATAGTGATATTTTCTAGCCATGATAGCTGAAACAGATACACAGAATTTATAAAAATTTATAAAGATTTATGAAAGTTCAAATGAAACATGACCATCCCCCCCCAAAAAAATTGTGTGTTTCTATGTATGTGGTGGTGGTGGTGGTGGAAAACTAATTCTAAACATGTAATATTTACCTGTTATTATTACATTGCTTTCGCTTTTCCTGGTGCTGGTCCCAGTCCAAGGTGCATTCCCTCCTCCAATATGTGAAGGACTACCCCCTTGGACTCTAGGTGAGCACCCCAGCTTGAATCTGAGGCATCGATAGAGAGAAAAGAGTGTGATGATTAGTAATTGGCAGCCTAGAACAAATATAAATATTGTCTCAGTCTGAGGTGTTAGTCACTTCCACCATTTTGGAATATCACCTTCTTTGACTTAGATCATGACTCAAAAGGAAATCAGAGTGGTAAGGGAGGGGATTTTTGTAATAATAACAGCTAAATATTACATAAATAAAATTAGTTTTACCCCCCTCCCCCTAAAATTTAATACCAATAATACATGACCTGTTATAATTACATTGCAGACTTTTCCAGTCCGGTGGGAGGCTGATGGTCATATGACTAGCTGTCAGAGTGAACATACCATCTATTAGCAGTAGGATGCTCTACTGCATACTGGAGGATGGCTTGACAACTTGCTGGGCTGACACAATCAGGCCTAATGCATCTATGCCTTCACTCTTGTTCAATGTCGAATGAAGGTAGAATAAAGAGAAGGTGGAGACTGCCTGAATGTGACTATCATATCATCCAGATAAGAATGATTTCTTTGTGACTTAAAAGCCATAACCTCACAGACTTTGATTCTCATCAAGGAAAGATCTCACTCAGTGAGAGACTGAAAAGCCTTTTTTATAGTCAAAATAATCCACCTAGAGATGGTGGCTGTCAAAATATCAGAGCTACCTTTGAGAGGGAAAAAAGGTGTTTTCAACCATTTCTTTTCCCTTATGATTCAGTCCAGTAGAAACATAAGATTCTAACTGGCAAAGGAACCTATCTTGATCATCCCTAGCACAGATGCAACTGAGATGACAGATTTCAACTGGTTCAAGATCTACCAAATGTAGCTAAATCTTGGCCAGAAAGTCCAGCTGGCAAAGAAGGAAGATGGAATCATAGTTGCCATTGAATTGTAGGCAACCCTTTTCCATAGATAAGGCCTTAATTTCACTCCTCTCTTGCTGATGATATAGAGATGAGGAGGATCATCTTTAATGTAATGTTCTGGAAGAAAGCCTCTCTCAAGGGTTCATTAAGTTGTTTAGATAACAACCAAAGAACACATGAAAGGTTCTACCTAGGCATTAAAGTGCAAGAGATTGGCCTTTGAACCTCAAAGTATATGATCAATTCTGAAAGATGAGGGTCCGACACTGTGGTGGAGCCCATCGAGAACTTAAGGGTATTGGAGAGAGCTACTATACAGACCTTAATGGTGGAGACTGAGCGGTCTTTTTCTTCAAAAAGAAAGATAAGTCAATTTTCCACTGTGGTCAAAGGGAGGCAGATTGGATCAATGTGTTGCCTACTGGACCAATTACAGAATACTCTCCACTTGGCATGATAAACACTGGAGATCAATTGCCTTCTGGTCTGGGTGATGCAGTCTGCAACCCTGCTTAAAAACTGATCTTGATGGATAGATTGTTTGATATGAGCCAAGCATGAAGATGGAGAATCTGTGGATTGTTGTCCAGGAATGACCCTCTGTGCTTTGACAGTAGATCCCTCCTCAGAAGTAACTCCCTGGGGATGTCTACCAAAAGGTCGAGGTTGGAGTCACAGGGAGTCATCAAGATGAATTGTGATGATGAAGTCCTGACTCTGTCAAGAACTTGAGGGATCATTCTGAAAGGTAAAAAAAGCATTGGTTTAGTGTTGATTCCACTTCAGACTGAAGGCATCCACTGCCCATGTACTCTGGCCTGGAAATGGAGAGATATAAAGAGGTAGCTTGTTCTTCAGCCTTGTTGCAAACAAGTCTACCATTGCCCGCCCACCCCCCTCATACAGTTGAAAAAGTATCTGCCACCAACTGGTACAGATACCACTCTGTTAGGACTGACCATCTTTGTCTGGACAGACTGTCTGCCAGGATATTTCTCTTGCCTGGAATGTGGCAGACTCTGAGAATGATCCCCTCTGAAGCTGTCCATCTATGGAGGTTCCAAACATTCAAGCACAGAGAAGTGGAGTGCCAGCATGATGTCTCAGGTATGCCATGACCTATGTGTTGCCTGTGGCAACCGTAACACAGTGATGTCTTATGAGATTGATTCACCCTTGTAGTGCTAGGAAAACAGCCCACATTTCTATGTTGTTGATATGAAGAGAAGATGCATCCTGAGACCACAAGTCCTGAAAGACTACCCCTTGGGCTCTAGGAGAGAACCCCAGCCCGAATTTGAGGTGTTTGTATATAAGAAAGAGTGAGGTTTGGGGCATATATTGGAACTCTGGGAGCAAAACCTGTCCTGATTTGGTGAAATCTGGTGATGACAAAATTTGGATCTATAAGGAATCCAAGCTGAAAAGGGGCCATGCAAGGTGTCCAGTTTGCAAGCAGTAGAAACTGGGGAGGCCTCATATGAAGCCTTCCTAGAGGAAAAAGATCTGTTGCTGTGTTCAGGGTCCCCAGGACAGAAAGGCAGAGGTTGCAGACAATGAAGTCTTTTCAAAAACACTCTTGTTATGAGGGACAGTATTTGTGTGATCCTGTTGGGGAACATGAACTGTCCCTTGATTTGTTAGAAAATTCATCCCCACGTAAGTGGAATTCTGAAGATTCAGATCTGACCTCTCCTGGTTGGGAATAAATCCATTCCTGAGTGAGGCAGATGTCTCCATGTTGAAATGCTCTTCCTGAATAAATTTGTTTCATGGAGAAAGATGGAAAATTAGTTGACATTTTTCACCTTTCTTTAAAACAACAGAATCCTGGACTTTTGAGTATTTATTACCCTCTCTACTGCCCCCCCCCCCCACACTTGAGATGGGTGCATACCTTAGGGATTCCAATTTGGTCTGGAGAAACCAAATGTTGGTCATTGATAGAGGTGGAGTGTCCTGGAAGCAAAGCCAGTAATCCTTTTGTTTTGCAGAGAGGACCCATGCATTGTCTGTAGGGTCCAACCAGGTCTCAGAGAAAAGGTGTAGTCTGGCACCTACCAGGATGTTGCGGAAATTGGCAGGAGAAGGTGCAACTAGTGCCAACTGCCTCCATCCACAGAGAGGATGGAGGAGTCCATAGGCTTCCTACCCTGCCCCTTATGGTTGCCCCATTTTATGAAAGAAGGAAGTGAAGGTGTTTTAAATGGGGTCTGGGAGTTTTGCTGGGATCCTGCTTAAAATGTTTTTTTTTGTTTTTTTTTTTGGAGGGGGGGGGGTACAGATAGACATCTAAGACCGGGGATGCTTCTTAGCTGGTTTAGCCATGCCTGTAACTGCAGCCAACATCCAGTGTTCTTAATCCCTGAGATCCTGGTAGGTCACTGAAAGGATTAAGCTGCTGAATACAGTCTTCACATCAAGTGGAGCTGCAGTCATTGCTGTGTTCCAGCAAAACCTTTGAGTTATCTAATGTATCATCACTATGGAGGTGGAGAAGTTCTGCCAAAAATGCCAATGACATTGAAAGTGAGTGCCTTGCTGTCTTGGCAACAGCCTCCAAAAGTAAGGCAGCCACTGACAGTGACTCCTCCCTCAAATGGTTGAAGGAGGCCACAACAAAGACATTGGCATATAAATCTATGGTAACCAGGGTTCAAGCTTTAAGCTCCATAGCTTCAAGTGACTGTTCTGGGGATGTGAGTCCAGGTCTCTGTCAATATCCCCATATGGGATGCTCCTGAATCAAGGTCTGGAGACTTGAGTGGCCAAGCGGGTGAGTGCACCTTGTAACCTGATGCTGAAACAAAGGGCCATAACACAGGAGAAGGGAATGCTGTCTGGATGCCTCTTGATCTTATGGTTACTTCTGCACTATGGCCATTACCACAGGTAATTGGGGAAGCAGCAGAAGATCAGATTTATTTTCAGCCCCTGAAAGCTGCTCCAAACAGGAAAGGATTTTGGTGTCCAAAGAGCTGGAATACTTCAGACACAGATCTTGGGGAAGGAAGTTACATACCTTATATAATGTCCATTCTTCTTCATCTTACGTCACCTGACCAATAGATTGGGATGGAAATAAAGATACTAATATGGAGAGATCATTGTCCAATCTCTGCTGACATAGCAAGACAGATCTATCCCTTTCCTCCCCTCTCCTTGGAGAAGGGGACTAGTGATCCCTCTCCTTGTATGAGGAGAGGATGTGGCAGCCCCCCTGGTTTTCTTTTGATAATGAAGCTGGAAGAAGAGATGGGGAAGATTTATGGCCTGCCTGGTCCACTGACCAATGGGGCCATGGGAAACTCATCCATGGTGCCATGAGGGAAAAAGAAGACATTCCAGACTCAAGCCCCTTAGGCAAGGGTATGACCTGGTCCCTTTCCCTAGAGGGTGCAGGTTGCTCCTTAGTCCAATCCTTGACAAGTGGTAGGTTAAGCCTAGTGACTGGTAATCTTCTGACCAGTGACAGGTACAAAATGACTTGTGATCAGAACCAGATGCCTGGATGGGTGACTGGTGACCCCCCCTCGCCCATGACTGATATTCATCATCACTCTGCCCAGTGCCTGGACACAGTGCCAGGTGACCGATATTTGTTTCCTTCCCAGAGACCAGTGACTGGCACCTGGACCAGGTGATTGGAGCCCAGTGCCAACACCCAGCGTCTGGTGACCAGTGACTGGTCAGGCGACAGAGGCCTGCTCAAGTAATCCCTATACAGGGAACTCAGTTTGTCAGACAATCTAGATCTGCTTCACTTAGGCACAAGTCTACAGAGTGAGTTAAAGAGGACAGTGCTTTCCTTGCACCAGAATGGTGTGACTCACTAGAGGTGCTGGTGACTTCCTCAAACTGGTATGTGCCATTGATCCCACTGGGGATTGTAGGGGGTTCATCACAGAAGGAGGAGGAGGCTCCCTTCTTACTGCCACTATAGGAGCAGCAGCTCTCTGCCAGATCCCAAACTTCATTCATCCACAAGCCATAAAAAGGACATCTGTCCATGCGAGTGCAATTAATACATGCCAAGCAAGGGGTGTGAGTGTACCAAGAAGTCTTCTTATGGTGACATTTGTCAACTTGTAGCATGCTGAAAAGCTGAAAGAACAAGAGTCCCTTGAAGGGACTGACATTCTCCTGGGCAAAAAGAATTTCTAGGAATTTAAGATAAGACCATTTCATCCTCTTAACTGTTGAGTGTTGAAACCATCTCGGATATTCTTCAGTGACAACAAAATTTTCAAATTAGCTGCTGTGGTGCATGTATTGGATGTCAGCTTCGCACCATTTTCATTTACGGCAAAGCAGACATCATTAGAAGTATTTTGGTGAAAACCCCATGACATAATGATCATCCATTCAGGGGGAGTAATGACAAGATTTTTAAGACAGTCGTTGTGGCAGCCATATTTGGTGTACAAATGGCACCATTTTTATTTAGGACCAACAAGGTATCATAAGAAGCCTATTGGTGAAAACCCCGTCTTGATATAGCCATCCATTTGGGAGGAGTAGAGATACAGTAAAGCCCTGCTTTAGCATGCTTCGTTATAGCACGAATTCAGATATAACACAATCGTGGCATTTCATATATTTTTTTGTACATGAAAAAATAATTATTTTTTTCAAAGTACGAAAAATAATATGTAAAATAATAATTATCATTTTGAGGTAGAGATCGTGTATGAATTTGGATATAACACGATCATGGCGTGGCTCCCAAAATTTACAATAATTTCACAAATTTCTTAAAGTACTGCAAAAGTGTTAATCTTATTATTTTTGAATCATGAACAATAAAGCCAGTAAGTCTTCTTTGTGTTTTTATTCCATGCATTCTGTGTACAATTCTTGTTCAAAAGAAAGAAGATTCTCATCGGAATTTATAAATCAATTAATTTAAGTAATTGCTAATCATCAAAGTCAATTTCGCTGCAAAAGGTTATTCAAATTATGGGGCAATGATTTAACAAAATATTTTTAAAAAAACAAACAAAAAAACGCCAACACGCGCATGTGGCTTTGCGGTGTTATCAGACAATCGTCACGCAATCAACTGACCAGTGAATAATATCATGCATTCCCTATACAAATGACCACGTTGTTCCTTAACAATTATTCTTGCTGTAGTCATTCAAAGAAATAGGTGTCAGAATGTTAATTAGTGGGTATTTACAATGGATAACGGGATACAGAAACGTAAAGCCATTACTGTTAAAGAGAAGCTTGAAGCCCTGGGCAGGATTAAGTCCGGAGTTAAACTCACAAGTCAAGCAAACAATGTGGTGGAGTGAAAACGTTTCTTACCAGAATTTATAAATCAATTAATCTACCTACCTTTTTAAGAGAAGACAATAGACTATCAATGCCTGCTCAATCAACTGTCATACACACCCACTGAATCAAGTTTATGGTCCGAATTGTCAGGAGCAGTTTTGGTATTTGCCACAGAAATTAAACCCCTCCTCCCCCCCCCCTCTTAACCCTTTTTATTTTCTAGCTTCAGATAACTCACATGTACACAGAAAACTGTCCTGTCAGTGATTGGAACAGAACCATTTAAGTTGTAGGGGTGGTGTGATTGGCTAATATAATAAAACATTATACTCCCTGCTTTCGCTTTGCAGTGAAGCAAAGTCATAGTTATGAACAAAAGTTTAAATGAATATTGGGTTTATTTTATTTATTTTTTCCTCTGTACGTTAAAGAATGACTTGACTGTTTTTATGGAACTCACTGTGTACCCATACAATCGAACGGTTTACTCCTAAGCTGGGTTCAGGCAGTTTAGCATGTATACACACACCTGCAGAATTTTCATCGCAAGTACATTACGAGGTCAATACAGTACATTTGACCTCCTGTATGAATTTTCAGCTCAAGTAAAATGTACTTTTCAAGCCTAATACAGGTTTCATTTTAGAAACTCCCAATGTCTGAATCATGCAGTTTATTGTGTCAGAAATCAGACCCTTTGGACATGTCAAACAAATATGAATGTTGCGAGAAAAAAAAACTTTGTCATAAGTTTGTGTGAATGTATTAGCAAAAAATTAAATATTATGATTCGACTGGAACTATCAAACAGTTTTTTAAAATATAAATTATGCTTCTTTGTGCACATTTTTTTATGGAATTACTATTATGGATACAACCAGATTCAACCGGTGAGTAAATGTACTCTTAACTATTTAAGCTTAAGTTGGCGATTTCGTATTAATAAAAATAAATATTAAATATGTAATGACTGTTTTAAGTAGTTCTTGTTTAATATGGAACGAGTTTATAACTGCATCAATGAAGTCCGTAGTATTGCCACACCACCCTGATTTAAGATGGTAACTGTGCCAATGAAGCACATTGTTTTGCGCCCACAATTTTACCCCCCCCCCCCTTATTTTTTTGGTGCATGCATCATTTTCTTCAGCTAAATGACTTGGTTTTGTCTAGGTTGGTTATAGCATGGTTTGGGACATAGCACAATCTCGTTTTGTGGACCCCTACCATCGTGCTATAGCAGGGCTTTACTGTATCAATATTTTCAAGATGGCTGCTGTGGTGGCCATATTGGACATCAGATTGGCACCATTTTCATTTAAGACCAACTAGACATCATAACAAGTCTTTTAGTGAAAACCTCATGTTGATATGGCTATGCATTCAGAAGGAGTATCAATAACAAGATTTTCAAGATGACCACTGTGTGGTGGCCATATTGGATGTCAGATTGGCACTATTTTCATCTAAGACCAACTGAACATCATAAGAAGTCTTCTGGTGAAAACCACATGTCAGAATGATTTTCTGTTCAGGTAAAGTTGTGATAACAAGCTTTTAAGATGTCTGCCATGGTGGCAATACTGGATGACAGATCAGCACCATTTTTATTTAGGACGAGCTAAACATCTAAAGAAGTCTTCAAGTGAAAACCCCATGTTGGTATGACCATCCATGTAGGAGGAGTAGCAATAAAAAAGATTTTCAAGATTGCTATTGTGGTGGCCGAATTGGACATCAGATCAGTACCATTTTTTTTTTCATTTAAGACAAACAAGACATCATAAGAAGTCTTAGTGAAAACCCCATGTTGATATGATCATCCATTTAGCAGAAATGTGTTATATGCATTGAGTCGAGGGAAAAGAAGGACAATATTCCAAATGACAGAAGTGACTAACCACCAGACTTGAATTGTTTTTTTGTTCCAGGATTACAATTACTAATTGGAGGGCATGGACACAGAAATAGCACCAGGGAAAGTGAAAGTAATGTAATAGTAACATGCAATGTGTTACTGCTGTTAAAATAATTTTTTAAAATCACAACCAAATAACTAATGGAACATAACATACAAGGTGAGTAGGTACAGAGAGTAGGAATATACAAAAAATTTGTATTTTCAGCAATAAAATAGTAGTTATCTTCTTCAACTTATAAAACTGTGAACAAACTGGATAAAAAAAAATTCTTTTCATATTTTGTTTTTGTTGGTTTTAGTGGCACTTTTAACAAATTATTGACTACACCATGCTGAGAAAATGGGAGTCGAGTGCCTTTCTCAACGACACACTGAAGCATCTGACCTGAGCTGGCCTGGGCAGATATCGAACCCATGACCCTTGGATCATGATTCCAATGCTCTACAAACTGAGCTATAGTTACTCCCTAAATATTCTTTGTAATACAGTATGTGTATGACCATTTTTGTTTTACACAGAACACAAATGAAGCATCTTACAGGGTTTAAAATTATCAGTAACAAGTAGCAAATTTGTCACCCAAATATGCCAGTTTGCTACCTGTTCTAAAAGTTGTTTAGAAAACTTTGCTATGGAAGAAATTCTGGACTTTGATCCAAGACCTGTGGTGAGTAAGTGGTGTGTAAATAAGACAGAGGCTATTAAGGCCAATTACCTGCCATATGGTTTGGTTTGGTGTTTTATGGCACAGCAACAGAAGTAGGTTATTTAGTGCCAAGGCAATTAGAGTAATGTGCATTGCCAAGGACACACTTCAGTAGCCAACCTGGGCTGATCTGATGGTAGGATTCAAATCCCTTTGGGTTGCAAGTCTGGCATGCTAATCGATATGCCACCACCACTCCTACCAGCCATATGGATAAAGCCATGAGACAATTACCAACATATTGACAGGAGATAGGATTGGGAGCTGGCATGCCTTTCTCATTAGCTACCTGATAAGTGATCTTGCTGCCTATTTTTTTATCCCTGATAGCAAGTACTTACTACCTGCACAAAAAGTTTGTATTCCTATCTTCAGTTTTGTGACTTTTGCCTTAAATTCTGCTTGTGACATGAGAAAAAATGTTGATAGTGAGCAGAGTTCTACAAAGTGAGCGAGTATTTCTAAGCAAGCTTGTACACTTTAAAGTGTAGGTCACTGTACCCAGTTTTCATGTGTACATACAGAAATCCTCCAATTCACCAACCTTGCAACTTTGGTAACAACAGCTATAAATTACAAATCATGGAATTAGAGCATTGATATGATCTCAGGCAATGCTGAATTTCAATATGCTCCAAACCAGTCATGTCCAGGAGCAATGTGTGATCCATCATGTAATGACACCTGCTGTACTAAGCTTGTGTGACTAAGTGAATGTCTTCTACCCAAATGGTTAGACACCCAGACAACTTGCACAATATAACATATATTAATTCAATGTCTAACGTATCAGGAGGGTTCATGAATTGGGTCCCTTCAAAATTCATAATTTAAGGCTATCTTGGCAAATTTGTATAGATATTATTGTTTAATAATTAAAGATATGGATATATTTGTGAATTAGGTATTTTGGGCATGTGTTGTTCATGAAAATGATGTGAGGCGTATATAGACCTTCCCCAGTTACTTAATAGTATTTAGACAGTGAATTACCAGCAATACCCTATGAAGTAGAGCTAACAACCTGTAGTAGTAGATATACTGGATTCAAGGCAAGTAGATTATGTAAAAAAATGAACTGGATGGCAATTTTTTTGAACTGCATTATACTGTTTAGTAGACAATGTTTTTCAAAATTATCATGTAGGAAAGGACCTGCATTTGCACCTTGAGCATTAACAGGAACATCAGACATAAAAAACCTGAAAATTGGAAGAGGGTTTGGGGTTCTTCCCCCAGCAGGGTTTCAAGGGGGAGTGGATTTTGGACTCTGTGAGAGCATTCCTGGTGACCCTTTTTATCATAATTTTTTACTTCATTCCAACAAGAACAAAAAATCAGTTTAAAAAAATAACAAAACTTACCCAAGTTTCAAAACAATACTTGAAGAATTTCACTATGTTCACTGTCACATCTACTTGTCTTCCAATAATATCTATCCAAACCTTTTGTATCAAAGTCTGCATCAAAAATTTGAGATGGCAGGCATGCTTCTTTCGTTCCATTTCCAAATGTTTTTGTTATGGAAAGATTCAATGGCTGAGTAGAAACTTTTGACCAATCGATATGCTTCTTATAATGATTGTTAGTTAAATAAAATGTGGAAAATAATACTAGAATACTATTACATTGATTGTCTTTATATGGTTAGTCCACAGTGTACTATCAGTAGGTACATGAATGTAACAAAATCAATGCCAAATCAAGCTTCATTTTATGTTTTAAATTGTGCATCTGTATTTTACTAGAGATTTCATGTATACCACTGGAATATTTAGCACTCACAAAAAGATGCATGAATTTTAAATTGCAACCCTTTTTTTCCAAAATTAACTTGCATTTTGCAAATTTGCAAGCATTACCGTATATACTCGCATATAATCTGATACCAACTGCAAACTGCATAGACCCAGATCTGCCATCGAATAATGCGCCGGTAGATCTGGGTCTATGCAGTTTTTAAGGACTAATCAGTAGAACAAACAACATAGACCCTGATCTGACAGTGCATTATGCAATGGCAGATCAGGGTCTATGTTGTTTGCATTTGGACTCGGGTTACATGCGAGTATATATGGTAGTTGAAGCCCTGGATGTACATACAGGACAGGTGGACAAGCCTAATGATTTATACAACTGCATCAATAGTGTGGGCATAAAAAAGTATCTTCAAGTGGCACTAGTGTGGGACAGGAAAAGTTTAGAGTCCAACTCACCTTATTCATTATTAATGATAATGCATCCATTGATGTGTTGGTAAGCAATAATTCTTGCATTGATGAAAACTGCATAAAGAAAATAAAAACAAATAAATGGCTGATACGAAACATAATATGAAAAGCATATATGTACAATAGATTGGGACATATTTTTATCATCTAAACAAAACTTCTTCATATTACTGAACAGATTTCTATTAAGTTTTGTAAACAAATGTAATACCATGTCAGGATTTACACAAGATACAAGTACACCATTGTAAGCATGTATAAGTAATTTTCTCTGCTGATTTATGAAAACAATATATATTTTTCATTATGTGATGACTTTCTAAATAATTTATTTAAGCAAACAAAAAGTCAATTAACCATACACTAATTATCTATAATTGTCATTCCTCTGGACCAAAGGAAATATTCCCTGGACCAAGGAAATGTCCTCTGGACCAAAGAAATGTTCTCTTGACCAAAAGAAATGTCCTCTGGATCAAGGAAATATTCTGTGGACCAAGGAAATATCTACTGGACCAAGGAAATATCCTGTGGATCAAGGCAATTTCTCTTGGATCAAGGAAATATCCCTTGGACCGATGAAATGTCCTCTGAACCAAGGAAATGTTCTCTGGACTGAGGAAATATCCTCTGGACAAAGGAAATGTTCTCTGGGACAAACAAAATATCCTCTATACCAAGAAAATGTTCTCTGGACCAAAGAAATATTCTCTGGACCAAGTAAATGTTCTCTGGACCAAAGAAATATTCTCTGGACCAAGTAAATGTTCTCTGGGACAAGGAGATATTCTCTTGATCAAGGAAATGTCATTTGGATCAAGGAAATGTTCTTTTTATTTCTACCATTTATCAGACAATCATTTATTTGGGCAAATTTGCAGAAAGACCATATATTTAACATTTGACTGTATTAGAAAATAATATTAAGTTATGGCAGTTGCAATATTCCTATATAATTATTTATCATGATGCTAGGAATTGATGTTTTAATATCGAGAATACAATGAAATCTGAAAATAAAGTTCAAAATCAACAACTTTACCTTTTCCAATAGGCTAGAGTAATTACTTACTTTTTCCATCTGTGTTGTGAAGATTTCTTTCCTATCTTGACCTGATAAAAAATATGAACATTATTTTAATAATGACATACCTCGAGTCATTATATGTTTCATTTTTCTTCATGAAGTATGATCATGTGTTTGAAAAAAAACACACAAATGTAAGTTTCTTAGTGGTAAAGTAGTCAGCACAAATTAAAGTGTAGTAACTCTGTAAACCTTAGTGCCAATGACAACATGGCACACAAATGTACATTGATACTAAATGTTACTTGATTAGTCACTGCACAGTGCTAGTTAATTATTTCTTTCTTGATTACTGCATCAATAAAAAGCATACATCATCTTTCTGAAGAAAAATTCAAGCTAGTTATCTCATATACTCTTATTCAGTACAAAATACTAATACAGAAAGTAAAACTGTATCTGTAAAACATCGTTTCAAACTTGTCATAAAATTAAATGCACTACTATCTTTCAGCGGATTCATAATGATTCTGAATAATGAAATAAGCCAGTGTCAATTTTGTCAAAAATATAAGACTTTTGTTTTGCTTGAGATTTGACAATTTAGTCAAATTTGGGGATAACAGTCTTGTCTGAGGATTTTAGCAAGTTAATAAAGGCTTTATTATTGCACATTGAGGTTTGCTGGCTTTTCATTGGAGTGCTTGTTACTTAGTTTTTAGCATAACTCAATCCTCTAAATTCTACAAAAATACATTTTGTTAAATAAAAACAACCTAACAAACCTTAACATCAGGAATTTCAAGGTATAAAGAATGTCCCCTATGGACACCATAAACATTAGGAATTTCAAGGTATAAAGAATATCACCTTTGGATCCATAAAAATCAGGAATTTCAAGGTATAAAGAATGTCCCTTTTGGACACCATAAAGATCAGGAATTTCAAGGTATAAAGAATATCCCCTTTGGATCCACAAAAATCAGAAATTTCAAGGTATAAAGAATGTCCCTTTTGGACACCATAAAGATGTAAAATATAAAGAATGTCCCTTTTGGACACCAAAAACATATAAAATATAAAGGATGACCCCTTTGGACACCATAAACATCAGGAATTTCAAGGTATAAAGAATATCCCCTTTGGACACCAAAAACATGTAAAATTATAGGGCACCTAATTATACAATAATTCAACTGTACCACAAAAGTTACCACTAACATTACCATTGTCCCCTGCCACATCTTGTTATAAAACTGGAGGATTAGGAACTGGGTATAGTAATGAGCCAAAATATGGTCAAAATCTTTCTTGAAATTTATATTATCTAAGAGATTGCTAAATATAAAACTTCGTATCTAATATGATTGAGAAAAAAATATATAAATGCTAGTTTTCACAAACAATTACTAGAGCTATTAGTGATGAATGGATCGCAATGTGGAGCACTAACAATATTCCAAGTCAATCAAGGGCCAGAACTTTGTAAAATATGCTTAAAATCTGCTCATCATCAAACTCATCCGAGATCTTGTTGAGATAAAGCATTTCAACAAATTCAGTTGATACCAAACAAGCAAGAGGCCCAAGTGGGACTCAATCACTCAATTGGATGACTTCTGCCCATCAGCCAAATGAAAGTGAAACTGGCCAAGAAATCTGGGTCAAAAGGGTGCTTTCTGTAGACATTTCTTCAAATGCTGTTTAATGCATATATTAAGAAACCTGTTTTAAGATTTCTCTACTTTTAGTATCTTGATCTATATTTGATGGTACATTAGCATATTTTTTATCAGTAAAAAACTCAATGCCATGATGCTTTCTGTTAAAGTTGGTAAAATTCTGTTTATCATTCTTTTATAAAGTTGCTTATATGTTTTCTATTTTTAGTAATGGTGGTCATACTTAATGGCAGACTGGCATCATAGGAATAAATTTGAAAGGTCTTCAAACCAGGATGCTTTCTGTAACATTTTGTCAAATTCTGTTCAGTGATTTTGAAGAAGATATTGATATTTTTTTATTATTTCTATTAGCAGTTGCCATATCTGATGGTGGATCAGAATCATTTGTACAAAATAAAAAGCCCTTCATGCCAGGATGTTTTCTGTAAATTCTGTGAAATTCTGTTGTGTGGTTTTTGATAAGAAGTCATTTAAAGGATTTTCTAGTCATAAATTTGTAAATTAAAGTCAAAATTTGGCCATCTTCAACTTATCCAAGATATTGTTGACTTAAAGCTTCACTGCAAATCTGACCGGAATCAGACAAAAAGTAGGAATATAAGAGTCTTCATAAGCCATAGAATTGTTTATTCTAAGTTGATAAAGGGCTATAACTCTGTTAAAAAAATAGTAAAAATGTATTCATCATTGAACTCATCTAAGATGTTGTTGAGTTGAAGTTCCACAGTCAATTTGGTTAAAATCAAACAAGATTCATCTATAGAGGATATATAATTCTCGTCTCCTGCTTATGGAAAGACTCTTACTGAAGTATCCTAAGGTACAGCGTGCTCAATTTTATACTACTTATGTTACCCCATGGTCTAGGACCTTCAATTTATATACTACTTGTGCCACACTTTGTTTCCATGATAACATAAAATAATACTGGAAGTAGACAATTCTTAGTGTGAGGGCACCTCAGTGCAACTTGCTTGACATTTGTACCAGGTTTAGTGGAAATACCTTCAATGATTTGAAAGTTATGCCCTGAAACAAAAATGTTTATGGATGGACAGGAAGACAAACAAAACAGATGAACATAGCAATAGCTATATCCCCCCCCCCTCGCCCATATTACATACTGGGGGAAAAAATGTGAACACTAGACTAAAGTGTTCACAATCCTGTAAGGATGCCTATTCTAAGTCAATCAAGTGCCATACCTTAAATGTTCAAACTTTGGTAATTGTCAAGCTCTTCTGAGCACTTGTTATGATGAAACTTCACTGTAAATTTGATTGAAATCAAACAAAATGTGTTAATGCTAGACTGTTCACAAGTCATTGGAATGCCTATTCTAAGTCAATCAAAGGCAATAATTAAAAAAATATTTTCAGAATGTGCTCATTATTGAACTCAACCAAGCTCAAGTTAAGATCAGGTTTCAAGGCAAATTTGGTTAAAATCCTATAATAAATGTTGAAGCTAGTGTTCACAAGGTGGTGCATTAGCAATTGCCTATGCTGTGTTGATCAAGAGCCATAATTCTGAAATATGTGCCTAATAGGACCATAAATCTTTACCGATTTTCAAACTAAGCCACTATTGTCAATAAACCAAGATAAAGAATTAAACATTTAGGTCCCAACAAACCAGTCAGTATTTGCAGTGAGACCAGTTTTGTCAAGGCCTCATTTCACAAGTTCCACTGTGCTTGATACAAGTTGTACAACATGTTGAACAATCGAGAAAATAAATGAGTTTTACTTTTAATTTAAACTATGAACATTTCAGAAGTACAAATCTAATACCATTCTGGCTCTGAGCTTCTATAAGAATGTAGCAGCTGACAGCTAAGGAAACACAGCAGACAAAGAAAAGGATTATAACAATGAGCCGCAGGCAGAATATTTCTTTCCTCAGTTTAGATTCCTGGTTTGTCTTCACTTGATTATACAAACTTGGAACTGACTGGGTCATAGCTTCATAAAGTGGGTTAATTCGCTTTCTGAAATTATAACAAGTATATAGAAGCTTACATCAAGAAATAAAATCAATATGAATTCACTATTATTGCACAGAATTTAATTTAAAACCTAAAAATTTAACTACCCAAAATAAAATGTCTATACAATCAATGCCATCTTTGTAAAAGGAATATCAAACAAAATGTGTACAAACAAAAATGCAGGACAGGGGAAAAGAGGAAATTATTTGGCTTTCCACTTCCCATCTTCAAAAAAAAAATCTTTATATAAGAATCTGACATTCATAAAAAAGACAATATCTGACAACATATTTTCTATTGATGAAAGGGTCAAAGGGTTTATACCTTAATTTCAAATCGTCTAAGAGAGGGATCTTGTTGAAATTACATACCATGCCAACTCTGTGGCTGCATGATCCTAACACTAACCTAGCCTGATCCTTACCCAAAAAAGCAGGTATATGGGACCTACTTTTGCTAGCCATGAATAATTCTCCCTAAAAATGAATGCACCCATCAAGTTTCAAGACTGTAAATGTAGGTTTTAGAGAAGAGAAAGAAAAGAAAGACAACACAGAAACCTTTGCCAATAATAACATCATCATCATCATCATCATCAACAGAAAAGTTACATTTTTATCTAGCCTGATTTGTAGGTACAACTGATATGATATTATGTAATAGGATAACCAATTAATATGTATGTCAAATTTCATTAAAAATTACCTGTGAGTGACATAGGATAGAATTTGCATAATTTTCATGTTGAACGGCAAAGATATATGTGTCTATTTCTTTTGGGGGACACTCAAAGAACCCCGCAATTCACATTTTTTCAGGCAGAAGACATCAGAAATGGATAAACTGGCTTTAGGGACATAGCCTGATGGATGACTGTACTGTGCCTTCTTTGTTTTTTGCTTTAAATAAGGTAGAAGACAAAATGACAAACTATGAGCTGATTTTGATTTATGAATTCAATACACAACTACCATAGTTTGGTATGTATAATGTTCACTTTTTATACCTATTTTTCTTATTTTCAGGAGGGTGCGTGCATTTTACACTAGAACAGGTTGGTGTAAAGACAGGATCATGGCACTAAAGCTGCCTACATACATCATATTCACTCATTGCGAAACATTAAATGCATTGCATTGTAACTACATAGTTTACTTGCCTTTTTAAAAAAAGCTAGTTTTTAACTAAATTATGTTTCTCTGAGAATACTTATCTGATCACATTAACGTTAGGGATACAAGCCTACTACCTACGGAATCCAGCCCTACTAAAAGACAAAAATTCGTCTTTTCTGTCTATATCATATAGACAAAGGGCAATAACTCTTGCCCATTACCTCCCCTTGCCACCAATAAGGTGTGGCTAGTTTTTAAGCTGAGCGATATACCAACAAGGATTCTTGCATTGCAGGGTGGTTGGGAGGGTTTTTAAGTGATGTGATTGGGTAAGTAATCTCGGAGAAACATAATTTACTTAAAAATTTGCTTTCTCCTTCAAATACGTTCCTCGATCACATTAATGTTACGAGAATAGGTAATAGGAGGAGGGAATGATGAGCATCCTACCTATACCTCAGGTATCCTTCTAGGGAATAAAAGGCTCAATTGCAAATGATAATCCACTCTCCTAATTTGAAAGCAACACAGCCTAGGGTCATGTGATCTGTGATCCTTATATCCGGTTAAGAACATGATTATTGAATTCTTCTTACCAAAAACATTTAAATGGCAAATCCAGTGAAGCTAAGAGGCTGTGTTGGCTTTAAATGGGTTTGGTGTTCATTTGGGCCACAACCACAAGATCCACCAGATTCAGGTTGTTTCTGCGAAGCAAAATCTCTGAGATAAAAACTCTTGAAGGTTGACTCAGCATGCCAGCCAACAGCTTCTATTATGGCTCGGATTGAAACATTATGTTTGAAAGCGAGGCTCTAATTTCATGAGCTGAAATGCTGATAAGGCAACACTGATCTTTTGAGACTTCAGAGTATGCCAAGTGTATAACCCACTTCAGCCATGAAGATAGGGCTTGAGTGGTGGGATCCTGCTTCCCAGCCTTCACCGGGAGAAAGAGATGTTTGCGTATGCCACAACTTGCCTCTGTGTGCTTCAAGATGTGCTTGAGGGCGCAGACAGGGTCTTGCATGGCTGCTGCTCTCAACGTGTCTAATGAAGAGAAAGAGCAAATAACGACTCTCAGATTGCCCACTAACCTACTTTTGGTCACAAAGCCTGGTTGCGTCATGAGGACCACCAAACCATTTGATCTGGACCAAAGATAGTTCAGGTCAGCTGAAAGGGCGTGTAACTCGCTCAACTAGCATGCCAAAGCTCAGGCTATCAGGAAACATGTTTTGTATGATAGTAGCTTCAGCGAGGTTCCGGCTAAAGGCTTGAATTTATCTGAATTGAGCCATGTTAAAAACAAGGACAGATTCCATTTTGGAAACAGTGTGGGGGATTTTGGTCAATCCAAATCAAAATTGGCTAGTAAGTCTGACAGATCTTTATTATGACCAATATCTCATCTGCCATGATGCCTGAATGTGTCTGATGTCATAGAGCGGTAGCCTTTGATGGTAAATGGGGACAACTTTTTCTCCTTGTAGAACCAGAGAAAAAAGTCTGCCAGTTGAGGGATCGAGGCACTCAAAGGGATGATGTTATTGACTTTGCACCAGTCCCTGAAAATACGCCCCTTTCCCTCAAGCCTTCAGAGCGGAGGGCCTTCTTGTTCTCAAGATTCTCTCCACAATTGAAGGTCTAAATTCTTTCTCTCGCAAGGCCGTCCTGACATGAGCCAGGCATGAAGGAGAAGGCAGTCTGGGCAGGGGTGGAACACTTGCGACTGCGGTTGCTTGAGAAGATTCAGCTTGGCTGGAATCTTCCTAGGCAGATCTATCTCTAGATCGAGTAGATCGGTGACTCCGGACTTGTCCCATCTAAGAGGGGCTATCACAACCATCTTACAATTTTGACCCCTCATCTTCTGTATTATTGTTGGTACCAAGACTGTGGGTGGGTAGGCAAGGCCCAGAATTCCTCTCAATTGATCGATAGTGCGTCCATGGCCCAAGCTTCTGGGTCTGGAACTGGAGAGATGAAGGTGGGAAACTTGTGAAAGACTGATTGATGTAGGGACCATGCTGTATGAATGACTTGACCCTTTCTTGATAGAGGGTCAGCCACGACACTGAGTCTTCTGGAAATGCGCCTGATTTGTACATTGATATGGAGTTGGTTGCACCAATGTAGAAACTGCCAAAGCTGAACGTACAGGTCGGATGATTTGGTGCCCCCTTGTTTGAGGAGGTAGGTCACCACTACCAAGTTGTCTGACATAATCAGGACTGATTTCTCAGAGAGTCAGTCCCTCCAGAACTGAAAGGCTTTGATGACAGCCTTCATTCCGAGAAGGCTGATGTGGAGAGGCAGTTCCTCTGACTCCTATGTGCCACTGACCATATCAAAGTCACGCAACAGGTGGCTCTCCAACCGTATGTACTGGCATCGGGACATAGTGTCTCTTCCGATTTAGGCTTCTCCAGAGGAATTCCTGTTGTGAGCCAACTGGGGTTGTGCCACTGACACAGGAATGATCGTACTTCGTTTGTGATCCTGGCCTTTTAATCGAGGGGACTGAAAATGGGCGCCATTGAGCCATCAAGAACATCTGTAAGGGATGCATAAAAAGACTGCCGAGCGGAATAAAGTCTGCTGCTGCATTGAATAATCCAAGGAGTTGCAAGAACTCTCTTGCTGAAATCCAAGTCTTGTTGGAAATGGAGTTCAACGATCAGTATTATGCGAACTTGAGGATGTCATACCAGATTGAGACTGGTGGTAAACTGTATACCCAAGAGGACGAAACACTGGGATGGATGAAGGTCATTTCTGCCCTTGTGAAGAATAGAACTTATGATATGTTTCTGGAGGATGTCATCCAAGTATGCCGCCATCGATGTAGATGAAGTCAAGCGGAACAGGGTGATGATGTAGTCCATAATTTTGTTCAAGACCCAGGGGTTGATGTTTAGATCTAATGGAAGAACTTGAAACTGGTAAACCTTGTCGCGGTAAGCAAAGCGAAGATATTTCAGTGTAACAGGGTGAATAGGCACATAAAAATATGCATCAGTCAGATTGAGACTGATGGCATACTCATCTGTTCTGAAGGAGAGTATATCGATCTCGCCATCTCCATCTGGAACTTTGTCGGAAGAATGTATTGATTGAGGCAACTCAGGTTGATGATCGGCTCAATGTGCCATTGGCATTCTGTATAAGGAAAAGCCTTGAATAAATCCCTGGAGATTGTGTTTTTCTCACAGTCTCCATCGCCCTTTTGTCGAGGAGTGACCGTATCTCCTGTTGTAGAATACTGTCTTTCTCCCAATCTGACAGTACGTCTGTTAGAAGGGGAGAGGAAAAAAAAGGAGGGGTTGGATAAATGTAAGCTGAAGTCCCTCCAAAATGATATGGATCACCCATTCGTTTTGAAGAAATACGTTGATCCAACGAGATTGGAAGTGCAGGAGTGTGGCGCCCACCGGTAGGCTCTCTGCGGCGGTGGGGTTGGTAGGTGAATGTTGAGAGTTAGGAGTCTTGGAGGAGGAGAAACTTGGTTTCTTGCCCCCCCCCCCCCCCGCAAGGTTGCCTCCTAAACTGGTTGTATATAAAAGATCCCTTTTCCTTTGCTCGCCTATCATTGATCTGCTGTGGCAGGGGAGGATTGGTCTTAAAAGACTGTGCTGGGTGGGCAGTGAGTTGGAGGGTCAGCTCCTGAGCTGCCTGCCTCCGAACTTCTTCAATTTTTCCTGCCAAGAGTACTGGCGAGCCAAATGGTGTCATATGTAATGCCCCGGTGTGATGTGGAATGCAAACATGCTTCACTTCGTATCAGGTCAAGATTCGCACAGGCGCATTTGCCATGGAATGGTGAGCTGCCCTGTTAATGATCCGAGCAATTCGGGCCATTGCCTCCCAGGCATGCTCATTGCCTAGTTTTTCTGCAAGTTGGAAAATCTCCAATGAGGCCAAATCTACCATCGAAGACGTGGCGAGAACATTTTGAACCAGCTTTGATGTGGCATGAAACACATTCTTGTCCACTTTATAAAAAAGTGGGCCAGCCATGTGGACATCCACTAAATTCTTATCCAGAGCTGGGCATTCAGTATGGAAGGCATCGGAGTATGTTTTGTACCAGCATGATGAGAACATCACTGGTACTTGGCTTTCAGAAAAGAAATTCTTAGCCTTCCCCAGATCACAGACTCATCCAGACAGTCAGTCATTAATCTCCCTGATCTTTTCTGACTGGGGAAGCAACTGGAATGATGGAGTCTCTTCCTCATCGTCGATATCTACCGATTCATTTACCTTTTAGTCATGCATGGTGGTAGGGGGTGGAGGGCATTCTGAAACTGACAACACCCAGTATATCTCTTCGACAGCAGCCTTGTTGGATCTGAGTATAGCTGTTGTTCAGGAGTATCTTCACACTCATTGTGTGTAGTGTCCTGTTCTGGTTCTGCCTCCATATCTGGATATACCATCCTGGGTGGCATAGATGATGCAATGCCATCATCTCTATGTAAGTCATTTTAACTTCCCTGTGGGTAAACTGTGAACATATGGTAAGCCAGCTCTGCCGGATGAATGTGTCGTACCGGTACAGATGACTGGTTTGCCTGGAGTAAGGTTAGCATGGTTAGCAGCTGTGTGAAAGGCGATCCGTTCGGTGCCGTACCGGCTTTGCCGTGGGCATGGCTGAACGGATGGATATATCACTAAAATCCCCATTATAATATGTTTGTGTGGGCATACGCATGACGAGATGGACAGATCTATCACTAAGATCCCCGTAATTGTAATTGTATGTAACCATAGGCATGGTAGGATGGACAGCAGATCTATCATTAAGATCTCCATAATTGTAGAGAGATGAAGCCATAGGCATGGCAAGAGGGATGGATCTATCACTAAGATCCCTATAATTGTAATTGTATGTAGCTGTAGCATGGAAGGATGGATAGATCTATCATTAAGATCTCCATAATTGTAGGAAGATGAAACTGCAGGCCTGGTGAGATGGATGGATCTTTCAGTAAGAATTCCTGATTGAGACAGCTTGACTGGCTGTCTTGGTTGACTGGACATTTGTGGATGCTACGGACGACGATACGTATAGGATGTATCCATTGAATCCGTTAAAACCCCAAGCGCCCGGACTTACAGGCTCAAACGTCATGCTCGGACATGTGGGGGGACTTACGCCTCTTGGGCTGCCTAAAAATGGGGTTACACTCCTCCATTGTATCATAATTACCTGTCCATACACTCTCGGACCATATGGCACACACACTGCATGGTACTGACGAAGTACATTTTGTACATGTAATGCATCGATTCATGCATGTCTTCCCTGGCCTTGAACTTGTTGTATTTATACACTTCATCGATATGTTTCACTGAAACAACAAAATAAAACAAAACACAACAAAAAATGTGTGAATTAACAATGCAGCATGTTAAAAAATTGCTAAAACAACACGTGTTACTAACTGGGTGAGCGAACAATAGGCAGTGTGTGCGAAACCATGAATCACAGTATGCATCAATGATAGCATGTTGTACCATGCGGTCTAAAATCACAAAGTCAGAGAAAGTGACAAATTCATGAAAATATTGGAAAAATTGCAAAAATAATGTATAACACCTGTAGAGGAATGATTAATACACACTATAAATCCAAATTTCTGGATGGATGGTTAAAATTCACATCGATATTGGCATGAATTGACGGAGGTTTTCCGTACGATGTAGACTGTAGTCTGTACGTCAGTGAAGCTTAAAAATTAGCGACCCCTGGTGGTGGTAAGGGGAGGTAATGGGGAAGAGTTATTGCCCTTTGTTAATATGATATAGACACAAAAGACGAATTTTCGTCTTTTAGTAGGGATGGATTCGGGAGGTAGCTGACTTATATCCTTAATGTTAATGTGATCGGGGAATGTATTTGATGGAGAAAAAAAATAATGCCTACAAACCTCAACAGTCCTGTTCTTTGACTACTTATGTTAATAAACTTATTTCATTTCAGATCGTTGTGTAGTTTCAGTTCTGTGACTCAAGCAGAAATACACGAGACTGGTAACTTGTTCATCTACTCTGCCATGAATACTTTCAAGCTGACAAAATACCGCATTATGGTAACACTGATACATATCATGAAACTAAAAAATTATGTATCATATTTGCAATTTATTTATTGACTCAGTGTGGAATATTCAAGGTAATTTCAAGCTTGTTCTATGGATAAGTACAATGCATTGTCTAGGTAAATTTGTAATTTATTTACTTTGGAGTATAAATTTGGGTTTTTTAATTTCTCAATCCTAAATCACAGTATTTAATACTTCTTTGTGACTATTCAGTGATGAATGCTTCATGGTATGTTGAAAGGTAATCTATGTTGATCTAAAGATTATCATTTTCCCAAACATAATTACGATGCATGGTCTGGGGGAATTCTAGTTTGGACACTGAGATTAATTTAAGAGGTATCATGCTAGTCCAAATAAGTATAAATACTGGACATGAACATGATAAGTAAATACTGGACATGAACTTTCACATAAATACTGGACATGAACTTTCACATAAGTATAAATACTGGACATGAACTTTCACATAAGTATAAATACTGGACATGAACTTTCACATAAGTATAAATACTGGACATGAACTTTCACATAAGTATAAATACTGGACATGAACTTTCACATAAGTATAAATACTGGACATGAACTTTCACATAGCATCTCGTGTTCAATCTTCAATCAAAATGAATAGTCAAAGTAACAACCTGGGCCATGTAAGAAACTTCTACACTGAGTGAAACAAGCTAATCATCATATCTGCATACCAATATTAAGCACCTACAGTAAAGAACAGAGCAACAGTCAAGCACTGTTTTACTGTAAACCAATCAAATGTCATGAAACAGATGATGATCAGTGCATTATACAAAATGGCGTAATGTTGTTTCATGATGAAAACAGATTGAAAATATCAAGATGTTGAAATTTAGGGTATCACATGCACGTTATATCACAGAATAAAGTTTTTTTTACCTCATGCCGAGTCAAAATGTGGGGTATTTGATATAAATTAGTGCATGTTATACGCACCAAAATACTGTAAAGTGTACATCAATGTAGTCATGTTGGTGACTTTATTGATCTTAAATGAAATATTAATTCTTGTTCATAATTTAATACTAATATAGTTTTACCAAAGTCTGCTTATTCCTGATTGTTGAGTGATCTACACCTTAGTTGTCACCGAAAAAGTTACAGAAAAAAATTATCGATCAACTGAACTTTTAGAAATGGCTGCTGGGCACTAAATTAGGTAAAGAGAAGCAGATGTCTAATATGTGGCACTTTCATTGTGACATCATAGGATGTGACATTCAATCTTGTTTACACTGAATCTCATCTCTTGGTTGACCTCGTTTAAAAAAGTCCACATACTTAAGACTGATTTTGTTGGATGTATTTCCTGGGGCAGTTATATAATGACCATGCAAGGAGTACTGAATGATGAGCAGCAAAATAAATTGTATAATCCCATTTTTATAAGCTGAGTCCAACTGCAAACTGCATACACCCAGATCTGCCATTGCATAATGTGGTGGCAGATCTGGGTCTATGCAGTTTGTTAAGAGTAATCAGTAAAACAAACAACATAGATCCTGATTTGCTGGTGTATTACTCAAGCATACACGCCTGCATTTGCTAATGGATGCATAAGCAACAGGCTAGATCATGTAGTCCTGCCTTTTCTTTCAAGTTAAAATAACCATCTGTAGGATTTCAAAAATGGAAAGCCTGGGCCACATTTCTCTCACAAAGATACCACAGAATGTAGTGTCTCATCTGCAATCCATGCTATAAAATGCCCCTGCCTCCCCTCCCCTCTCCCACACTGTATCTGACTTGCAAAAACTTTAGCACAAAACTTACACACAGAATCAAATTAATGCTGGCAATGTCCAACTGCAAACTGCACAGACCCAGATCTGCCATTGCATAATGCACTCACAGATCTGGGTCTATGCAGTTTCTTAAGAGTAATCAGTGAAACAAACAACATAGACCCTGATCTGCTCGTGCATTATGCAATTCTTGCCAGAAAAGTCATATCTATGTCTTATGAAGGTGAGTCAAAAACAAAATAACTTTTGACCAAGGTTTGTAAATTGAAACTCCTGAAGCAGAAATTGAAGATCCTGCAAGCAGAGACTCTCATCACTACAAGCTTTCAGCCTCTAGGTTATGTTACCGTTTGTCCTGGGTATGAACAATGCCAACAGTCTCATCAGTCTCAGACTGGATATCTGTTGTTCCCCCTGATGACTGGTGCTCAGACCGTGAGTCATTTGCTGAGTCTGGACACTTCTGTATACTATTCCTGAAAAATGGAAGGATTTTGTTTTCATAATGACAAAAATGAATTCATTAAGTTGTTTAAGAGACAATTACAGCTGAACTCTGATTATCAAAACTGATCAGCAGAGTTTGCCAATCCTTAATCATGAAAATCTGTAATCACTAGCCCAAAATATCTGTAGTTTGGGACCAAAATCTGTAATTGTCAAGATGAAAATCTGTAATAAAATCTGCAATAATCCAATGCAAAAGTAAAGTTTTACATATACATGTACCTTGGTGTGATCACCAGACCATTACATAATGCTGGTTTGTCAGGGGTTGTTGTTTCCTAATGTGTTTTGAATACTTGAAGTGTATATGCATGTCATATCTTCTGCTATGGCTAATCTTAATGTCAGAGTCACATACCTTGCAATATGCAAATTAATCACCTTCTTTTGAGTTTGACCACGCTTCATGCCTGTGTCAAAACTTTTTGCTAGCAGGCGCACACTGGAGAATGAGGAAGGTAAGCAAAAACTGACTGGTTAAAACACACTGAAGGAACCAATTGGATGTTTCAATTCTAATGTGGAGTTGTTCTGACTCTGGTTCTACTTTCACTCAATTAAGGATGTCCAACTGGAACTTTGCTTAGCCTTTTCCGAGGCATGATGGAAAGGGGCAAGATCAATCAGAGCAATCTCAGCCTTTTCCATCAAGCCAAAAATATCTCAGATGTATAAGGCAGAATAATTTCTCCATTTTCGAGGAAAACAAAAAACAAACAGCACACAATTCTTGCACAACAAAGTAGTATGCAGCCTACGATCTGTTTGCTGAATGTACATGTATATAGACTAAACAGCAGGTCAATTAAACATATTCAAATTAAGAAACATATTGTTAGCTTAAAGAAGGTTTGAATCTTATTTTTTAATGAATCAATACTTTAGTTTTTATATACACAGTGATGTAGTATTTTGTAACGTGATAGTTTCATTTTTGTGAATTTAATTCAAAATCACTGCCTCTGTGAACATGCAAGTTTTTTTCCACAAAAAGAGCTGGGGATGCTCTGACTGGAGGAAAGCTGTGTTACCTAATCAAAGTTTTCTTAACCCTTGCTCAAAATTCATAATTTTGACTTGATCCATAATCTAGCCATAAAACCAGTCAAAAATTCATAAAAATTACGGAAATTTCTAAGGGTTGGCATCTCTGCATCAGATAGAAGAAAATGTGTTAGATTGTCAAGATTTCAGATAATAATTATATCAGTATAAACTCACCATTGATTGTGAAATAATTTGGTTACCGATATATACTTGCTTATAAGCTGAATCCTACTGCAATCAACATAAACCTTGATCTGTCATCGCATAAAGTGCCAGAAGATCAGGGTCTATGTTGTTTGTTACACTGATTACTCCTAAAATATATGTTCACGTGATCATGTAGGTGCATTTACTCAAATTAAATTAAATTAAATATTAATTGTTGTTCTAAAATTTTAATACTAATATAGTTCAAGCAAAGTCTGATTGTTGAATGCTCTACACCTTACATCCAAAAACTTCCAGATGAAAATTATTGATTGTTATGGACTTTTACAATGGTGGCCAGGTACTAAACTGGGTCAAGAAAAGAGGATGTTGGGTCTATCATAACAAATAACTGGGTGTTCCACATTTTTTGCAACATGTGCTGCTTTCATTGTGACATCACAGTGTGTGACATTCAATCCTGTTTGTACTGGATCACACCTTTAGGTTGACCTCGTCCAAAAATGTCCATTTACTTTAAAATTGATTTTGCTCCATGTATTTTTTGGGGCGTGTAAATAATGACTTTCCAATGGAATAGGAATGTACGAGAATCCAAATAAAGTGAATAATTGCCATTTAAACCTATGTGTAATCAAATTTTAAAAAATTACACCCATTACTGAAATAGTCAGTACTGAACTACATGACCTGTATGACTTGTAGTATAACAAACTGCATAGACCCAGATCTGCTGGTGCATTATGCAACAGCAGATCTGGGTCTGTGCAGTTTGCAATTGGATTCGACTTATAAGCAAGTATTTTAAGGGTAGATAGGCTGAAATCTTGTGATTAGGGTAATTTACTCTTGCATGTTTTGTAAATTTTGTCAATTTAAAATATGAAGCATAATGACATTGTTTGCATTTTTTATAGCTGCAATGGAAAAAACCATTTGAATTAGCACCTCAAACATTTAGACCAATTTGATCTTACTTGGGTTGTTTGACATACTGTGAATATACATTCATTTATGAGGTACCAATTTTTGTGGAATTTGTGGTTGATATAAACCATGAATTTAACTAAATATGTGTCAATACAAAAGAGATGTATATGATGCAATCAAAGGGCAAGGTTCCTAGTCAAACTGGGGCCACAACTCCATTATGTTGACCTATATCTTCAATATGTAAAACCTTATACCAAATATAGTTTCAATCAATGCAATCCATCTGAAGTTAATGAGTGCAAATGAAATTTACAACATGATGTTATGTAATGTGATGGACAGATATGGACAACTCTGTTTGCCCCTTCCACAGATATATTAGGTTCCACTCCACAGTTATTAAGTACATATGAAAGTGGGACAGGTATAAGGTGAAGTTGTGTGCATCTGGAAAGGATGTGGCCATACCTCTTTATTACTTCCATGTACTGTGAATGAAATTTCTTTATATATGGTACCAGGGAAACAATGCACTGTCTAAAGTAGACAAGATCAAAATGGCTGCTTCCATGTGCTTGAAAAATAAACTTGAACTAGTTCGAAGCACACTAACTTTGGGAGTTGTTAAAACAGGGAAAATGAATTTTGATATAGTAGACAATACTAGCTTCTTAAAGTGTAATAAATGAATTATAAAGTATAAACAAAAGTCCCTAAAAGGGACTGATGCTTTACTGGTGATAAGACAATTTCTTCTTTTCAACTGCTGAGTGCTGAAAACCTCTGATATTTTTGAGCAATAACAAGAATTTCAAAGCAGTCACTGTGGCAACCATATTGGATGTAAGGTTGGTACCATTTTCATTTAGGATCAACTAGACATCATTAGAAGTCTTTTGGTGAAAACCCAATGTGAATATGATCATCCATTCAGGATGAGTAACGATAATAAGATTTTCAAGATGGCTTCCATGGTGGTCATATCGGTTGTCAGCTCAGCACAATTTTCATTTAGGACCAACTAAGCATTATTAGAAGTCATTTGGTGAAAACCCCATGTCAATGTGATCATCCATCTAGGAGAAGTAGCAATAACAAAATTTTCAAAATGGCCACCATGACAGCCATATTCCAGGTCAGATCAGCATGATTTTAATTTTGAAACAACTAGATAACATAAGAAGTGTTCTGGTGAACCCCATGTCAATATGACTTTCTGCTGAGGAATAGCAATAACAAGTTTTTCAAGACAGCAACCATGGCAGAAATACTGGATGTCAGATCAACACCATCATTATTTAGGTCCAACTAGATATCACAAGAACACTTTTGGTGAAAACCCCATACTGATATGACCATCCATCTAGGAGTAGCAATAACATGATTTTCAAGATGGCTGCTGTAGCAGCCATATTGGAGGTCACATCAGCACTATTTTCATTTGGGACCAACTAGACATCATAAGACATGTTCTGGTGAAAAGCCCATGTTGATATGACTTTCCGTTCAGGAATAGTAGTAACAACAAATATTTTAAAGATGGCTGCTATGGTGGCCATACTGGATGTCAGATCAGCACCATTTTCATTTAGGACTAAACGACATCATAAGAAGTCTTTTTGTGAAAACCATATGTTGATATGACCATCCAACCAGGAAGAGTAGCAATAACAAGGTTTTCAAGATGACCACTGTGTAGGCCATATTGGCTGTGTCCCAGCAGAATCATTTTCATTTAGGACCAACTAGATGTCATGAGTCTTCTGGTAATACCCGATGTCAATATGACTTTATGTTCAGAAGGGGTAGAGATAACAAGATTTTCAAGACGGTTGCCTTGGTGGCCATATTGAATGTTAGATTGGCATAATTTTCATTCGGGACCAACTAGACATCATAAGAAGTCTTTTTTGTGAAAACTCCATGTTGATATGACCATCTGTTCAAAAGGAGTAGTGATAAGAAGATTTTTAAGATGCCCATTGTAGTGGCCATATTGGATGCCTGAGCAGAACCATTTTCATTTAGAACCAACTAGACCTTGGGATTGATGTGTGTGCAAAGTTTCATGGTAATCTTCCAAGTAGTTTTGGAGGAGATGTGATAACAAACTTGTGCTGACAGATGGACGGATGTTGATTAATGGACAACAGGCCACTCTGTAAGCTGTTTTTTGTTCTTTCAATTTACCTCTGAAGTCCAGGAATTGAAAATAACCAAGCGAGCTAACAGTCTTGTGACAGATGCAAAACTGAAGTAAGGCCAAGCCCAAATTACACCCATAAATCATATATCAAAGCAAATGGAATACAAAGTTCTTTTAAAAATACCTAAGATATATAAGTTCTTTTTCAATAACCAAGATTACCAGTGAGGAAAATCTGGGAAATTATTTTTTTTAAAATTCAACCCATGTGCAAAGTACGAAAATGTAGAGCAGCCCCCTAATAATAATAATAATAATAATAATAATTCTCTATCTTAATGAGGATACCTCAATTAGGAACAAGTAGCCTCCCCTGAGGCCCTCTACTATGCCCTGTATAACTCGAATAATGTGCACAAATCCTCATGACTGTCATATGTACAACCAACTGGTACATATACAAATGAATAACAGAACTCATGCAATGCTATTAATCTGTATTGCTATTGCATGCATGAGGAAGAAAAAAATTAAATACCAAACAAATGTGAAATCATTTATGTGACATAATGTTTCAATCCACCATTTAAAATAAAAAAATCATATATACCGGGTATACATTATTGAGCTTGAGAACAAGTTAAAACAAGTGTTTTTGTGTACAAATTAATGTAGATGACATATCACTGTATATACAATAATAATGTGTAAAACAGTAATGTACTCAGATTCTATGGTATACAGAGGGCAAATCTTCTTACTTTTCAGTTTTTGAAAACTTTGCAACAATACACAGATCAAACTTTTACTTATTTAAGCTTTGGGAAACAACAACTTTCAAGGATACCCCTTTGTACACAGAAGAGAATATTTCATATTTAATATTTATCACCCCCCACACACACACACACATATCTTAAGGGCAGAAGACAGAGCTGTATTTATATAGCAATACATAACAGATAATATCAATATTCTTGTGATGATTTTGTATTGCCATACCCTATTACAATATGCATAATACAACATGAAAATAAAATGTAATTATGAAATTACCATCTATACTTGCTTATAAGACAGATCTAACTACAAACAACATAGACCTTGATCTGCCATCGCATACTGCACCAGCAGATCAGGGTCTTTGTTGTATGTTCTACTGATTACTCTTAAAGAAATGCATAGACCCAGACCTGCCAATGCATTATGCAATTGTAGATCTGGGTCTGTGCAGTTCGTAGGTGGACCTGACTTATAAGTGAGTGTCTACAGTAATCATATAAATTTTGACAACTGCAATATGATAAATATGAATTTAGATTTCCAAACTGATTTTAATTTTGTTAAACTGTATTGATTCTTGTGGATTTCCAAACTGATTTTAATTTTGTTAAATTGTATTCATTCTTGTGGATTTCCAAACTGATTTTAATTTTGTTCAACTGTATTGATTCTTTTGGATTTCCAAACTGATTTTAATTTTGTTAAACTGTATTAATTCTTGTGGATTTCCAAAAATGATTTTAATTTTGTTAAACTGTATTGATTCTTGTGGATTTCCAAACTGATTTTAATTTTGTTAAATTGTATTGATTCTTGTGGATTTCCAAACTGATTTTAATTTTGTTAAACTGTATTCATTCTTGTGGATTTCCAAACTGATTTTAATTTTGTTAAACTGTATTGATTCTTGTGGATTTCCAAACTGATTTTAATTGTGTTAAACTGTATTGATTCTTGTGGATTTCCAAACTGATTTTAATTGTGTTAAACTGTATTGATTCTTGTGGATTTCCAAACTGATTTTAATTGTGTTAAACTGTATTGATTCTTGTGGATTTCCAAACTGATTTTAATTGTGTTAAACTGTATTGATTCTTGTGGATTTCCAAACTGATTTTAATTGTGTTAAACTGTATTCATTCTTTTGATTTCCAAACTGATTTTAATTGTGTTAAATTGTATTCATTCTTGTGGTGTAGCGGTATGCTTATCTTTGTCATTGATTCAAATGGTTGGAAAGCAAACACATGACAGTAATAAAGTATGATGACCATGTCAAACTCCTCATAAGATGTAAATATCACAAGGCATGTATCAAGAAAAGTATAATATTTCAATCTAAACATCTATCGAGATATGTACTGTATAATAAAATCAGAGTCTATATGCAGTTCGATAGTTAAAGACTGCAAATATTTCTTACGATCACTGACCTATTTCCTGGAAGCTCCTCATATTGATGACCATAGTCAGCATAGTCATATGCCCTGCTGTTTGTACGATTCATTCTGGCAGCATTAAACTTGGACGGTGCAGGTGGAATCTGGTTTAAATCAGCAACTCCTGAAATAATGGTGAAATTTTATAATTCTGCATCTATTAATTACAACTCAAAATTTTGACAGCTTATATTAAGTTTTGATAGCTTATATTACACAGATTGATTGACATACAAATGTTTAAAATGATGCAATTTATCAAGTGAACAGTGTTGTTGAACTGTTAGTATTTTCTTTGGAAAAATACTAATATTTTATTTTGTGATGAAGTAAAAATATCAGTTGAGTCTGCACTTGAGGAGTTTTGTGAACACAGGGCCTGGCCCCTTATTCAGGAAACACCTTGAGTACACATTAAAACTAAAATTTTAATGGTTTTTGGTTCAATGGGGTTTAATGACATTTTTCAGCACATGATAGGCTATACATGGCATACATGGCAGCCAGTATATTTGGTAGAGAAAGAACCTGGGCAGACCCAGGGAAGAACCACTGACACATGGGAAGCTCCTGGCAATCTTTCTCACATATCTATGTTGATCGAGCAGAGACTGGAACCCATGCGGACAGAGGTGAGATGTGATTGATCAGTAAAGGCAATGCATCAGACCACTTGGCCACCTAGGGTCGCCTCAAATTTTAAAAGGTAATAAGAAATAAACTAATTGAAGTACTACAGATTACAAAGTAGCTATGCATTGATACACATATGCCTCCTGAAAATGTATCTTTGATTTTGTTAACTTTTCACAAATATCAGAAATATGACAATACAATTTTGAGTTAGAGTGCACACTCAAGTTGAGAATCTTTGTGAATGCAGGCTGTGGCCACAATGTTAACAAACAAAGCACATGCTCAGACTCAGACTTGACTCAAAAGCCTGACATCTAATTTTTAGTTGTGTCTAAGTCTGAACACACATTTAGTTTTATAATCTTAGGGTTAGGACCACTGTACTCATGTCAAATTGTCTGAGTACAAATATCAAACTCAGGTTCAAAACTCAAAGCCTTAAGTCATACTTAGAGACGATTGATATCAGTGATATTTCTCTAATTTAATGGACTGGAAAGAGGACAGTGGGATTGCTTTTTATATTGCAATTTATGAGTCTGCTGAATGTGGAACACCCTGGTCATTTTACAAAGTTCATCCTGCCCCCAAAGAAGGTTCATACCTGAAAAGAATCACTCTGATGCCTTTGAATGTGTAGAACTTCTGCCAAAATTTTAGTTATTCTTGCAGCCATATTTTTTAAAGTTACAGGGATTGTATTGGGTATTGGGTCTCAAAATTATACAAATTTTATATATATGAAAATCATAAAATATACATGGATTATGATATGCTAATATATATATATATATATATATATATATATATATATATATATATATATATATATATATATATATATATATATATATATATATATATATATAACCTTGCTCTTATGCAACAGTGCCTAACCTACTCAGCCATGTGCTCATCCCCCCAAAAAGGATCAGAAACAAGGTCAAAGGTAAGGACCCCAGGTGGACAAGAACTCACTTGTTAAGCAAGTGGAATTTAACACTTGGAATTTAACACTTGGCTATATGCACAAACTCACTGGCTTTCTTTTTAGAAATGGAAGATATATACATGAAATTATAAATTAACATAAAACCATACAGTGAGGAATGCACTTATCCCTGGTTCCCATATTGTATGTTTGGATACATGATTATATAGGGGGCACTCCACAGATATTACGTACTTCTGACAGAGACACATGTAAGGTGAAGTTGTTTGCATTGCAACATGCACAGTGGAGAGGATGTTGGTATACCTCTATGCTACTTTCATGTACTGTGGGTGAAATTTCTTTATATGTTGTAGTTGTGGAAATCATGCATGATCTAAGCACACATCTGATCAAAATGACTGTCCCCATGTCCTTGAAAAATCAGGCTGAACTAGTCCAAAGTACACTAACTTTAGCAGGTATTAAAACAAGGAAAACAAATTTTGCCAGAGTAGGCAATACCAGCTTCTAAAAAGTAAACAAAGTTATCAGCTTGTTTTTTTTACAATTTACTTTTGAAGTCCAGGAAGTGAAAATGACCAAGCAAAGCTAGCAGTTTTTTTTATAAGTGCATGTCTGAAGTAAGCTGTAGACTCTATAACCCAAATTACACCCATTAATCATACACCAAAATAAAGGGAATTAAAAGTTCTTTTAACAATACATAAGATATACAAGATCTTTTTTAAATTGCCAGGATTACCAGTGAGGAAAACCTGGGAAATTCTTTTTCTTTAAAAATTAAACTCTATCGGCTAAAACACGGTATTGGTGCTGAAAGTAGTCTCACTCACTTAAAAAATTGAAATGTTTGATAGAACATTTCAATGAAGCTCATTATATACCCTAGGGTGTCCCCTAGTCAGATCAAGTTAGATTTAGCTTGAACATGCATGCGATTTTGTTTAACCATTATTTCAATTCATTGGTATAACAACAGTTACAGACACTACACTTGGTGTATAACATGCAAGAAAAACAGCATGAAAACTTTAAAACTTTATTTTTTTTCACAGTAACATCAGTAACAGGATATCAACATTTAAAGTAAACAACATAACTGGAAGTGGTAAACAACTTAATAACAAAATCAAAACATCTATGACAAAGGTATCACTAAGAAAAAAAACCTAACCATGAAACTTTTGCATAACAAACATAAAAGACATAGAATAATCTTATTTAGGCATTTATCTAACACCAAGAAGAATATTTAAACAAAGAAAATCATTAATACTGGCCAAAAGTATTGCAAACTTCCATAAGAGTCAGAAGTACATTGTCCATAAAATTGGTTACAGACACTACAAAACTATAGCATTTCAATACAGCTGCAGAACCATACATATCTCCATAAAATTCACTTCAAAAATAATTCAACATGAACACATTGACTAGAATTATTCATTAAATGAATGTTGATTAGTTAATAAAATGATAAAACCACATTGTAACAGGTATATGTCCAATACTTGTGTTAAAATTATGAACTGGTAAATAGCACTTGAAAGTTTAATACTAAATAGTGTTTGTAAGAGTAAAATATTGAAGTATAATGAATGTTCAATAAATCATAGTCACTAAAGTATTGTTCAACCCAAGGTGCTAACTCAAACACAGACCCATATGTGATTGATCTTAAGGTTACAGACACTACACATTAAACCTTGACTTTATATTGTCATTTCAAATAGAAGTGCTTATGATTTTTTTCCAGATTTGACTTGAGCTTAGACAATTCAGCTGCATTAAACTTGAAATGACCCCTTTCATTGACTATTTGTGGAGCTTTTACCCTGTACAAGATAGCATCTAGAGCCTCTTGTGAATAATCATCTTTTTCAGGCCAAACATACATGTTGCCAGACTTTCTCATGTATTTAAGTCTAACTTCGTTATGAAGAATGTCTATTACTTCTGCTAAGTATACATCTAGAGGTCCCTTCTTTGGCTTAAGTCCTACAGCTACAAATTCTCCAGGGTGGTATTTCTCTATTGGTTTCTCTGTGTTGGTTGGTGCTTTTTTGTCAACTTTGATCTTCTTTGTCACAATGTTTTGTCTTTCTGTTGACTTCCGTTTCTTATTAGGCTTTTCGCTTGTTGCTGAGTTATGATCTTTCTGGTTACTTCCTTGTTTTCTTTTCTTGTCATTATTTTCTATTGTTGATGGATTCTTGTCTTTAAGTTGTTTTCCTTTCTGACTTAAATTATCTTTATTGAGTACTAACTTTCTCATTTCCCAGGCATTAACATTTTCGCTGAAGTTGCATCTCCCGTCAACCTTCATGCATTGCTCACAATAACAGCTCAGATTTCTTATGCTCAGTTCATAATCATTGCTTCCTGACTTTACAGCATGTAATTTTCTTGTACCTTGCAGTGTTTGCACATCAGTTTCTTCTCTATTTCTCTCAACATCTTTAACAAGGATGAACTCCCTTCTCGAAACTGTTTTAGATTCATTATCTGTATTTTCCATTTTCAGTTTCTCTGTACAGAAATGATATACATCTTCTGCACAACCTATCACCTTTCTATTGCTGATTACAGCTCTGTAGCAAGCATTCTTGACTGTCGCACCGAGACCATCGCAAACACTCTTTCCATGTGATGTTCTTTCTTCTTTCTACTTAATTCAGCAGTTTTCGGACTTCTTAAATCAACACTCTTATTAACCGATATTGCCAGGGCTGCTTTTTCTTTCTTTTTCTGGCGATACCTTTTCATTTCTTCACGTTTTTTCCTTCTTAATTCTTGTTGAAGATTTGAATCGGAAAGTGATTGCTGTTTTTTTAGTAGTCTTGCATCTTTTCTTCTTTCTCTATCAACCCTTTTTAGCTCCTCATGTTTCGCCTTATTTTCCCTCTGTTTTTTTCTCCAGGCTTGTACCTTTAGCCTCGTCTTCTCCCTTCTAGCTTTAATCTTCTGTTCATCTTCTTCTGGCTTATCTTTGCTTCCTAAAAGCAAACAACTTCATTCTCATTTTTGTTCCTCTATGTATACGGATGAAATTTAGACTTTACAAAACATACTTGTAATGAGTACGCAATATGCTTTCATACATAAGCAAACTGGAATAACCTGTAGATTCTTAAAGAAAAGTATCTGATTGAAAAAGAAATAGCATAAAACCTGATGATTATTCAGTGTTCTAGCATTTACAATGATTGCACACTTTCCTTAATAATGTAAACAACAGTCGGGTCAATTCACATGTCTAGTAGTGTCTGTAACCATTTGACAATATCAGCAATGTATCCAATACTAAGTCTGAGCTCATTGAATTCTCATAATATTTCTGTTTGAATTTACTAGTCTAATGATATGGAATGCAAAAATACTCAGTTTCAATTGCATATTGTAAGAAATCACTGAAAATGTTGCCTGTTATCAGAAATCTAGATGAAAGAAACTATAAATATACCAAAATATTACAAATTGCAGACAGACAATATGTCAAAATTTAGCCTTACACATCAATACTGTAATAGGAAACATAATTTGGCTTCATTTTTTTAAAAAAAAACAGGGATAAAGTCATAGACAGTATAAAAAGGGGATATTGGTTACAGACACTACAATTTAAGAGTGTGGTTTACCATTCAATACAAACTTACCAGAGTTGTTCCCAGAGGTTTGCTTTTGTCGTCTTCCCATGTCTTAGGGATGTACCATGGTAAAGAACAGAAAAAGTAATTAGGCAGCTTCTTCTAGGATAAGAAATTCAGGTTACATTGTCTTGTAGTAAATTACTCAAACAGACAGTGCTGCAAGAATGATGCAATATTCAATCAAGAGAGTTATTGCATCACTTTTTTGCTCTTGGCTGCAGAGGTAAATAGATGATGCAACATTACATCACATAAGATGGAACTTTCTATTGAGAAAAACAATGTTTTAATGACAAGTAGAACAATACTTTTATCTTTCATTTTTATACCTGTTTGTGTAGTGTCTGTAACTTTTTTTATTGAGTTGCTGTTTTTTAATGGTACAATACAGCACCACCAATTTTGGCCAACTTGGACATCACATGGATACACATGAGCCTTTGTAGGATTTATACTTTTCCATAATGAAACAACAAAATTATTGCCATATAAACTTGTAAAGGTTACAGACACTACAAAATTTAGAACTGGAAAGTTTGACAAAGAACAAGCTCTCAATCGAATATCTTGGCTAGCCATGTGATTTAAATGGTTTTACTACTTATTATAATATAAAGTCGAGTTCTAGATGTCAATAAAAGTTATAATGAATGTTATTTTGTACAAAATGTTGGCATATAACAACAGATTAGTGTTTGAATTTCAGTGTTGAAACAAAACTTCTACTGACGGTATTTTGCTTATAAAATCCATAATATTTTACCGATTTCTTTAATTCAAGAAGCAATATTTGCAGGATAGAATTCCGCATAAAACCAGACCAATAAATGCATAATTTCAGTATGATATTTAGAGAATTCTCTATTTTATATTCAAGCTTTTTTCGAGTGAGACTACATAACGCTCAAAAATGGCCATTTTTAGAGCTTGTTTCCATGCATATCTCAACAATGGGTTACACTAACCTCTTGAAATTTTCAGGAAAGTAAGAGAGGTATATGCCAGGCTTACCAATCTTTAAAATTGGTTCATATCTTGTTTAATTTTTCTATTTCATGCATATAACATGAAAATTCCTTTATCAGCACCAATACCGTGTTTTAGCCGTATGCAAACTATGAAACTGTAGAGCGCCACCATAAAAGAAATTTATACAGAATGACACCAATATAATCAAACAGGTTAGAGAGTTATAATTCTTTCAAGCAGGAAATTGCAAGTAACAGCATCTTTCAGTTAATTGCAAGCACCTCTCATGCACCAGCACCCTACCCCACTCGGTTATGTGCTTATGTGTATAAACACATATTATGCAACATGAGATTTCTGATCAAATAATTTTACATAGTTGATTTGTAGTTGATTATAATTATCATTATTTTTTTTAACTGTATATACTGAATGCAATGACAAGGGATGACAAATCCACTCATTGGCTCATCATGATAAATGGTCATAGTTTAAGGATCAGAATAACTCTTCTGCCCCAAAACTAGGAAAGAATGGTAGTTAATGTAATTAGCCACTTTAACTGAAGGAGTAACAATTTAAGAATGTTCATGGCCAAGGTGAAAGAAAAATTTAAAATTTATTTTCTATTTTAATAACTTTGCATTATGTATTAACAGTATGTATTAGTTTTTCTTTTACACAATATAAATTTAATGACTCACCATAAAGTGTGTTATTTTGAGGAGTTTCTCTGCAAAACAAATGCTGAACTGTTCCTCTGTCCATAGAGAAATAATTGTTACCCATCATGTCAGTCATAGAATTGTGAGTTGTTCCCCTCGTGTTTCCTGTTAATTGCTGGGATGCTACCTCCAAGTGGGGAATATTTTGAGCCAATGAATACAACCCCTCTTCATCACTGTTAATTAGCAAAGGTGGACCACGGAACTTGGATTTGACAGTCTTTGCCATTATATCCACAGTTACAAGTATTCTGTTATAGGTTTTTAGTACAGTATTTCACTCAACCAGTTAATATACAGTTTTAAAGTTGCAATTGTATAATTATTATTTAAACACTATTGACAGTTTCTTTTTCTAATATTATTTGCTAATAATCTCACAATTATGGAATGAAATTAGACACTACCGACTTCATGGTATCGACTTGATGGAATAAATCCATAAAATAAATATTCCAAAAATTACTGAGAATACCATACCCAAAGGATAAATTCAACTGAATACATGTAGTTTGTGTAAATGCTGTAAATTCTCAAAATTTTCTGTATCTTGCAACTGTGTAATGAAGGAAATATTAAGACCAACAGAGACAAAACCTGTGCCCAAAAATTACCTACACTGTATACTCCTTACAATGGATCACTGTCCTCTGTCAAGAAAATGAACGAAAAGGAAGTAATTTTCATCTGTACGTATTCAACCGATTAAATGTTATTAAATCCTCTTTTCAAGACCACAATCAGAAAATTCTCATGGAATCATGAATCTCAGCCTGGAAATCTTTTAAAAAGATTTGGAATCAAAACCTAATAAAATAAGATCACAAAAAGTAACTATATATCTTTGTGTAACTTCAATCCTTTCTAGTACAGGTCTTCATGAAGATTCAATCCTTTCTATGTAATGCCATTAACAAAGCCCTTCTTGTGCTTTTTGGTCTGAACTGGCAGTGCAGGGTTCTCAAACTACTTGAGCCCTTGTTTGTTGACACCAATTTGATAAAAGTCTGCAAAAACCTTACACAGTAAAATAAGTAATTGTCCCCCTGCAATTTGTAAATAGTTGTGCACTGATTAAAGTGAGTGTTCCTATGAGTATATTTCCTTCCAGTGAAGCACAACTCATCATACAAGTACATAATAGGGCATACCACTACTGTGGGTACAAAGTTCTTGCTTAACATAGTACAATGGTTGCCACGTAATAAAAAAGTAGGATTTGTGAATCTAGGTTAATGCTCTTTGAAAACTAAAAAGAAAATGAGACATCCTAATGAATGCATAGCCACATATTTATTCTTAAAAGGGGAAGCCAGTATTAATACTAACAAAGAAAATAAAAGTAGAAAATCCATTAATGATCATGAAGAAAGAATGCACAAGAAATGATTTTAGCTTGGTTGGGCTTAGCCCTGTAACATGTTTATACAAGTAGCTTTGATTAGTTTTGCTGGGCAATGAGTTAAAAGTGTTTTGCCTAAGGACACAAAACAACAGTGACCCAGCCTTGGAGCATCACACCTACATTACCTATACATCAGTCAGTCAGTCAGTCAGTCAGTCTGTCTGTATATATGTATGTATGTATGTATGTATGTATGTATGTATGTATGTATGTATGTATGTATGTACGTACGTACGTACGTACGTACGTACGTACATACATATGTATGTCTAATGGCACTTCATCACAATAATGGTGATATAGTGCCAATTAAAAGTAAAGTTCTAAATGTGTAAAAATGAAGAACTGCACAAATGCTTTAAGAAGATAAACATGAACTATAACAAGATAAATATAAAATATAAAGGTGTTATATTATATAAAAGGTATATAGAATGAATTTAGATAAAGGTAAGAGATATAAAATCCTTAAAACATATGGTACATCAGAAAATAGGGAAAACACTGAAAAATACATTTATCTGTAACTAAATATAGCAGTGACTACTAACAAAATCTACCCATATCATTTACATATGACTAGTTTTGTGCTATGCAGTGAGGAATCTATAAATACAACATGAATGCTTCCAATACGCATTTTAGTTTGCCAGTTATCATTTCCTATTTCAACAGTTGCCCTAATTTGGTGATAAACTTGAAAATTGCAAAAACTGACTACCTTTGGCATTATTCCTTGATAACAATAACATTTTACTTATCAAATAGTGATTAACATATTTCCATCATCCGAAGAACAAAACTCAAAGTCCAACATAGCTAAGGGGCAGCAATGAGCATAGTTATCTGACAATTCAAAGGCCAACAGTACTGTATGTATTTGCTTATAAGTTAAGTACAACTGCAAACTGCACAAACCCATATTTGCCATTGCATAATGCACCTGCAGATCTGGGTCTATGCAGTTTGTTATGAATAATCAGTAGAACAAACAACATAGCACATTATACGATGGCAGACCAGGGTCTATGTTGTTTCCAGTTGGTCAAGACTTATAAGCAAGTATATACGATAACTCATGTAACAAGTAATTGTCATAAAAATGTCAGCAAATAATGGAAAAGAAATGAATACAACAATGCCAGTGCCTATGCTAAAAGTGAGGGGAGCGCTTATTACCTCCCCATTTTTTGGGAATTGTCCACATACAACTGTTAACTGTATGTCTGTGTTGTATAGGTCTGTCTGTCTATACCCTCATCGCACTGCAACTCCCCCCCCCCCCCATGCCCTGCAGTTGACTGTACTTATATCTCCACCACACACTTGATCTAGATTTGAGATAATTATGAGACTACTTAACTAGTATACAGGCATTTTCTCAAGTAAAACTCTTGACTCTGTTTTATGCAAGTGTCAAGAAGTGTCATGAAAGAAAAATAATCTATGACTCACACATATGCATCCAATATGCACCAGTATCTATATCAACAACACTCACACATATGCATCCAATATGCACCAGTATCTATATCAACAACACTCACACATATGCAACCAATATGCACCAGTATCTATATCAACAACAAAAGACAGAGGTTAATACCCATGTAAAACAATTACTACTGTAATTCTGCAAGCACTGGATTGAGAATGACTTTCACATGTATTAACAGTCCATATATGAAATTATATATTTATTTTTAGATAAGCCCACTCTCCATTATTACAATATATATATATATATATATATATATATATATATATATATATATATATATATATATATATATATATATATATATATATATATATATATATATTGTCTGATAATTTGCCCTACCTCTACTTAATGACAAATTTTGTGTGGGGGGGGGGGGGGTATCTGGCTCCCTAGTTTTATGATAGGAGAAATACTGTACTTAATCTTGTTCCCAGTGTTTCAGTGTACATAAAGCCACATGGTTAATTTAACTGTGGATCCAGTGATTCAAAGGTCAGAGAACAATTTATCTTCAGTTAACTGCACATATGATCTTGTATTTAATTTTAAATGCATTGGTGACTTGGAATCCCATCTTCTGTCACTGATTATATCATATTTTCTTTGTTGTGCTATGATTAGATTTACATGTGTTCTAGTGACATGTATTTTATTTTTCTTTTTGTATTGGAGAGAAGGCTCTGAAAAGGTTCCCAATACTGTATGTATTCACATATAAGTTGGATGCAACTCCAAACTACATAGACCCAGATCTGCCATCGCATAATGTGCCAGCAGATCTGGGTCTATGCAGTTTGTTAGGATTACAAAGTAGAACAAACAACATAGACCCTGATCTGCTGATACATTATGCAATGGCAGATCTGGGTCTATGTTGCTTGCAGTTGGACCCTACTTATAGGTGAGTATATATGATAAGACTGAGACCTAGAGCTGTTCTTTGACAACTATTTCCTCTTTTTGGTTGAAACCTTTGTGTTGATTTTTCTAGTAGTATCATAACCTTTCAAGACTAATTTGTCTCTAATTTTCTCAAAAGCCATTTACAGTACAATCAGCAATTTTAGTGGAGATTTTTTTTTCTCATGGGTAATGAATATCCATGAAATTAAATTGAGGATAAGCAATCAGGGTCCATAACTCCTGTAAATGATGACTGAGAAGGCTGGAAATCAAACTCATTTGAGATCTTATAAATATAAAGTTGCACACCAAATTTGGTTAAAATCCAACAATTCTCTGCAAAGGTATCTTGCAAAAAACATATTGTTGACAAACATGCATGATAACTTTTGGGCTGGATTGACTTTGTGGGGTACTAATGATGGTTTGGTTTGGTTTTATGGGTTTAACACCATTTTTCAGCACATGATAGGCTATACATGGCAGCCAGTATATCTGGTGGAGGAAGAACCCGGGAAAATCCTGGGAAGAACCACCAACCCACGGGAAGCTACTGGCAAGCTTTCTCACATAACAACATTGGCCAAGCCCAAGACTCGAACTCACGCGGACAGAGTGAGATGGCAGTAATCGGTAAAGGTGAGCGCCTTAGACCACTCGGCCACCCTTGGGTCCTGTATCCTAATGATGAAATAAGTATAATTAGAGGGACAGAAAAGTAAATAGTGTGCATTTCTTCTCTAATACCTTCATAAGTAACATGGCCTAGCTGTGTCACAATTAAATTTGCTAGTGCACGAACCTCTGTATTTCTACACATCTCTTTGGAAGTAATAATTACATACATGTCATTGTTACACTTTTGGGTACCCTTCTTGTTAATTCTTACTAATGTCTGCCATTTCACATTTCAAATATAGATATATACTCTATGTACCAACATAATGATACAGATAGATGATCAGAGGGTGACATTATTCCCTTACCAGGCCAAATGGCCCAGATTTTTGGATATTAATTTAATGTAAGTAGCCCAATTTATACATCGACAAAAGAACAAATTGAATTGTGAGACTATTTTCTCCCTATTACCCTTGCTAGTTAATTGATCAAACACTGGAGTTGTCACCCCATTTAGACAGATAGACAGATTAAAGACTAGTATATGGAGTAAAGGATTCGAAAAGCTCACCTATATAGTAACCATTAATTATAGTACTTCACAAATGGAAGGTATTTTGCACATAACATAACACTCAATCACTAATTTATTACAGTATGCCTGTGCAATGGAACTTAGTTCTGTCTTTGTGAATGACAAAACTAGGTCAATCACTCATGCATACAATCATGTACTTCAACAAATGGTTATGATCTAAGCAAGAAACAGGATATTATAAAATTCTGTCAAAAAAAAAAAAAAAAGCAACATAAGACATTTATGTTGTTTTTCTATGAATTCAGGCACTTTGAGTCCAATTAAAGTTATCATATTCTGTTTAGAGTGCATTAGTTCCAGTAATACATTATTACACATATTGTCACAATTAGAAAATTTTTCTTTATTGGGGTGCATTACTGCTGAGCTATCAATTACATACAGTGGTCCCCCTCTTATAAGGCCACCCCTTCTGCAGCAAGAAAGTGGCCTTATAAGAGGGGTGGCCTTTCTAGAGGGGGATCACACAGTTGTGAGTAATAACTACAGATAAAGTATAAAAGATGCAACTAATTTTTATATATTTAATATTTTCATTTAAAAATCACAGGAATATTATCTGGTTAAGGACTCAATATGATAAAACTAATATCAATGTTATTTTAAAAAAATATGAATAATCATGAATCGTGGTGCAAAACCACATTGTCGGTAAATTCGGGGCACAAACATTTGGTTGTAACTATCCCTGTACGTCCGTCGATTCCGTCTTCCCACTCAATGCAGTTGAATGTATATTGACGATGTTTATTTGAATCTTTCTGACATAAAATTTCTCAGTAGTTATCAAAAGACTCTCCCTCTTTTCGTTTAATTTAATTGCTTTCACTTTTTGTTCTAAACTGAGAATGTCGGACGATATTTTGCGACAACTTATTCCTTCGCGGGCAATCACGCGTGAGGCACAGTGTTTACAACGGAAGTGAGTCTGTCACGTGATCAACTTTTTTTCTTCTTCTCCAGTCTGGTACCCGGTTATGTACATTTCATAATCTATTAGAGTGAAGCCAGAAAGGGTAACATACCATTTTACTATCTGGCGACCGGATGTCACGCTGACTTGAGCTGAACAATGATGTGCTTCTCAGCGGTTAGCTTTTGTCATATTGATAATTATCGGTGGTAATAATAGCCAGTAATTATCAAAGTGACAAAAGTTAACATCTAAGGAACACATGGCAGTAAGGATAATCGGATTACTTACCTCTTTGTTACTTTATAAAGTTACTTTATTGGCATGTTGGAACAAAATGTCAATGTGTTGAATTGAGAAATTAAAAAATATTATCAAGATTTTACTCGGTAAACAATCATTATGTGGCCGCTCGCGAGGGGTAAATTTGACCGTTTTTGCACTAAAATCCTGGCCGCTGGTCGCGTTAGAGGGGTGGCCGTCCTTGAGGGGTACTTTTGAACACAAACTCGTCGGTGCCAAGGGATTGTGGCCGTATAAAGCGGGTGGCCGCTGGTCAGGGGGGCCGTTCAAAAGGGGGACCACTGTACCTTGTAAAAAAGTTGATGGTATGTATACTGCAAATGTGTATGACACTTGCTATGTACAAGACACTGAGTGGATGGAAGGCTGGAAAATGAAGTGGAAAAGATTGCAGAAATGTTTTGTTATTGTCCTCCAACTTGAAGAATGATGGATGAGATAATGGACAAGATAATATTACTGAAGATTATTTGCTCAATGTAAATACAGTCCAACCTGACCTTTTGTTTAAGTACTCCCACTTCAATGGCATGCCTATCAAGGTACATAAACATGCAATACCCTTGTTAATGCACTTGAACTTGTTTAATACTTTAACTTCCCAAGTTTCGAATTCAGTCATTCACTTCATGAATTGATTAAATAAAAATAGTCACCATGATTATCTGATATTCCTCCATGGACTCCAGTATTGCCCTATGTCAATATTATTCTCATGGTTTCTGAATTTCAGTCATCAACTGACAGTATGTACATCCCATACTTTTGTCATAAAGCTAAATGATTTCTTAGCCTGATTAGATCAATGTCTTGCAGCAGCCTATAATGGCTGTCTTATGGCCAAGTTATCAATGACCATATGCAAGTTATGGTAGCATGCTTAATGAGTTTGATATAGGAACACGAGGGTCAAGTCGAGCTTGGTAATGTGTCAGTTTGCACATGAGCAGTGAATGTAACTAACAGATTCAATTAAATGCCAAGAACAGGAAGATGTATGGGGAGTGATTTTTTTTATATATCCAATATTCTATTTTTTATATCATAAAATACTTAATAAATAGTAGAACGGTCACCAATATCAATCACGATGGCTTAGTTGCAACTTACGGATTGTCTTTTGTTTCTCTTGGAAATCCATGGTGGCTGAGTGGTTAAAACATTGCATGGACCCATGACCAGAATGGATTTGGTTCTATTCACACCACTGGATCAGCCTTGATTGACTACCATGGCATTGCATGGACCCATGACCAGAATGGATTTGGTTCTATTCACACCACTGGATCAGCCTTGATTGACTACCATGGCATTGCATGGACCCATGACCAGAATGGATTTGGTTCTATTCACACCACTGGATCAGCCTTGATTGACTACCATGGCATTGCATGGACCCATGACCAGAATGGATTTGGTTCTATTCACACCACTGGATCAACCTTGATTGGCTACCATGGCATTACATGGACCCATGACCAGAATGGATTTGGTTCTATTCACACCACTGGATCAGCCTTGATTGGCTACCATGGCATTGCATGGACCCATGACCAGAATGGATTTGGTTCTATTCACACCACTGGATCAGCCTTGATTGACTACCATGGCATTGCATGGACCCATGACCAGAATGGATTTGGTTCTATTCACACCACTGGATCAGCCTTGATTGGCTACCATGGCATGTTCTTGGGCAAGGCACTTTGCTCTATTTGCCTTGGTATGATATAACCTTAGAAGTGTTTCCATACCACAGAACAGCCAACCAAACCAACCCAAATCAATCCTGCCAATTTTTTTATTCCATCAAGTTCTTTGCATTTTTTCTGAGAAAATGGGGGGGGGGGGGGGGTGTGTTCTTGACCTAGATATGCAACCAGAGTGTTGTGTTCTGGGCATTAGATTAAAAAAAATTGATGCTTGTGTTGCAATTCGCAGTCAAATTGAATGCAGTCATTGTCACCATGTATACGCACACTGACCAATTAATTGTTTATCTTTTCTGTACTCATTCCATACACAGCAATGTTTTATATAATATTTTTACTTAATGGTTTTTCCTTAATTTCTTACAGATAAAATCCTTTGTACTGATATTCTTCACACAAAGATTTATCTAAACAAAGTCTATGTACATTTGCAAGCAAATTATATAGACTTGGTGTGCAATCAATAGACCAACATATAATTAACAAAGACCTACAACAAGTACCACTGATACAAATAGGTGTGCATAACAAGTACCACTGATACAAATAGGTGTGCATAACAAGTACCACTGATACAAAGAGGTGTGCATAACAAATACCACTAATACAAAGAGGTGTGCATAACAAATACCACTAATACAAAGAGGTGTGCATAACAAATACCACTAATACAAATAGGTATGCATAACAAAAACCACTGATACAAATAGGTGTGCATAACAAATTACCACTGATACAAATAGGTATGCATAACAAGTACCACTGATACAAATAGGTGTGCATAACAAGTATCACTGATACAAAGAGGTGTGCATAACAAATACCACTAATACAAATAGGTATGCATAACAAATACCACTGATACAAATAGGTATGCATAACAAGTACCACTGATACAAATGTGCATAACAAATTACCACTGATATAAACAAGTGTGCATAACAAATTACCACTGATATAAACAAGTGTGCATAACAAATTACCACTGATATAAACAAGTGTGCATAACAAATTACCACTGATATAAACAAGTGTGCATAATAAATTACCACTGATACAAACAAGTGTGCATGACAAATTACCACTGATACCAACAAGACAAGTGTGCAAAACAAATTACCACTGATACAAACAAGAAAAGTGTGCATAACAAATTACCACTGATATAAACAAGTGTGCATAACAAATTACCACTGATATAAACAAGTGTGCATAACAAATTACCACTGTTACCAACAAGACAAGTGTGCATAACAAATTACCACTGATACAAACAAGTGTGCATAACAAATTACCATTGATACAAACAAGACAAGTGTGCATAACAAATTACCACTGATACCAACAAGACAAGTTTGCATAACAAATTACCACTGATACAAACAAGTGTACAGAACAAATTACCACTGATACAAACAAGTGTGCATAACAAATTACCACTGATATAAACAAGTGTGCATAACAAATTACCACTGTTACCACTAATACAAAGAGGTGTGCATAACAAATACCACTAATACAAATAGATATGCATAACAAAAACCACTGATACAAATAGGTGTGCATAACAAATTACCACTGATACAAATAGGTATGCATAACAAGTACCACTGATACAAATAGGTGTGCATAACAAGTATCACTGATACAAAGAGGTGTGCATAACAAATACCACTAATACAAATAGGTATGCATAACAAATACCACTGATACAAATAGGTATGCATAACAAGTACCACTGATACAAATGTGCATAACAAATTACCACTGATATAAACAAGTGTGCATAACAAATTACCACTGATATAAACAAGTGTGCATAACAAATTACCACTGATATAAACAAGTGTGCATAACAAATTACCACTGATATAAACAAGTGTGCATAATAAATTACCACTGATACAAACAAGTGTGCATGACAAATTACCACTGATACCAACAAGACAAGTGTGCAAAACAAATTACCACTGATACAAACAAGAAAAGTGTGCATAACAAATTACCACTGATATAAACAAGTGTGCATAACAAATTACCACTGATATAAACAAGTGTGCATAACAAATTACCACTGTTACCAACAAGACAAGTGTGCATAACAAATTACCACTGATACAAACAAGTGTGCATAACAAATTACCATTGATATAAACAAGACAAGTGTGCATAACAAATTACCACTGATACCAACAAGACAAGTTTGCATAACAAATTACCACTGATACAAACAAGTGTACAGAACAAATTACCACTGATACAAACAAGTGTGCATAACAAATTACCACTGATACAAACAAGTGTGCATAACAAATTACCATTGATACAAACAAGACAAGTGTGCATAACAAATTGCCACTGATACCAACAAGACAAGTTTGCATAACAAATTACCACTGATACAAACAAGTGTACAGAACAAATTACCACTGATACAAACAAGTGTGCATAACAAATTACCACTGATACAAACAAGTGTGCATAACAAATTACCACTGATACAAACAAGACAAGTGTGCATAACAAATTGCCACTGATACCAACAAGACAAGTGTGCATAACAAATTACCATTGATACAAACAAGACAAGTGTGCATAACAAATTTCCACTGATATAAATAAGTGCATTACGCATACACTCTATCTGAGACTAACCCATACCTAGACCACCAAATATGACCCATTCCCAGTGGTTATGCAAATGAGGTTCCCAGTACACTGTAAGATCATAAGGTGGATTTGAAGCTCATTCATGGTACATATTTTGTAATTTTGTAAACCACACTGATCCTATATTTCATCATTAACATAAGAAATAAAAAGTATCCATTTGTTGGCAGAAGATGTGACAGTTCATTGGTGCAATTCCTCTGGACATTTAATCATACTAAAAGATTTTAAATTTGCATAGAAAATTTGCACCATGTCTTTGTATATCCACTTTACAAAATTTGCACCATGTCTTCGTATATCCACTTTACAAAATTTGCACCATGTCTTTGTATAACCACTTTACAAAATTTGCATACAAGAAACATCAATAAAATTTATGTGTATATACTCTCAGTACATTGAAAAATGCACTACTAGTCATTTTAACTTAATAATGTATTTAACCTTCCGATTTTGATGCTTTAAAAATGAAATTTGTGGTTGACTTAAGATTAACTAAAAAAGGTCCTTTCACTGATATTATCTTTGTATAATGGGATATATATAATAAAAATGTATGGGAAAATTATCAAGTACATAATTGGTATGCATATTAAAAAAATTCATCCGGTAAATGCAACTGGAAAAAACTGATGTTCTGAGATATCTCCCATGCATTCATCTGCTAGCTTATATATATCATACAATATTCTGTTAAATTTGCTATATGAATGTATTGGAGATATCTTGGGGGAATGAAATGATGTATATTTCAAAGGATTAATGCATGGGATGAATGGGCTATACAATTACCACTAGATCATATTGTGTCAAGTAGATTCAGTCCCCTTTCTGCCCCCTGTTGGCCCAGACTTTACTGGTGTAAGCCTTTTGCCACAAAGAAAACTGTCATGGTAGTGGCAAGAATACACACCTATTCAGACTATAATCTCATATATATTAAAGTCTATAAAGATCACAGAAAAAATAATACAAACTTGAAAATCTGAGGAAAATCTTGACATTTTGAGTTATTTTCTCAAAATATATATAAAAAAATTAAAATGTTGTTTTTCTCAAAATTTCCTGATTTTTCTTGAAATTTTTAGTGTTAATTTTTATTCTTTTTGTGACCTTAAATAGCTGAAATTTCTATTTTTTTTCTTCTTGAAGTTTTGAGTTTTTCTTATTTATTTTTCCCTGACCTTAGTAGATTTCAATATATATATATATATATATATATATACACACACACACACAAGCGGTTGGACATACTTTTTTAAAAAACACACCTATTTATACTTATTTCTCATATACAAGGGGTCACACATAAATTTTGTCAATGTATACAGGATTTGTCCACAAAAATAAAATTTCTGTCCGCTTAAAAGTTTTGGGTCAGACTGTTTTGCACTTACAGTTTCGGTATTTATACATACCACAGGAGAGGTGATTTAAAGCGCACAGTATTGAGAAGGTTTGAGATAGACCAGCAGATTAGTCAGATTATCGCCAACACAAATCTTAAGTGCACTCATGGCATTTTCTGGAGTGGTTCTGTACCGAAAATTGCTTCGAGTCAGCTTATTTATTTTGGCATCTTGTAGGTTTTCTTTCACTGAGGTGATGTGCTCAATCAAATTTCACTAGGTTGTTGATGAGTGCACCCATTTGGGTTTGTAGCACCTTGTCCAGCCCCATCAGCTTCCACATGGGTAGTGGTGGACATGAGGTTGTAGTTGGCAGTAGCTGTGGGTCATTAATTGTGTCAAGTACCTCACCTATTTCTCAGTAAGTGAACTTGGTTGTGAACCACTTCTTGGAAGTTTTGACCTCATCCATGACCTTCATGAAGTCTTGCAGTTTAATGGCCTCCATTTGCAGGTTGGTCGGGATCTTCTTCCTGGGATCCAGATGTACTGCTACTGCCTTTTGGGGGAGGCATTGCATTCACCAATGATGCATAGGGAACGCGCTATGCCAATGCCATACCCTTAAATCATGCTGGTTGCTAGAAACTCCCCTGGTTTGGTTTTATAGGTGAGGTGATAACATTTCCTCCCCATCTTGCCCCAAAGTGTGCCGCTCTTTGCGGCTACGAATCTTATGTCAACTTTTTGCTTGTGTATCATGTGCTTGATGTTGAAAAGCTGAACAATCTTCTTGGTTGTAAGCCTATCAGCTACCTCACATCCTGCTCATGGTCAGCTGGAATTTCATTGCTGGCCCATTAGAGGAGTGTCGAGGTCTGTATGTCCATTTGATTGGACGTTAGGATCCTAAATGACATCTCTTCATCACCGCACATGACAATGTCACCTGTGTGCCTAAAGTTGTATATTTCAATGTTGTGTCCTCCCTCTGCCATTGTTTTGTTGTATTGAAGAGATAATTCCAACCATTAAACATGCAAATATGACCTCACAAAAGTGGATGGAAGCTTAATCCCTACTGCCGCATATGGGACCCCCTTGGGGTGAAAGGCAACCCCAGTCAGTTGTCGTCACCAATAACCCAAGTATGACTGGGCTCACACAATGCCAGTGTTCCCAGGACTTCCCATCTAGACTTCATGGTTACCCTTAAATGCTGATGCCAACCAGACAGTCATCATAAACTTAGGCTGTGTAGTCATGAAAAAGACAATGATCAAGATCTCTGGCAATGAGGTGTAGTACATCAATGACTCTAATGCCTACAGCTGCTATAGTGACCTCTGTGATGACCTGAGAGTGCCAGAGTAAGGCATACCAGGGTATAGATGAGTCTGCTATGCAGAACTTGCTGGTGTGTGTGTGGGGGGGGGGGGGGGTACCAAAAATGGCGAATGATAACATAACAGAAGACAAGGCAATTGCTGACACCAACAGGTACAGATTGTACCTCTGGGTTCTGAACTCCATGAGTCATATAGGCCCTTCTACCAGTCAGTCCTGGGCTACAGGCTTAATCAAGGCCATGGAAGACCCAAACACCAATCACACTACTGATAACATCTCACTGTAATTTAACATGGTGATGCAGCCCATGTTTGTGCACATGATACAGCAGCAATATCAGGATCATATGGCCATCCTGTTTGATTGCATGCTCCACCACATAAAGGTCACACCTGACAAGTGCCAAACCTTGTGGAACATCAATCTCAACATATCACTGCTTGGATAATGAAGGGCATCCTTATGCTGTTTGAAGACCCTGCCACCACATTTGCCAGAAACATAGAAAAGTTCTACAACCCGAATATACAGAAGGTCAAAGTTACTATATAGGGTTTTCCTAACCAGCTGTATAGCCAAGTTTTCAGACCCTACCAAACTGGGAGGAGGTCAGATAACACATTTCAAGTGGCAATACTCAACACCCTGAGGTTGCCATGGTAGCAAAAGGCCTGTATCTGGCTGACATTACAGTCTGAAAGTACCTCACAGATTAGTGTGCCCTGATCACAAAACAGAAAGAAGCAGCAGGCCTATTGTACATGTGTCTCTTTGTCACCATGCATGCAGAACTCAACATCGAAGATGGCAGGTCTATCTGTATAGTCTGCTGAAATGCTTGCAAAAGTGCTGCTCAAGTATCCCCACTCTGTGATCATCTGGGGACAAATCAGCTGCAGCAAGACAGTGTTCATGTTCTACCTCCTTGAAGGCCAATACTGGGTCATATTTTGGCATATTGTCATCCTCTACCCAACAATCCTCTGGAACAATGCATAAGACACATCGGGCTGGATTTGGGCAGATCCCGTGGTGTACCTTGTCTAGCCAGGCAGAAGGCTTCAAAGGCAGAAGACTTCACAACTGGTTACAGGCCTTTTATAAACTCCTTGCAGATGAGCCGACACTATATATTATCAACAACTGCATGATAAGGAAAACCCTGACACAAAAGAATGCCATGCTGATAGAAATTGCATTCTCAAGCTGTCATGCAGAGCAAAGCATTTGTGTACTCACATGGAAGTACAATTCAGTTCTCAAGATGTTCCAAGATCATGTCAAATGGGTTGGTCTCTTCAACTGCAAGGACTGCAACAGCTTTGAAGACTGAATGAAAACAATGTCATCCCGACAAACATCGAGTGGGTAGCTTTTTGGCAACTGCCAAACTTCTGCTAAAGACTGACCAGCCAACTAGCTATAAGCTTGTTTCAGCTAATCAACTATTAAGCATATGGGAAAGTTCTAAGACCAAAATAAAAGAAAAGTCCTTCGAAGAGAATGACACTCTACTGGCTGAAAAGAATTCCAGGAATTTCAAGATAAGACCATTTCTTCCTTTTAACTGTGGAGTGTTTAAACCATCTTTGATATTCTTCAGCAATAACAAGATTTTCAAATTAGCTTCTGTGGTGGACATATTGGATGTCAACTTGGCACCATTTTCATTTAGGACCAACAAGGCAACATTTGAAGTTTTCTGGTGGAAACGCGATGTTGATATGACTTTCGGTTTTGGAGGAGCAATGATAACAAGATGTTTAAGATGGATGCCATGGTGGCCATTGTTCGATATCAGATTGGCACCATTTCTATTTAGTACCAATTAGACATCATAAGAAGTCTTTTGGTGAAAGCACAATGTTGATATGACTAGCCATCTAGAAGAAGTAATGATAACAAGATTTTCAAGATAGCTATTGTGGCAATCATATTAGAAGTCAGATTGGCACAATTTTCATTTATGACCAGCTAGACACCATAACAAGTTTGAAATGCCTGGACTCCCATTTAAACAGAGATGTTGATCCCTACCGGCTGTAGAGTATGTAATTGGTGTATCCAATAAAGTTCTCTATCTTTCTGATTAATGTTGCTACAAGAGAGCTCTAGATTAGATTTGATGATTTCTATTATCTGATACTGAACACAATTTATGTTGTGGTTAGTTTGGTTAAAGAGTTTGGACACTGGGGTCTCCTTCTTATTATGGATGTCTCTTAGGTGTTCTTAAATTCTCACTTGGAATTCCCTTTTGGTCTCACCTACATATTGTTTGCCACAAAGATGGCAGGTGAGTAAATAAATAACATTATGTGTAGTACAATGACCTATTAACTTTGAAGTATATTTGAGGTTTGTAAACGTGCTTCTAAATATTTAGGGTGGATTTTGGAACATATCTGGCAGAGTCAGATTGACAATTGGCCAGAGAGATTTCTTTGCATGATGGAGAAAATAAATATCTTTGTCATGTGTAAAGACAGCTGGTATTGCACTACAAGATTGCAGTGCAGTACTGGTTTTCATAGGGCTAATATACTCTGAACTGAGAGAAGATATTTGGATTTATGTGTAGCCAAACTACTGGCTAATGATGTTAATATGCAGCTTCCGAATCATTAAGTATATTGTTGCCTTTTGAAAGGCTGTGTCACACTCATCTACTTTGTTGAGTGTATGGGTAAACGTAAGGCTGGTTAGTTTTTCGAGGCTTCAGAAAGCATAGTTTTCCACGAGGATACAAATTTGGGGCTATTTGTAAATCTCAGGTGCAAGTTGATCTCTAGACCTCTCGCTATTTTGCCTCTTCGGCTGCACTGTTGACAAACTTTAACAGGGGGATTAAGTGGTTTTTTGACTTGTTGATGTTCTGAAACCGGGTCATCCAATTTTTCTCTTTTTGTTGGTGTTGGCATTTCTTCTAATCATGGTGGATGTGGAGGAGGTGGATAGAAGCATGTGCTTCAGTAGAGACTCATCAGACTCTCAGTGGAATTGGGATCTATACAATTGGTATCCTGCAGAGGGTCACCTTCACTTCCAATTGAATTTGAATTGAAAGAAGGTATAGCTGCACTGGTGGCTAGGTAGAAAAACTTCTCACTGACAAGATACAGTGATCAGTTGAAAAAATGAATCAACAAGACCAATTCCCTCTGATGAGTTACAAAGATAACGAAACCAGTCAGGGACCGGGGATTACTATACCACCCAGCAGATGGGAGGGAATGCCTCCACATCCTTCAGACAGTACCTTCTTTTAGACACCATAAGAAGTCTTTCAGTGAAATCCCTGCGCTGATATGACCATTCATTCAGGAGAAATAGTGATAACAACATTTTCAAGACGGCCACTGTGGCAGGCATATTGAATGTCTGAATGGCACTATTAGGACCAACCAGACATCATAAGAAGTTGTTTAGTAAAAACACCATGTTCATACAACCATCCATTCAGGATGAGTAGTGATAGTAATATTTTAAAGATGGCTGGTGTGGTGGCCATATTGGGTACCAGATTGAAATGATTTTCATTTTGGACCAACTATATATCATAAGAAGTTTTCTGGTTAAAACCCCATGGCAATATTACTTTTCATTTACGAGGATTAGGAATAACAAGATTTTCAAGATGGCCACTATGGCAGCCATATTGGACATCAGATCAGTATCATTTTCATTCATACATCATAAGAAGTCTTCTGGTGAAAACCCCATAACAATATTACTTTTCATTCAGAAGCAGTAGTGATAGCACGATTTTCAAGATGGCCAATGTGGTGGCCATATTAGACATCAGATTGGCACCATTCTCATTTAGGACCAAGTAGATATCATAAGGAATCTTTAGTGAAAATCCCATGTTGATATGACCATCCACTCAAAAGGAGTAGTGATAACAAGATTTTCAAGATGGCCACTGTTGTGGCCATATTGGCCATCAGATCAGCACCATTTTCATTTAGGACCAACTATATATAATAAGAAGTCTTCTGGTGAAAACCCATGTCAATATGATTTTCCATTTAGGAGGAGTAACAATAACAATATTTTCAAGCTGGCCACTGTGGCAGCCATATTGGACATAAGATTGGCCCCATTTTCATTTAGGACCAACTAGGCATCATAAGAAGTCTTTTAGTGATAACCCCATGTTGATATGACCATCCATTCAGGAGGATAAGTGATAACAAGATTTTCAAGATGGACACTGTGGTGGCCATATTGGCCATCAGATCAGCACCATTTTCATTTAGGATGACTAGACCATGGGATAAATGTATGCAAAGAATATACACTGCCATTATGCTATCCTGGAAGCCCTAGTTGTACACTGAGTCATTAAGTTGCAGCAATGACAATTACTGCCACAACATCCCATTCTTCGATGAACATAAGAATGATTAGTGATATGATATGCAATGACACATTCTGGTATACACACAAAAAAAAATGGTTGCATGATCACGGTCATTCATCTAAAATGTTATATTTAATGAATACTGGTTGTATGATCACTTTCATTCCAACATGCAATAGCTAAGGTAGATCAAACTGTGATTTAATGAAAATAATTCAGTAAATTAAAATAGATCATGTAGTGATTATTACGTAGACACCACATCAGCATAAAATCTATATTTAGAACTTCTTCAAGGTAAGTATTTTGAATCTACCTATGTCAAAACATGCAGTCTTTTTAAGTACTAATATGGTATTTACATAACTGAAACATTATTGACCAGTATACTAAACATTTCTTTCTTGAACTTACCTGGGAAGGACCTATAACGGTCCCTCATAAGGAGTGGGTCATGTCCCCTAGGATCGTTATCCATTTCACCACCCAAGTCATCTATTAGCTCCAGGTATGTGTGCGATGGTGATTCCATACATTAACTGTTATCTGGGCATACAGTGATACCCGGTAGTTGATTTACAAATCCAGGTAGCAACACACTTTTAGCCTTGATAAACAGTTAGATAATAGCCCTGATCAAAAGTGCAGTCAGGTAGATTCAATGCATGTGTGCACAACACTGCCAAGAATTTGTGTTGATACATCTGATTTACAATATTTCAGTTTGGAGTGAATTTCAATCAATTTCCCATGAAGCTGAATTCAATGATGAGCTGCTATCTAATTATCAGTTAATTGAAATTTCATCCTAGGTTCTACTGGTGATTCAACATGTTGATAAAATTACATTTTCACAGGGATTCACATCTCCAGCAATATGACGGATTCAATATAAAGACTGAATCAATCAGGTTGAACTTCTACAAGAGAGAAAAATATAACAACCTAGATGATATTCTAGACCATTTTTAACTTCATGTAAGGGCCAGTGTGCTAATTATTTTTGAGTCTGTAAAGGCCAAAACTTTAGTTTCCTTTGCTATAGTTATATATGTAACAAGTTTGGCTATGTGACAAAATGAAGAAAAAAATTAAGATAAAGACAGGAAATGCACTTGTAGCAAGGTTGTTAATTTTCCAGAAGGAACTATCTGAAATTAGTGTCTAAGTACATGAATATGAAAACTTTGCATAATGTAAAAAAAAAAAAAAAAAAATTTAGTGTTATTTTTGTCATATAAATAGTACCAGCTGTACAAGTATGAATTTATTATCTGATGTATTTGTGAGACTGAGTGTGATAAAGAATTCATAGAAAATTATATGAATTTTAACAAAATATTTGAAAGAATTTGTCTCTTCTTTATTGTAAATTAATGAAATCATGCCTTTCATTTAAAATGTCACTCTGACTCAGAGAAAGTAATCATCAAGAGCATATATTATTACACAAAGTCTCTCAACAATACAACATGGCATAACATCTTCATAAAGAGCTGTCTGAATATATCAATATCATATTGGAAATTTAAGTACATGGACTACTATCAATAATCAGCAATCACGTACATCCTTGAGTAACTATATGTAAATTTTCACAGGTGGCTGGTCAACTTCAATAAAATTACCCACTGAAATTTTCTTCAAGTTTTCAGATCAATCATGCGTTATACAAATATCTCCAAGGTATATGAATTGATATGATCCACAAAAAGTAACCATAGTCTGTTCATCATATAGAAGAGTCCGATTAATCCATGACTTTTTATTTTTTGCAAATACAATCACTGTTTTATGGTACTGAATCAACATTCAAAATACTTGTTGCTGCTGTACTATACTTCAATTTCACAACAACTATACAAAATGACTTTGTACAAAGCATTTCCATCTCCAAGAAATAATCCCTTTACATAATGACAAACTCCTACATGCTGAATCCCCTGAGGCCTGTCAGACTTCATTGATATAGAGAAGCTGTCACTATTATGAATGGCTAAATCATTTGTCGGATACACTGTATTACATTGGTGCCACATGTGGCAGAATGTGTTGGTGTTCAATAAATGTATAGAACTAAATTAAAAAGAATCAATAATCTACATGTAGAAAGGTCAAAACAATTAGAAAAGTCCACTTTCTCTGATTGAAGACTTTCCAAGGTTTGCTCCATACAGAACTACTTACATTTTCACAACAGCTTGAAAATTAAATCCACAACTTGTTTCATATCAAAACATATCTCATAAAATGTTCTACATTACACCACTTTATACATTCTCAATCAATGTCTAAATGAATAAAAGATATGTATCCATTAACCTATGGGCAACACTGACATAAACACTCTAAAATAATGGAACATTTTATAGTTCCAAAATCACACTCAGTGTAATCTAAACTTGCAGCCATAAATAGGTAAAGACATTCAAAGCCCTGGGTAAATGCCAAAGCTTCCAAAACAGAAACATATGAGTAATATGATTGAAATGGCCCTGTCATTACTTTCTGTTCTTTGCTGCTTCTGTTGGAAGGATTTCAATCAGAAAAGGTTGCTGGTAGAGAAAAGGCAAATAGCTAGATGTAGGGAAAGAGGGAATGGAGTTACCTTCATTACCACCATACAGTCAAGTCTCATTTAGCCAACTTCTGTTAATCCAACTACTGCTTTGCTTTGATGCCATGAATGGGGCAATATAATTTTTATTAGCCTAACTACTATAGTGGAAAGGCTTCTGTTCTGAATCCTATGCATACATGTGTGTGTGTGTGTGTGTGTCTGTGTGAAAAAATTTAAGTCTAGAATGGTGTAATGGAATCAAAATTTTTAAAAAGTTGGTAAGATTATTGAGGTTGAGACAAGGAAGCAAGGTTTATATTTAATGTTCATTTGTCAACAACTCCTGGTTCAGTATGTGTATAACTGACACTAGATATTACATATGCCATTAACTTCCATCACCCTGCACACACCACCTTTCATTGCTATATGCAATGTAAACCCTGCACCAGCGATAACCTCTGTGACACAGAATTGCCTCCCCATAGGAAATCAATGACTTACCACTGGAGTGCGTACAGTACAACATATACTGGTATGTATTTTCAGAACGATTAATTAGAGTAGTCGATCTATGACAGATTCTTAAATAAGAATTTGTTGCGAAGCCCCTAATTAAATATTTTTGATGGGCACAAATTGCATCATAATTACTAGACCAGGCTATACAGGAAAACCTGTATTTAGCATCCAACTTTTATGGCTGTTTCTTATAACAACTCAAGCTGGTCAATACAGGTTTGAGTTAATATTTTGTTATTGGTGATTGGACATTAAAATCCTTTAATATGGGCTATACATTTAAGGCACAATGAAGTTCACTGAAGATCTTGGTGTATGTACTGTCAGCTTAGAATTTCCATGTTGGTACTAGAGTTTGTGAAATTCAAGGTTGATTGAATGATGCTATGATTAGTAAAGCCTGTCATGTGTCTAATAAGGAACAATGGAATGAAGAGTGTGGTACTAGATCAGAGGCAATACATATACAGGCCCACCCTACATTTTTCTTGGTATGTCTATTCCCATATCATTGTCTTCTAACAGAAGGGGTGTGGGGGTGGGGTGTGTGTTATATTAAATCAAACGACTAATCTGTTCAACCACTTTGAAAGTCTTGTTATTTTGAAATGTAAGGTCTCATTTTCTTCCATTGTTAAAACAGTTCCTACATGTAGTGCAAAAATTCAGTCATAAGATATGGTATATGTATATACGTAAGATATGGTATATGTACATACATAAGATATGGTACATGTACATACATAAGATATATCGTACATGTACATACATAAGATATGGTACGTGTACATATGTCAGATATTATATATGTACAAACATAAGATATGGTACATGTACATACGTAAGATATGGTATATGTACAAACGTAAGGTATGGTACATGTACATACATAAGATATGGTATGTGTATATACATAAGATATGGTATGTGTATATACATAAGATATGGTATGTGTATATACATAAGATATGACATGTGTATATACATAAGAAATTGTATGTGTATATACATAAGATATGGTATGTGTATATACATAAGATATGGTATGTGTATATACATAAGATATGGTATGTGTATATAAATAAGAAATGGTATGTGTACATACATAAGATATGGTACAGTGTATATGTATATACACTGCACATGTACTTTTACAAAGATAACATATTTATTCAGTATCCATATCTAAAATTACATGTACTCAAAGACAATAATGTTTGAATTTTATTCAGCTACTTTGGTCTTTTTACAATAAGATCTGCTGAACTGCAACAAAAAATGTAAACACAGAAAAATATAAACCAAGTATATACACACAAAACTGTTGTTTAGCAAATAGTTGTTTTTTTTCTCATTTTGATCAAGAACAATACCTTGATCACCTCACATGAATCTATTTTTATCATATAAACTGCTGTGGCATTGAACCTGACATATTCAAACATTCAGATGTAGCTAAAACAAGAGGTCCAAGTGGGCATGAGATTGCTGATCTGGCTGATATTTGCCTAAGAGCCAATGCAAGAGCACTTGGCCAATAAATCTCCAGGGTCAGAAGGATGCTTTCTGTTGACATTTCTTAGAATGCTGATGATTGTACATGTTATGAGAACAATTGTTTCAAGGTTTCTTTTTTTGTATCTTTATCCATATCTGATCACACATCAGCACCATTTGTCCAAAATTAATAGGCCCCTATGCCAGGATGTTTTGTGTCAAGCTTGTCAAACTCTGAACAGTGATTTTCTAGATAAAGGTGTGTAAATATTTTTTCTACTTTTAGTAACGGCAGCCATATCTAATATCATTTTTAACAATCTGATAGGTGTTCAAACAAGGACACTTTCTGTCAAATTTGGTCAATTTCTGTTTAGTGGTTATTGAGAAGTTATTAAAGGTTTGTATATTTTTATTGACAGCAGCCATTTGTGATGGCAGACTGACATTATTTCTGAAACTTAAAAACCCTTCATGACAATTTTTTTTTTCATTGTTGTAAAATTTAGTCAAATTCAGTCTAGTGATTTTTTTTAGAAGTCGTTCAAAGGATTTTCTATTTGTGGTAATAGTGCTTTGAGAGCAAATCAACATCATTTGTATAAATTTAAAAACCCTTAACACCAGGATGCTTTCTGGCAAATTTGATCAAATTCTGCTGAGAGATTTTTGGGAACTCGTTTAAACTGTTCAGTTTTTAGTAATGATAGCCATATTTGATGGCAAATTCTGTTCAGCAGTTTTCAGAAGAAGTCATTCAAATATATTTCTACTTTTAGTAACAGTGGCCATATTTGATTGCAGATTGGCATCACTTGTCAAACAAGAGCTCCAGTTGAACTTGATATCACTCACCTGACTTGCATAACTTTTAATAGTTTACTATGTCACTAAGCAGAATTATGTAGTATTGTAAGAACACAACTATATGTCAACTATTTCCAAACTTTATATCATGTTGATTTGACCAATTTTTATATATCTTGATAAACATTCTTTCTTAATATAAAGGCATAATTAATATGCACAGTCTCATGGTCATAATCAAAGTCATCCAAGATCTTGATGATATGAACCCATTTACTATGTTTTTTAGAAACTGGACAAGAAATATAGTAGATCTAGGGAGGTAACAAGCTCAGCCAATCAGATGCAAAGTACCCCATTAATACATGTGGATATCATTTATTATAGAACCTGTCTATGACAATGGTAATATAAGCTTAAGGTGGAGCAAAATCTGATCAGAAGTTGGTCTCCAGAGTGGTAACAAGCTTTGCCAATCAGATACAAGATTATCTCAATTATATGTGTAGGTCTTGCTCATAATCAAAAATTATCCAAAGTCTTGATAATACAAGATCATTTAACAAGTTTGATTAAAATCTGATCAGAAATATAGTTGCTTGAGTGTTCACCAAGATCCTATAAAAAAAAAATACAGTCCCTAGATTGGAAAAAAAAACCTCAGCCAATGAGATGCAAGATAACCTCATAAATATGCATAGATTTTGCTCATAATAAAAATTACCCAAAACCTTGACAGTATTTGCCTATTTACAAAGTCTGATTAAAATCACACCAGAAATATGGTCTCTCAAGTTGTAAGTAGCTCAGCAAATCATATGCAGGATCACCTCATTAATATGCAAAGATTCTTGCTATTGATAAAATACATTATTATATCTTGATGATTAAAGTCCATTTAAAAAGTTTGATAAAAATATGATCAGAAAAAAAGTTGCTAAAGTATTGACAAGCTCAACCAACCAGATGTAAAATCACCTCATTAATGTACATAGACTTTGTACATTATTGTACTCATCCAAGATCATGATGATTTAAGCCTACATGTATTTACCAAGTCTGAGTAAAATTGGATCTGCAATACACAGCTAATCAGATGCAAGATCACCTGATTACTAGGCGCTGATCCTATGCATTACTGAACTCACATGAGATCTTGATCATATAAGCCTATAAATAAAGTTTGATCAAAGTCAGTTACAAAAATATGGCTTCCAGAATGGCAACAGGCTCAGCCAATCAGCTGTGAGATCACCTCATTAATATGCATGAATAGTGCTCATTATCAAATTTTGTCTGAAATTTTGATGATATAAGCTCATGTTTCGAGTTTGATATCTATTGGATCAGAAATAAAGGTTCCAGAGTGGCAACAAGCTTAGCCAATCAGATGCAAGATCACCTCATTAATATGCATGCATCTCACTCATTATCAATTTTGTCCAAGATCTTGATGATATAAGCATATATTTGAAATCAGATCAGAAATACAGCCTCCTGATGGTAAAAAGCTCAGCTAATCAGATACAAGATCACCTCATTACAATGTGTGGATTTCACTATTTATTGGTCAGATGAGCTAAGAATGAGAGCCCTCTATCCCAGGATGCTTTCTGTCAAACTCTGTTTAGCAGTTTTTGTGACAAAGCATTTTTTCTTTTTTTATAGCAATGGCAGTTATATGGCAGATCAGCATTGTTTATAAAATTTGAAAGCCCTCTATGCCAGAATACTTTCTGTCAAATATGTTCAAATTCCAAATTCTGTTGAGCGGTTTTTGAGAAGAAGTTGTTTTAAAGTTTGTGTATTGTTACTAGAGTTGCCATGTGATTGTGGATTGGCAACATTTGTATAAACTTGAAAGGCCTTCATGCTAGGATGTTTTGTGTTAAGTCATTTAAAGGTTTTTCTAATTTTAGTAAATGGTGGCCATATTTGAAAAGAAGCCACTTACATGTAAAGGTTTTCCTATATGGCTGCCATATGTAATTGCGGATCAGCATCATTTGTATAAACTTGAAAGGTCTTTATGCCAGGATGCTTTGTGTCAAGTTTGGTCAAATTCTATTCAGAGGTTTTGAAGAAGTTGCTTACAAGTGTTTCTGTTTTTAGTAAATGGAGTCAAAAATGATATGTGTGGGTCAATGGGAATTAACATTACGGTCACCATCTTGAAAGTATGACACTTGGGGATCTAACAGGAATTCCATATTAAAACAATCCATAGGATTAACATTAATGCAAGTCTTGGGGATCAATAGTAAATAAAAATTATGACCTCATAGTGTCTTTTTGTACTTATGGGCATCAAGAGAATATGGGGTCATGGGAAAAGTATAATTGGAAAACAATACATCATTTTTACTGACCAACACAGACACCTACTAAACCCAAACACTGTCTGACTGACCAACACTCCACATTTACTAACCTAAACCTACTGAACAGCACCCACATTTACTGACCAACACCTACATCTACTAACCAACACACTATCTGACTGACCAACACCCATATCTACCAACCCACACCCATACCTACTTACCAGCACCCACTTGTACTGATCTGCACCCACCTCTACTGACCAACAATCAAACCGACTAAGCAACACAGTCTTACTGATCAGCACCAACATCTACTAATCAACACCTATGCTTATTAACCAATACACAGTGTTACTGACCAGCATCCACACTTACAAACCAATATAATGTTAGTGACCAGCACCCACATCTACTGACCAGCACATAGACATACTGACCATCACCCACAACTATTGACCAACACACAGGCTTACTGACCAGCACCCACATCTACTGACCAACACGCATGCTTACTAACCATTAGTGTGTTACTGACCAGCATGCACACCTACCAACAAATGTGTAAGGGTAGGATGTATAGTTAGAGGGTCAGGTAATGAGGATTAACACCTAAATTTAGAGAGATAATCACCCACTATCACCATCCAACACTCACCCTTTTACAGACCAAACAGAGGAAGGGAAGTTCCTTGGACGAAATGCTGCCTGGTGGCTAAATGCATATATCCAAGATTTATAAATAAAGCATTACCTACACCTCAGATTATTTTGGTGGTGTATGTAAATTTGCATATATTGTACTGATGCTATAAATAGCTATAATCAAGGGGACCAACTCATAATAACACTAATATGGACATGACTAAAAGTAATTATAAAATTATGAAACTGTCACAGACTTAAGCAGAGACTAGAAAAAACCTTGAACATAAGATTAAAATGGTTGCTCTTAAAAGTAATTCCAAACTTCCAAAACTAATACAGAATTCAGTTGATGTTTAAAAAAAATCCCCCCCCAAATGTTTAAATAATAGTTTAGACTAAAAGTAGTACTAAAATTCTGAAACTTTAAGTGGAGACTGTAAAAATAAATAATCTGGAAATATGTAACAAATATGGCTTAGATTAAAATTAAGACTAAAATTCCGAAACTGCCATGGACTTTGAGTGGAGAGTGAAACAAACAGATTTATAGGTAAATATTATAGTTTAGACTAAAAGTAGTACTAAAATTCTGACACTAATACAAAATTTAGTAGACATTGAAAACAAATCAGGAAAAATATAAAAATAACAGCTTAGACAAAAAGTTGTACTAAAATTCCAAAACTAATACATTTTTAGTGGACACTGACAAAACTCTAGATTTTTAAAAAAAATTATGATTTAGAGTAAAAGTAGTACAAAAATTCCAAAACTAATACAGGCTTTAGTAGAGACTGACAAAAATTAGGAAAAAAATGTGAAAATTATGACTTGCACTAAAAGTAGTATTAAAATTCTGAAACTAATAGAGAATTTAGTGGAGACTTAAAAAATATGGAAAAAATGTAAAAATTATGACTTACACTAAAAGTATTACTAACATTCTGAAACTGCCATGGCATGCAGTCTTGGACTAAGTTTAATGTGCAGAAACCATTTTTTTCTTATTAGAGTTACCATGACCATGACCTTCAAACTTTAGAGCCCAGAATCTATAGGTTCCTTTATTATCATAAGTGCAACCCATCCACAAAGTTTAGTAAAGAAACTTTACTCTAAAACCAAAGTGATTCTGCAAAACCGATTTTTCTTTGAGCTACAATGACTTTTATCTTTGACCTTTTGACTCCAAAATCATTAGGCCTCTATTATACTCTATGTGCAAGCCCTCCACAAACTTTGGTTAAGGTACATGATCGATAACTGAAGTTTCTGTGCAGAAACCATTTTTCTCTTTTTGATCACAGTGAACATGACCTTTGAACTTTTGATCCTAAGTGCAAGTCATCCACTAAGTTTGTTCCTGATCTGTGATTTAGAACTAATGTTTTTGTGCAGAAACCATTTTTCTTCTTTCAGTCATCATGACCTTGAACTTTTAATGCCCAAATCAATAAGCTTCTTCCTTGCCCCATGTGTATGCTATTGACAAAATTTGGTCCAAATTATGTGATGCAGAGCTTATGTTATTCTGCAGAAACCATTTATATTCTTTCAGACATAGTGTATTTGACCTTTGACCTTTTTAAACCCATAAATGGATAAGATATGTCTTGACCCCATGTGCAATCCATCCACCAAGTTTGATAACTGTTGATTGCAGAGAACTCAAGTTATTGTGCAGAAATAATTTTTTTCTTTCAGTTAGTGACCTTGCCCTTTGACCTTGTGACCCCCCCAAATTAATAGGGTTCTTCCTTACATCAAGTGCAAGCCATCCACAATGTCTGGTTACTGTTGATCATGGAGTTTTTTTGCAGAAACAAAATTGGTAAAAGACAGACAGATGGACATCATAACATAACATGTTCCACTTTATGGCAGATGTATAAAAAGAGTAAGTTTTAAACTTAAAAAAGTTTGATTTTTTCAAAATTTTATTTCAGCTGAAGTAATTTATGCTTTTAATTTGGTATTGCCATTTGGTATGGTGATGGCTATACCAGCCTTACTGTCTGCGATGGTTTTACCTTTTATCTTTATCTTTCAGTACTTCATGTTTATGTTTATTTGAAAGGGTTTATTGTCCTAAAGTTTTTGTGCAATTCTTATATTCACATTTTGTGAACTTAACATTTAATCAGTACCATATATCCATTACAGTGCTAATGTGCCATTAAACCCTAATACAAACATACTGCCTGTGGCCGCCTTGATATATTTATGTTATTCAACACACACACATACAGACTGACAGAGAGATAGATATATAGATAGATAGATATTTAACTGACAAGAAAAAGCAAAAACAACATGTAGGGTTCATTTGGGTATATAAAATCATTAATGACCGGGCTATACGTGTATCTTAAGTGGAAGAATGAACACTTGTCATTACTACCCTTATCTTAAAGTCAGCTTTTGAGGTTATTTACCCATAGCCTGATCCCCACAAATGGTTTATATTCACTCCTTGGTCATTGTACCATGTATTTTGGCCATATGACTTCAAATGAGCACAGCAGACACTATACGTTGTAATTAATTCTAACTGATAGAAGTACCTAGATTACATCATGATAAGTGCTATAGGTAAAAATATTTAATAAGCTGCCACTAGAATAAACAATTTATTTTTAGTCAGTTTCTAAAACTTCACCAAAAATGACATTTCAAAACTATTTTACAACAACCCATAAAAATTAATCAGAAAACACATGCACAAATGTATTCACACAGCAATGTGGTAATGTATTCAAACCACAGTGGTCATTGACCTGATGGGTGATAACCTCAAGATTACAAGTGCTTGTTTTAAGGGGTCTATTAAAAAATAAAGGTGAATGTTTTGAACTTTGTTAATTTTGTTGAAGTTTTCAAAACTGAAGAAAAAAACCCCATTGTTTGCTCTGTTGGCAGTTGATTAAATGTTAACCTATTTGTGATTATATGTGTTAAAGTTAACTCTGTGACCTGCTGTTAAAATTAGAAAATATAATACTGAACATACCCTGATCATTACTTGTAAAAAGTTTGTTGTGTACACTGTGTAGAAAAGGCCTGATGTGTCATTCTGCATGTTGTAGTTGTTTGTGTACACTGTGTAGAAAAGGCCTGATGTGTCGTTCTGCATGTTGTAGTTGTTTGTGTACACTGTGTAGAAAAGACCTGATGTGTCGTTCTGCATGTTGTAGTTGTTTGTGTACACAGTGTAGAAAAGGCCTGATGTGTTGTTCTGCATGTTGTAGTTGTTTGTGTACACTGTGTAGAAAAGGCCTGATGTGTCGTTCTGCATGTTTTAGTTGTTTGTGTACACTGTGTAGAAAAGGCCTGATGTGTCGTTCTGCATGTTTTAGTTGTTTGTGTACACTGTGTAGAAAAGGCCTGATGTGTCATTCTGCATGTTGTAGTTGTTTGTGTACACTGTGTAGAAAAGGCCTGATGTGTCGTTCTGCATGTTGTAGTTGTTTGTGTACACTGTAGAAAAGGTCCGATGTGTTGTTCTGCATGTTGTAAGAGGTGACTAATGGAAGCAATAGCCACTGTGGCTCAGCGGTTAGTAGTTGAAGTTGCAACCGACAGGGTGCGGGTCCAGATTCTACAATCAGATCAGCCTGGTGGGCTATTATAGTGTGTCCTTGGGTAAGAAACTCTATTACAATTGCCTCACCAATAAATAACGTACTTGTGTTGCTGTGCTATAAAGCATTACACCAAACCACTTTCTACATCTTCAATCAACAGGGTTATGGACTTCTCATACTGTGTATTGCAGTTATGTGTACCTATCCATGTTCTACACATGAACATTCAAGACACACAGTTATACAGAGATATGACTCTTTACATCTTCAGCAGCCAAGAACTCTATGGAGTCTGTCCGATATATAGAACTTTTGGCTAGCCAAGATTCTGTAGTTAGGAGTCAAGTTTCTTATTTCAACATGCATCTTTTAAAAAGTACATAATTATACTACTTCTGCATATGATGTATGATATTTATAGATTTATAAGTTTACCTGTCAGGTATAAATCGCCCATTTTGATTGCTGCATTTTCACACATGTTTAAAGTCCTTCACTAGCCTATATAAAACAATAAAGCTCCCGTCTTTTCTAATTATTATAAGTGAGAACTAATGTTCTTGTGCACCTAGCAGCAGTCTGTCTTCTGTATACTTCTGTTGAGATACTTATGTATTTACTTTGCCAAAAATATACCTGTACAGGTAAATTCATGTTGAGAGTGATCACTGACTCTACCTATGCTTCAGAAACACTGATGATCATTATTCTCCCACACATTTGCACCTTACCATTTACAATAGTCCAGCTTAGGACTATCTATTGTGGTGTGTGTCAGGTAGCTCGAGGCATCAAGTAAGAGACCGACCATTTAATTTTTGGAAGGGGAGTGGGGGAAATAAAATTTTTTTTTTTTTTAAAAATCTGGCTCTCAAATACCTTTAAAGAAATATTCTTGTCTGATTTATAGCAAAATGAACTCTTTTATATCCATTATAATACCTGAAAAAAATAAACTGTCTTGAGGTAGAAAAAAAAGAAATATCCTCGCTTGAAAAACCCCCCCACAGATGTCCCCCTCCCTCACCGAAAATTAAATTTTTTGTCCCTAAAGCTTCATTCCATCACAAAAGATTCGAAAATTGTGATAATATTTATTTTGTTTCTCTCCCCAAAAATAGTGATGAAAATATTTGAACAAAGATACACTAAAATCAAGAGAAAAATGGAGGAATCCAAACAGGTACCTAAAACATTGGTCATATGATTTAGGATGTAAACGAATTGGGGTGTTTCCCACTGCATAATATGTCATGCACTCAGGGACCGACCATTTAATTTTGGAGGTGGAGGGTGGCCTATGATTTTCTTTCGAACCAGAATAATTGTTTTTCTTTTACCTCAAAATAAATAAGTTTTTTTCAACTACCGGTAATATAATTGATATAATTAGTTCTTTTCTTCTACGAATCAGAGCAAGACGATTTTTTTCAAACTGTATGGGAGCTGGACATTTTTTTAAAAACAAATCCCACAGCCCCCCCTCCCACATGAAAATAAAATGGTCGGTTCTTCGTAGATGTATCACAATTTCTATAAACCGGTGACAATGTCACTGTTGTACATATGCAACTCTATGCAGCCAACTCTTGTATAACTTGAGGGTTTGCTTTGGTGACAGCACATGCTCTTTCCAAGAGTTGGTGGCCTAAAACCTTGTCTACCTACAAAAGTGTAGAAGTGCATGTTTTCATTTAGGGAAAGTGAGTCTCATTATCAAAACCTCAACATCACTGGGTGTAAATTATACTATTTTAGACCACAACACAAGAGTTTCCCAAAACCTAAACAAGCCAAACTGGACAATCTTGGTGATTTTAGTGGAAAGAATGTTGTTTTATATTGGTAGTCACTGCAAAGTCTGTCTTGGGAAGAAATGCATCTTTATGGTTTATGTACCCATTTTGGTCCTTATATGATGTATTGTGACCATATGACTTCAAATGAGTACAGCAGAAACTATACATTGTAATTAATTCTAATTGATAGGAGTACCTTAAATACAGTATTGTAATTACAAATAGCTACAAATATTTAATCAGCTACCACAGGAACAAACAATTAAAGTTTGTGTTTTAAAAACTTCACCAAATATTGATTGAGTCCAAAACATTCAAATTGATTACTCAATTGACACCTTAAATATGCAGTTGTAAAGTTGAGGTTACTCACCCATAACAACAGTGACTGATATGGTTTGAATAACATGATCACTAGACCACTATGGAATAAAGACATCTGTGCATCATTTGGACCTCATCAGCTATTTCTGCAAAACCAAAAATATGCCTCAGATGTATGTCGGCGCAGTAATTTACAGAAAAATCACATTTTGTTTGGTGGAAATGTCTACGCAAAAAAAGAAACTGCAATCTATTTGGACTACTTCGGCCATTTCTATGACTGGACTGACTGACCATAGGACTGACAGAAGTTGCAAATAAAGAAATAGATGCATTCGCAACTTCTCGGTCAATCCTTGTTTCATAAATAGCTGAGGTATGATCCATAGGATTGACCTTAAAGTTGAAAATGATCTGTGCATGTTTTCTCCTGTACATTTATAGGGGTTGTTTCAAAACAGGTCTACTCTGTTTTGGACTTCATCATTTTTTGAGCGAAATGTTTGAAACTAAAAACAATAAATCGGTTATTTTAGTGGCAGTTTAGTAAATATTTATACCCATAGCAATTACCATTATGTAATCAAGGTACTCCTATCAGTTACAATCAATTAAAATATATAGTTTCTGCTGTGCTCATTTAAAGTTAAATGGCCCAAATACATGGTGTCATGAGCAAAATGGGTACTTAAACCTTAAGACTTTTTTAGTGTAGGCTGACACCAGGTGTCATGCTTCACTAAATATCAGCAGTCCTTTGTAACTGGAACACTATGGGTTTATATGGTTTTGTATGACAAGTAATTCAGTATGAAGTTTAACTGTTATAATTAGGATAATTTGTGACTTTGAATTACCTTTATATATTGTAAGTAAGATGACTTAATTAAATTGAGGGTCATTGTGAAAATGAAAAGTAATTGTAAAACTAGATAGAAACTGAGCTGTTTATACATGTATATTTAATAAATGTTGATTCACGTAATTGTTTTGATTTATGATAACCACAAAATCCATAATTTCCTTGTCATTAGCATAGAAAGAATGAAAATATAAAAGTCATAGGAACAAATTATTACAATATAAGATGTCACTTTAATTTGCAAGATTTCATAACAGCTGCAATAGTTTAGTGGTTTAGGCATTGGATCTGTGATCAGATGGGTGTGGGGTTCGATTCCTACCATCCGATCAGCTTGGATTGGCTACAATGATGTGTCCTTGAGAAAAGCGCTTTAGTCTATCTGCCTTGGCATTATGTAACCTTCAAAGTGTTTATGTGCCATAGAAATTAAAAACAAACCAATAATATTCATATTTTTAAAGAGCAGAAACCAGAAGAGCATAAAACTAGAAGAACCATGACCAATGATTTGTCCTAAATGCCAACCTCATTCCTATAAAAATTTTGCTTCTACTACCAATTATCTTTTATCCATTACTCATCCCATCTATAATATCAATAACAGTTGTAGAATTATTGTTATGTGTACTAATTGAAACCACCTTAATCACTATGATAAACCTCATATTACAAGATATCCTGTTTAAACTTACTGGGCATCAAAATTATATGTATGTACAAAAAGTATCACATCAATTCAATAGCTTACTGGCTTTATTTAGAACAGAATGAATGAATGAATGAACAAACAAACAAACATGAGAATGAAATAATAGGAAAAACACTATTTCCCATTCCAACTTCATTGGCATAGGAACACAAAAGGAGTGCTGAAACCATCTCTGATATTCTTTAGTGATAACAAGATTTTCAAATTAGCTGCTGTGGTGAACATACTGGATGTCAACTTGGCACCATTTTCATGTAGGACAAAGTAGACATCATTAGAAGTCTTTTGGTGAAAACCCCATTTCATAATAATCATCAATTCAGTTGTGACAGCCATACTGGATGTACGGGTGGCACCATTTTCATTTAGAACCAACTAGGTATCATAAGAAGTCTTTTGGTGAAAACCCCACTTTGATATAACCATCTATTTGGGAGGAGCAGAGATAACAATATTTTTAAGATAGCCACCATGGTGCCCATATTGAGGGTTAGTCATTTTCATTAAGGACCAACTAGACACCATATGAACTCCTCTGATGAAAACCCAATGTCAAAATTACTTTTCATTTAAGAGAAGTAGCAAGAACAAGATTTTCAAGATGGCCACATATTGGACGTCAGATCAGCACCATTTTAATTTAGGTTCAACAAAACATTATAAGAAGTCTTTTAGTGAAAACCCATTGCTGCTATGAGGATTCATTCAGGAGAAGTAGTGATAACAAGATTTTCAACTTGGTCACTGTAACAGCAATATTAGACATCAGATCAGCACCATTTTCATTTTAGGACTAACCAGACATCATAAGAAGTCTTCTGGTGAAAACCCCATGTTAATATGACTTTTCTGTTCAGGTGGAGTTGTGATAACAAGATTTTAAAGATGGCTACTGTGGTGGCCATATTGGATGTCAGATTGGTACCATTTTTATTTAGGACCAGCTAAACAGCATAAGAAGTCCCATGCTATATGACTATCCAATCAGAAGGAGTAGCAATAACAAGATTTTCAAGATGGCTCCCATGGTGGCCATATTGGACTTCAGATTGGCACAATTTTCATTTAGAACCAAATAGACACCATAAGAAGTCTTTTAGTGAAAACCCCATGTTGATATGATCATCCATTCAGGAGGAATAGTGATTGCAAAATTTTTAAGATGGTCACTGTGGTGGCCATATTGGATGTGGAAGCTGCTCCGTTTTCATTTAGGACCAACAAGACCATGGGATGAATGTGTGCATAAAGTTTTATGGCAATCCTCCATATAGTTTAGGAAAAGTAGCAATAACAAACTTGTGCTAAAGGACAGACAGACGACCATTCCATTTCACAGAAGCATATTGATTTGTTGATATTTGCATCTTCATATGATGATCATAGCATTTCTCAAGTTTCATAACTAGTAGCATTCACAAGATTCTGTCCAAAACTACATCCAGCTACAAGTCAAAAAGGGAAATAACTCTAAAAACATTATGTGAGCACAGTAATTTGTCAATATGCACATCTTCAGGTGATGACCATAATATTTACCGTTTCTTGCCAATCCATCAAAAGCTGTGGGACTAGTTGCACTAACAAGATTGTGTGCCAGATGGAAGGCAAGGACTATTCATATATATTCATGCCTCCATAAGAGGCTGGGGTATAAAAAAGGTCCAAGATATTGAGAACAGAATGAATGAATGAATGAACAAACAAACAAACACAAGAATGATCAAACACACAAACAAACATGCCAATGAAATAATGGGAAAAACACTATTTCCCATTCCAATTTTGTTGGCATGGGAACAAAAAAGGAAAAGCATTGAGCATTATTTAAAGAAATTTACGTTTTAGGGATGGTCACTTTTTCGTCACAAATGCCAACAATAATAAAAAAGCATAAAAAGTGACATTTTCTATGCATGTTCCTTGTTCACTGGTCCTTAAACCATCTAGAACCAAACAAGAACTTATGATGTTTTTTAACTATCCAAAGTTACATAAATGCCGTACCCTACAACCTTTTGCACATCATTACTCAGACGCCTTCTGTGACAAATCTTGTTCATCATTGTATTCCACTGATTACATCATGACTGTTGCCAGTGGCGATAAAAGTAAGTAACAGTCACACCCATGTATACATTGTCTCCAATTATGTTTTTGTAATGTGCTCTTCATTATTTGCAAAAAGAAGTCTTTTTTAAACCCTAAAAGGAAAACTACATGCTATAATCAATCTACTTAAAGGGGAACTAGATGCTATAATCAATCTACTTAAAGGGGAACTACATGTTATAATCAATGTACTTAAAGGGGAACTACATGTTATAATCAATGTACTTAAAGGGGAACTATATGTTATAATCAATGTACTTAAAGGGGAACTACATGCTATAATCAATGTACTTAAAGGGGAACTACATGTTATAATCAATGTACTTAAAGGGGAACTACATGCTATAATCAATCTACTTAAAGGGGAACTATATGCTATAATCAATGTACTTAAAGGGGAACTACATGCTATAATCAATGTACTTAAAGGGGAACTACATGCTATAATCAATGTACTTAAAGGGGAACTACATGTTATAATCAATCTACTTAAAGGGGAACTACATGTTATAATCAATCTACTTAAAGGGGAACTACATGCTATAATCAATGTACTTAAAGGGGAACTACATGCTATAATCAATGTACTTAAAGGGGAACTACATGCTATAATCAATCTACTTAAAGGGGAACTACATGTTATAATCAATCTACTTAAAGGGGAACTACATGCTATAATCAATCTACTTAAAGGGGAACTACATGTTATAATCAATGTACTTAAAGGGGAACTACATGTTATAATCAATCTACTTAAAGGGGAACTACATGTTATAATCAATCTACTTAAAGGGGAACTACATGTTATAATCAATCTACTTAAAGGGGAACTACATGTTATAATCAATCTACTTAAAGGGGAACTACATGTTATAATCAATCTACTTAAAGGGGAACTACATGCTATAATCAATCTACTTAAAGGGGAACTACATGTTATAATCAATGTACTTAAAGGGGAACTACATGCTATAATCAATCTACTTAAAGGGGAACTACATGCTATAATCAATCTACTTAAAGGGGAACTAGATGCTATAATCAATCTTCTTAAAGGGGAACTATATGTTATAATCAATCTACTTAAAGGGGAACTACATGCTATAATCAATCTACTTAAAGGGGAACTACATGCTATAATCAATCTACTTAAAGGGGAACTACATGTTATAATCAATGTACTTAAAGGGGAACTACATGCTATAATCAATCTACTTAAAGGGGAACTATATGTTATAATCAATCTACTTAAATGGATACTACATGCTATAATCAATCTACTTAAAGGGGAACTATATGTTATAATCAATCTACTTAAAGGGGAACTACATGCTATAATCAATCTACTTAAAGGGGAACTATATGTTATAATCAATCTACTTAAAGGGGAACTACATGTTATAATCAATGTACTTAAAGGGGAACTACATGCTATAATCAATCTACTTAAAGGGGAACTAGATGCTATAATCAATCTTCTTAAAGGGGAACTACATGTTATAATCAATCTACTTAAAGGGGAACTACATGTTATAATCAATGTACTTAAAGGGGAACTACATGCTATAATCAATCTACTTAAAGGGGAACTATATGTTATAATCAATCTACTTAAATGGATACTACATGCTATAATCAATCTACTTAAAGGGGAACTATATGTTATAATCAATCTACTTAAAGGGGAACTACATGCTATAATCAATCTACTTAAAGGGGAACTACATGCTATAATCAATCTACTTAAAGGGGAACTACATGTTATAATCAATCTACTTAAAGGGGAACTATATGTTATAATCAATCTACTTAAAGGGGAACTATATGCTATAATCAATCTACTTAAAGGGGAACTATATGTTATAATCAATCTACTTAAAGGGGAACTATATGTTATAATCAATCTACTTAAAGGGGAACTATATGTTATAATCAATCTACTTAAAGGGGAACTACATGCTATAATCAATCTACTTAAAGGGGAACTACATGTTATAATCAATCTACTTAAAGGGGAACTACATGCTATAATCAATCTACTTAAAGGGGAACTATACGCTATAATCAATCTACTTAAAGGGGAACTATATGCTATAATCAATCTACTTAAAGGGGAACTACATGCTATAATCAATCTACTTAAAGGGGAACTACATGCTATAATCAATCTACTTAAAGGGGAACTATATGCTATAATCAATCTACTTAAAGGGGAACTACATGCTATAATCAATCTACTTAAAGGGGAACTACATGCTATAATCAATCTACTTAAAGGGGAACTATATGTTATAATCAATCTACTTAAAGGGGAACTATATGCTATAATCAATCTACTTAAAGGGGAACTATATGTTATAATCAATCTACTTAAAGGGGAACTATATGTTATAATCAATCTACTTAAAGGGGAACTATATGTTATAATCAATCTACTTAAAGGGGAACTACATGTTATAATCAATCTACTTAAAGGGGAACTATATGCTATAATCAATCTACTTAAAGGGGAACTACATGCTATAATCAATCTACATAAAGGGGAACTATATGCTATAATCAATCTACTTAAAGGGGAACTACATGTTATAATCAATCTACTTAAAGGGGAACTACATGTTATAATCAATCTACTTAAAGGGGAACTATATGCTATAATCAATCTACTTAAAGGGGAACTACATGTTATAATCAATCTACTTAAAGGGGAACTATATGTTATAATCAATCTACTTAAAGGGGAACTACATGCTATAATCAATCTACTTAAAGGGGAACTATATGTTATAATCAATCTACTTAAAGGTGAACTATATGTTATAATCAATCTACTTAAAGGGGAACTACATGCTATAATCAATCTACTTAAAGGGGAACTATATGCTATAATCAATCTACTTAAAGGGGAACTACATGCTATAATCAATCTACTTAAAGGGGAACTATATGTTATAATCAATCTACTTAAAGGGGAACTATATGCTATAATCAATCTACTTAAAGGGGAACTATATGTTATAATCAATCTACTTAAAGGGATACTACATGCTATAATCAATGTACTTAAAGGGGAACTATATGCTATAATCAATCTACTTAAAGGGATACTACATGCTATAATCAATCTACTTAAAGGGGAACTATATGCTATAATCAATCTACTTAAAGGGATACTACATGCTATAATCAATGTACTTAAAGGGGAAATATATGCTATAATCAATCTACTTAAAGGGGAACTACATGCTATAATCAATCTACTTAAAGGGGAACTATATGCTATAATCAATCCACTTAAAGGGGAACTACATGCTATAATCAATCTACTTAAAGGGGAACTATATGCTATAATCAATCTACTTAAAGGGATACTACATGCTATAATCAATCTACTTAAAGGGGAACTACATGCTATAATCAATCTGCTTAAAGGGGAACTACATGCTATAATCAATCTACTTAAAGGGGAACTACATGCTATAATCAATCTACTTAAAGGGGAACTATATGCTATAATCAATCTACTTAAAGGGGAACTATATGCTATAATCAATCTACTTAAAGGGGAACTACATGCTATAATCAATCTACTTAAAGGGGAACTACATGTTATAATCAATCTACTTAAAGGGGAACTACATGCTATAATCAATCTACTTAAAGGGGAACTACATGCTATAATCAATCTACTTAAAGGGGAACTATATGCTATAATCAATCTACTTAAAGGGGAACTACATGCTATAATCAATCTACTTAAAGGGGAACTACATGTTATAATCAATCTACTTAAAGGGGAACTATATGCTATAATCAATCTACTTAAAGGGGAACTACATGTTATAATCAATGTACTTAAAGGGGAACTACATGCTATAATCAATCTACTTAAAGGGGAACTACATGCTATAATCAATCTACTTAAAGGGGAACTACATGCTATAATCAATCTACTTAAAGGGGAACTACATGTTATAATCAATCTACTTAAAGGGGAACTACATGTTATAATCAATCTACTTAAAGGGGAACTACATGCTATAATCAATCTACTTAAAGGGGAACTACATGTTATAATCAATCTACTTAAAGGGGAACTACATGTTATAATCAATCTACTTAAAGGAGAACTACATGCTATAATCAATCTACTTAAAGGGGAACTACATGTTATAATCAATCTACTTAAAGGGGAACTACATGCTATAATCAATCTACTTAAAGGGGAACTATATGCTATAATCAATCTACTTAAAGGGGAACTATATGCTATAATCAATCTACTTAAAGGGATACTACATGCTATAATCAATCTACTTAAAGGGGAACTACATGCTATAATCAATCTACTTAAAGGGGAACTACATGCTATAATCAATCTACTTAAAGGGGAACTACATGTTATAATCAATCTACTTAAAGGGGAACTATATGTTATAATCAATCTACTTAAAGGGGAACTACATGCTATAATCAATCTACTTAAAGGGGAACTACATGCTATAATCAATCTACTTAAAGGGGAACTACATGCTATAATCAATCTACTTAAAGGGGAACTACATGCTATAATCAATCTACTTAAAGGGGAACTACATGTTATAATCAATCTACTTAAAGGGGAACTACATGCTATAATCAATCTACTTAAAGGGGAACTACATGTTATAATCAATGTACTTAAAGGGGAACTACATGCTATAAACAATCTACTTAAAGGGATACTACATGCTATAATCAATCTACTTAAAGGGGAACTATATGCTATAATCAATCCACTTAAAGGGATACTACATGCTATAATCAATCTACTTAAAGGGGAACTACATGCTATAATCAATCAACTTAAAGGGATACTACATGCTATAATCAATGTACTTAAAGGGGAACTACATGCTATAATCAATCTACTTAAAGGGGAACTACATGTTATAATCAATGTACTTAAAGGGGAACTACATGTTATAATCAATCTACTTAAAGGGATACTACATGCTATAATCAATGTACTTAAAGGGGAACTATATGCTATAATCAATCTACTTAAAGGGGAACTACATGCTATAATCAATCTACTTAAAGGGGAACTACATGCTATAATCAATCTACTTAAAGGGGAACTACATGCTATAATCAATCTACTTAAAGGGGAACTATATGCTATAATCAATCTACTTAAAGGGGAACTATATGCTATAATCAATCTACTTAAAGGGGAACTACATGTTATAATCAATCTACTTAAAGGGGAACTACATGTTATAATCAATCTACTTAAAGGGGAACTATATGCTATAATCAATCTACTTAAAGGGGAACTATATGCTATAATCAATCTACTTAAAGGGGAACTACATGCTATAATCAATGTACTTAAAGGGGAACTACATGTTATAATCAATCTACTTAAAGGGGAACTATATGTTATAATCAATCTACTTAAAGGGGAACTACATGCTATAATCAATCTACTTAAAGGGGAACTATATGTTATAATCAATCTACTTAAAGGGGAACTATATGTTATAATCAATCTACTTAAAGGGGAACTACATGCTATAATCAATCTACTTAAAGGGGAACTATATGCTATAATCAATCTACTTAAAGGGGAACTACATGCTATAATCAATCTACTTAAAGGGGAACTATATGTTATAATCAATCTACTTAAAGGGGAACTATATGCTATAATCAATCTACTTAAAGGGGAACTATATGTTATAATCAATCTACTTAAAGGGATACTACATGCTATAATCAATGTACTTAAAGGGGAACTATATGCTATAATCAATCTACTTAAAGGGATACTACATGCTATAATCAATCTACTTAAAGGGATACTACATGCTATAATCAATCTACTTAAAGGGGAACTACATGCTATAATCAATCTACTTAAAGGGGAACTATATGCTATAATCAATCTACTTAAAGGGGAACTACATGTTATAATCAATGTACTTAAAGGGGAACTATATGCTATAATCAATCTACTTAAAGGGATACTACATGCTATAATCAATCTACTTAAAGGGGAACTACATGCTATAATCAATCTACTTAAAGGGGAACTACATGCTATAATCAATCTACTAAAAGGGGAACTATATGCTATAATCAATCTACTTAAAGGGGAACTACATGCTATAATCAATCTACTTAAAGGGGAACTACATGCTATAATCAATCTACTTAAAGGGGAACTACATGCTATAATCAATCTACTTAAAGGGGAACTACATGCTATAATCAATCTACTTAAAGGGGAACTACATGCTATAATCAATCTACTTAAAGGGGAACTACATGCTATAATCAATCTACTTAAAGGGGAACTACATGCTATAATCAATCTACTTAAAGGGGAACTACATGCTATAATCAATCTACTTAAAGGGGAACTACATGTTATAATCAATCTACTTAAAGGGGAACTACATGCTATAATCAATCTACTTAAAGGGGAACTACATGTTATAATCAATCTACTTAAAGGGGAACTACATGCTATAATCAATCTACTTAAAGGGGAACTATATGCTATAATCAATCTACTTAAAGGGGAACTATATGCTATAATCAATCTACTTAAAGGGGAACTATATGCTATAATCAATCTACTTAAAGGGGAACTACATGCTATAATCAATCTACTTAAAGGGGAACTACATGCTATAATCAATCTACTTAAAGGGGAACTACATGCTATAATCAATCTACTTAAAGGGGAACTATATGCTATAATCAATCTACTTAAAGGGGAACTATATGCTATAATCAATCTACTTAAAGGGATACTACATGCTATAATCAATCTACTTAAAGGGGAACTACATGCTATAATCAATCTACTTAAAGGGGAACTACATGCTATAATCAATCTACTTAAAGGGGAACTACATGTTATAATCAATCTACTTAAAGGGGAACTACATGTTATAATCAATCTACTTAAAGGGGAACTACATGCTATAATCAATCTACTTAAAGGGGAACTATATGTTATAATCAATCTACTTAAAGGGGAACTATATGCTATAATCAATCTACTTAAAGGGGAACTACATGCTATAATCAATCTACTTAAAGGGGAACTATATGTTATAATCAATCTACTTAAAGGGGAACTATATGCTATAATCAATCTACTTAAAGGGGAACTACATGCTATAATCAATCTACTTAAAGGGGAACTATATGCTATAATCAATCTACTTAAAGGGGAACTATATGTTATAATCAATCTACTTAAAGGGGAACTATATGCTATAATCAATCTACTTAAAGGGGAACTATATGTTATAATCAATCTACTTAAAGGGGAACTACATGCTATAATCAATCTACTTAAAGGGGAACTATATGCTATAATCAATCTACTTAAAGGGATACTACATGCTATAATCAATGTACTTAAAGGGGAACTATATGCTATAATCAATCTACTTAAAGGGGAACTATATGCTATAATCAATCTACTTAAAGGGATACTACATACTATAATCAATCTACTTAAAGTCTTTAAAGGTCAATTTAATCATGCTAGGTTCTTAAACTGAAGGTGTTAAACATCATTAATGAAATATCACTAAACTAAGCTTTCTTTAAAGTCAATTCAATGCCACACAGCTGATTATGTATGACAGATGAAAAATTTATCATACATGTAAATAAACAGTTGAAACACAACTAAGTGACCTATTGATCAGAATATTTACATCGCCTGGATCAGAATTTTCATAACAAAGTTCTAAACCTTAATGTAAACAGGTCTGAAGGTCAATAAAGTACACTTGGTATAGTAGCCTCCTGTGAAAGCTGATGTACTTATATGGGCAGAAAACTGAAACCTTCATGAGAGCTGTATAAATAAGGTTGACATCTCTCTTGCATGTGACTGTACTTGACACACAAACCAACATTCAGTTGATTTTGACAACATTAAGAGCATCTTTCTTTATGACCTAATACTTGTTTACACCATAGTCAAGTTATTCCAACTAAACTGTGGCCATAAAACGTTAGTTTTAAACCCATACATGTTGTAAATTCAGAAATTAAATGCTGGAGCTAGCTTTACAAATGGTAGAGATTGGACAAAAAATGCTGGAAATTGGACGAAACTGCTGGAGATTGGAAAAAAAATGCTGGAGATTGGACAAAAATGCTGGAGAGTGGACACAAATGCTAAAGAGTGAGAAAAATATGCTGGAGATTGGACAAAAAATACTGGAGATTTGACAAAAATGCTGGAGATTTTTTCCAAAACAAAAATCAGAGATAATCTTCTCATGCAATTACAAGTTATACACATCTTCAGATATAACAACTACTGCATATATTCACTTACAAGTCAGATCCAATTGCAAACTGCATACACACAGATCTGCCATAGCATAATGGTCTGGCAGATCTGGGTATATGCAGTTTATTAGGACTAATCAGTAGAACAAACAACAAAGACCCTGATCTGCCAGTGTATAATGCGATGGCAGATATGGGTCTATGTTGTCTGCAACTAGAACTGACTTGTAAGTGAGTATATATGGTATTTAAACAAGGTTTAAGGATATTTATGGAGAGGTGTGATGAGGTCCTTGTTTCTCCATAGCAAAATGCTACTAAAATTAGCACAGGTTAGGGCCAACCAGTGGACTGCATGTGGGACATGTGACAATGAAGGACAAATGATTTCTGTCAGAACAGGGGAAAATGTTAATTAGTGTCACTTGATTACAATTTCTTAAAAGGAACAGTTAAGCTTTTCAATTTTGGCAAATATTTCTCATAAAATATTTTGTTTCATCCAGTTATAATTATTGTTGCCATCTACAAAATTTACTATTGCTTGCAGTGTGGGTCCATTACTATTCTGTCCTGAATGTCTGTATATTTGTCCTATTAGCAACATGATTACTGGTTGCCTTCTGTGTCTGTCTCTTGGTCCCATTACCAGGAAATATTACTATTTGCAGTGTGGTCCCCCTTACCATTCTGCCTTCTATGTCCATCTGTTGATCCCATTACCAGCACACATTACTATTTGCAGTGTGGTCCCCTTACCATTCTGCCTTTTATATTCATCTGTTGGTTCCATTACCAACACACATTATTATTTGCTGTGTGGTCCCTTTACCATTCTACATATTATGTCCAACTGTTGGTCCTATTTCCAGTACATATTACTGGTTGCAGTGTGGGTCTGTTACCGTTTTGTCTGTGTACTCAGTACTTGTTTTTTCAATTCATAAAAATTTGCAGTTCAGTCTGGGTACGATTTTAATTTATATGTCTGTGTATTGCTTATATCTTCAATTAATGTTACCTTATACATTGCATTATTAAAAAACAATGCTACTGTTACCTATCCAACTTACATGCACCACCTTGCCATGTATCTTTTATGTCCAGATAGCATTCTCACTAATTATTTGTGTTAAGCTTCACATGATGTTCTTTTATCATATCAAACACTTACTATGCTTTTAACTTCAGTACCGGTTAAACTTTCTTTTTTTATACTTATATTTTATAACCTTCAAACATGTCTACAGCCTTCAAAGTCACAAATTTGGACAGCATTTAGCTATTTCATCTACTTTTATATTTCTTGAATGAACTTTTGGGTCGAGAATATATCTACAATATATGAATGTTAAACTATATGTAGGTTCCATTTAAATTAGTTTCACACACTTTATTGTGGCATACATGGGTACTGTATGTTCCATTTAAATTAGTGTAATGTGTGTGGCATACATGAGTACTGCATGTTCCATTTAAATTAGTGTAATGTGTGTGGCATACATAGGTACTGCATGTTCCTTCTGTTTTCACAATGTCTCCTAAATGGTTAGCATCACAGGATGTGGCCCATGCATTCCAGGCAACCATTTCCATGTGGAAAAAAAAACAAAGAGCTGCCACAGATGATGAACCCAGCATGTCCAGTGCATCCCCACAGGCACAAGCTCGATCCTCCAGTTGTGGACCAGACCATGATCCAAGAAATAACAAGGCAGGTCACTGCTGCAATTTTAGCAGAAATAAACTAAAAGTGTGAGTGCTTGGCTTGCTCATTGTTCTGTGTACCAAATACCAGCAGCTCCCCGAGTCCTGACCCATCTGATATGCAGATCAGTTATGTTACACAAAGCACTGCACAGGCCAGTGATGGTGCAAGAAGCTCTGGATGTTGCTACACAGTCCATGATGGACCAAGGTACCTTAGCAAGCAAAAGTAACTCACTGCTATCCTGGTAACTCAACAAGATTTGTAAACACATCCATCCCCATTCAACACCTCAGTCTCAAATAAAGGAGTTCAAATCTGGTCAGGTTCATATATAGATTTTTGGGATTTACTCTTAACCAACTTCATTACCAACTACAAGTCAACATGCAAGGCACTTCATCACAACTTAATTTAGTCACATCATCATGTTAGAAATCCATAAATATTGATCAATTGACACTAGCATGAAATTGTTTCATCAAGATCCTTTGTAAAAAAAAAAAGAAAAAAAAAGTCAACACCAAAATTGTTTCATCACATACAGACCACTTTAGGTCTCTGTGTCAAAAAAAAAGGCAGACTGATTTTATTTATTATGATGAAAATTTCTGTCACCTCATTGAAAGAGGAAAGGCAGTGTGATGCACAATTCACCTTGAACTCCGCATACAAGCTCAGCTCAATGGTACTCATGACTGAAACTTTCAAGTGGGCCTCCCAATGTCAAAGGTGAAATTCCCAAAAGGCGTTTGCTTTCCCTAGCTACCACAGAGGCTGACAATTTCCATCAAGTCGGACTTGTTTGTTTCAGTACAACTACTTCAACTGTCTGAGGACACATCCCTTCATTTGGTGCTGGCCTCCCATCCCCCAAGGCAATCAATTCCTGATGATACTTCACCCGTAAACTCAACAGTAACTTATGAAAATACTGAAATAGCTACCGTATATACTCGCGTATAAGTGGGGTCTAAATGCAAACAACATAGACTCTGATTTGACATTGCATAATGCGCCAGCAGATCAGGGTATATGTTGTTTGTTTTACTGATTAGTCCTTACAAACTGCATAGACCCAGATCTGCTGGTGCAATATGCGATGGCAGATCTGGGTCTATGCACTTTGCAGTTGGTATCGGCTTATACACCAGTATATATGGTATCTTTTCATTAGACAACTGGGTCCTGTGTTATATAAGGCTAAGACTGACATTACTAATGCTTTTAGGATTGTCCTCATCTTGCTCTCACAATATTATCTGTTTGGTTTCAAATGGAAAGGTGGAAATGTGCCTATTTCTATGACCTGTGCTTGCCTATGTGGTGTAGCTTCTGTCATAAAATATTTGACAAAAAAAGCACTGCTCTTGAGGGAATTGCAAATATGAAATTAGCCATAGCAAGGCTTATATACTGTACGATTTCTTAATACTGGATACAACCCATCATGGTTGCAAAAAGCAAGGTTCATGGACATGGGTATTTCTATTGCCATGGATAAAAACCATGGTTCCACCACAAACATGACTTTCCTAGGGTATGAATTGGACTCATTGGCAATGGAGGTGTATGAATAGGACTCATTGGCAATGGAGATGTGCCTTCTCAACAAACTAAAAAAAGTGTCTACATTTTATCAAACAATGTCTGGACAAACCTAAAGATACACACCATCAACAAACTAAAAAAGTGTCTACATTTTATCAAACAATGTCTGAACAAACCTAAAGATACACTCCATCAACAAACTAAAAAAGTGTCTACATTTTATCAAACAATGTCTGGACAAAACTAAAGATACACACCATCAACTTCAATCACAAAATGTTTAGGGATGCTAAATTTTGCCTGTGCAATCATAGCTCCAGGTAGTGCTTTTCTGAGAAGTATCATTACTATGACTAGGCCCAAAAAAAAAAATGTGTTTCCTATTGCACTGGTTTTAAAATTAGGGTAGGCAGGTATGTATTTTTTTTTTTTTAAACATTATATATAAATCAAATAAAATTTAAAAGGCTTCAAAGTATCAGGCAAAACCAGCTCAATTAGATGCACAAATCAATTTCGTCAATGTGATTTTTTTAAATTAAAAAAAAAAAAAATAATTGAAAATTTTTTTGGGGGGGGGGGGGCGGAAAAGTGCTAGGGTCGGCAACGTGAAACAGGCATGGTCGGCCAACAGGAAACACACATATTTGGGGGGGGGGCCTATAGGTGTAAAAACAAACAAACCACACCATTAAATACCTACCGTATTTTGGTGTGTGTAACGCGCACCAATGTATAACGCGCACCCCGATTTTTCACCCAAAATGAGTGGAAAAAACGTAGTTCTGCCATATAACGCGCATGTGATATAATACATTTTAAAATCGTGACTACCGGTATTTCGCTCCCTTTTCATAGTGCAACAACAGTCGGTCATTTTGGATAGTGAATGAAAAAGTGGCAATATTGAAATTGTATCTTTCCGATTTTATGGTTGGCCCGTAAAAGGGCCCTTTAAAGGTTCGTCTAGTTGATGGAGTTCAATCTATTGCATCAAATTCCTCAAATTCCTCTTCATCGTAATCACTCTCGAAAAGATCGACCTGGAAAAAATCTTTTTTTTTGTTCTTGTATATAACGCGCACCCCCGACTTAAGATACTAAAATTAGGTTAAAAAAACTGCGCGTTATACACAGCTAAATACGGTATTACAAAAGGGGTCAGAGAAGATTTTGTTACTCAGAGAACCTTCCTTGATAATTTTAGCAGTCACTCTTTTTCCTTAGACAAATGCTGGATTCAGTCTGACAGCATGGTGGATTCATATAATTTATACAATGTGAAAGCCCTTTATGTGAGGATGCTTTCTGGCAAATTTGGTCAAATTCTGCCGAGTGGTTTTTGAAATGTTTTTTTTAAAGGTTTTTCCATTTTTAGTAATGGCAGCCATATTTGATGTTGGATCATCATCATTTGTAAAACTTTGAAAGTTCTCCATGCCAGGATACTTTCTGTCAAATTTGGTCAAATTCTATTGAGCCGAAGTCATTTAAAGGTTTACTATTTTTAGTAACACTGGCCATATTTGATGGTGGATCAGCATGATCTGTACAAATCTGAAAGTCCTTTATGCCAGGATCCTTTCTGCCAAATTTGGTTGTAATTTGTCCAGTGGTTCAAAATAACAGTTGTTGATGGATGGAGATTGCCATGCATGCCATAACACGACGTGTCATGTTAAAAACACAATTTTGAACTCCTAAACACCCCCAACATGGTCGTGTTTCCAAAAACACAATTTTCAGCAATCTTAGCGAAAAAAAAAAAAAATTCCCACAAAAAAAAGCAGAAAAAAATGTACATTTCTTGATCACAATGATATATGCCCGTGATATGTGGAATGTATAAACAGTAAACAGTCTTGCTCAGAGCTCATGTAAAACTATCCTCAGGGCAGTTTATACAGCTGCAGCTGTTTTAGAGACAATTAAAGGTAAGGCAGTCAGAGATAAACAGACACCTTTCAGAGATTTACTGAACTGGCTCACAATAGCTAGGGTGATGTGTTGTGTCAAATCCTTTGAGCACTGCTGAGGCTGAGCCCATTAGGCTAATTTGCATAGGTAAAGTACACTAAGTGGAACAATCCAATTTTTCTGAAGTTAAGTACATCAAACAGATGCAAATGTTATTTTTTACACATTACTGACTGCACTGAATGAAAATGTTGAAACCATCTTTATTAAAGTTTGTGATCAGCAGCAATGTTGACTCCATATATAAAATTCAAAACATGATTATTTCGGTAGGTTGAACAACAGCACCATTCAGTCTCTAACGCAGTGTTGTACCTAGGATCCAAAGGTCAGGGAACACTGTGTCCCTCACCCTCCAGATTTGGGGGACACACAACATTTGAAAGGGAAAAAGGAAAATTGTAGTACATTATGCACTAGAAGTGCTAAAAAAATTAGATAATCTTATTTGCTTCGACAGTTTTGCCACCTTAACTTTCTCATATTTTCCTTGGACATTTACATGATTGCAATAAAGATTTTATCATGAGATCAAGTAACTCATGAAAACATTAACATGTTTGAATATCTGGTTAACCTGAAATGAACTGCACCATGGAATTCTAATAATTTGAAAGTATTAAATCATTAATCAAACGACAAATTGTGTATTTGCATAAATTAGTTACTTTTTTTCATTAATTCAGCCTGAGAATAGATTAAATTTTCACTGCTGTAGGTGTGACTTTAACCTCAAAAATATGTTACAATAGCGGCAGTCAAAAACTTTAGCAACTCGGCCAACTACCACAAACCTTGAATGTTTTCATTGCCAGATTCATTGTTCTGAAATGGATATTCATTGCCATCTTACAGGTTTTATCACTTTTAGTGACTTGGGCCATTGCTTGTGCCAACATAGAAGTGGATGCACATTTGTGAAGAAAAGTGTAGGCATATTTGTGAACACAAATGACACTTGCATTACTGTCAAACCCACTAGTGAACTAGTGAAAGCAGCAAAGACTGCATGTAATTAATACTACATTCCACTGTCCAATGGATTATAAAGACAGTAACTTGGTGTATTTTTGTATTCAATGTCTGTGAGGTTGTGACCATGTTTGTGGTGATGTTATTTGACAATGCTAAGTCTACCATCTTTTTTGTTTGTAAGTATATTAAATGCTTCAGAGATAACAGATGGTATTTTCTTTTATTCAGATTTGAATTTCCAGTCATTTGTTATAGGCTGATTTGAAAAGATAGCTTATTCTCATTTGGATGATGTCGCTTTGGGGGTCACGCACACTGACCCCCCTTGGGACCTTAAAGCATACTTTTTGAGTCTCAAAAACCTCCCAACACTGTCTGGGAATATGGCAAGTATGCAATGCATGACAGATGGAGGGCAATACCATAAGCTTTATTTTGGCTTCATGGTCAGGTAAGTTAAAAGGTGCAGAACTTTTCTGAAAATACTGTCAATATAAAGACTGGTCAAAATGCATACCTTCTGACGATGACCATAATACAAACTAAGTTTCACAGCAATCCACTCAAGTAGCTGCCATTCACAAAATTCTGTCATATATTGCATCCAACTGTAAGTCAAAAAGGGCAATAATTCTTGCAAAGAGTCGGTGCACAAAGATTTGTCAATATGAACATCTTTAGATAATGACCATAATATGTACCAAATTTCACAATGACCCATAAAAAACTGCTAGACAACTTGTGTTCTCAAGATTCTGTCTTACATTGCATTCAGCTGCAGGATAAAAAAGGCAATAACTAATGTGGAACTCTGATGGTCACCATGGTGGCCATACTGGCTGCTCCACATGCACCATTTTCATTTAGGACCAACTATACCCTGGGATGAATGTGTGTGTAAATACAAATTAAATTTCATGACAAGCCTCCCACTAGTTTAGAAGCAGCAGCGATAATAAATTTGTACTAACGGATGGATGGACAGGTGGATGACTGAGGACAAGTCATCACATAAGCTCTTCTGGTTTTAACCAGTAGAGCTAAAAATTGGAAATTCAGAATGATTTTGAAATATTTTTCATTAGGTTATGGGACCATAATCAGCCCCATCAGCTGTGTACAAGTGAAGCAATGAAAACTGTACAGTCTATTGCTAAATACACTAACCATCTACCGTATATACTCGCTTGTAAGTCGAGTCCAACTACAAACAACATGGACACTAATCTGATATTGCATAATGTGCTGGTAGATCAGGGTCTATGTTGTTCATTCTACTTATTACTCATAACAAACTGCACAGACCCAGATCTGCTGGCACATCATGTGACAGCAGATCTGGGTCTGTGCAGTTTGGATTTCAACTCTAGTTGTAAGTGAGCATATATGATTTTTTTCTCAATTATTATGATGTTAGGATGTCTTACAATCTATTAGATTTTAAATTTCCACATCAAAGGTGCAATCTTATTGTCCTATTTAATACATTATTTTCATACTTTAAATCTAATGCCCTTACATGAGGCAGTATCAAATTGAACCAAAATGATGAAGAGTTAGGGATCATTGCCATACAAAATATTTAGAAATAAGAATCTAATAAGAATAGTAATCCAGGATTTTGTCAGGTGGAAGTGAAGTCCAAAAACTACAGAAAAAATATTGCTAGAGTTTGGAATTTTCATGTTTTTCTTAACATGTTACCCAATACCTGGAAAAAAGATCAGAATGTTCCAGGAAAAAACAAAATCTTTAAATTAAGGTCAGTAATGTGTATAAATTTCAAATAAAATTATATCTATGTTGATATCATGATAATATTATTCCTAAGATTCAACTAATTAATATATACCAATGTCTTTGTAATTAAACTGAAAAATACAATGCACTGTTTAATATGGAAGTATGAAACAAGCATTTTTTTTAAAAATTGCACATTACAGTAAGTTCATTCATGCATATGTTCCTTTTTTTGAAAAAGTTTTAAGTTGTTATCACTTCATTGAAAATAATCTGAATAACTTCTTGCTTATCATATCGCGAAATTGCTCCGAATTTATTTTTCTGTAGAAACTGGGTATAAGAGTACATGTACTACTACATTACTAAACTAGCGATCATATATTTGGGTTTATCCCATTTAATAGTTCCAAAGTCTCAACTCGCTGTACACATGAACTATTCCATCTCATGTGTACTAGAAGAATTCTCTGCAATATTGTTACGACTTGGTGACAGTGCTTTCCTTGTCATCAACTGTGAGTGTTAATGGAAACAGTAGATGGCCAAATGTTCATATACAGAAGGTGTTTTAACTTTTTGTTAACTACTATATATACTCGCATATAAGTTGGGTTCAAATGCAAACAACAAAGACCCTGATCTGCCGTCACATAATGCGCCAGCAGATGAGGGTCTATGTTGTTTGTTCTACTGATTAGTCATTACAAACTGCATAGACCCAGATCTGCTGGCACATAATGCAATGGCAGATCTGGGTCTATGCAGTTTGCAGTTGGTATCGGATTATACACGATATATACGGTATCTGTTTTTTCTTCAATGATTCTTAGTACCCAAAGAACATGACAGAACCATGCAATACACAAATAAATCTCCTCTTATATTTCTGACACAATGCATTCTACAGTGAATATGAAGTACAACAAGCAAGGGAAAATAAAACAGTATTAAAATAAACATCAAAAGAAAAAAGATTCGGTCTACTGAATCAGTGATGACAGAAGCTATATGATAGAACTCTGCCAATGATTAAATATCTTGTGCATGGTCAACATAGTAATGTACACCAATACCATCTATACTCGCTCATAAGTCAAATCCAACCGCAAACAACATAGACCCTGATCTGCCATTGTATAATGTGCAGACAGATCAGGATCTATGTTGCTTGTTCTACTGATTACTACTAACAAACTGCATAGACCCAGATCTGCCAGTGCATTATGCAATAGCAGATCTGGGTTAGTGCAGTATGTAGTTGGACTGGACTTATAAGCAAGTACATATGGGGTAGGTTGCTTGTTTTCTCAGAAGGTTATTTGCTTTCTAGGAGGTTAATTTGATGAAAAGTGATGCAAATATCAAACAGCCAATAATTATTTAAGCTAATACAAGAGATTGGTTCAGGAAACACGTATACCCCACCAAAGTGCCTGAAAACTGACCAAGATGCAAAACTTAACTGGACAGATGGATGGATGTATGAATGGAAGTATGTGGAGATGGACAAGGGTGACACTATATAATATATACATTACAAATATACAACAATGTTGGCGATAATCTGTTTTGGACATGATCTGGACTGCATCCATTTCAAACATCTGTGATGGAAGGAAGGCACTGATGGTGCATCTTTAACATCATTAGGTATACAATTCCAAATGATTGGATCCAAAAAAGCCAAACTATTTTTATACAATTCCGTTTTGGGTTTAGGAAGAAGAAAGTTTTTGGACGACATAGAGCTTTATATAAAATATCTCTGGGTGGTTATGTGTGTGTGTGTCTGTGTGTAAATGATATCATTTCAATTATGCATGTTTTAGTGCTAAATCCATACTCTGTTGCTCTTGTGTATTTGCCTGTACATATGTAAATAATTGAGGGCCACAAGGGAGATTAGTTTTTGTACTAATTGTGTTACCCTCAGAAAATAAAGACTTTATTATTATTATTATTATTATTATTATTATTATTATTATTATTATATGCCCCATCAATGTTAGGGTATACAAATTTCATTCCTTATATATCCATTGAAACGATACTAAAATTTAGCATCAGTGATCAGCACTTTTGACATCAAGGGTGGAATTGTTTTGTGTGCAATACAGTTATGTGTTACAGCAATTAAACACTTAACATTCTTTTCATTATCCGGTATGTTTAAATAATTGTAAAGACACAAAAATTAAGTAATCCTGAAGGATGAATCATCTTTGTGGCAAGTGGCGTATTCTTTTTTGATGCTGAAAAATGTCTACCACATTTTCCTGTATCCAAATTTTGCTTTGAAGTTATCACACAGATATGTAAAATACATGACACTGATTTCTGACCTTGACCTTGACAATAGACCATGAATGTGGCCTATAAAGCACTCTCTAGTACAATTTGGTTTGATAGGTTAAAATATTTTATAACGCTAATAAGTGAACAAATGACCTCAATCTTTTGGATAGGACCTTTTATATGAAATGTGATATATATGTATTTTATGTGGTACGTATGTACAGACTTGTGTGCCTTTGTCTTGAATAGTTATGGAGTTATTGTACACCTCCATCTTGAATAGTTATGGAGTTATTGTACACCTTCGTCTTGAATAGTCATGGAGTTATTGTACACCTCTGTCTTGAATAGTCATGGAGTTATTGTACACCTCTGTCTTGAATAGTTATGGAGTTATTGTACACTTCCATCTTGAATAGTTATGGAGTTATTGTACACCTCTGTCTTGAATAGTTATGGAGTTATTGTTCACCTCTGTCTTGAATAGTTATGGAGTTATTGTACACCTCTGTCTTGAATAGTTATGGAGTTATTGTACACCTCTGTCTTGAATAGTTATGGAGTTATTGTACACCTCTGTCTTGAATAGTTATGGAGTTAATGTACACCTCTGTCTTGAATAGTCATGGAGTTATTGTTCACCTCTGTCTTGAATAGTCATGGAGTTATTGTACACCTCTGTCTTGAATAGTTATGGAGTTATTGTACACCTCTGTCTTGAATAGTTATGGAGTTATTGTACACCTCTGTCTTGAATAGCTATGGAGTTATTGTACACCTCTGTCTTGAATAGTTATGGAGTTATTGTACACCTCTGTCTTGAATAGTTATGGAGTTTAATGTACACCTCTGTCTTGAATAGTTATGGAGTTATTGTACACCTCTGTCTCAAATAGTTATGGAGTTATTGTACACCTTTGTCTTGAATAGTTATGGAGTTATTGTACACTTTTGTCTTGAATAGTTATGGAGTTAATGTACACCTCTGTCTCGAATAGTTATGGAGTTATTGTATACCTGTCTTGAAAAGTCATGGAGTTATTGTACACCTGTCTTGAAAAGTCATGGAGTTTTTGTACACCTCTGTCTTGAATAGTTATGGAGTTATTGTACACCTCTGTCTTGAATAGTTATGAAGTTATTGTACACCTTCGTCTTGAATAGTCATGGAGTTATTGTACACCTTCGTCTTGAATAGTTATGGAGTTATTGTACACCTCTATCTCGAATAGTTATGGAGTTATTGTACACCTTCGTCTTGAATAGTTATGGAGTTATTGTACGCCTTCATCTTGAATAGTCATGGAGTTATTGTACACCTCTGTCTTGAATAGATGTGGAGTTATTGGACACCTATGTCTTGAATAGTCATGGAGTTATTGTACACCTCTGTCTTGAATAGTCATGGAGTTATTGTACACCTCTGTCTTGAATAGTCATGGAGTTATTGTACACCTCTGTCTTGAATAGTCATGGAGTTATTGTACACCTCTGTCTTGAATAGTCATGGAGTTTTTGTACACCTCTGTCTTGAATAGTCATTTAGTTATTGTACACCTCTGTCTTGAATAGTCATGGAGTTATTGTACACCTCTGTCTTGAATAGTTATGGAGTTATTGTACACCTCTGTCTTGAATAGTTATGGAGTTATTGTTCACCTCTGTCTTGAATAGTTATGGAGTTAATGTACACCTCTGTCTTGAATAGTTATGGAGATATTGTACACCTCTGTCTCGAATAGTTATGGAGTTATTGTACACCTTTGTCTTGAATAGTTATGGAGTTATTGTACACCTCTGTCTTGAATAGTTATGGAGTTATTGTACACCTGTCTTGAATAGTTATGGAGTTATTGTACACCTCTGTCTCGAATAGTTATGGAGTTATTGTACACCTTTGTCTTGAATAGTTATGGAGTTATTGTACACCTTTGTCTTGAATAGTCATGGAGTTATTGTACACCTCTGTCTTGAATAGTTATGGAGTTATTGTACACTTTTGTCTTGAATAGTGATGGAGTCACAGAATGGATACATAAGTGTTGAAGGCAGAAAGTTGGATAGACTGAAACAGGTAACAATAAAAACATCAGGTCCCTAATTTTTTGCCAAGTAAATCAGATTAAAGCAAATTTGTGAATCAGCTCCAAGCACATTATGTGAAAGAAAAGTAAACCAAGCCTTCTGCAATTTGGAAACCAGTCAAAATTTAATTAAAAGTGAAAATATTATTTATGTCTGTGGACTATACATTTTGCAAGAAAAGTATAGAAGATTATAGCCTTGCCTGCAAAAAAAATTCTTTCTCTTATCATCCCTTGCCATCACCCTCGTTGACATTATGGCTTCCAAATGATTCAAGATCTAAAATGTCCTAGTAATAATCCATATGCCATTACTATGACAACAGACATGCAACCAGGTGATAAGAATCATTTTTAAAAAAAGTTTAACCCCAAACTGATGCCAGTTAGATGCCAAATGCTGATTGACATTGTAACTGCTCTGTATCATTTTTTGTAATTGTCCTATTTATTACATATATTTACCCAAGTCAAATCTGGTTGTCTTGCCAGCACCAACTGGAGTGACTGCCTCATTGGTTGTGTCAGGGGCAACTTTGGGATGAAGATATCCTTCTGCAGATGGATGGGTGGGAGCAGGTATCCCTCTGATGGAGGTGACCTTGGGTTGAAGATAGCTCTCTGCAGGATGACTGAAGCTATCTCCTGGGTGAAGATAGCCATTTGATGCTACCGAGTTCAGAGTCGCCATCGCAAGCTCATTCATTTAACCTTTGAGCCTTATTTCCAAGGACAGATGTCGAGGTTTAAGGACAGAGGTTAAGAATTTGTCTTCTTGGAACTGAGAAGGCTGAAATTAAATGAGAAAAGTATGTTGTGATATGCATATAAACAAAGACCAGTTGCATAAGAGAAACAAAATTCAGACTCTAAAACCTATAAGCTGTTTTCAATACAGTAGATTACTTGTATCGCTGAAATTTGTCCTATTCTTCACAACAATGCTCTGTGCAAAGATCTGGCAAAAGAGGAGACTTGGGGGTGGTTTTGCATAAATTTAAAATAACTCCAAAATTATGAAACTAACTTGTCTGAGAGTTGGTGTGTGTGATCACCAACCCAAGTGTCAACACATATCAGACTGAAAGTTTGAGTGAGGCCCCTGGGTCATAACTTAGAAACCACTAAGACTCCAACTCTGTAACAATATATAAACTTACAGGGCATGAAAAACGATTTTAGACATGCAACTGACTTTGGCCCTTTGGTCTATTCTCACTGGCACTGGGTCATAACACAGAAACTATTGAGATCCTCACACTATAACCATATATACACTTCCTGGTCTGAAAAAAAAATGTATACATGCAACTGACCATTGACCTCAGGGTCTATCCCTAACTCCCAATGACTTGGCTCCTGTGTCTTAACTTGGAAAATATAAAGATCACCACCCTATAACCATATATGCACTTAATGAGCATGAAAAGACATATTTATACATCCATCCCTACACACAGAAACTCAGTCCCTAGGTTATATCTTGGAAACTTGTGAGATCCCCACCCAAAAACCACATATAAACTTACTCAGGATGAAAAAATTAATTCAGATATGCAACTAAAATTGGCCCCTGGGTCTATTCTTACCCCTTACCCCTCAGGGATATTACATTAGGGGCATAGATTTCTGGGTTGGTGATGGGAGTGTGGGTGATATGCAATAGTGTGTCATTGACCTAATACCAGTTCTTATTCTTTTCTCTTCTTATTTTCCCAGTGAATAAACAAAATGAAAAATGATCAAGTAGAACATTACTGTAACTACAAAAATACAAGACTGTTTTTTGTTTTTTTTTAAATTTCAGTTTTCTTCTTCAGTAAAGCTTCCAGATTACATGTATTCTGTATAAATATACTGAGAAATGATAACTGGTGGATTACAAAATATTCTTTAAAATTGACAAATTAACATCTATTTGGTATTGTTTTCTAACAGGAAAAGTCAGGCATTAAATGGATATTTTCCAACAAATGAAACTGACATTACTTACTACATTACAATCAGACTGGATATACATTATTGTAAGCTAGAAGTACACTGTACAGATTATATATGGTGCTACATGCAGTTGAACGTACATGTACCTGCAATAGGTGTACAGTGCAAAACAAATCATGTCCAAATACTGTCTCTACTCGCTTATGAGTCAAGTCCAACTGCAAGCTGCACAGACCCAGATCTGCCATTGCACAATGCACTGGCAGATCTGGGTCTATAGAGTTTGTCAGGACTGATCAGTAGAACAAACAACATAAACCCTGATTTGCAGTTGCATTATGCAAGTCAGATCATGGTCTGTTTTGTTTGCAGCTGGACTCAACTTATATGTGAGTATATATGGTATATAAAGTATGATAAAAATGGGATATGATGACTCTTACATGGTTACTGTGTAAAGAGAAAATTGGTATGTCAAATTTAAATGGGATATGATGACTCTTACATGGTTACTGTGTAAAGAGAAAATTGGTATGTCAAATTTAAATGGGATATGATGACTCTTACATGGTTACTGTGTAAAGAGAAAATTGGTATGTCAAATTTAAATGGGATATGATGACTCTTACATGGTTACTGTGTAAAGAGAAAATTGGTATGTCAAATTTAAATGGGATATGATGACTCTTACATGGTTACTGTGTAAAGAGAAAATTGGCATGTCAAATTTAAATGGGATATGATGACTCTTACATGGTTACTGTGTAAAGAGAAAATTGGTATGTCAAATTTAAATGGGATATGATGACTCTTACATGGTTACCATGTAAAGAGAAAATTAGCATGTCAAATTTAAACATATTCTGCATAGTATTAGAGATAGTGACAGTTACAAATACACAGTGCATAGTATTAGAGATAGTGACAGTTACAAATACACAGTGCATAGTATTAGAGATAGTGACAGTTACAAATACACAGTGCATAGTATTAGAGATAGTGACAGTTACAAATACACAGATTATATCAGATTAACTTATTACTCCTTACTAGTAATTAAATATTAATTAAATATTTGTTGTCTATATTTGAATGTAAGTAGAAAATATACTTATTTTAGCACAGAATCAATAATGTCATAATCTTTGTAATACACACACACACACACACACACACACACACACACACACACACACACACACACACACCTAAGGTCAATTACATTTAAATATTAGTCAATTAAATTACTGTATATACTTGTTTATAGGTCTGGTCCAACTGCAAACAACACAGACCCTGATCTGTTACATAATGTACTGGCAGATTAGGGTCAATGTTGTTTGATCTACTGATTACTCCTAACAAACTGCACAGACCCTGAAGTGAATTGAGAATCATATTGCAATATTTAATAAAATATTGCAATATTATTGCAATATATTGATTTATAAAGAAACAACAGATAGTTCTAATTTGTTGAACTTAAATGATTGTAAACACAGGTGCAAAAATTAATAGGATTGCTAACATGCCGCAAAACAATTATAAGATGCTAAATGTCATTTGTTGGCACTTGCTTTGGATAAATAAGACTCTATGTAATTTGTATCGTTTTTACGCAGGCTTACTTATCATTTGATTATTCTAAGACAAAACTGATGATAGAAAGAAAATCCTATGGACTAATAAACAGACAAGGCTTCTCACTAAGTTCATGAGAGTGGTACCCCCACTTGAGGATTCCCCAATCTCATGTCAAGTATCACAAGGAAATTCCAACTGTTCCTTAATGTATTTATTCACAAATGATTTGTATTCATTTGCACCACTCTCCCTTCATTGTCACTATAACGAACCAGTAAATCAGTAAACCCATTTTCCAAACCAACTCTTAAAAATTTCACAATTTATCAAACCTCATCCTAAGATGTACAGGAAATGCACAGAGCACATCTGAAGTCACGATTTAGACTTTTGCTTTGTCACATCTCGAAGCAAGGAAACATAAACACATTTTATTTTAGAAAGTTATCATTAGTCTATTATTATATTACTGTATATACTTGTGCATAATCCGGATCAAAATGCAAACAACGTAGACCCTGATCTGCCAGTGCATAATGCACTAGCAGATCAGGGTCTGTGTTGTTTGTTCTACTGATGAGTCCTTACAAACTGCATAGATCCAGACTGCTGGCGCATTATGCAGAGCTAAAAAAAATCCCCCAGATATAAGCAATTAAGAATACTTTTTTTCAATCCCCAGTTAACTGCTTCTTACTTTCATTTATTCTTAGAACTACGATGTGATAGCAAATGGTTAGAAATTGAATATCCTTTCAATTTAATTTTCATATCACCAGGTCTAAAAATACCAAACTGTGTTATCCTCTATCAGGCCTTACATACTGAACCCCACAGACCTAACAAATATAACCCCACAGACCTAACAAATATAACCCCACAGACCTAACAAATATAACCCCACAGACCTAACAAATATAACCCCACAGACCTAACAAATATAACCCCACAGACCTAACAAATATAACCCCACAGACCTAACAAATATAACAGCACAGACCTAACAAATATAACCCCATAGAACTAACAAATATAACCCCATAGAACTAACAAATATGACTCCATAGAACTAACAAATATAACCCCATAGAACTAACAAATATAACCCCATAGAACTAACAAATATAACCCCATAGAACTAACAAATATAACCCCATAGAACTAACAAATATAACCCCATAGAACTAACAAATATAACCCCATAGAACTAACAAATATAACTCAACAGAACTAACAAATATAACCCACAGACTTTACAAACAGGACCACACACCTAACAAATATAACCCCACAGACCTAACAAATAGAACCCCACAGGCCTACAAATATAACCCCACACACCTAACAAATATAACCCCACAGACCTAACAAATATAACTCCACTGACCTTACAAATAGAACCCCACACCTAACAAATAGAACCACACACACCTAACAAATAGAACCACACACAACTAACAAATATAACCCCACAAACCTAACAAATAGAACCCCACAGACCTACAAATATGACCCCGCACACTTAACAAATATAACTCCACAGACCTGACAAATATAACTCCACAGACCTTACAAATAGAACCCCACAGACCTTACAAATAGAACCCCACACCTAACAAAAAGAAACCACACAAAGATAAATTAAATAAATTTACAGATCATTTATGACTGCTTCCAGATATTGATTCAATGCTGTATGTACCCGCTTTTAAGTCAGATCCAACTGCAAGCTTCAAAGACCCAGATCTGCCATTGCATAATGCACCAGCAGATCTGGGTTTATGCAGTTTGTTAGAACTAATCAGTAGAACAAACAACACAGACCCTGATCTGCTGGGACATTATGCAATGGCAGATCAGGGTCTATGTTGTTTGCAGTGTGTCCTGATTTATAAGCAAGTACATATGGTAACTGTAAAATGGAATATTTCATCAGAGACATCTCTTGATAGTTGAAAGAAATTGATGTTTACTCTTTGTTATATTTCCACATGTTTTTTATACTCCTCAGACCTAATAAATAAAACCCCACAAAGAAAAATAAACAAATTTAGTCCATTTATGACTGCATCTGGAACTGATTCAATAACCATCATATAATATATTTCCACAGAGATATATCTCTTGATAGTTAAATAAATCACTGATGTTTACTCTTTGTTATAGGTGTATTTTAACAAACGCAGTTACCATTGAACCGTATACATATGTACATTCAATGAAAAACCTAGTGCACAATGACAAATAGAGCAGAACCTGTCTTGAAAGCCCACCTCTTCTGCCAAAAAATCATGTACTCTCAAGACCGATGGTCTCTCATGACAAGTCACAACACTATATAAGCAATAAATCTGTGCATTTAGAATCTGATGTCTCAAGACAGGTGGTCTCTCACAGCAGTGGTGTTTCAAGACAGGTTATACTATACTACCAGGTACACAGTTGAGTTTACACCTGTTATAATGCCACATGTTATGCTGCCAACTTCACTTATCAAGAACAATTTGTCCATAAGGGATTTCCTGACTCCTTCATTCCCACATTATATCACCATTCTTTCTGATCACCATCTGCTAGCACAAAATATGGACAAAAATCACATTTTCTACACTCATTATAAAGTCAACAGTAATTGAATTTAGTGTATTCATAACTTCTTGAGTAACTGCTTTGCAAAAAGTTAGCTAAGTTGGGTCATTATTTTAACCAGCATTAATTGTAATTAACAAGAGAATCCTGTATATGCCTATAACTGTATATGCTCACTTATAAGTTGAGTCCAACTGCAAACAACATAGACCCTGATCCGCTTTCGCATAATGAGCTGACAGATCAGGATCTATGTTGCTTGTTCTACTGATTACTCTTAACAAACTGCATATACCCAGGTCTGCCAGTGTAGTCTGCGACGGCAGATTTGGGTCTGTGTTGTTTGTTGTTGGACTTGACTTATAAGTGAGTATATATGGTACTTACAGTTCATTTAGGCAATAGATTAGAATGTGTAATTTACTATTTAAGACAAAACTGTAAACAATTTCCTTGGACTTAAATGGTGTTTTATTATACATTTCTTAATCTTTACTGCTAATATCTATTTACTCAGTATCAATGTAGCCTATTTTCAAATTTTGCAAAGAAGAAATCGAAGACCTGTCATAACCATAATACAGTGCAGAAAATTACCCACCATGACTTGCAAAAAAGGTTGATTTGTAACAAAAAAATTTAAATTATAGCTCTAACAAAAACTGACATTTATTTACCTGCTCAAAACAACTGAGCTCTAATGTTGTCAGGGTTTGAAGTTATCATTTTTTAATCTCAAGTATTTTTTTTAGAAAACTGGAAAGGAATACCTAGTAGACAGTGCTGAAATGGATTTTAAGTGTTATAACAAGTGCTGACTGCACATTGTAACAAGCTATTGCATATTGTATGCTGACATGTTGGAGTCTATTTTACTCGGTACAACAAACAGTCCATGAAACCAACAGCATGGACCCCAATGTGTCTGTACATTGTGTGTATAATGTTTTCAGTGGAAGTACATTTGTAAGGAGTACATATCTATGGTGCTGCTCTTAGGGGGACTCTATCATATATTCTGAATCTATCCACAGTAGTTTATGGGATTCATGTCGATTTCTCAAGAATCACACCAAAATCAACTGAATATGCAAAAGTGACAGCATGCATTATATTTTCAAGCCCAACCTTTATTTCTTTGATAAATTCCTCCTATAAGAAAATTCCCCCCTTTTTCAAATGCACGGGGAAAAATCCCCCCCCCCCCCATAATATTTAATTCTGAAACAGACCCTTCCAAATGATTACATACACTATTGAAAGCACTCCTACACACATGCACAAGTGGGCAGAATAAAAAATGACAAATTAATAGGACATAACAGTATATCTTTGTTGACATATGATTTTATTTTATTAAATCAATCCTCCTACATACATCAACATATAGGAAGTGAATCTGCTTAATGACTTCCATTAGTGTATTAATGGAAGGCATTGTTATATAATAATGAATACTGACATGATGTGAGAAATTATACCACAATGGACCTAAAACAGTCTGACATATAACATAATTTATCTGCGCCCACATTACAAGAAATAGAAAAATCATGAACATCTCTGAATAGCTTATTCAAATAGCTCATAATGAAACTGAAAAATGACCCCAGTCATCTGTTACATCAGGTGGATCAATCTTTTCAATGCAACAAATTTAAAGCCAATGCTTCTATAAACAATTTATATATCATGATTTCCTTTTAGAGAAAGCAAATCTCCTCACTATCAAATACATTTCTAAACAGGTACTGGTATGCACTGTATGTATCGGTATGTTGGTTGTTAGTTGGTTGTTATGGGTTTAACGCCATTTTTCAGCACATGATAGGCTATACATGGCGGCCAGTATATATGGTGGAGGAAGAACCCAAGAAAACCCCGGGAAGAACCACCGACCCACGGGAAGCTACTGGCAAGCTTTCTCACATACCCATGTTGGCCGAGCCCGAGACTTGAACCCACGCGGACAGAGGTGAGATGTCAGCGAGCGCCTTAGACCACTCGGCCACCCAGGCCCCGTGTATCGGTATGTAGCAGTTTTAGTGGCTATATGGTGCCAACTCAAGGTAAAGTTTGAAAATAGTGAAAATGAATTGCACACAAATTTAGGAAGATACAACCTTTCAAATAAATGTGAACATAAAGTATAATAAGATAAAATATAAAACATAAAGATGTTAAAACTCTTTAAAATGTATATAAAATTAAAATGTAAAATAAAATACATATATATATTTAAAATGTATATAAAATTAAAATGTAAAATAAAATACATATATATATTTAAAATGTATATAAAATTAAAATGTAAAATAAAATACATATATATATTTAAAATGTATATAAAATTAAAGAGAAAGATAACATGTATAAAATCCTTAAAACATATGGTCAAAATTCATTATATACATTAAACTGCATTCACTCAAAAAGTCTAAGAATTTCTCGGGTTGTACATCATCATGGTTTCTTCAAGCAGTTCACATAAAAATACTTCTGTCTCAAAAAGTGGAAGTCAAAACACTCAACAAGAATGTGTTCCACTGTCAGTGGACACTGGCATGGTATTTGAGATTAACCCTTCAGGAGGCAGGCTTGAGTCAGGTATTTGTGTCTGATACACAATCTGTACAATACCACCTCATCGCTGTGATTTATTCTAGAAGAGGGATGTCACTGTCCAATAGTGGGTTTGATGTTGTTAACTTTGTTTATGGAGTTTTAATTCCACATATTTTGCCAAGTATGACAAACATGCTGATTTACACAATATTTTAAGTCAGTACATGGAATTTTCCGTTTGAAAATATGGTGATTGCAGGGCAGTTTTGGCTGCTTATAAATAATGTAGTACAATATTTACAAGTATATTTTATTTATTAGATATAATGATCAATCTGCAAAACAAAAAACTCACAGAATATCGTATTTGATGCTATACCCACAGTGTATGCTTATGACATTATTATTTGGGGAAATTTCATGACACCAGCATGAAGAATGTCCCATCACATGTGCATACTAGCATGAAGAATGTCCCCATCACATGTGCATACTAGCATGAAGAATATGTCCCCATCACATGTGCATACTAGCATGAAGCATGTCCCCATCACATGTGCATATTAGCATGAAGGCTGCCCCCATCACATGTGCATACTAGCATGAAGAATGTCCCCATCACATGTGCATACTAGCATGAAGAATGTCCCCATCACATGTGCACACTAGCACAAAGAATGTCCCCATCACATGTGCACACTTGCATGAAGAATGTCCCCATCACATGTGCACACTTGCATGAAGAATGTCCCCATCACATGTGCACACTTGCATGAAGAATGTTCCCATCACATGTGCATATTAGCATGAAGAATGTCCCCATCACATGTGCACACTAGCATGAAGAATGTCCCCATTACATGTGCATACTAGCATGAAGAATGTCCCCATCACATGTGCATACTAGCATGAAGAATGTCCCCATCACATGTGCATACTAGCATGAAGAATGTCCCCATCACATGTGCATACTAGCATGAAGAATGTCCCCATCACATGTGCACACTAGCATGAAGAATGTCACCATCACATGTGCATACTAGCATGAAGAATGTCCCCATCACATGTGCATACTAGCATGAAGAATGTCCCCATCACATGTGTATACTAATAAGAGTTAGCTGTTCCATAAGACTATGTTGGGAGCTCTCCTTTTTGTAGGTACATTGTCTATCCAAATATAGTTGTAGTGAACAAACTATATGTATGATTCATTTTTGTGACTGACTTAACCCACTAACAATGGTTAAGTTCCACGAAAGTCATGATGTTCTAGGCAGATTTTAGCAACTGCTTCACTCCCACGAGAAATTCCAGGATAGAGAAACATGGACTCGGAGGGGGAAAAGTTTTGCAAGTTTTAGCCAAAATAAAGGGTGCGAGCTTATTAAGTCATATGTAAGTAATACCTCAAATATAGTACATGTCCTAATCTGGTCACTGTATCATAAGAACAAGAGTACTGTGAACAGCACATTATATGCCTGCCCCATGTTTAATAGTCCTCTACATACAAATTAGTAGGGCACTGTTGACTCTGGAGATTATTGACCAAAGGGTCTTGATGACCTAGACCTCTGATCAATCTATACAGCCTTGAATGAAAGTTACGGTGCAGAAACCATTATTTTCTTATGAGACTTACCATGACTGTGATCTCTAAGCTCTAGACTCCAAAATATATAGGTTTCTTTATTGCCCAAAGTGCAAGCCATCCACAAAGTTTGGTCAAGGCATTTACACTAGAATAAAAGTCATTCTGCAAAACCAATATTTGTATAGCCACAATGACCTTAACCTTTGACCTTTTGATCCCCAAATCAATAAGCTTCTTCTATACCTTAAGTGCAATCCCTCCACAAACCATGGTCATGGTATACTGTCTAGAAGTAAAGTTATTATGTAAAAAACATTTTTTTCTTCCAGTCGTTGTGAACATGACATTTGACATTTTGACCCCATAATCAATAGGCTTCTTTCTTATCCAATGTGCAAGTCATCCACAAAGTTTGGTGAAGGTACATGGTAGAGAACTGAAATTTTGGTGCAGAAACCATTTTTCTTCTTTCTGTCACAGTGACCTTGACATTTGACCTTTTGACCCCCAAATCAACAGACTCACTCCTTACACTGAGTGCAAGCTATCCACAAAGTTCGGTCCAAGTATGTGACGTAGAATTACTGTTATTTTGTGGAAATCATTTTTCAGTCTCAGTGACCTTAACCTTTGACCTTCTGACTATGAAATTTTTAATAGGCTTCTTCCTTACCCCATGTGCAAACTATTCACAAAGTTTGATCCAGGTAGGTGATGTAGAACTAATGTTACTGTGTGGAAACCATTTATCTTCTTTCACTCAGTGACCTTCTTTTGACCTTTCAACCCTGAAATCAATATCTATCTTCCTTACCCCAAATGCAAGCTATCCACAAAATTTGGTGAAGGTATATGCTGTAGAAATGAAGTTACCGTGCAGTAAAGAAAATGTTAGGCAGAAAAGAAAAAGTTAACAGACAGTTGGACACAGATGGATAGACAGGGTCGCAGCATAATATGCTCTGCCAAAAGGCTTTAGGCTGTTTGGCAAACGACACCACTGTTAATGGTTCATACTGTTAGCTTGGCTAAGCAAATATCAACAATGATGATGAACTGTACCAAACCTTTGCTAACAGGTGGCAGTGACTGGCAAGCCTGCTGACACAGTCTGACCTAAAATATCACATGCAACAATGTAACTCTCCAAAACTGTTGATCAAAAATTAAATTACTCACAAAAAGCCACTATGAAGACTATACATGTACCAATATCAAGAAAATAAGTCATAGGGACAAAGAAAACTGACTTACACAAAAATATAAAGTTAATCAGTGAAAGTGACCATGAAGAAAACCAGTATATGTTGCATCAAATACACATGTCCAAGCATTTTGAACCGTAGAAAATAATAATGTTCTCCAAGAATTGGTTGAGTTATGGACCTGATACATAATCAATACTAAAGCTGTAAGACATAATTATGCATTCAGAATCATTCATCTTCTATCAATCAATAGTGCCCAAAACTATGAATACAGTGTCATAGTTATTCAACCTAACTCTACAGAGGCGACTCCGAACCAACCCTGTCAAATAAAACTCTACAGAGGGGATTCAGAACCAATCCTGTCAAATAAAACTCATCTCAACTGGATCAATAATAATTAACCCACACATTGTGGATGAATGCTGGCAAATTCAGATCAAGCCAAATTATCTGCAACGCATGCCTGTTGAAATTATATCACTTTAGGATTTTCTTCAGTGTGTAGGTTGAAATTGTCAGTTAAGAGTTTCTACCCTTAATTAATTAATGTAATACAAAATATAATCTTATAAAGAAAACTAAATTCATTTTTGTAAAACATGTATGCCCCTAATGCAGACTAAACAGTAAAAATCTAAACATGTTCTTAAATTAAGAAAAATTTGCAAAATTGCTATAATGGCACGAAAATAAAGTCAAGTCATCTAAATATGCATGCAGCATTCACAACAAATTTCAAGTTGTTTTTAGTTTTTCTTGATTGTGCTAACAATTTTTTTTTATAAATCCAAAAGTTGAAATTTTTTTACAAATATTCAAAAAATTTAATAATGGACTGAAACACCACTTAGTGTTGCCCCACCACTTAGTGTTACTTGGCAATACTGCAAATGTAATGCTTAACAGTGTCACTCATGAACACTAGGTATGACAGTCACAACCCAGAGTGCAACCTCTTAGACTGGTAACACCAAGTATTGATTCAATGGGAATGTATGCCTCCTGTTATAAATTCTATGTAAGCAGGCATTCACAATTTTATATTATTATATAGCATTGATCCAGCTTGATAGAAACAGAGGACATCCACTCCTCTGCCTTCACTGCCCTCCCCTCCTCTCTGCTCTCAGTTCCCTTCTAGTTCCCCCCTCTGCCATCCAAGAGCCCTCCCCACCTTTGTTGCTCTCTAAATCACTAAAATGCCATCTTAAATCTGTGTTGTTTACTATTTATTCCTCATATTTTTATGTTTATTTAATGTAGAATAAACTTATGCATGTGCTTATATCTGTTTTTACTTCCAAAAAGATTACATACTAAATCTCATTAAATCACACAAAAAAAAAAAAAGCCCTTTGTTACAAAAAATGCCCTCTTCCTTCAACAAAAGTGCTTAACGTGCCCTTCTTTCCCTGCCCAATGTAAGAATTTCCTAGCTGGAACACTGCTATAATTTTTAGTATTTATTATTTTGGACAATGTGGCCAAATTCCTAGATGTTTTCAGGTGTGATTTCCTAAGAAGTCTGATGTATTTAATTCCAGAACATATCCCCATGAAACACACAGACACACAGTCACACACACAAAAGAACTCCTGATACCAAATATAAACAAAGTCACTCAAAATATCATCAAATTCTTTGATGCTTACTTGACCCTTAGTACTGATAAGTGACTATTTATTATGGTTAGAAATATTTGGATGATTTTTTCTGAGTTTGACTAAAGACAATATATATTTAGTTTAATTACAGTATATACTCGCATATAAGCCGATACCAACTGCAAACTGCACAGACCCAGATCTGCCGGCACATAATGCAACGACAGATTTCGGTCGATGCAGTTTGTAAGGACTGATCAGTAGAACAAGCAACAAAGACCCTGATCTGCCCTTATTTGGGTCGCGACCTGGGGTTTGGGAACCACTGTTTTAAGTGATTTGGTATGCAGTGTGTGTATTAGAAAGCATAAAGATCTGCTAATCCAAGAAACAGGAAGTCATATCCAATTAGCGATATTAAGCATCATATGTGTACGTTGTCAACACTTAGTGTTAACTGGTGAGCACTTAGGCTGTGCAATTGCAATGCTTAGTGTTACCCATTCATGAGGTTTATACAAGAGGTTGCAATCGCAATGCTTAATGTTACAAATTCATGAGGTTTATACAAGAGGTTACAATCGCAATGCTTAGTGTTACCCATTCATGAGGTTTATACAAGAGGTTGCAACTGGAAAGTAAAGTGTTTATGGGTGACACTAATCTTTGCAATTGTAACCACCTGTGTAACTGGATAAAACAAAGCAGTAATGAGATACTAAGCCATGTTACAATCGTCTGAAAATCTAATTGGATCCTCTACACAGGAATACAAAATATGTCTACCAAATTTAATTTTCTTACCTCAAGTAGTTTTTGCTTAATTGTGCTAACAAGGTTTTTTGTCGAAAAAGTGTAAGTCCAAAACTTGAAAAATGTGTAAAAAATTGAAAAGTGATGTAATGGCATAAACATTTTATGATGTTATCCATATATGAATACAAATATTCCAATCAAATTGAATCTGCCTATCTTTCCTTACTCATGTTAACAAGGTTATTGTATACAAAATCCAAGTCCAAAAAATTTGAAAATGTGTACGAAATTGAAAATTGCTGTAATGACCTGAAAATGTAATCAGGTACATATGGATACAAATATACCTAAAAAATTTCATTTGCTTACATTGAGTGTTTTTTTGTGCAAAGTTGCTAACAAGCTTCTTGTGATAGACAAAAGGATGCATGTAGAGATGGATGCATGTACAGATAGATGTATGTACAGATGGGTGCATTGATGCATGCACAGATGGATGTATGTACAGATGGATGTATGTACAGATGGATGTATGCACAGATGGATGCATGTACAGATGGATGTATGTACAGATGGATGCATGTACAGATGGGTGCATGTACAGATGGGTGCATGTACAGATGGATGGATGTACAGATGGATGCATGTACAGATGGATGGATGTACAGAGGGATGCATGTACAGATGGATGGATGTACAGATGGATGGATGCATGTACAGATGGATGGATGTACAGAAGGATGCATGTACAGATGGATGGATGGATGTACAGATGGGTGCATGTACAGATGGGTGCATGTACAGATGGGTGCATGTACAGATGGATGGATGTACAGAGGGATGCATGTACAGATGGGTGCATGTACAGATGGATGGATGTACAGAGGGATGCATGTACAGATGGATGGATGTACAGATGGATGCATGTACAGATGGATGGATGTACAGATGGGTGCATGTACAGATGGGTGCATGTACAGATGGGTGCATGTACAGATGGATGGATGTAGAGATGGGTGCATGCAGAGATGGATGGATGTACAGATGGATGCATGTACAGATGGATGGATGTACAGATGGATGCATGTACAGATGGATGGATGTACAGATGGATGCATGTACAGATGGATGGATGTACAGATGGATGGATGTAGAGATGGATGGATGTAGAGATGGGTGGATGTAGAGATGGGTGCATGTACAGATGGATGGATGTACAGAGGGATGCATGTACAGATGGATGGATGTACAGATGGATGCATGTACAGATGGGTGCATGTACAGATGGATGGAAGTACAGATGGGTGCATGTACAGATGGGTGCATGTACAGATGGATGGATGTAGAGATGGCTGCATGTACAGATAGATGTGTATACAGATGGGTGCATGTACAGATGGATGTACAGATTGATGCACGTACAAATGGATGCATGTACAGATGGAAAGGATCAAATTATGATGCTCCTACTACAAGCAATGGGAGCATAAGATATGAAGGATCATGTCATATATACTCACTTATAAGTCAAGTCCAACTGCAAACTGCACAGACCAAGATCTGCCATTGCATAATGCACTGGCAGATCTGGGTCTATGCAGTCTGTTAGGAGAAATCAGTAGAACAAACAACATAGACCCTGATCTGCCGGAGCATTATGTGATGGCACATCATGGTCCATGTTGTTAGCAATTGGACCCGGTTTATACGCAAGTATATATGGTAGATACTACATTATACATGAACATTTATTGGTACTAAATTAGGTTTAAACTGAACTGGTTTGGCTTTTGTAAAATGGATTTTGCTACAACTATGTGCAATCTCGACTATACCTATATGTACCTGAAAGCTAAAATGACACACTAATTTATCTTACACAGATGCTTGCTCTGATGTAGTCAAAGGTATATATATATATATAATAAATTATAAGCAGAAGTTCTACTTACATTAATTTTCTTACAACACACTGCAATTTCCCCAAGTAATAAGGTTTTGAAAAATCCAGTTACATCCTGATTATCTGTGATGGTGGAGCAGTCTGCAAGTAAACAGGATGACATTTATAATGAAATTTAAAAAAACAATGCAATAGGACTGCTTGATCCTGCATGAATACCATATAAATCCAACTGTTGTACACATGTCCATCATGATCATCAACTACCAATACAGGGCTGGAAAAATTATAAAATATTCTACTAGCCTGTAATTGTTCCATAAAATTGTACACAAATATGAAAATGTCATTCCTTTTCTTATATTTAATTCTGAACAAGTAATGCAAAACTGTTCATGCCCAGCGAACTTTTCCACTAGTCCCAGGCACATTACAGAAAAAGTTCACGGAAGACTCTCATTTTTGGTAACAGCAATTCAACAGTATCAACTTGATAGGAATTTGAAAAGAGGAAACCATCAAAACAAAATAATTTTGGAAGGTCTTTATGGCATTAGATGATAATTTAAATAAATGGTCTGCACAAATGTTACCCATGATTCTGGGTGAAACCATCTCTAAAGGAGTATAGCTTGTGAAATGTTGCAGTATTTACCTTTGTCAATGTTCTACATACCATATACACTCACTTATAACTCAAGTCCAACTTAAAAAAACATAGACCTCAATCTGCTGTCACATGCTCTGGCAGATCAAGGTCTATGTTGTTTGTTCTACTGATTACTCCTAGCAAACTGCACAGACCTAGATCTGCCAGTGCTTTATTTGACACAGATCTGGGTCTGTGCAGTTTGCAGATGGACTCAACTTATAAACAAGCATAGACGATAGTTAAGGATCCAAGCAATCCCAAATCACTTAAAAATCTACAAGCTAGTGCGCATTTCTTTGCGCTACTCCTAGTTGAATATTTATCCCTAGATAAGGGTCACGACACAAGAGTATAGAAACAAGTACCCTGTCACTAATTGTCGATAAATTAATAGCCGAGTGAGTTTTAACAATTCATCAATTTTGTGCATATTGAAGACCACATATTCTTCCTATCCAATACTTAAATAAATGATTGTAAGTGAATTTTTGTTCCACTATGAAACAATGATTGAAGTATTGCTGGTTACACTCATTTAGATGTCCCAAGGTCTCGTGTACTTTTTGTTGACATTATAATTTTTTTTTACAGGACTGTAATTACAATGTTTCCAAAATGTCTTCATAGCACTAAGACACACCTTAGTAAAAAGTGACATATCGATCATGTCACAATGTAATGATCACATCATTTTGAGTTGCACAGGAAGCATGGACTTTACAAAAAACAGACTAAGCATGGACTTTACAAAAAACAGACTAAGCATGGACTTTACAAAAAACAGACTAAGCATGGACTTTACAAAAAACAGACTAAGCATGGACTTTACAAAAAACAGACTAAGCATGGACTTTACAAAAAACAAACTAAGCATGGACTTTACAAAAAACAGATTATCTTGAACTTAAGTCTATTTTCTTAATTTCTAATATTTTTGCAACACATGAAATAAGATAAATTCAAGTAAGATTTAATTCCTCAATATTATATATATCAAATAAAATCAGAACATAATTTCTTCACAGTCACTTCATACCTTAAAAATGATCAACTTGTATTGAGAGAGGTATTATGCAGTAATGAGTATAACCATTATATATATATATATATATATATATATATATATATATATATATATATATATATATGATCGCTGATAATTTGTGGTTTTTGTATGTAGTCAACAGTGCCAGAGCTCTGAATGAAGGTGTTATTTATTTTAAGAATAATATGGTACTCAATGGTAGACTGACAATTCCTAACCCAATTCTCAGGCAATTATTTATGCTTGCTCCTGTCTGACTGGCACTGCAGTATATATAAAAGAGAAGAAAAAAACAAAAGAGAAGAAAAAAACAACATTGCACTATGTACTAATGAATGCTGTCATCAGCTTCAGCAATATATGAGCCCCCTGTGTTTGGACATTAGACAGAAGGGATAATAAATCTGGTGAAAGTTGCTTGGATGTTTGTAACCTGAAATTCAAGTTATAATGTAGAACATGTTAATGAGGGTAAAAAAAGCAGAATAAAACCCTTCTTATATATATATATATATATATATATATATATATATATATATATATATATATATATATATATATATATGTATGTATAATTACAAATATACACCAAACAGAGCAGAAAGTGTTATCCCTGAATCCTACGGGAGAATGCTTTATAACATTAGCAGAATATTTTTTAATATGAATAAATAATATTATCATACAGGTTAGAGAATTTTAATTTGTACTCTACAGAGATTCTAACCCGGATTAGCGGGTTATGGCACCCACTGCCTTGCCTGTAAGCACCAAAACCTATACCATCTCGACCATGCACACATTACCAAAAAATGATGCTGCAAAGTCAGTGGTATAGGCATTCATGCGTAGCAGACATACCCGCATGTCGACACAGTAATTACTTCTCATCTAAGTACACAGTCCATCTGGATTCCTACTACAGAAATTAAGGTATATAGAAGTTATTACAGAGAATTACAAATATACACCAAACAGATATATATATGAATGCCATTTTTAGGGAGGGGGGCCCTTATTCTGAGATTGTGCATCCTATGGACTCTCAGTTTTCTGAAAATATGTATATTGTGGATGCACATTTTCCTCAACAGTCATAGGAAAAAAAATTATTTAGCAAGGAGCATGAACAGAAATAAAGAATTCTCAGTTCAAAATGTCAAGAAATAAATATAAAATTTAAATGAAACCTAAAGATGATTTGATATAGTAAAGTCTTTTGATTTGCCTTGATACTTATTTTTGCCAACTAACAGACTCCCTCTTTTCTTACCTGGACTCACAGTTTTGTAACATGCCCCCAGTTTTTGGAGACAGAGGGTCTTGGACTTGGACTTCAAGTGTCCAAGGCATACAGAGAGCTCTAAGCTATAAAATTAAGAATTGTAAATTGTTTAAAAATAATTGGCAAGAGGAAGAAAGTAAAACCTTATTGTGCATCAACAACTACATACATGTATCTAGCCTACAAAGTTTCAATACAAATCTCAAGCAGTTAAGGAGAGAAGCAATAACAAGCTGAAAACCTTACAATTACCCCTTTTCCACAATCTTTCAAAACATTTCTCCAAAAATGCCCAGGAGGAAGAAACTAAAATTTTATTGCACATCTGCACCAAACACATTTCTAGCCAACAAAGTTTCATCAAAAATCCTCTAACGGGTGAGGAGAAGCACTGGCAACCTTTGTCATGAACAGACATACTAATACACATGAGCAGTGAGAATATTCCTACATTTTGCTAGTATGTGGGGATAATTATTATTTCTTTGGATTGATAATGTAGTAAAAATCATAGGCTATGAAAAATTACAGTAAGGCAATATACAATAACAAACTTTTAAAAGTGTATTTGTATATGACGGACTGTGTTGTCTTTGTCTTGATCATTTACACATAACTGATGTGAGATTACATTATCTATCCATACCTTGTAGTAAACACAAGGATCTCAAGATGATTGAAGAAAATAACATAAACTACAGTGAAACACTGTTTATCTGATACCCTTGTATAAAATTATTCTCAGTATTCCAACAACAATTTATGTGAAGAAATTTCCTCTATTACTTTTTAAAGCAATTCATTTGGATTCCCCATTTATCTGTGATTTTATTTATTGAAAAGCATGGCAGTAAATATATCCAAAATCCAGATTAAAAGCATTTTACTTTACATGTATTGAAATTACTGCACATTTATGTGAGCTACATCAAAATATCAACATCAATACCCAAACTATTATGTTTTTTTATTATGAAATTCAAAACTATTATGTTCCTTTATTATGAAATTCAAAACTACATGTATTATATTTTTTAATTATGAAATTCAAAACCATTGTTCCTTTATTATGAAATTCAAAACTATTATGTTTCTTTATTATGAAATTCAAAACTATTGTTCCTTTATTATGAAATTCAAAACTACATGTATTATGTTTTTTTATTATGAAATTCAAAACTATTATGTTCCTTTATTATGAAATTCAAAACTATTATGTTTCTTTATTATGAAATTCAAAACTATTATGTTCCTTTATTATGAAATTCAAAACTATTGTTTCTTTATTATGAAATTCAAAACTATTATGTTCCTTTATTATGAAATTCAAAACTATTATGTTTCTTTATTATGAAATTCAAAACTATTATGTTCCTTTATTATGAAATTCAAAACTATTATGTTTCTTTATTATGAAATTCAAAACTATTATGTTCCTTTATTATGAAATTCAAAACTATTATGTTTCTTTATTATGAAATTCAAAATTACATGTATTATATTTTTTTATCATGAAATTCAAAACTATTATGTTCCTTTATTATGAAATTCAAAACTATTATGTTTCTTTATTATGAAATTCAAAACTACATGTATTATGTTTTTTTATTATGAAATTCAAAACTATTATGTTCCTTAATTATGAAATTCAAAACTATTCTGTTCCTTTATTATGAAATTCAAAACTATTGTTTCTTTCTTATGAAATTCAAAACTACATGTATTATGTTTTTTTATTATGAAATTCAAAACTATTATGTTCCTTTATTATGAAATTCTAAACTATTGTTTCCTTATTATGAAATTCAAAACTATTATGTTCCTTTATTATGAAATTCAAAACTACATGTATTATGTTTCTTTATTATGAAATTCAAAACTATTATGTTCCTTTATTATGAAATTCAAAACTATTATGTTTCTTTATTATGAAATTTATTATGAAATTCAAAACTATTATGTTCCTTTATTATGAAATTCAAAACTATTATGTTTCTTTATTATGAAATTTATTATGAAATTCAAAACTATTATGTTCCTTTATTATGAAATTCAAAACTACATGTATTATGTTTCTTTATTATGAAATTCAAAACTACTATGTTCCTTTATTATGAAATTCAAAACTATTATGTTTCTTTATTATGAAATTTATTATGAAATTCAAAACTACTATGTTCCTTTATTATGAAATTCAAAACTATTATGTTTCTTTATTATGTTTTTTTATTATGAAATTCAAAACTATTATGTTCCTTTATTATGAAATTCTAAACTATTATGTTTTCTTATTATGAAATTCAAAACTATTATGTTTCTTTATTATGAAATTCAAAACTATTATGTTCCTTTATTATAGTATTCAAAACCATTATGTTTCTTTATTATGAAATTCTAAACTATTATGTTTCTTTATTTTGAAATTCAAAACTATTATGTTCCTTTATTATGAAATTCAAAACTATTATGTTTCTTTATTATGAAATTCGAAACTATTATGTTTCTTTATTATGAAATTCAAAACTATTATGTTTTTTATTATGAAATTCTAAACTATTATGTTTCTTTATTATGAAATTCTAAACTATTATGTTTTTTTATTATGAAATTCAAAACTATTGTTTCTTTATTATGAAATTCAAAACTACATGTATTATGTTTCTTTATTATGAAATTCAAAACTATTATGTTTCTTTATTATGAAATTCTAAAATATTGTTTCTTTATTATGAAATTCAAAACTATTATGTTTTTTATTATGAAATTCAAAACTATTATGTTTCTTTATTATGAAATTCAAAACTATTATGTCTTTTTATTATGAAATTCAAAACTATTATGTTTCTTTATTATGAAATTCAAACTACATTGTATTATGTTTCTTTATTATGAAATTCAAAACTACATATATTATGTTTCTTTATTATGAAATTCAAAACTATTATGTTTCTTTATCATAACATTCAAAACTATTATGTTTCTTTATTATGAAATTCAAAACTATTATGTTTCTTTATTATGAAATTCTAAAATATTGTTTCTTTATTACGAAATTCAAAACAGATTAATCAAAATAATTTTGAATCATCTGGGATAAGTTGGAGGAGGATATTCCAGTTAATGCAATCAACTTAAATCTGTAAGTAAAGATGTAAACTTCAGCCATTTTTAAAACATTATTTAAAAAGGCTGCCTCAATCTGTAGACTCTATTAAGGTAAAATTAAGTCTTGGTAAATTACATCAAGTTTCTGGCATTGAATTTATCTACTACATGTAATACTTTCTTGGCAGAATGGAGGATAACCTCAAAATATGCAGATGTAAATCTTTCCAATACATTTGATGTCAAAAGAAGAAAAAGAAGAAGAAAATCAAAGTATTTAAATATCACCAATGAATTTTAATCAAACAGGGATGCATCCTTCACAAACTCCATATTTTAATCTCCAATAATGTATTAGCACTTGTTACAAAGGGAATGACCATTTAATTTTTGGGGGTGGAGGGTGGGGGATGGGAGGCCTAGAATTTTCTTTTGAGTTGGGATATTTTTTCTTTGACCTCAAGATAATTAAATTTTGATAACAAATATAATGAATATAATATGTTCTTTTTTTCTACAAATCAGTGCACAAGTATTTTTTTTTCAAGCTTATAATATTAGTGCCAGAATTAAAAAAAAAAAAGTGAGCCCCCCCCCTGCCAATTAAATGGTCTGTCCCTAAGGTATAACATTTTTTTAAAAATCAACTGCAGGAATGAGAGGCAGGAGCCCCAAGGTTCTTTACTATATTTATACTACACCTGGCATACCTGTGAACATGTTATCGAACACACAAAGAAACTTACCAAATTGGTCTTAGAAGAAATATCTATTAACATTCTTCACACAGATGATCCTCAACCTATTTTCTCACACACAAAAGATCAGATATTAAATTAGTAACAAATGTACCTTTACATATAAATACCAACACAACTTCTTGTATACAGAGGTACATACACATTGTATTTATTAGCCAAGTCATATCTGTGATGTGCAAGATTGATATGTGGCCTTAGGCTGTGATTGCTAGATGTCATTGGATAAAGATATTACAAGTGTTTTAACCATGAGACTTGACTGGTCACACCTGAGACAACTACATTCTGATGTACCGTATATACTATAAGTTGAGTCAAACAATGCCAGTGCATTAGGGGATGGCAGATATGGGTCTGTGCAGCTAGCAGTTGGACTCGACTTTAAGAAAGTATATATGGTATAAAATTTGCATGAGTTCTAAGTGTAATGGGAAGACTTGGAAGTGTATGCTTTTGTTTGCCTCTCTATATATGCTAATGTCTGGAAATGAAAGACTGAGTTGTGTCTTCACTGATTTTATAAAAGTTTCAAAAAGATTCTTAATACAGTCTAACTGAGAGGAATAGTGAGCAATTTGCTTACATAAATAAACCTCCACTTCTCCTGTATCAGACTCCTATCCCATGATGGAGATGAGTCAATAGTAAACAAAATGAACAAGTCATCTTGAAATAGTATGTGAACAACGATTAGTCAATGAACGTACCTTCTTCTGATGCCAATAATATGTACTAAGTTTCACAGGAATCTACTAAAAAGTGCAAGAGTAGTTGCATTCACAAAATTCTATCATATACTGCAATTGTCAGTCAAAAGGGCTCTTGCAAAACTCTTATGAAAATCATGGCAGCACAAAGATTTGTCAATATGTGCATCTGTAGATCATGACCATAAAATCAAGTTTACAGCAATCCATTCCATATAAAAACTACAAGACAAGTTGCATTCACAAAACTGTCTTATACTGCATTCAGCTGCAGGACAAAATGGGCAACAACTCTAGCAAAAATTGCATGAGCAAAGTGTTTTGTTGACATGCACATCCTGAAATGATGATCATAACATGTACAAAGTTCCAGGGTGATCCAATAAAAATTGTGAGACTATCTGTCTTCACAAGATTCTCTCTGACATTACATCAGGCTCCAAGTTAAAAACATGTCCACACTTTTGTAAAGGAGTTTTGAAAACCAGATCTTATTTACATTGGGGTTGAGTCAAAGGTCACTGCTTTCATCTTGGAAATTCACTGTGCTCATGAACACAGCGACTTTGTATTTGGTTTCTTTCCCATGAACAAGTTGATGGTCAGCTCTCTTGAGATTGATTTTAAGGTCAATCTGGTCTTGATTTAGGTTTTTAACTATATGTACTGACTTGTGAGCAATTTTCTCTCCAAAAATATTAATTATAGTTTTAACCAAACTTAGCATGTGGGTATATCTTAACATTGTGTGAGGCCAGTTCAGTGATTTTCTATCCATGATATCAGGTTCAAGGTAAAAGGCCATGACAAGAATTTTGTTACCAAAATTGTTATGTTAGACTTGGCTCGATTTAGTGTTTTATGGCAGAGCTTGTCAGAGATAGTTTCAATCATTAGCAGTTATACATAAACCCATTTGTAAGACTGTGAAGAAATAATTGAATATTGTATAAAAGTGTTGTACGTAGATATAGATGTTAAGAAGTTCTTGCCCAATAAACAATGATGTAATTGACATACAATAACATACAATTATTTATTTACAAAAATACTTTTAAAGTATAATGTATCTACCATGAAGAGCATCCATCATGATGATGCAAAAGTGCTTGAATAGAAGATGAACAGTAATGATATCATGTTGAATTTACAACTGATTTCTATACATGACATGGTCATAGATATATATATATATATATATATATATATATATATATATATATATATATATATATATATATATATATATATATATATATATGTGTGTGTGTGTGTGTGTGTGTGTGTGTGTGTGTGTGTGTAAATTACATCCTTACTTCAACCTTCTATCACGACACTTGGTCAAAGGGAAGTAACTCTTTCAAGACTGAATATGCTTGTTTTATATGCCCTTCAGTTCAACCACACCAACATATTTTTGTATGTAACTTTTCCACTCCGATAAAGAATACGCTTCTTCTGCCTAGTCTTATTTTATCCAATTGAAAAGTAGTGTTCAGAATAACTTACTCGGTTAGACAAAAGAGTAATGTTTAAGCCTCACTCGTATTCATTGATCGGTATTTCAGCGAGAACGTGAACATTGTTTACATCGAAATGTTTACCACCAGTGTCGTAAGCAAATTAGCCAATCAGATTCATTCATTCTCGTCACATGGCTATCAGAAGCGCGAATCCCGAATAGACATTGTGCTTGAGAAATTGTCAATTTTGGCAAATTTCCTCGTGGAATGGACGATTCATTAGTAGATGTGCAGTGCAAATATGAGCAAAGGTTTGTATAAATGTGTCCTGTGTAATGTTGTGTAGTAATTCCACACAGGATATTATTATTTTTCTGTGCGTTGTCAGTCGGCAGATATGAAGCATACATGAGCAGATGGGGGGGGGGGGGGGGGGAGCGAGGGGATGGGGATGATGTATGTATGTAGTTGTTTTACGGCACCTCGGCACAATAGTGGCAATATGGTGCCAACTAAAGGTGAAGTTCGGAAAGATGTAAAATGAATTGCACAAAAATTTTGGAAGATAAACCCTAGAACAGGATAAAAAAATAAAAGTAAGGGGAATATCTGTAAAATGTATTTAAAATAAAAGATAAAGGTAAGACATGTAAAATCATTAAACCTTATGGTCAAACACTTGTTATATAAACTGAAGTCTCAAACAGCCCCAAGATTTTATCAGGTGGTACATCATCGTACACTTTCTTCATACATTACATGTAAAAATATTTCAGTCTCGCAGAGTGGAACTTGACACACTTGACTAGACTATGTTCCACTGTCAGTGGACACTGGCATAGTATGTACTCGGTCATGGTTGACCCTTTAGGAGGTATGCACGAGTCCAGCCATTATGCTTTTTGTGTAACTATTATGGGTTTTTTTCACCTAATTACATCTTACACTCACCTGTATATGGATTACACTTTTCTGGTACATTAAAAAACATAAAAATAAAGCAATAAAAAGTTGTGTTTGTCATTTTTATTATCATCGCTTTAATCACACACATGATATACATATGAGAATAATCTGTAAAAAAAAAAAACAGACTGCTGCATAAGAATGGCATAAGAGTACATTTGTCCATCATAGACCTACATGTACTTTCCTTTTTTTCTATTTATAGCAGCTGTATATGACACATTTCCAAGAAAACAGATGGGTTTCTTTAATTTGAAACCTTACCTCACAGATTCATTATATTAACGAATATAATTGGGTAGCGGACCAGTCTATATTTAAAAAAAAAATGGGGCCAGATGTTAAGCAAAACAGGCTTTATCAATGTGACTCAAGGATGTTGTAAGACTGAAAAATGTTAGAGGAGAGGGATCTTTATAAACTTTAAAATATATATCAGATAAGAAAAAGGAAAAATCAATAGTGCTTTACAAATTTAAAAAGAAGAATATTAGAGTGATGTAATACAGCACTCTGGTTGAGCACATCATCATGCTCATTTCAGAATTGTGGACTTGACTTTTCGATCATTCAGTGAAAGTTAGACATGTAGACTAGTTAAAATGAGTGTTGTATATAAATAATATGTTTTGTGTTTGTATGTAATATATAGATTAGATTTTTATGCTCAGATTACGCTTTTTTGCCACTTAGATTAATTTTATTACTCGCTATGGGTTGGCAGATATAATTTTGCCAAGTATGACGAACAAGCTGTTTTATGCAATATTTGAAGTCTGCATGTGTCAAGCTATCCTTGAATTTTAGGGAGACTTGACTTCTTTTGGATAGAATAGGAAAAAGTGAGAGCTGAACTGAGAAGTTGGAGCAAAGCAAGAAACGCAGTACACAGGGATTTACAAATCCACTTGCCCGACCCCTTGGACAAGCTCAAATTTGGCTAGGGCAATATCAAGTTTCCAAGGTATTTGCTAACGGTCAAGTGAAAAAATTGAGAGGGAGAAAGGGATAGTGTTCCATTCGTAATGCTTTATATTCTGCAAGTTTTATACCCTGCGATCTTGCCACAGTACATATATTATCACCTTCAGTTAGTATTTATATGTACAGCATTCTTCTGTTACATAACTGGCCACAGTTTCATCTGTCATGTTGTTTCCATCTTGTACTCAGCATCAGGGTCAGTCTCACATTGTCTCACGCAGACATGATAATGTGAATATTTATATTTTAACTTATCAGTTATATTTTAATCGTAATATTTTGTATGTATCCGGGATTCGCCGACTTTCAGGTCTTAACCTAGCTTCGGGCAGGTTGTGAGCTTGCCGGCTCTAAAAAAATCGGCTTGTCAAAGATTGTTTTGATGCCTGTTGCCAATTTTAAGGTGTGTAAGTGTTAATTGTTAATAATATAACTCATGAGATTTTTTGACAGGTTTGTTTGCAAATAAAAGGCACTTGTTGCTAACGATTAACCCTTTTCATACTGAAGCCCAATCAGACAGGCAGTTATGCAGAACTGGAAATTTGTTCAGTCAGTGGCGCATCAGCATGAAAGAATGCAGTGACACAGGTCAATCTGTCTTTACAGGACAAGTTTTTATGATAATTTTTCAAAGTTGTATGGTACAGAATTCAATGTCATAAAAATTAATTGTTATGTCTCTAAAAAAAAAATGACAATATTTCCTGAAAAGTCAACAAAACTTTAAGCTGGTGCTTATGCTATTTAAAGTCAACAATAGAGAGATAAAAGAGATATATCTTTAATTGATGACAAGTAAAATGAATTCAACACTTAAAATTTTCAATTGAAATGTTAAGGGCATTCTCAAGATTTTATCGTGTCCGTGATGATGGTGTCATAATAAATTGCCGTCACAATGCCAAGCTTCTCAAAAAGTGACTGGTCATTGACATTAAAGTTACTTAGAAATCATAAAAATACACATCCAAACTCATAAAAACATCTTCAAAATGAAAAAAAGTTGTCAACTTACAAATTATTTGTCACTATGTCTATGACATAACTTGGCATCATAATTGTTACGTGCCGGAAACATAAATTTATGCCAAAATTTTCAGCTTGGGACATGTTTCACCTCCAGCAGAAATGATGAATGTGTATTGCTATTCATGGTAAATGTTGTAAAAAGAAACCACCAATCAAGTTTTCTTAACCCTTTTCCCAATTACGTAAATCGGTTTGGTGTCAGAATATTACGTCTCAGATTCTTAAAAAATATTGATAGCAACTGGAAAAAAGGCTGACTATGTCACAATCAAGCTGTGTTTATTTTGAAACATTATCCCTACATGACCCATTTATGATAGCATCAGATCATATACAAAACACATGGTTTTTAAGAAGGGCCAATGAGTCAGGTAGGTATATTTTTTTACCAGTTACATCTCTCGAAATAACTGTTTCTGTATTGAATATTGATCAAGACAAATGGAAAAATAGCCTTTTTAGTCATACATTGGTGAGGGATTTATATTACTTACATTTTGCCTGAAATTCGTGTGGAATTGACTTGAGTTTTGCTAATAATTTTCAATAAATGTATTTTTCCAGCCGCTAGGCATAAAAAAAATGTGTGTTTCCAGTCGGCTGACCATCCCTGTTTCTCATTGCTGACCCTATCATTTTTTTCCCAAATGGTAACAACAACAAAAATAATTACCAAAATTGATTTGTGCATCTAATTGAGCTGGTTTTACCCAGTACTTTGAAGCGCTTGAAATATTATTTGATTTAAATATGTTTTATAATGTTTTTAAAAATAAAAAAAAGAACTACCTGCCTACCCTAATTTTAAAACCAGTGCAGTAGGAAACATATATTTTTGTGTGGCCCTAGTGATGCTGGATGTTCGTGTCCATTGTTACATATTCATTAGATTTTTAAATGCCCATAGCATTCTTTTATATTGAGTAGGGGATGATTTTGTAACAGTGATTCTTTAAGGAAAAAGAGAAAATAGTTGTCACATTTAATCAATATGAGTAAAAACTTCATGCTGATTTCAAATTCGATAGCGGAGATGTCACATGTACCCCATTTAAAATCTCCTAATTTTGTGTCCATGGTTCATCTTCATCAGAGTTTTTAAATGTAAATAACATTCTTTATCATTGGTTTGGGGATGATTTTGTAACCATAGTTCTTCAAGGAAAATGAGAAGATAGTTGTCATGTTTAATAAATGAATAAAACTTCACACTGATTTCAATTTACAAAGTGGAGATGTCACACATACCGGTACCCCATTTAAAATCTGCATTTACAGTTCACTTTCTGTTTGGTCCTGTTCCAACCCAATACAGTTATATGCAAAGTTTTGGGTCTTTGTGTAGATGGACAAATAAATATAAAGATGTATGCTTTCTTTAGTTACTTTTTTGGACTTTTTTCCTTTCCTATTGTAATAATGAAAACTCTCTGTTGGTGAAATGGTTAATAAAGTAAATGATCATATGTTTCTACACCAGCATAGTAAAGATGATGGCAAGAAAAATTTAAGTAAAAAGCAAAGCATACTATAGACACATTTACACAAAAGAAACCCAACCACCGTCGACCGTGTCATCATGTTACTGTATATACACCACAGCTCATGACAGAGGGTAATTAATGGGTTATGGGCACATACACAGATGTCTAAAGGATTTTCTAAATATACATGTTAAATTTGGAAGCAGCAAATTTTAGCACCAAAGGTAAAATTGCACAAGCTCAACACAGTGAAGCTGCCATGCACACCGTGCATAGTTAAGCTGAAACACAAGCTGCAAGAAAACAATTAAAGTACATAACGTGCTGGAGTGGTTAAGTTCTGGTGCATTTTTTGCTATTTGAAAATGCAACATAGTACCGTGTAAAAACACAAAGACGTGCACACAAGCACAGATATTGTGCCAGTAAATGAAACGTGAAGAACTATTGATGCACAAATCTTCAGGAAGTAGAACAATGATAAAGCATCACAAGTTGAAATGAAAACACATTTTGATGGGGATTTTTGCTATGTATTAAATAACATTTGTAGAATTGATACTTTGATACAACTTGAACATAAGAAATGCACACATAAAAAATTGCGTTAAAATATGGAAAGCTGTGTTGTATTTGTGGGCATTATTGGTGGCAATAACATGACAACTATGATTTTATGGTTCTTACGTGTCACTAACAAAAGGTTTCATGTACCAGTAAAAAGACAGACAGTTGATATACTAAAGTTCATATAAAAGTTTAACCTGTATAATCTAGACCCTGAGTATTTTATATTCTTGGCAATTGTGGCACAAAAAATTAGTTTACTATGGCCTCTTTTTCACTGATTAGCCACTGCATATTCTGGCTAATTGACCATCCAACCTAAAATGTTGTTCCCCAAATACATGTGTAGACTACATTGATTTTATCTAAATATTAAGATGATTCTATACATTGTAGCAGAGATCTGTGAAATATAAGTGGGTTTCAAGTGACATATCTAACCAGAGACATAAGAAGAAGAGAACGTGGTCAAAAATTATCCAACTTACACTGTTGGACGATAAGGGATGATGTCATGAGACCATGAGCATTTCAAATGACCAAAAAGGAATGAAAAACTCTTGTCTTGGATGTAACTGGGACACAAAAATGACATCTAAGCAATTTAAGAGTAATAAACCTATACAACTGCAATAAAAAAGGATATGAAAAATTTGTCAACTTCATTGTTTCAAATTGATGATGATTCATTTGGATAGCCATCTGATGCATTTCACAATCGTTGAGAAAAAGCAAAAATGGTGTCCTGTTACATCTGCAACAGGTTAATGGCTACAGTTTTCATATACTGACCTATATGTTAAATGTAAGAACTAAGATTTGTTCTTTGCATTCTCTGTAATTACACAATCACAACATCATTTGGATATTTTTCGATGATAATGCTGAAATTGTTTGAAAAAGATCTCATTTGTGTCTTGCGTTACATCTTTTGTTCAACCAAAAAAAAATTTTTTTTTACACAGCACACACAAGGAACTATCTCCTTTCATACAAAAATAAAAGCCCATTATCAGGTGTTTTATAATTATGTAACATGGAAAAGTTATAATAACTCTGAAATTTAAAAAAAAAAGTGAGTCTGAGATGTAACACAAATTGTATGACATCAAATTCTGTCCCATATACCATTTTAGAAAGCATAACATTTTCTTTTAGAGTCATATTTTTTCATTTAAAATTTTTATATGTACAAAAATAAGTTGAAAATAATGTATGTCTGTAGTAGTGCTTTATGACACCACAGCACAAAAGTTTCTATGTAGTGCATGGATTTACAAATCCACTTGCCCGACTCCCGTGACAAGCTCAAATTTGGCTATGGGCAAGCTCAAGTTTACAAGGACTTACATGGTTAAATGCACACTTGCACAAAGTGGTAGAGGGAATGTAGTGAACTTACAACTGGAATGGTATCATGCATGAAAAGGTGAAGTACAACTGGAATCGTATCCCATCTTAAATGGGTTAACCACCAGAAGGATTTCACTGAAAGTGTGATCTATTTACTGAAAATGTTGTGCAGACAAGCGGTGTTTATGATCTGTTGTTTACGTGATAATTACAGGAGACTGATACATACTTACTGCTTTTTTTTGGCAAACAATTAGATGTATAAAAATAAGTGTTGTCAATCTCAAAAGTTGTCGTCAAATATTTTGATGCATTTTGCAGATTTCTAGGTGACTAGATGATAATTGTTAAGTAAATGGATAAAATAAGTGTTCACAAATCCTTCAGTTGTGAGTATAAATAATTACAGTCTAGATTTCATTATTGTTGATGTGGTTGATGAGATGACTGTTACGTAAGCTAGGTAAAAAAAACATTTTAATTTAACATTGTTTTTAAGCAATGGTTTATCTTCAGGTAGAAAAACATTGTTTTTAAGCAATGGTTTATCTTCAGGTAGAAAATTCTGTTTTTCGGATATTTGTCATAAACACATTTTGTGTATGAATGTATCATATTTATATGCAGTGTGTCCATATATTTCCTGTTGATGATACTTGTACATTCCATTAATGAGCACTGTTTTAATTGTCAGTCCACTATTAAAACACATGCGTGTGAATGTGTAGGAGTTTGTTTTGTCGGAGGGATTGATAACACCTGCAAAGGCTGCAGCACATTTTGTCTGGGGTTACAACTACTCGAAAGCCATAAACTATTGTTTCAGTGTACATCTCATATATAACTCATATATTACAGTGTGAAGTAATTTTCACTTTATTTATAGAAAAAGGCAAAGTTTTCTTTTTTCGGCAACTTAATCCCCTACTTTACCTGGTAGTGTGACCCCTGAAATGTTGCAGTCTTACTCAGTACCTTTGCTTGGACCTGAAAGTTGGCCAGGCAGTTTCATTGGCCAGCATCATATTATGGAGGAACCTAGTCGCTCACTGCCTGTGACTAGTTTATGATTTTGAAAGACACCAAATCCCATACACTTACAAATATTAAGATTAAAGTATATCTGATAACAAGTCATATATAATTACTTAGGCCAACAACAAAAAAATGTGTGTTTCCAGTTGGCCAACCATCCCTGTTTCTCATTGCTGACCCTAGCACCCCCCCCCCCCCCATTTTTTTTTTTAAGTAAAAAAAATCACATTGTTGAAATGGACTTGTGCAACTGATTGAGCTGGTTTTGCCCAGTACTTTGAAGCGCTTGAAATATTATTTGATTTATATATAATTTAAAAAAAAAAAAAAAACCTACCTGCCTACCCTAACAGGGCTGAGCAAATTTTTTTTTTAACCACTAGTCCAGGACAAGTGGTTTCAGAAAATTCACTAGTCCCACCTTACTCTTCACTAGTCCCACCTTACTTTTCACTGGTCCCAAAAAAATGGTAATCACTTGCCGAGATTTGATGAGATGTATGTACTTACTCCATAGAAATAAAACAAACGAAATAATAATTATTTCTTAAAAGAATTTAATTTTTCAAAAACATTGGTTGTTATACATTTGGCTTCTTCAGGTTCATGTATATATGTTTTAGCTGATGGATTTGAAAAAATTCAGACTTTCCCTAACTTCTTCTCTCGAGACTTGACTGATTGATAGAACAAAGTCTCTTGCCCTGAATCTGTTCTTATAATTCATGCCAAGTTCAACACCATTCTTCTCCTGGAGTGCACACATCATTTCCATATCAGAAAATGGTTTTCCGTAACGGGCTAGGGTGCAGGCTGTGTTAAAGAGAGCTCTCATTTTTTTCATTTCAGTCTCATTTTGATTTGAAAGGGCCTTTCCTAGTGGAGTGTCGGCAACTCTGACTTCACTGATTTTCTGCACATGCTGGCTAGTGTCATGCATATATTGTGCTACACAGGCCTTGTGGGGTCCAGACATGTCATGAAACTTGATTGGTTCAATCCTGAAATTGTCACTTCCACTGACAAATACAATGGGTGAATTTCCAACCTGTGCCAGTTTTGGATATTGTTTGCAGTAACTGCAAAACATCTTTCCTTCAGAGTCAATACATTCAAGCCAGGGATAACAATCAACCCAATGCGACTGAAAATTTCTCTGTCTCTTAGTAGTGTCATATTTGACATTTTTTGCCATCACGGATTGTTGCTTACGTCTCTTTGGAGAAATAGCTACCGCACACTCAGTATCCGTCTTACGTTTTATCCCTCCACTTTCAAACAAATTTTCCTTCTCCGAATCGCCGTTATTACCTTCCTTGCGAAAATAATTTAGCAAACTCATTTTATCCAGAGAGTAACTATCAGCTTGCTTGACAACCTTTTTCTAAAGTGATCATAACATACATTTTCTCTTTTAAATACGAATAGAGACATCTCATTAATTAGCGTAATTGTTTCGCTTCAAACACAATATCGCACGTGGAAGTTAATCATCTGTATAATCGATTATAAATTAAAGAATCATTACTGTCATTTAATCAGTTCATAAAGGAAACCAACACTGATGTCTGTAAAGTACCTTTCATTAATTTAATTACACTGACTCGCTGGATTAAAATCAGTGAGCCGCTCGTTATGATCTAGTTTGAGTAAACTCAATGCAACAAAGCCGCTTACAACACTGCTAATTGATCGCTGGCTTTCTTTTGTTTGATGTGTTTTGATTTGCCGATAATTTGGTCGCTTAGCCCAATATGCAGTCAAGCGGTAACAGGATGCATACACAAAGAGGGGTAGAATCAAGTATTCAGTATGCCCGGAGGGCATGATTGGCCAAATAAAGGTAGATATAGTGATTAGAGCATGAAAATAAGGACTAGCCCGAATTTTTTAAAAAGCACTTGTCCCGGACTAGCGACTTGGAAAATTTTACTAGCTCGACTTCAAAAATGACTAGTCCGGGACGTCGGGCTATGGGATTTGCTCAGCCCTGCCTAATTATAAAACCAGTGCAATAGGAAACACATTTTTTTTGGTCTTATTCCCTATTTTTTGTAAGAAACTGGCTTCAAATAGTAAGCAGTCACATTATCATGTCTGCATGAGAAAATGTGTAACATTGACATTAAATACAAGATGAAAGTGTCGGCCTTTGAAAATGTATTGTGAAATAAAAAATTGATAGATGAATGTAATTGTGGGCATTTGTGTAACATAATCATGCAGTACACATACACAAAATATAAAGATGCTGATATTTGTACTGTAGCAAGTTCACAGAATATATAACTTGCAAAACATAAAGGTTTGCAAACTTAATACTTTTTTTTATCACTCAGTTCTGTGGACTTGCCAGTGGGCAGGCACCTTGCAAGTTTGAGCTTGTCCCAGTTGTAGGGCAAGTGGACTTGTCCAACCCAACAGCATAACATTAATCTGAGAACATGTACCAAAACAGCTCAAACTCAAAAAAGAAAAAGCCCCCAAAGCTTGGACTGCCCTTGATCTTGATTATTAATATAAAAAAACGATAAGTTCAACTCGTTCATAAAACAACAACTTTTTACCATGAATCATGCTTAAATAAAGATATGCTGGCTGATGTTACAATTTCTAACATTATTCTTTTGAAATAACCCCACATTGGGACAGATGAAAGGTCATCGTGCAAACTGTACAGCACATGAGGCATCTGCTTATCTTTTTGAAAAAGTTAGGTTAACATTATACTTATAGTATTTGACTACTTTTTTTTTTTTTACAGGTTCAGCTGCCCAATTTGTTTTGAGCCCAGTCTAAAAATAATATATGGCATTTGCCAGCACCGAATCTGTGAAAGGTGTCTGTACACCGCATCAGGAGAGTTAAGAAAATGTATGACCAGGTGTCCAACTTGCCAGAGAGAGGGCATGTTCCCAGAAGAGAAGTACAAACATTTGTTTAATTTTAAATTATTCTTTGATGCTTATGCTATATTTTACTGTGTCTATTATAGGGCACAAAATAATTGAGGAATTCATGCTAATTTCTTCACAAAATCGTGCATAATGTTACAAATCCTAACACATGAGGTAAAGAAGAATCCTATTAATTTGGGGTCAGAAGGTAAAAGATCAAAGTAACTGGCTGAAAGAGGAAAAATGGCTTCTTCAAAACAAGTTTTCCACCATCTACAGTTACCAAACTTTGAGGATGACTTGCACTTAGGTAAGGAAGAACCCTCTTGATTTTGGGGTCAAAGATCAAGGTCACTGTGATTGAAAGAAGAAAAATGGTTTTTGCACATTAACCCTTTTCATACTGAAGCCCAATCAGACAGGCAGTTGTGTAGAACTGGAAATATATTCAGTCAGTGGTGTAGCATAATGAGAGAATGCAGTGACATTAGTAAATCTGGCTTTTCAGTACAATTTTTTCAAATTTTTAATGTTGTATACCATTTTAAAAAGCATACAATTTTCTTTAAGGTCGTATATGTTTTTACTGCAAATTTTCAGATGTAAAAACTTCAGTTGAAAATAAAGTTATGTAAACAAAAAAACATACTTTACATTTTTTTTATATAACTTACTTTCTGTGCAATTTTCCTATCTGCAATATTCATTTTACCTCCTATATATAAGTATATGAAATTTGGGGAATTTTATGCCATTTAAGACGGTGACAAAATAATAAAAATCCATCAAGAATGTCAAAACGTTTTTAAAATTTTATTAAATTTACTCGCATGAGAATTGGATCTCAGAATGAACCTTACTGGCAAGTCAACAAAGCTTTTCATATTGGTTCAATGTTTTTATTCCACAATAAATACTAATGTAATAATATCAGAGTTCTGTTGGGTTTATTTTGGTCCATTTCCAGAAATACAGTAAAATTTCATAATGTTATGCACACACAACATCTGTATATGTGCAAACTTTATGAGAAGTGAAGTTCTCAAAATGTCCAGTTAGCTTGAAAAGCATCCACTTCTTCATCGTCAATATCCAAGTAAAAAATACCATCCATTTCTTCATCGTCTATATCCAAGTAAAAAATACCATCCATTTCTTCATCATCAATATCCAAGTCAAAAATACCAATAAACTAGTTATCATCTGTGCAGTTCATTTGATGTAAACAAGATCACTATCCCCACTGCCTAAAATATCAATTTCTCCCACAAAATTGTCTATATTTTCATCAAAATCGGCATCCACATCACTGCCACTTCAGTACTGTCCGTCATTTTGAATTACACATGTTAAAATTTAGTTTTGAAATCAAATTTTCTACTAACCACTTATCATCATCTCAGTTCATTTTGTCAAAGTCAAGTTCACAAGCTGCACTGCCTAAAACATCAATTTTTCCCATAAAATTGTCTATATTTTCATCAAAATCCGCATCCACATCACTGCCATAACTTGCTGCTTTAGTGCTGCCTGCCATGTTGATCTCCACATGTTAAAACTTGTGTTTGAAATCAAATTTTCAAATAACCAGTTTTCATCAGATCCTCACTGCCTAAAATGTCAATTTTCCACACAAAATGGTCTTTTATCTTCAACTAATTCAGCATGCACATAACTGTCTTCACTTCCCTCTTCAGTATATGACCGCCATTTTTTATCTCCGCACATTAAAACTTGATTTTGAAATTGAATTTTTACCAGTTTTGGGGTCTTTTAAACTCGATCTGTTAATGCATTTGTGTACCTTCTACCTTTATTTCCTTCTTTTCAAATGAGTACACGTCAAGTGATGACATTATACAGTTAAAAACACTTCCGCAAAGTGGTTGACCGAATTGAGTGAACATGTGACTGGAGTCTTATCATGCTGGAAAAGGGTTAACAGGAGTTCTGCACTAACTACATTTACAAAATTTTGTGGATAGGTTGCACATGGGGTAAGGATGAACTATATTCATTTCGGGGTTAGAGGCAAAGGTCACTATGACTGAAAGATGAATAATTGTTAGTTCTACATCACAGACCTTGACCAAACTTTGTGGACAGCTTATATTTGGGGTAAGGAAGATTCACCGATAAACGGCCTTTACCTTTATTTTCTTCTTTTGACAGTTTATATTTGTGTTGTATTCATGTTCTATTTTATGTTAATCATAGGCTTTTAGGGACCGACTATTTAAGGGGGTGGGGGCGCTTGTATTTTCTTTAGAAGCAGGATGTTTGTTTATCTTTTACCTTAAGATGATTTTCTTGTATTTCGGTCAAACTAAGCAAAATGTTTGACATGTCGATTGTCAGTTACCATTCATATATTGTATATATAAGCCTCTGCTGGTCAATCTTATTTCATCTTGGTTTCATATACTGCAATCCCAACCCTCACCTCCATATTGCATAATTTATAGAGCTATCATGTGGTAATTTGTTGTCAACCATTTTCAGATTTTGTATTGAGCCTTTTGTCTGCTGACATCTTTTCTATGCTGGAACATGATTACCACTCTTGATCTTGATTGATTGGGTGCAAAAGTAAAAAGAATGAGCATATATGGTTCTCTTTGACAGAGATTGAATTGTGTGTCAGGCAGGCATTTCCAACAATGCCAAAAAGGAGAATGCAAGCATCTTCTAGACTTCGACCTGTCTGCATGGACCGGAAGAAGATAATCATAATTGGATTAATGATCTCTGAAAGAATACAACATTGAATTATGAAACTATTAAAATGAACTTTTTCAAAATTCTGGAATTGTATGTGGGGATTCCTGTAAAAATAAATAGCACAAAAACGTTGGCTACCAGCTTCTGTTGAAAACTGTGCAAGTGATTGAATCGGCATGGACAAGTGGCTATGGAAAAATGTGCTTGCCCTGCATATGTAATATATAGAGGATATTTTCTTTTCCTACGTTAATACAGGATATATTTCATCGTGTGGTACCAAAAACTGTATATTTTAATGAGTGGCAAAGCCACGAGTTAAAATATACCGTTTTTGGTACCACATGATGAAATATATCCGGTATTAACGCAGGAAAAGAAAATTTTCTTTTTATTATATACCAAAGTTGCTCCAGAATCGAAACTTAGAGGATTAAACTCACTATTCAGCACCACACTCAACCTCTCACCCACCCCCTTTTACGTAAATTCACCTTACTTTCATAGGCTGGTCATGTAAATATCAGTGACTTAAGATAGCGATATGATTGGGTTGACCTAATCTGTCTCAGTAAATTATATTTTAGACATTTTGTAAACTATTTGATCATATTTGACCACATAGGAACTCCGATTCATCAATGCATTACAGCGGGTTTATCATTGTTGTCAAGGAAGTAAGGGGAAATAACTGCATAGAGCTGCGAACGGCATTGACTCAAATTTCGTCAGCAAAAATTCCATGTCTGAAATGTAATGCAGTTTCTGTTTATTTGTTCTAGCTCACAAAGTGCTCGTTTTTGTTGCTGCAGGTATAACTTCTGTAGGCACACACAATCCAGCGTCGCATGGCATGATGGGAAATCTTATATTTTCACATGTGAAAATATAAGGATATATTTTTCACATGTGAAAATATAGGAATGAAAAAATATGAACATTATTTCGCCAATAAGTTTCTATATTTCACACTAAAGTATATAATAAATTCCTGTTTTTTATGGCAGAAATATTTGATGTTATGAGAAGGTATCTCTAGTTACATGAACTTAAATGTAAATTCCACACACATACTATAAGGGCCAGATTTGCATGCCATATCCAACAAATAAGTTCAAATGACTGTTTGCTAACTTGACACGTCACACATTGGCCATATCCCATGCAGTTGTTTTGTCATTGTGTTTTCCCAATTGTTTAAACATTCTGTACCTACAAAGCACAAGACAGTAGAGGTGTGAAAGCTTATCTCCTAGACTTGTAAAAACTTCATTATTGACTGATTGCCCCAGAGTTTGTACTATAGATATGACAGTGGTCCCTCACAGTTTGTACTATAGACATTACAGTGGTCCCTCACAGTTTGTACTATAGACATTACAGTGGTCCCTCACAGTTTTTACTATAGACATTACAGTGGTCCCTCACAGTTTGTACTATAGACATTACAGTGGTCCCTCACAGTTTGTACTATAGATAATGACAGTGGTCCCTCACAGTTTGTACTATAGACATTACAGTGGTCCCTCACAGTTTGTACTATAGATATGACAGTGGTCCCTCACAGTTTGTACTATAGACATTACAGTGGTCCCTCACAGTTTGTACTATAGACAATACAGTGGTCCCTCACAGTTTTTACTATAGATATGACAGTGGTCCCTCACAGTTTGTACTATAGACATTACAGTGGTCCCTCACAGTTTTTACTATAGACATTACAGTGGTCCCTCACAGTTTGTACTATAGACATTACAGTGGTCCCTCACAGTTTGTACTATAGACATTACAGTGGTCCCTCACAGTATGGATCATCAGATTACTTAATGGGTTGTATGGATTTAAATTAAAACTTTATTGGCATGCTGGAACAAATGTCAACAAATATTATTGAGATTTGTCAGTAATTCTCTTTGTTCGCTCATGAGGGGTAAATTTAACACTTTTTGTTGGCTGTGTTGGATGGGTGGCTGTCCTGGAGAGATACTTTTGAACACAAAATTTTCAGCATCAGAGAGATTTTTTTAATGTCAAAAGCAGATGGCTGCTGGGGGAGGGGGGATTTCAAGAGGGGACCACAGTATCCTTTATTTGGCAAGACCATGTAATTTAAAATTACTTATTTTCATTTTTTTTTTAGGCCAGATATTCCAGAAGACAATCTAGAAATGATGAAGGCATTGGGTATTCGGCAATGTCCAAATAAAGGCTGTGGTGTGTCTGTTTGGTATTGGGAACTGGAGGAACACACAGAGTAAGCTTAGTCTTTTGTTATTTCTGCCCAAATTTACACAGAAAAGATTATGTCAGCATAATGGGCCATAGTGACAACTTTAAATTAAATGGAGTGGGGCTTCATATGTTAAATATTATTTATTGGTGCACTTTGGTATTGGGAACTGGAGGAACATACAGAGTAAACTTAGACTTCTCATGGTATTTATTCCCATGTGTACATGGACAAGTTCATACCAGTTCAGTAAAACCTGTCAATAGTGGCCACCAATGGGAAAGGGCAAAACTGGCTTTTGTACACAGGTGACCTCTGTACACAGGTTCACATTTTAAATTGGTTTTTGAACAAATACCATTCAATATCATTATTGCTATTGTTGTTGTTGTTGTTGTTATCAAGGTTGTTTTATGTGCAATATTCAACAAAATCGTAAAATACATGTATATGTTGTTCTCTCCCAATTTTATGTTGACACAAGATTACTGTATCCTGCTTACTTCAATCATTCTATAAATTAAATCATCACTGACTTAAAAGAATCACTGATCTTAGTTTGTTTTGTGCACGATGAAAAAACAATAATTTCAGTACTGATTGACAGCTTATATATGACTCTAAAACAGAGGACTAATTTTTCTTGGAAACAGCTGTTCATGCTTTACAAACAATATCTGGATTAGCCAGTTGCTCACCTCGTCAAGATCAAAAGACAGTCGGCTTATGTAAGAAGCCTGCGATGAATAGGAAATAAAAAAAGCCATATATGGCTATTCTTTGTGACCCATGAACCAAAACTTCGCCTGCCTTTACAGGCAAGTTTTAAACATTGAATGACCCCTGAAAAAGGATGTAACTCGTATCTCTTCTCAAAGAGAAATTTTTTCTTTAGAGATAGCTTTAATTCAGAGGTAAATAGATGAAGATATTGAACTATACCTGTCACACTGGCACAAAAGGTGACTTCCATTTCTACTGTGATAACATGACTGCTTTTTCGACCATCTGGCAAACAAATTGCATCGACCTGTACCCTAATGATAAAAACTGCCTCACTTTAGAATTTGACATATTGACACCTTTGAGTTACACTATCAACGTGACTTAGAGTACGGTGAGTACAAGCGAGATTAGAAATGTTTGCACATCTATTCACATGATATTCCTTTATCTAAACAATGCCTTCCTCTTGAAGAAAAAATTTTGTTTGCATAGACTGAGCTGTCGCTGTAGATTTGCGCCAGTGATCGCTTAAAGCAGGGAGAAACCATTGTTTGGTTAGGAAACACCTGGCCACTAACTGCAGAAGGCAGGTGACCATTACAAACAGGACATTTATATAGGAAATTTGCCAGGTGCAAATTAGAATGACTGTTGTGAACAGGTGACTGCAGAGTAAAGGTGACAATTAAGACAGGTTTTACTATATAATGGATGAAAAAGGGCATTTTAAATAAGTGTGTGTGTGTGGGGGTCATGTATTAATTAAAATATCATTTATTGGTGCCTTTAAAGGCAGGCACTAAATTGTTTGATTTGCCTACTACTTCTGTCTGTACTGTACCAGAGGAAGGTCATTAACAGTGTGTAATACTAGCTTTTGGAACCCTCTATTTATGTGGATCCATCCATTTGAAATCCCCATATGCACTCATGTAATGATGCCTGTTTATCAGAATATGAAAATACATCAAGATCAGATAGAAGCAGGCATTCAACTAGGAAAAATAAATTGTGTTCACTCTATCACAATATTGTGTGCTGTTCATATCTTGTAAACTGTTTGAGATCTCTGTATGAAAGTTGGCATGCATATGTATCACACAAAAATGGGCAACTGTTTGAGATCTCTGTATGAAATTTGGCATGCATATGTATCACACAAAAATGGGCAACTATTTGAGATCTCTGAAATTTGGCATGCATATGTATCACACAAAAATGGGCAACTGTTTGAGATCTCTGTATGAAATTTGGCATGCATATGTATCACACAAAAATGGGCAACTGTTTGAGATCTCTATAAAATTTGGCATGCATATGTATCACACAAAAATGGGCATACTATAATGGAAATGTTTCTTTTTGGGGCAAGTCCTGGGCAGGAGTATTTTTCATGTGCCCTTGACTCCTGGCACATCTCCAGTTACTATTTGCTTTTCAAGAAAACCATATTCATTTTACATTTGTTGATACCCATATCTTATTGTATATTTCATAATGAGATACATTAGAACCTGTCTTTAAACATCACCCTTTCTGCCCCAAAATTGTGGTCTCAAGAACGGCAGTCTCCCATTACAGGTCATAATATTATACAATCAGTCAGGCTGTGCTTTGAGAACATAGTCTCAAGACAGGTGGTCTGTCATATCCGTGGTCTTTCATGACAGGTTCTACTGTACTGAAATGTTTCATTGGGAAGAAACTGATATCGCCACAGTGGCAATACCACTTTTATTGCCACAGTGGCGATATCAATTTTGGATCTACTTTCATTGAAAATATATCTGCCCTTATGTTATTAAAACTTGTATTTGCATATTTAGGCTGATTTAATTTTTAGCTCTGCTGGTCATCGACCAGAAGAGCTTTTAGGATGGTCTGTTGTTCATCATCTGTCCATCAGTTATCACAAGTTCATTATCACTACTCCTCCTAAACTACTTGGAGGATTGTCATGAAACTTTGCATACGCACATTCATCCTGTTGTCTAGCTGCTCCTAAATTAAAATGGTTCTACTCAGATATCCAGTATGGCCACCACAGTGGCCATCTTGAAAATCTTGTTATCGCTAGTTTTTCTGAATGGATGGTCATATCAGCATGGGGTTTTCACTAAAAGACTTCTTATGATGCCAAGTTGAAATTGGTGCCAGTCTGATATCTAATATAGCCACCACAGTGGCCATCTTGAAAATCTTATTATTGCTCCCTCTGAATGAAAAGTAATATTGCCATGGGGTTTTCACCATAAGACTTCTTGTGGTGTCTAGTTAGTCCTAAATGAAAATGGTGCTGTTTGTACATCCAATATGGCCACCACAGTGGCCATCTTGAAAATCTTGTCGCTACTCCTGAATGGATGGTTGAATCAACATGGGGTTTTTACTTGATGGCTTCTTATAATGTTTAGTTGATCCTAAATGAAAATGGTGCTGCTTAGACATCCAGCATGGCCACCAGAGTGCCATCTTGAAAGTCTTGTTATCATTACTCATGAATGAATGGTCATATCAGCATGGGATTTTCACTGAAAGACTTCTTACAATGTCTAGTTGGTTGTAAATAAAAAACGACCACAATTGGTCATCTAGAAAATCTTGTGGCTACTTCTAGATGACTAGTCATATCGATATTGTGCTTTCACCAAAAGACTTATCATATTTAGTTGGTCCTAAATGGTGCCAATTGGATATTCAATATGGCCACCATGGCAGCTATCTTGAAAATCTTATCATTACCCCTCCAAAATGGAAAGTCATATCAACATGATGGTTTCCATCAAAAGACTTGTGTCTTGTTGGTCCTAAATGATGTTTGAAAATGGTTCCGATCTGGCATCCAATATGTCCATCACAGCAGCTAATTTGAATATGTTATTGCTGAAGAATATCAGAGGTGGTTTCAAGACTCTGTGGTTAAAAGGAAAAAAATGGTCTTGTCTTGAATTCCTGGAAATTCATTTCGGACAGTAGAACCTCTGTCCCTTGGAGGGACTCTTGTTCTACTCCTCCTTCTCTCTCTCAATCCCTTTCTCTCATTCCATCAGGATGAATGGATCTTAAACTGTCAAGGCTTTAGTATACATTTATGTAATCAATGAGGAAGTGCCATCAAAAAGTGCCTAAAAATGAACTCCAACCAAGAAAATGTAGGCTTCAGGTAATTGTTAGAATATAAATTTAAAGAATTTCAAGTAATTGTTAGAATATAAATATAATTAAATTTCTTTTTGATATTTAGTGTCACTCATAGAATACCTGTTACACTCTACAACAAATGGTACAAGTTTTTTTGGGAAAAACTCCTGCTTAAATATAGTAATAACATTGTGATGCGAGTTAAAATCACCACTTAAACAATCATAATCATGTTAAAAAACGATGGAGAAATTGAGGATAGATGAGTGTTCATTGCAAGCCGAATGAAGTGACAATCAAAATTTGGGTGCAGTGTCTGTTACCGAATTAGACCATAAACTTTCGAAAACCACGCAATTCATGTTTGAATGCAAAAACAAACAAAACAAGAAAAAGGCCCCATTTATTTCATGTGCAAAATGTACATGAATGGACAGATGTCCAATTTGTTGTCATGTTCTGACAATACAATAGTACATAATTAAAGGAGGAAAGAAGTGCATTATTTGTCCTATCCCTATGAATCCCTAAAAGTGTATATACCAGACTGGAATCGACTGCCTCTCCCTGAATAAAAGAGGGAGAGACCGCATCTCTCTGGAGAGAACAACTATTACCACCCTTAAGGAGGTAACAGCTACTTCTCAGATGATTGATTGGACTCTCCCACCCCCCACCCCCATTAAAAAGAGAGGAATAGTGTCATTCCCCCACCCACCCACCCACCCAACTATAGGAGGGAGGGGAAGTGTAAGCACAAGCACAGTCTTAGCCCTGATGGGGGTAGTAGAACTAAGGCCTAATGGGAAGAATGGTTGTTTCCCCATCACCCCCACACACCCCACCCCTTTCGGGGAAGGGTCAGCATTCTTCAGGTACCTGAGGTGAGGCAATTAGCAGTTACTGCAACCACAAGAGGGTAGTGCATCATTCTAGCTTTTTTAGTTCTGGAGACCACCAGTCATGATTCTGGTACCAGTCACCGAGCATCAGGAAGACATGCTAAACCTAGGTATAGGGTCAAGGATCAGATTGAACTTCCCCCTGCCTCCACATTACCTAATTACCCAACTACAAGAAGAGAACCTGCATTTATGTCTGCTACCAGGAAAGGAGATCAGAGCAATGTCCCCACCTTCCCCATGTTCTCTTTTAACCCATTTGGGATGTGGAGTTTCCCTTTTCAAGGGAGAGATCATCCTGTATTGTCATGGATATCTTCTATATGGTCCCATGCAAGTACGGGCGCCTCCTTCCCCCTGATATGTGCCCAATGTCTATGTGCTCGGGTGACACGAGATTCTTTCAAGCTTAGAAAGATTTTCAGGGGCAATGTCTAGAACAGACCTGTTATTGCTTCATCATTCATCTATAGTCAGAGAACTTGCGCAGAGGATGGAAAAGGACAAGAAATTGCGAGTCAAAATAAGGGGTGGTCAGTCCCCCTTTCTGCCTTGAGACCTTTAGTATTTTCCCTATATGGATGCTGCATGTTCGCAAGGGGGATATAGTCAGGGCTGTTTGCTCGCCTCTTTGTTAAATCATTAGAAGCTTTAGAGTCGAAGACCAGGTCCTTAGAGACTATAGTATTACATGCTGATCTGTTCTCAGCGACTTGATTCAGTCTTCTGAATGAAGAATTGATGTCTGCTGTTGCCTTGCAACGGTTGTTGGAGGCTGTAGCAAGACGTCAATGCACGGGATTTTAAGGACCACCAGCATAGGTCCCTTGCGTTGATTACTGGCCCATTGAAACCGGCCAATAAACAAACACAGCCTGATTGAACCATGGGGCAGTCCAAATTTCCAAAGAAGGGTATACAACCACAACAGCAAAGTAGTCAATCCTAAAGAATGCAGATGGTGGCAAGTCAGACTGGGTCGATGCACTTGTTCTAAGAATTTCAAGAACAGAAGGATGGTGCAGCTAGCTCAGACGAAGTTTTTCCATTGTGGAAAGATTAAGCTAAAGAATAGTGACAAGTAAGCATTACATCATTAAAATTAGTTTTGCCCCGAGCAAACTGAATTTTACATGTGTTTTATACAGCATGAGAAAATCCACCTCTAAAAGCAGACAGGTTCCAACCAACTTGCCTCATGTTCATTCACTTGATGTGGACTTTGTTTTTGACATCATTGGTATGCACTTATTCTGATAAGTGTTCATCTCATGAAATGAGAATTTTTTAAGTGCATAGTTTAAATATTATGTCAAATATGGTATGTGCTCCTTGGGGATTTTAGATTTGTTTTCCTTGTATTTTCCAGATCACATGCAAGGAGAAAATCAAATAGGTCTTCACCCAAAGTCCAAGCAGATAGGAAGCCACCAGGATTTTCTAGCACTCACTACATGAGGGTCACAAGGAGTGCCCAACTTAGAACAACCCGATCCAAGAGACTGAGTTTACATTGACATAGTTTTAATGTCCCTACCATTCTCTATGTGTTGCACATGGCTGTTTTTCCTGTCGTGTCCTAATCGTGGCAGATTTTGCTCCCACTCCATAAATTTTGAAGGAACCAGATTTGGAACAGGGCCTAATATTAAAATGAACTAGATCACCTTTGACTTTCACTTAGTCATTTTTACCAGATATGACCATATTTTTTTTCCATGAGGCAAATGGGTATGTCCTATGGGTCAAAGAGGCAAATATGTACTTTTTTTCCACATCCAGAGTAGCAGCTTGTACTTTTAATGAAACTGATAGGAAGATGAAATAGATTTATAGTGTAAGCTAGGGGGCCATGTTAGCTTGTGTTTATTATTGTTTTAGGGTTCTAATAATTTTTCACAAATAAGGTTGCTTGTTTAAATGCAAGTCATGTAAACACATGTAGCAGTGATTACTCTTGAAAATTGTATTCCCTATAGATCTGATTGTTTTCTACAAATGTTGGCCACATTTTTTTCACCTAACCTTGAAAAATCCCTTGGGCATAAAATAAAATCCTTATATAGCACACAAGGGAGACCATGTAAAATTGTAAAATGAATACTTCTGCAACAACTTTTATTCCCTTGGGTTTGCACATTCCTGGAAATATGCAAAAGTCAGGCCTTGTATTTGATGGAATTTTTAAAAATGCTGGAATATCATGAATAATTGTGGTATATATATATATATATTGGTGCCCATCTTTCTTACCAGCAGTTTGTAAGCTAGCATTATAATTAGAGAAAGGTTGATAAGCCTTCACAGATTGAAACTTAAAACATTGAACTTTGTAAGCCCAGGCATTCTGCTCCATATGCCCATGAGAACAGTAGTTCTCATTATTACTTGCTTTCTGTGACATGTTCTTTCTTTGGATGACAAGAGAGTGTGATTTGTGATAATTTGTGTTAAACCATTCAAGTGATTCCTATGGGAATGCACTGCATGAGATGATCCATTATATTTTCCTGTGCTGTTAAGCACACATAGGACCCATTATGTTTGTTGGTAACTAACTTGACATTCCGGTACATCTATCACCAGTACGTAATTACAATCACATCAGTGTATTTATATAAGCTTCAGCCATAACAGTTTTGTAACAATTGTTTCAAGAATAGTTTCATGCTTGTTTATTTTTAAAAAATATAAAGCAGTAATACAATTCCATATTTAAGAATGAGGGGTATATAGACCTGCCAACCCTTACAATTTATCTGTAAGTCTGAATGAATTGACCCTTAAATTACTGACTTGCATAATGCTAGGAAAAAATATAAAAATATGCGCGTTGTGGTTAAATCGGGATAGTGGCTTGTCCAGATTTTGTTTTAATCTGGGTTTTATATTAGTTTCAGTGGAGTTGGCTAGGGAACCAGATCAACTTTACAGGATTACCTCAGATACTTTAATTTGCCTATGTTTTTTCATGCAAAATGCCTGCTTTATCAGGGTTTTGCTTATAGCATCATCTGGCGAATGAAAACACATTGAAGGTGAAAGGGACAATCAGCCTCTTAAAAAGTTCAATCAGCACAGAAGTATAAAAAGGAATATTCAGATTCTTATTGGAAAAAAGCAGGAAAGCAACAGTTGCATTTATTGGACATCATATAGTGTCCATTTGAGTATTGCTTATGGCAGAAGAGATGATTGCCGCTGCCACATAAAAGTTAAAGAAAAACAAGGATTACATCAAGTTGTGAGACTAGCAAGAATCTATTGACCTACATGACCTGCAGTTTCTGAAACTGAGCTGGAGGCCACTACAGTTTAAGTGTACTTTATGAACTTTTTAGTTGAACATAATGTTGGCTTCACTGCATCAGATCACACTTCTGAACTTTTCAGATATATGTTTTACAATTTGAGAATAGCAGTACATGATATTTCATTACCGAAAATTGGTCAAACTTGCAAGAAAATATAGACTGCATTGCTGAGAATATCTTGTAGGCTTGGCAGGTATGGGGTATAAAATAAATTAATTGTAGCGTTTGTACTGTTGGAAATTATGGTCTCAGTTCAAGTACATTATTCTTTAGTCATTCCCACAATATCCAACAGTTCAACACTAAATATTATGCAATTATGGAGTTTTGTAGAGTTCATTACATTCTTTTATTGAGCTGTGAAATATGATGCTGGCTTGCACAAAGCCTGATATGACCATATTTTTTTCCAAGAGACGAAGCTTCAGCCAGAATCTCTATTTCACAGTTCAATGAAACAATGTATCATGTCAAACAAAAGGCGGCCCCGGATGGCCGAGTGGTCTAAGGCGCTCGTCTTTGGAGATCACTAACATCTCACCTCAGTCCACATGGGTTCAAGTTTTGGCTCGGTCAAGGTGGGTATGTGAGAAAGGTTTCCAGTAGCTACCCATGGGTCTGTGGTTCTTGCCAGGGTCTTCCCAGATTCTTCCTCCACCAAATATATTTCCTGCCATGTATAGTCTATCATGTGCTAAAAAATGGCATTAAACCTACAAAGCCGAAACCAAACTGTCAAATAAAAGGCTGTAATTGTTTTATTATTTTCAAACCATGGTGGAAAAGTAGAGCATATTGTTATGTCTGTCCATCTGTTCCCAATTTCGTTTTTGCACAATAGCTCAAGGTCCCCGCCATCTGCCATCACAAAACTTTGTGGATGGCTTGCACTCTTGCTTAAGAAAAAGCTCATCGATTTCATGGTTGAAAGGTCAAGGCCACTGAATGAAAGAATCGACATGGTTTCTGCAAGATAACAATAGTTCTACATCACAGACCTGGAACAAACTTTGTTGCTGGCTTGCATTTGGGGTAAGGAAGAAGACTGTATTTTGGGGTCAATGATTAAGGTTACCGACTGATAGAAGAAAATGGTTTCTGCACAATAACATTAGTTCTGCATCACAGATCTAGATCAAACATTGTGGGTTGCTTGCATTTGGAGTAAGATGGAAGCCTATTGATTTCAAATTCAAATGGACAAAGGTCAAGGCCACTGGCTGAATGAAGAAAAATTGTTTCTGCATAAAAACTTTAGTTCTAGACCATGTACTTTGATCAATATTTGGGGGTGGCTTGCATTTAAGGTATGAAAGAGGTCTATTGATTTTGGGGTCACGCAGTACAAGTTCAAGGTTATTGTGACTTGAAGAGAATGGGTTTTACAGAATAACTTTTGTTCTAGAGTAAATTCCTCAATCAAACTTTGTGGATGGCTTGAACTTAGTGTAATAAAGAAATCTATTGATTTTGGGGTCTAAATGTTGAAGATTATGATCATGGTAAATCTGTAAAGAAGATAATGGTTTCTATGCATCAGGTTGAGTTAAAGACTACCTGTACATACCTTGACCAAATGTCAAGGCCACTGAAATCCATAGGTCTCCGGAGTCACCCATGCCCTACTAATGCCTGCATTGAAGACTATTAAATATGTGGCAGGCATATAATGTGCTGTTCACAATGCTCTTATTTTGGTGGATATGAAGTTTAATGAACCAGCAAACCCATAATTTTGACCTCCATTTTGTATTGGTCAATATGAGGTTTACTAGTTCATGAAACATCATATTCACCTCAACAATGGTCAATAATTGTATATTGGTTAACTCGATCCGTTGATATCATGAACAGTTTTCACTTGCATAGTTTCTAAGACGTAAACATTGTATCTAACCTCCATGCTGAAAACCAAACACTAGGGCAGAACTTAAATAAGTAAATGTTGCCAATTTTGATATTTAGGAGCAAAAGTCCAGAAATAAATTCTTTGTTGGTTTGTTTGTACAAACACTTGAGAGACAAAAATTGATTTAAAGTCATATTATTTACATGAAAACATCATAATACTGCAATAAGTATTTGTGTCATCAAACAAGGGAATTTAAATATTAATAGAAGCCTAAATTTAGTATTTTTGTTATTTTGTAACTTGGGTCAAGAAATTGTAAATTTATTTCAAATGGCCACATGAGTGTTGTGCATGCAACACATGCATTTTCTGTGATATTTGTATTTCACATTTTGAATTATGGGACATTATGAATTCATATAAAGTTTGGAATATTGTGATATATTGTCTCATCAGCAAAGCATAGGCAAGTCATATGAATTATTTTTGACAACGTTGTTGTCGGCGGCACTGTAGGCATTAACATAAAATTTCTGTATTTAGCTACATATAAGTTTCTCTGACTTTTGTATGTACAGTCATTAAACTAGATCAGGGCTTCTGCTAGGATATTTTTTCAGAGGGCTGTTTGTTTATTTTTTAATATTGCATGTAGTTATTGTTTGATTTAATGCTAAATTGTGCATTTGTTGAAGTTGCTTCCTTCAGAAATTAAGTCGTTGTTATTAGCAATAAAACCTCACAATTTTTTTTAACTGGCAGTTGTCAGTGACTTTAGAAGGTAGACTGTTAGAATCTGATGACAACAGAAAAAGACTAAATTTTCAATTGCCAAATTTGTTATTATTAAAAAACATGCTATTTGAAACATTTGATTGCCTTTGGTGTTTTTAGAAATTGATGCTACATGACTCCATAGAACACAACTTGAAATTTGTCATAAATTTGCACAATATATTTTTTTACAGATGATTTTCACTAGTAATTTTTTATGTTAACAGGACATATTTTGGAAATGGAAGTAGTGTGAACCAATCAGTACCAAATTTATTTGTACTTCATCCAATGAAAAGGTGTCTTTCAAAACCTTGTCAGAGGTCAAGATGGGTGTATACTCAGCACGCATGGCTTATCTAAGTGCCAATTACATGCTAATTACACTTAATTAGGATATCATTTGTTGACAGCAGTGGCACCTAGGGGAAAATAAGTCACAGTTGACCCCAAATGGTGATGAAAAATGATGATTTCGAGAGGGTCAGAATAAAATAGCATTGTCAGATTGACACAGTGAATTTCTTTTAGAAGTTCATTTGGACTTAAAAATGGCATGTACAGCATAAACATGAAGCAAATATAACTCCTTCTTGATGGAAGGTACCACGGGCAAAACTAGGTCAGTGTCCTAATTTACTTTGCTCTAGCTGCTTTGCAAGTTTGTTTTATTGTGCCATTGCAGAGCAGGTGAGACATAGCAATGCATGGAGTTCTTTGTTATTATTAGGTAATATTTAATGTTTAGGATTGAATTCCTCAATACAGTTTGAATTGTATATATACATCTTACATTTGTTTTTGTTTTCACAAGTTAATATCCGCAATATTTGTTGGTTACTTTTTTTTCACCATGGTATAAACATTGACAACTTCTAATGTCAGGGTTCTAACATAAAAGACTGAAATATTTTTTATATTTCTTCTGTTAGGGTGGGGAATTTATCAATATCCTGCATTGCAATACGAGATAATAAGTGACAAGATATTGCCTATTGCATGACATCTTCAGCAGTTAAAGAAATGGAATTTCATTGAACATTTTTATATGCCTGCCATAAGGTGGAGCGTATTATATTATGATGTCCGTACATCCATCTGTTTGTAACCAATTTTGTTTTGTGCAATAACTCTTGTTCTCCACTATCTATAGTTACCAAACTTGGTGGATGGCTTGCAATCGGGGTAAGGAAGAACCCAATCAATTTTGGGAACAAAGGTCAAAGTCACTGAGACTGCAGGAAGAAAAATGGTTTCTACACAAAAACTCTAGTTCTCTACCATCTACAGTTACCAAACTTTGTTGATGGTTTGTACTTGGAGAAAGGAAGAAGCCTGTTGATTTGGTGGGTCAAAGTCACTGGCTGAAAGAACAAAAATGGTTTTGGCACAATAACTTGAGTTCTCCCTCATCTACAGTTACCAAAGTTTGTGGAAGGCTTGCACTTTGGGTGAGGAGGAACCCAATTGGTATCAGGGTCAAAGGTCAAGGACTCTGTAACTGTCAAAAGAAAAATGGTTTCTGCACAATGGCATTAATTCTACATACATACCTGGACCAAACTTTGTGGATGGCTTGCACTTTGGGTAAGGAAGATGCGTATTGATTTTGTGGTCAAAAGGTGAAAGACCAAGATAAATGACTAGAAGAAGAAAAGTGGTTTCTGCACAATAACATTAGTTTTACATCACGGATCTGAACCAAACATTGTGGCTCACTTACAGTTGGGGAAAGGAAGAAGCCTGTTGATTTTGGGGTCCAAAGGTCAAGGTCACTGACTGAAAGAACAGTTTCTGCACAAAAATGTAAGTTGTCAGCATAACTATTAAACATGGGGTGGTTGTATAATGTACCATTTACAATACTCTTCGTTTTTACCAAGTTACTGTTAACAGTGTCATGCATACATTTAAGCATTAATCATTTAAGCCCACTTTGTCATTTGGTTGGCACTATAATGTGTCTCCAAAATTGAGCTATTTTAACAGTGTCATGCATACATTTAAGCATTAATCATTTAAGCCCACTTTGTCATTTGGTTGGCACTATAATGTGTCTCCAAAATTGAGCCATTTTATGTCAATTTCTGAGGGCATTTTTGCTAAAAACCTGTAAGACTATATGGTCACTATTGATTCATATATGCCATATTTTATAACAACCATGTTTGGTGTAATAGTTTCGACAAAAGTCTATATCCCAGGCCATTATACTATATCTCTTGTAGTTTTTTAAACTAGTACATTTTTACCAAAGCCAGGATTTGTACATCTGCTTGTTCAAGTTTTTGACCATTTTCCCCGTTTTTTCAAGTTCTCAAATATGTTAGAGCATTCAAATTAAAACTTGTTAATTGCTTACAGTGAGCAACATGTGTTGTATATGTTGACTGCTAGCAACATGTGTTGTATATGTTGACTGCTAGCAAGACAGTTTGGCAATTCTTTATCAAAATATTTGGAGGAATTGTCTGTTTCTACAAAGATCATATATGTATAGAAACCAGAATTTGAAACAAGTGCTCTCCAAGGCTTTTTTGACAATAAAAAAAATGTGTACATTTAAAAAAAAAATGTTTCAAATCTTTTTGGAACAGGAGAAAGTTTTGTACAAATAGCAGGGATATTTTCATGATCAAAATTGACAACTTCTGTTTAGACAGTAGTTAAATGCTCATATTAGTCTTACATTGATTAGAATCTTTAACAGAACTCTAGAAAAAACGAAATGTTACACCTACAACAGCCATATAATCTTTTTACTATCTTTCTTCTACTTGTCTGCTTTTCTTGTATGTGTGTGTGTGTGTGTAAAGGTTTGTGTTTGAATGTGAAGAAACTTGTTTTGGGGAGCAATTAAAGTAAAACTATTTAATTCATGTAGTTCTTAGTTTTTATGTGCCCACCATAAGGCAGAGCGCATTGTGTTATGATTTCAGTCTGTCTGTTACCATGTTGTTGTTTTTTTTATATTTTTTACAATAACTTGAATTGTGTCCCATCAGTAGCTACCAAACTGTGTGCATGGTTTGCCTATTGATTTTGTGATGAAAAAGTCAAAGGTCAAGATTACTGATACTAAAGGAAGAAAAAAAATGGTTTACATACAATAATTCGAGTTCTCCATCAACTTTGGTTAAAAATTTTGTGGATGGCTTGCAATTGGGGTAAAGAAGATGTCTATGGATTTTGGGATCAAGGTCACTGTGACTGAAAGATGAAAAATGGTTTCCACCCAATAACATTTGTTTCACATCACATACCTGTACCAAACTTTGTGAGAGTCTTGCACTTGGAGTAAGGAAGAAGCCTATTGATTTGGGGGTAGATAAGTTAAAGGTCAAGGTCACTGACTTAAAGAAGAAAAATGGTTTCTGCACAATAACATAGTTCTTCATTAGTGGCCAGGACCAAACTTTGTGGATGGCTTACACTTGGGGTAAGGAAGAAACCTATTGATTTTGTAGGTCAAGGTCACTGACTTTAAGAAGAAAAATAGTGTCTGCACAAGTTTCAGCTACATACATAAAAGAGTATTAAACTTTGGGCAGGCATATATTTTGCCATTTACAGTACTCCGTTTAGAAATTAATCATGTTGCGCAATGTTACATTTATTATTTACTTTTTGTTAAGCTGGTTGTTGGTTGGTTGGGTATTAACAGCACTTTCCACACATTATTGGCTATATTATGCTAAGGAAGTGGGGAGCTAAGAGCCTTGCCCAATTACACATGGAGGCAGTTCACCCAGGCTGGCAGTGCAGGTATCAAACTGATGGTCCTTGGTTCGAGTCTAGCACTCTTCCAACTGACCTACTGTGGCTCCCTTGTGCAAATTACCAGTCCAGAATACTGAATTGTTTGTTACTTTATTAGCATTGACATTAAGCTAGTTGTAGATTTAGATGTATTTGCTAGCTTGTTTTTCCCTGGCTTTTTTATGGCTTGGGATGTAGATTAAGCTAGATGCACTCCTGCACGTCATAAAAGTTAACTGATGGAGGCAGGAGCCATGGTCACAGCTCAGTGGTACTATTTGATCGGCTACTGTGGTGTGTCCATGGGCAAGGCACTTTACTCTGATTGCCTCTGTACTAAACAGCCTACTTGTTTTGCTGTGCTGTAAAACACCAAACCAAACCAATTTAATTACTACCAGTTCATATTTTTTTCTCTTACTTACAATCTGAACATGTTTCAGATTAGACAATAATAGATAACAACTGTGTGTAGATACCTTGTGATAAAAAGAAAGGCACTCGCAAACAGGTTGTTTTCAGCCATTTATATTTTGGAGGCATTGACAAAGAATGTTTGAAAAGCATACTTGATATACTGTACTCTTTCATTATAATGTCGTTCATGGGAGCCATACAAGTGGATGGTCTTATAGGTGAGGTCACCTTATGTTGAAGTATTTTGTACATAATAATACAATTAATTTGGATCCATGATAATACTCGCCTTATAAAAGGGACTGTTATACTGAGGCACATTAAAGTGAGGGAGTACTGTATTTTTCATGTTTTGAGTCATTAGTTGAAGCATTGAGTTTATTACTGTGTATTTGTAAATGATTCTTTACTTGATTTTACTTATATATTTGCCAACTTTTTGATCTCAGAATACAAAATAAATGGTATTGAACTGAACTTTATCATCCTTAATGATTTGTTCAATCTCTTCTCTCTCTCATGCTAATGTCTGTAAATATCTAGCTCAGTACATAGAGAACAACATGAAGAAAATAATAGTTTATTTTAAATGTTAAATATTTTGTTGCTACACAGATTAAACTATATGCAAGCAGTAGAAAATGATCACTATATATACTAGTGAAATAAACTGCAACTATAACCTATTTTAATGGAACTATATAATACAAATCTTAGTAGGTAAACAAAATTAGTAAAATACAAAAAGTGTATAATGTGAAATATTCATCTTTCATTATTCCTGGCTTGAAAAGTTGAAATGCAAAGATTAGACTTTCTAATGTAATAAAAAACATTTTATACACTGTCAACAAAGCATACAGTGTAGTCACCTTTATGTGGCATTTATTTATCTGATGACTTTGGACGGAATGACTGGGAACAGTTTTGTTAATGTAAATCAATTTCTGCCTCTGATATTGTAATTTGGGCATACAATTTAACTAAACTAATACAAAATGAATTTTTACATCAAGCATTCAGATGAGAGGGTCATCATGCCTTTAAACCAAAATGTTGGCCCAGCAAGTACAGCAGGCTTAGCCCATTGATGTATTGTCAAAATATTATCAAAAAAGGTTCTACTGTCTGGAAAGTGTTTTATAATTTTGAAAAAAAATTAACATCATTATTTTTTTTACTTTCAGGAGTATATGTTTACATTTATTTGGAAAGGTTTATCTTCCTAAAGTTCTTAGCAATTTTTTGCATTACATTTTTAGAACTTAACTTTTAGCAGGCACCATATAGCCAGACTTTTGATGACATGCAGTTAAACACAATACATATGCTGTATACTGTGCTTTTATTTATTTTGTTCATGTATGTATGTAGTAGTGTTTTATGGCATCTTTGCACAGTAGTGGCTATACGGTGCCAACTAATTGTTAGAAAAATGTACAAATCGATTACACAAACATTTAGGAAGATAGACCCTTCCAAACAAATGTAAACATGAACTACAAGATTAAATATAAAATGTAAAGATGTAAAAATTCTGTAAACTGTATATAAAATCAAAGATAAAATTAACTGCTGAAACCATCTTGGACATTCTTAAAAAAATTAAACATAACAAATTTGGTAACAAAAATATTTTTTTTTAATTATGTTTGAATTGACATACTTGTATTCACAAGATACCAGTAAGTGCAGTGTAAAGTTATTTATCATAGGCTTTGACCTTAAACCTGATATCTTGGATAGAAGATAATTTAACTTGTCTCAGACATGCTGGATATGCCCACGTGCTTAGATTGGTCAAATCTATAAATGTTTTTTTTTTTAAAGAAATGCAAGTTATTGCACTGGCATCATTCCAGGTATTTTCTAATATAACAAAAAATTAGGTTTGATACAAATTTATTCACAACACCTGTATGTATTATCATGCTTACAAGCCAGTACAGCTAACTGGAGGCCCAAGAGGGCCCGATATTGCTCACCTGGCTTGTATGACTTGACAATTGACTGTTCACTAAGCAGGCTGATGTAGTAGTTTAACAACACCTACTATGTAAACTGTCCCACTAACTTTATGTCATGTTGACCTATTGTACTATATTTTTATAGCTAATATGTACATTTTCTTGCTCATAATCAAAGTTATCCAAGATGTTGACAATACTCAACAGATCAAAAATATGGCTTAAGAGTGGTAAGAAACCCAGTCAGATGCAAGATCACCTTATTAATTGCATGGATCTCACTCTTTATTTAAACCTTCCAAGATCCTGATGGTAAGTTTGATCAAATCAGATCACAAACAAGGCATCCAGAGAGGTAACAACTTAAACCAATCAGATCCAAGATTACCATAAAAATATGTATGGATCTCATTATTGAACGCATCTAAGATCTTAATGATATAAGCATATATTCCAAGTTTGATCAAAATTGGATCAAAAATCTGGCCTCCAGGGTGATAACAGCGTCAGCCAATTGGATGCCTGATTATCTTATTAATATGCATGGATCACACTCGTTATTGAATCAATCCCAAGATCTTTGATGATATAGACCCATATTGCAAGTCTGATCAAAATTCGATCAGAAATATGGCTTCCAGAGGCTAATGAGCTCAACCTATCAGATGCAAGATCACCTAATTATTTTTGCATGGATTTTGCTCATTATGAAACTCCTCTAAGATCTTAATGATATAAGTGTATATTCCAAGTTTGATCAAAACTGGATTATAAACATGGCCTTCAGAATGGTAACATTAATATGCATAGATCTTGCTCCTTATAGAACTTGTACAAGATTTTGATGATATAAATCCATATTTCAAGTTTGAAATCAGATCAGAAATGTGCAGTCCAGAGCAGTAACAAGCAATTGTTGATGGATAGACAACACATGACAGATGCAGGGCCATACCATAAGCTCCCTTGGCCTTACAGCTCAAAATATGTCAAGACCTTAAAATCAACTTGTTTATTGGAATGCGACTAAATGGAAAGTTTGGTCAAAATTCGTTTGTGTACATGTATATACAAGTCACTGTTGATAATGTCAATGATGTACAAAATTGCAAGTAATGACCTTTGATTTTACCTCAAATGTAGGTCACTGTGACCTTCCTTACCCCAAGTGCAAGCTTTTTACATAATTTGGTCTTAGTATGTGGTGTAGAACTAATGTTATTGTGCAGAAACCATATTTCTTCTTTCAGTCAGTGACCTTGACCTTTGACCCCAAAATCGATAGGGTTTTTCTTTACCCCAAACACATTCCATCCACAAAGTCTGATTATTGTAGATGATGGACAACTGAAGTTTTGCATTCAAGGAAAAGTTAACAGATTGGTGGATGGACAGACAGTCATAGCATAATATGGTCCACCACAAGGCAGATGGATAAAATCTAGTAACATTATTGCACAGATGAAAAATGCAACCTATCAGAGTCTTATAAAGTCTTAACGTTTCCAAGGATGTGATTGTCAAAACCTGTATGAAATCCAGGCTATTTAGTGCAGAGTAAGTTTATGTATTCCTAAAAAGACATACAAAATATAGATAAAGGCAAAAGTGGTAAAATCCTAAAATACAAAGACACGTTTTTTTATATAAACTGCACTCTTAAAAAGTTAAAGATCTGCTCAGCTGGAACACTGAAACTGGATGCATCACAGGGCAAAAAGGCTGTCTTCATTAGTTGACTCATACAACATAGGGTGTATTAGGCTTATTCAACATCCCTAAGTCCACAAGGGCCTGGTTTCAAACTTGTCAAAATTTGTCAGATCTATTAAACAAGTGCTTCGTGGAACTTGGTGTCTCACTGGCATCAGTATGCTAGTCAGTATAACTCTTGTATCTGATTTTCATACTTTCATACAAACTTTCACATTGTTGACTATGATGCAAGAAGTTAATCTACTTAAGTAGGCAAAACAGGAGCACCTTGTGTATCAGTTTATAAACATTAGTCCTGTAGTAATATCCTCAAGTTTCAGTTTAATACAGAAACTGATGTTGAAGACATAACTTTCAAAACTTTAAAGCAAAACTTTAAAACATTGTTCACCATAATAGAACAAGCTTTCTGGTTAATCAAGTAAGACAGAAACTCCCAGCATATCAGCATATAAACTTTAGATCTATGGTAATATTAAACAAAAGTTTCAGTTGAATGCTACAACAATGTAGAAAATGTGATTTTCAAAAACTTTAACATTCTTCACAATGATGAACCAAGCTTTCTGCTTAAACAGGTGATACAAATAAGACGGAAACTCCTAGCGTATCAGCGTATAAATGACTTTTAGATATAATATCCTAAAGTTTCAGTTGAATGAAGACACTGATGTAGATGATACATGACTTTACATTTTACGTTGTTCACCATAATGAAACAAGCTTTCAGCCTGAGCAGGTGAGACAAGACAAGAACTCCTTGCATATCATGGAATAAACTTAAGACCTATTATCCCAAACCTTCCCTTGAATGCAGCAACTGATGTAGATGTGTGAAACCTTAACACTGCTGATGACAACAAAACCTGCTGCCAGTGGAAAAGTGAGTATGAGACATCACCATGCTTATGCAGGTGAGACAAAAATGGAACAATGGTGGGGGATGGGGGGGGGGCACAGTTTCAGATTGGGGCGGGGGGGGGGGGGTAAGTAATTTTCATCCTGTTTTCTATATAAAATTGTTCGTCATTCAGAAAATTATTCTTAAGGCATGACAACATAATGGAGGGTTCTCTTGAAATTGACAATCCTAATGCAAAAAGTATTATAAAATGCACACCAGAAACAAGATAGGATACAGCTTGTAATAAACTGGACATTTCAAGGTAGTACTGAAAAATTCTTCATGTTTCAATGTTAGACAAAAAATACATTGCATTGTTCAGAAGAAGGGTTCAGCATGTGTAACATTATGCACCATGGACTTGAAAAGGACTGGACCATAACTGGATGCCAACTGAGCCACTGCACCGCCATTCACAGAACCTGAAAGGAAAAAAAAATCAATACAATTGTTGTAGCATTTCAATGCTATTTTTTTATTCCTTTTTTTCTTATATTCTTTGAATTCACTGTTTTTTGTTGTGTACCAATTTCCATGGATTTCATGGTTACTACAAATCCCGAATTAAAAACTTCAGAGAACAGTACTTCTGCCATGGGACCAACAGGACTACTACTGGTTACTACAAACCCTGAATTAAAATTCCAAAGAACAGTACTTCTTCTATGGGACCAACAGGACTACTTCTGGTTACTACAAACCCTGAATTAAAAACCCAAGTACTTCTGCTATGGGATCAACATGACTACTTCCTAAATCCATGAAATTAAGTACCAATGAAAATGTAATTTTTCATAAAACCATAAAAATTTATACTCATTAAAATTTTTTTTAATTCACAATAATTATTATATTGCAAATATATAAGAATGTCTTGTATTGGTTTATTTCCAATCACATAATTGCTCTGCCATCGCATAATGCACCAGTAGATCAGGGTAAATGGTGTTTGTTCCACAGATTACTCCAAAACAAACTGCATAGACCTAGATCTGCTAATGCATTATACAACAGCAAATCTGGGTCTGTGCAGTTTTCAGTTGGACTCGACTTACAAGTGAGTATATGCAGTACAAAAAAAAACTCTGTAATTCTTACAGAAGTTCTGGTTCTGATCAATTTCATGTATGTAATTTTGTGATGCCTGATATTGCTAAGTAACGGAATTTCACTTGCCAAATGAATAAAGGTGGTACATTTATGCTCATTCTGAGCATTGCCATGGTCAGCTTAGGCATAAACATTACAATGCACGGCCTGTTAAAGTGGATATTTAAAATTTGTGATCTACTCCAGATTGTCAACATTTTTGTGAGGGGCTTTCTTCCAAGTTTAATCAGTAATGTGATTGGGTATGTTAAAAAGATAATCATTACAGTTGCTAAAATGCTCTTACAAGACTCTGAACCATCACTCTATGTTTGATCCCTTTCTTAATAACTGCTAACTTTGACTTTCTAAAATGCAGTCATTCTGGGATGATACTATGGAAACAAATTTGTCATGTGATATTAGTGATAGAGATTTGATACCTACATAAATAACAGAAGTCTTTGGATACCATGTCTAGAGAGGGATCTTCACTTTCAAATTTCATGAAGAAAACAAGCAGTGTTCCACTAGTGTAAAAAAATGCTAAACAAGCAGTCAAACTCCTTTTAAACATGACCCTGGTAATTGAAATCACGTGATAAGAATGAAAATAAGCATGAGTAAGCAAAGACTTAAATAAGTTTGAGAAATCCTAGGTGCAAATTCCCAAAAATCCACCTAACAGGTAATTGTTGATTTTTTGAAATTCTAATGGGCCTGTTACCATTCATTCTGTGCAACATGTGGACCATTACATAATGGCAGATGTTGTGCTTAGCTTGTCAGACAAGAGAATGCATGCTTCCCTAATGGATAAACACCTGGATAGTTTCTACTATAAAATTTAACTTGTAAGAACTTATTTTTCAATCAATTTGCTTTGAAATTTTCACAGTCAACCAAAAATTTATTACTAATAAATTCTAAATCTTTCAAAAGAAAAGCAGTTTTACAGAAAATGTGGTGCTAACAAGTAGGTGCAAGTGGTCTATAATACATGGAGTTATGCACTAGGCAGACTGATTCTTCCAAAAGGTTCTATTGATTGGTCAGTTTCTTATTCTCTATGGGCCACATAGGTATGCTGCTAATTTAAAATAAACATTGTTTGGAGATCCTTGGAAACTTAACATATTTTTAAAGCTTCTCATTTTCAGCCATTTCCCACTCAGATTGTCTTCTTATGAAAAGTGCTTGCTGTTGGGCCAGCATAAGTCTGCAAATTATCTAGTTATTTTTTAATAAAAAAAGACAGAAAATTTCTACATATTGGTATTGAGACAGTAACAAAATTGTTCCAGAAGCTATTTTCAACTGTTTAAAAAAATTTCTATGAACACCTTTGCAACATAAATATTCTCTTTTGAAATGAACAAGGTTAACACCAGTGCTAAAAGAGCACTATAGTCTGTGAAATGTACTGAACACTCGGCAGGAGCCTTGTTAGTGTTTACAGTCTAATTTGCCATGTCCGAGATAATGGTCCCATTAGATTATCTTCCTTTGATATCAATGACCAATGGACTGGCAGAACTGCAGTATCTTCAGGAACAAACATATCTCTTAAGGGATAGTAGGGAGTCAGTAGCTACGTTAGAATCATAAGCCACTTGGTAGGTGTGGTTATCTCAGTTCAGACACTTCCTCAATTGCTAATAATTTGCTTGCCCACACATTTATTAACACATGTAAGGTAGCCAGATACATTGGATCTGCACAACTATTGGCAAATTTTCATCAACGGAACGTCTCTAGACTTAAGGGCAAAACTAAACTTCATCATGGTCTTTGAAAGGGTAACTAACTCTTTGAAATTTTCAATACTTTCTATGCATGGAGTAACTTTATTTTATAATAATCTTTTCATCCAGGTCCTTTTTTCCATGTTTCATACAAGAATATGATCACTGAAGTGAACAGTTTGATGATGATGATGATGATGTACATGTAGTTGTTACACATAATTATTGATGCTGGTAATAGCTGCTTGATAGTGTGCTTGTTTTGGTCTAAAGGCCACAAAATTTGTGGATAAAATATAATTGGAATAAAAACAGGGAACACAGTCTGTAGTCTTTATACTTGTATTGCTCTTAAAATTTTTTTAATGACATCTAATACATATATTAATGAAGTCTGTAATAATTGCAAGGCATAAAGGAATGTTAGTAAACAATATAATTATGTACTACAGTATCACTAATTTTCATGGGGTACCTATTTTCGTGGATTTCGTTGTTGCCTTGAACCACAAATTTAAAGACCCAATGAAAATTTAGCCACATATGATAAAAATAAAAAATCTAAAAATGTGCATGATTTCTATCCATGACAACAGCTCCGGTTCCTATTAATGTAGTAAAAGCATTTCAACGCAGATTCTTATGTGCAATATTGTCACATACATTCCATCTAAAAGCAATAAAATATTTCTGCATACAAATACCTGTATTAGATTTCTCTCATCAATGAAACACAAGTTTACATATTTTTTCAGAAACTTAACATATTGGTATAGCAAGCTATTGCTTGCCATTTTTAAGTATCAAGTTAGAATTATGATCAAAGTTTGTTCATCACTCATTTTATAAATCAATGTATCCTATACATCACTTTCAAGTTTAAATAACAGTCATATCTTTTGTATATTGGAATATGTTTTTAGTAGCTATTTTGTGGCAGTGGAAATCCATATGACCTTTTCTCACCAAAAGCATTTTCTTGATCTTTTCAGAAACAACAGTGTAGTTTTCCTTGCAGGTGGTGCTATAAGCTAGCTTAAGTGCAACAAATTCTGTGGTTTGTGTTTTTCCATGTTTTTAACCCCCCCCCCCCCCCCCCCATAGCGCTAATACAGGTTTTGCTATGCAACAAATAATAATAACAAAATAGAAATGATATAAAAGAAAATAGTTCTGAATAATCTGGATTGTAAATAATGTGATAAAATGTGCAAGGTGTACATTCTTATTATAGTACATAAAAAAACATTGATGATATTTCATATTAATGATAATAATCTCTTGGAAAATGCACATTATTTCTTTTTTCTCTTCCTTTCATAAAGAGGTACAAGATGTACATTTATATGACTTCTAATGGTGTATCAAACAGTTAAAACGAGTAGTGAATACTAGTAATACAAAACTCTTTACCCATATTAATAGTCATAAGTTTCATTTATGTGCAAATTATGTAGTCCATACAACTTATTAAAAGATAAGTACAGCTTAAATGCAGGGTCTAAAAAAAGAAAAGGTAAAAAAGTGCAAAAGATATAAAAATTGCTTAAATGACATGAATATTTTTAATCATTTCACTTACATATGCATAGAAACATATCTACAAAATATTGTTTACCACATATACTCGCATTTAAGTTGAGTCCAACTGCAAATAACATAGACCCTGATCTGCTGTTGCATAATGTGCCGGCAGATTAGGGTCAATGTTGTTTGTTCTATTGAAAACTCCTAACAAACTGCATATGCCCAGATCTGCTGGTGCATTATGCAATGACAGATCTGGGTCTGTGCAGTTTGCAGTTGGACTCAACTTACATGTGAGTATATATGGTACACTGAGTAGTTCTGAAAATCTTGCTAATGAGGTAGCATACAATTATCAAAATGCCATCCATGCACTTGCTGGGGGTGGGGGTGGGGGTGGGGGACAAAAAAGATGGTTTAAATCTTGGGACCAGTGATTTAACTGAAATAAACGAAAGTCAATTTTTAAGCCCAACAAGGGTCCCCATCTGGAAAATGAATACTACTGACAGAATATGTACTCTTAACATTATTATGTAGTTCAATACATACAAATCATGTACAAACAATGTTGGCATTGGGATATTAGCATTAATTGCCTGAAAGTTCAGTAAAGATCAAAATGCTTCCATGCAATTCAATGCTGATCATCTAACTCACTCAAGCAATTATAACTGAAGCATTAGGTAAAAATTAGTTGACATCTTGTGACAAACATGAGGCAGATGCTGGGTGGTTAACAAAAGGTGCTAACAAATGTGCTACAGGGTGTCAAACAGAGTCATCTAACAAATGACCACTGGAAAATATTTAGTTATAAGAAATACTGAAGATAAGATTTTAGAAAAGTGAAGGAAAATATTTCTGACACATTACCGTATATACTCGATTATAATCCAGGTCCAAATGCAAACAACATAGACTGGCAGATCAGGGTCTATGTTGCTTGTTCTACTGATTAGTCCCTACAAACTGCATAGACCCAGATCTTGCGACGGCAGATCTGGGTCTATGCAGTTTGCAGTTGCTATTAGCTTATATGTGAGTGTATACAGTAATAAATATGGCATACTAAATCAACAGTAAATATCCACTTCAAAATATTGCAATAAAGAAGAAAACAAATTTATAACCTTCACATTTCCTATGATTAAACTTGTGCCTGATAATAAGCCTGTCCCAATTTTTATCACATTTGGCAAACTGTTATTTTTGTAAGTTTTTTTCGATGATAAGCCCGGGCGCACTTCACAAACAATTTACTAGCTAAGCCACATGTACTTATCATGGAAGAAATACTGTATAATACAAGTCATACAGGTCATGTAGGCATTCAGTGCCAACTATTTCAGTAATGGGTGTAATTTTTTAGAATTTTATTACACATATCTTTAAATGGTGATTATTCACTTTATTTGGATCCTCATACATCCATATTCCTTTGGAATTTCATTATATACATGCCCCAAGAAACACATATGGCAAAAATCAATGTTAAAGTATGTAGACATTTTTGGACGAGGTCAACCTGAAGGTGTGATCCAGTACAAACTGGACTGAATGTCGTGCACTGTGATGTCACAATGAAAGCTGCACATGTTGAAAAAAACATATGTACTACCCTTTTATTTGTTATGATAGGCATGACATCCTCTTTTCTTGACCCAGTTTAGTACATGTACCTGGCCACGATTGTGAAAGTCCATAGCAATCAGTAATTTTTGTCAGGAAGTTTTTTAATGACATTAAGGTGCAGAGCATTCAACAATCAGGATTGAATAAACTTTGGTTAAACTATATTAGTATTAAATTTGAAAACAACAATGAATATTTAATTTAAGTAAATGCACCTACATGACCATGTTGACATACATTTTAGTTGTGTACCTGATTGAGAATGATACAGGCAATGAAAATTATCAGCTTTTTCCTGTCAAAACAATTTATGCTAATTTACAGGAATGCTAGCTCTCATGTCTGTTGATGAAACTTGCAGAAAAACAACAACTGAAATTCAACAATGCTAGAATAATGAACATTTGCCACATGTATATGTGTATAAATATGCACCCAACTGCGAACAGTATACATCCAGATCTACCATTACATTATGCACTAGCAGATCTAAGTATACGATGTTTACTTCAAATCTTAAGTAAAATACACAAAAAAGGCAATGGTCTGGCATCTTGAGCTTGAGATTTTGTTCTGACCAATCACAAATGATGTAACTTTTAAAAAGACATTTCTGATTGGCTGATAGTGGAAACTTGGTCTCAGACTCTGATTCTGAGTTTTATGATCTCCAAGCCAGCTTGCACATTATGTACCAGCAGATCTTAGTTTCTGTTCACAGATGGGTGTGATTTATAAATGGATAAATACAGCAAATAAATGCACCACCAAACATATTGTGACAGTATATAAGTGATAAATTCATGGAAAAACAAACCTGTGTGCAAACTATGACAATTATTTCATGTGCTAAATTGTGCAATTTGTGTAAACAGATAAAAAAAATGACAAGAGTACAGTGAACAGTACATTATACACCTGCCCTATGATTAATAGTCCTCTATGTAGGAACTAGTACGGCATGGTTGACTCCAGAGATTATTGACCAAAGGGTCTCAACGACCTTGATCAAAGGTCAAGGTATGCAATCTTGAACTCAGCTTACTGTGCAAAAACCATTTTTTTCTTATTAGACTTACCATAGCCTTGACCTTTGACCTTTATACTCCAAAATCTAGAGGTTTCTTTCTTACTCTAATTGCAAGCCATCCACAAAGTTTGGCCATAGAATTTTCTTTATAACAAAAGTTATTGCACAAAACTCATTTTTCTTTGAGTCACGATGATCATGACCTCAAGTTTTGACTCGAAAATCAACAGGCCTCTTCCTTATTCTAAGTGCAAGTGCTCCACAGCTTTGGTCAAGGGATGTGGTCTAGAACAAAATAAGTAATGTGAAAACTATTTTTCTTATCTCGATCAGAATAACCTTGATATCTGACCAATTGACCCTAAGATCAATAGATCTCAAAGGGTAAGCCATTCACAAACTTTAGTGAAGGTATAGAGTAGAGAACTGAAACTTTTGTGCAGAAACCATTCTTCATTTTTCAGCCACTGAGACATTAAACTTATGTATAGAATCCAGCAATCTGACTGGCTAAAATTTGACCAATCAAATGTCCTAAGACCAGATTTACTTTAGGACTTATGTTGGTGAAATTGGGGCCATGTCTGTGGTGTAGAACTGAAGTTATTGTGTGGAAACCATTTTTGTTCTTTCAGCCAGTGATCTTGACCTTTGACCCTAGAATCAATACACTTCTTCCGTACCCTGAATTGCAAGCCACCCACAAAACTTGGTCCAGGTCTGTGATGTGGTTCTAATGTTACTGTGTGAAACCATGACTCTTCCTTCAGTCACAGTGACTTGGACCCTCATCTTTTGGCCCCAAAATCAATAGGTTTGTTCCTCACCCTGAGTGTAAGCCATCTACAGGGACATCCAGATCTGTGATGTTAAATTAATGTTATTGTGCAGAAATGATTTTTCTTCTTTTCAGTCACAGTGGCCTTGATCTTTGACCTTTTAACCCCAAAATCAATAGACTTCCTGCTTACTCCAAGTGCAAGCCATCCACAAAGTCTGGTAAAGGTAGATGTTATAAAATTAAAGTTATTGTGCAGAAACAAAACAGGTAACAGCTGGATGGATGGATGTTATAATATACCTTCTACCCTTTTAGCATGCATATAAAAATGATAGATAAAAATGAATGTATGTTTAAACACTTAAATGGATAAACAAGTCATCAAGAAATGCTACTTTTAGCATCAAATGAATGAGCAACAATGGCAGACATGTAGTTAACTCAGTTTTTATTTCTTCATTTTTTCAAACTATTTTTTTGCATTGGAAAATAATGTCAATTTCAAATGTATTCTCATTTTAAATAAAGAATCCTGTCTTGTTTAAACTATTCCAAGCAATAACTGGCTGAAAACGATGGATATGACCGTACTCTGGTTTGCTCATGCATTATAATGGCTTTAAAAATTGGTGATTAGCCATGATGAAATAACATAATTTATGAACTTTAATTTCTGAAAAATATGTGTTATGTGCAAATGTGTGAACATCAGGTTAATTTGATTATATCTTTGTCTTGAATAAATAAAAAAATAGCAAGCAAATGATCCAAGAATAAAAGCCATTCTAGCATAATTTGTAAGAAAAAAGGTGAAGTATTTGTAAATTTCAAAGCATCATCAGCAATATAAATGTATTTAAATACTTCATTTCCATTTTTTGTTTGTTTTCTTAACAAGTAATGTCTATCTTAAACATCAATATATACATTCATTCTCAACAGATGTGCAAAAGTCTTCTTTCAGACTGCTACTATACAATTTACAACATTATACTCTTTATTACTAATAAAACTGTATACACAGATATATATGAGATGTATCTAATATAATATATATACCAAGTAGGCCAGGACCTGCATGGTGAGCCCACAATTGAAGCATTGCTATAGAATGTGGGACCTTGACCCAATGGTCAAAAGGTTGCACAAATGTATTGCAGAAGGATGAGTCTTGCACCATGATGATTCATTACAAGCATAAACAGAATCTATCGAGGGGTTTATGCAAATGAAAAACTTTTACCAAAACCTTAATGCAAATTTGATATGACTGTGACCTTGACCCCAAGGTCAATGAGGAAAGCAAGTGTGTCGTTAAAATGATTGTCTATTTTTCATGATGATTCATTCCAAGTCTGAACAGAATCCATCAAGGGTTTTTGGAAACAAAAGCAAATGAAAAACTTTAACCAAAACTCTAAAAAAATCTTCTATGGTTGTAACCTTGTCCCCAAGGTAAAAGGGACAAGAGAGTGTCACATAATTAATTTTCTAAGCTTCATAACAATTCAATCCAAGTATGAACAAAATCCTTCAAGGGTTTTGGTAAATATAAGCGAAAATTTAAAAAACTTAAACCAAAACTTTACCCTTTCCCCAGCAAGTTATCATTTGCTATCAGTTCATGATGAAAACATACCAACATGCATTTCGAAACTTACAACATAAATACTTAAATACCAATTTGTATTTTATGAACAGAATCAATGAAAGCACTTTTTAAATATATTTTTTTTAAGATCTTAACTGCAGTGCTTGCATTACTTTCTTCATATAATTAGTTTGAAACTGTAAGTGAACCTATCAAGGGGTAATAATGGCAGACATCGCTGTGTCTTGGTAGTACCTCTTCATTAGGCTGTTTTTTTAATTCATTGGGCACATAAATTAAGGAAAATATACAATTCATAGAAAGCAAAGTCTAAATATTCTATAATATAAGATATAGCCTAGAAATAAGATTTTTTATGTCAGAAATTTATGAAACATTGCTATGTTGTGGAATTTAAGAAGTACAGTAGTTTTGTAAAAATATGAAAAAAGCAGTAAAGCAAATGATATCTAACCAATACACAACATTATTACAAGTACATAGACAAATATTAAAACCATAAATTTGCAATCCTATCTATGGATTGTTGTAATGAATCTAGAAAGTGTGAGTGGTCATATTAAGAAAATCACTGTCTCCTAAACTAGATGCACCCACATAGCATGTGTGGCACCATTTTTGTCCTTGACTCTGTACCGATTCAGTTGGAAAGAAAGATCTAGTTCATTCATATATCGACTTTAATGCTTCAGTTCATCATCGATGAATAGCTAAGGTAATATTTTATCAGCAAGAATGAAATCAAATGACAAAGTTTTGTTGTTATTATATATTTATACCTTGAAAATATTTGCAGTTCAGGTGTTACTAATTATAGAAGTTTCAAGCGCAGTACAATCACCTAGCATATTTTCTCAAGTTATTCACGGTCTCACTGGGCCTGTGTGATGTACTCGTGCATGCTAAAGGTTCTTACATATATATCTCAATGTTTTTTTGTTATTGGTCCTTAAAAATTGATACTTGACAAAAATGACATATAGATTGAGCAGGTGGAGTTATGGTTATCACCATAAGTATTAGCATACATTATATTTCTTGAATGCAAAAATTTCAAAATGGAATCCTCAGACAGCGAGTTAAGTTTTTCAGGTTTTGATAGTATAGAAGCTAACCATGTTCCACCACTGCTGGATCTGCTGGATTGGATGTCTGATTCAGATTTAGAAGAGGCTGAAGATGGCAGTAATATAAATTTTGATGATCTTAGTGATGTAGAGCTGTCATCAGCTGAAGAAGAAGAAGAGTGGGAGACAGCCTATGAAATGAGCAACACAGACAGTCATGCCAGTTCTGTTACTGATGATGACTTTTGGTCCTCATCTGTCATTGCTGTTGATACTGGGGAGTTTACCGAGACCACTGGACCAACCATTCTGCTAGTAGAAGATGCCACACCACTGATTCTGTTTACTATCTGAGGAGGACTTCTTTCAGTTACAAGCAGACCAGACCAACAGCTATGCAGCCATGCAGCATGGAGGTGAGCAGCAGTGATGAACACCAACCCAGAAGAGATGAAGACCTTTTCTGACTCCACATCCTCATGGGAATCATGCAAATTTCATTCTATAGAATGTACTGGAAATCTTTCATTGGAAACCCTGGGTTCAAGCAGACAATGCCAGTGAAAGATTTCAAAAACTTCTCCAGTATATCTATATAGATGCTGCAAGAAATCCAGACCATAATGATCGCCGTAGAAAGATCCATCCAATTCTTGATATGACTACCAGAACCTTCAAATCCATGTAGAGACCACAACAGAATCTGACTGTTGATGATGTGATGATCAAGTACAAAGGCCAACATTCTATGAAACTAGTATATGCCAGAAAAGCCAGACAAGAGAGGAATGACAGTGTGAATGCGTTGTGACTCTTTAAGTGGATTTTGATGAAGAAAGAGAGCAGGTCTGGCATCCAGAGTACTGTAGTACAATGACTCTGTAAGGGGCTCAAATGAAAATATCACTGCATTTATATGTACAGATTTTTCACCAGCATTTAACTGTTCAGGACCCTGGAGGCCAATGGAATATATGCATGTGGCGCAATGAAATTAACCTTGACAGGATTCCCTCAAGAGCTAAAAGGGCCAAGCAAGTTACATATAGAACAGAGCCTTTTTTGCTAGCATGACAGCTTGGTTAAAACAGTTTGGAAGGACTCTAAATTGGTATGTTTTTTTTGTTCAAGTTTTCTTTCTCTATCTCGTGTTTGTGTATATCAGCATAATATTTGTGCTCCTTTTCTTAAGTTTATCTACATGTTAACAAGGCAAATTTATTACTAAAATATATTAGGCACTGTATGTTTTGGGCTAGTTTATTTTCGAGAGCTAAATCTTGGGGGAATAGTGTGGCTTTTCTTCAAGGTAGGCTTATTTAGAGGCCAGCTTAATTAAAAATTTGTAGCATGTACATAAATACACACAAGCAATCACAATGACTCATACAGAGTAAATAAAAAATACAATCCTTGCTAATTGATAATACAAACTGACTAATCATATCAATTATGTCAATGAATAAAAATTAGATATACTTCATGCAGTTAATGTGTTATCACAGAATTTTTTACAAATATGAGGACACCGACACATTTGTCATTTTAGGACCACACATTCGGCAAGATGTATAAATGTAAATATTGTTAAAAGTTGAGCTACTGAACTCTCAATAATTTGATTTCGTATGAAAAATTAAATGTTTGTCTCCTTATTAGCAAATACTGCTGAAACATTTCATACTTGGAAGCATGTAATACATGTAATTTTTTCTGAAGTCTCAATTTTTATTTACAGGTCCACTTTCTGTCCACCAATTCTGCAACAACTGGATAGGAGACAGCCTTACGTAGATTGAAGGATGGATTGCGGCGCAAGATTTAACAGTCGTCAGTCATCCACAACTACCTGATCTACATGGGTGGGGTTGACCACAGCAATCAACTTAGGTCCAAGTATCCAGTTGGAACGCCCAGCAAAAAATGGTTTAAATATTTTTTTCTACTTCCTCAATAATCTTTGTCTGAGCAATGCATTTATTATATTGTCAGTGATGGGTCCTTTCAAAATGAAGAAGTACACCCTTCTGGACTTCCACACTGATATTGCCAGAATGCTAATTGGGGACTTTTCAAGTTGCAAACAAAGAAAAGTTGTTCCAGCTGCACAGCTTTCACATCTTCAATACCCTGTGGTGAGATGGGCAAGAAGCGGAGTACATGCAAGCAGTGCTAAAAAAATCACATAAGAAAACTGACAGTGTATGGGTGTGATAAATGTGATATACACATGTGTCCCAATACATGTTTACAGACATACCACCAGCAGCTAGATGTACAGGAAGAGAAGTGTGTATAACAGTTTTTGACAATTATTTTTTTATATTCATCTTTTCAGATTGTGATAAATCATTATCAGTGAAGTTTAATGTTTTATATCTACCTTTTTGACTAGTTTACAATATTTGGCACAATTAATTCTTCAAACTTAAAGTTGTATTGTTTTCCTTTATTATTTGTAAATTTGTAGGAATGTTATGCATATATATGGCAACCACATGCAGTATACAAAATAAAGGCCGTTTTGAGTTAAATTATTTTAAATGAAAAGAAAGTTCTTGCAGTGTATAAACATTAGTTATTAAGTGTATTAAAATCTATAAACATACAATTACAGCGTTTATACTCTTACTAAAAGTCTGTGAAATCTGACACACTACTCATTTTATTTGTAAAAATATGAATAGGGACAGACTTGTTTCTACTGTGCATTAGGTTTCATGGTATGAATGAACTCTGGCATGTTTAAATAATTATATTTTTATTTGACACTCAAATAAATAGAATGAAAAGTTTTTAATCAAGTCTCTTTTTGTATTACTACAGTACAAGTATTTTAGAAATACTTGCCATTACCATGGCAACCAATATTCTTAACACTTATTCTTTATGATTTTTTAATATCAAAGTATTTGTACATTTAAATGATACTACAATATATTTAACTGTATTGTTTGAATCACATATAATAGTCGTAAAATGTATGCTAGTTGTTATGCTGTATTACTTTTCAGTGACACTCATACACAGAAGAACAAAAAATAATCATAACTGATTGAAAATTTCATAATAATAGTTGTTTTTCTGCTTGTATCATTGTTTTGATTTGAAACATTTGTTTGTTTCAAGTGTATTTAACTACTGGAGTTATGTACTATTAAATAATAAATTATTTCAAATTCATCTTACATATTCATTGCCATGGCAATAGACAAATAACAATAGCTGCACTCCACTGTTGCCAAAAATATAAAGCTTGTTACATCACAAGTCATATCTGTAACTTTGATCAAGTTAGGGAAAAAATATGTTAAATATCCTTTCCTGATTTCAAGAAAGCAATCAGAGTGTCAATTGAAGTGTCTTTGCCAAAATCCTCAGGAAATTAGGCATACAGTAATTGGGACAACTGAGGAGGAAAAGGTTAACACAAAGTTTTTATTATTGTGGCCTTAGTCAAAGTTGCAAGCGAATGTGTCACAGAATGAATCATCTTAGCTTCATAATCATTCATGCCAAGTATGACAAGAATCCATCAAGGGGTTTAGGAAATATATGCACATTCAAAACTTTACCCAAAACCTTGTTGACAATGATAACAATGTGGCTGCCGGAAAAGTGACTGCTGTGTCTCGCTTTTACACTACGGTGAGCTCAACAAAAATTTAAATATATCAACTATAACCATATTAACTAGAGTGTTACCTTTCTACCTCTGTCTCCTGATTAGTAAGAAGTCTATGCATATATAACCTTTCCTTCATAATAAACAGTTATTAAGTCTCCATATGGGTTCATGTATGTAAAATAGGCCCCATGCGCCCACCTGCATGTCATAAGAGCCAACTAATGGAGCCAACTTGTTTATTGTGAGATGAGTCCTGTGAAGATGTTTCAAACAAGGTCTTGGCTTTTTGAAAGAGGGTGGTTTGTATAGGGAAAGATTTTACCTTTTAATTTCGGATTTTATCCTTTTTGGCCTTTATCTTCATTTTGCTTGCTTTTTTGGGCCTTGCTCTTCATTTTGCTTGCCTTTTTGGGCCTTGCTCTTCATTTTGCTTGCCTTTTTGGGCCTTGCTCTTCATTTTGCTTGCCTTTTGGGCCTTTATCTTCATTTTGCTTGCCTTTTGGGCCTTTATCTTCATTTTGCTTGCCTTTTGGGGCCTTTATCTTCATTTTGCTTGCCTTCTGGGGCCTTTATCTTCATTTTGCTTGCCTTTTGGGGAGTTTTTGCAGCATCTTTATCTTTTGTCTTTTGCCTTGTGGTGCATGTTTACTTTTGCTTGGAGGAATTTGTCATCATGAATATTTTGGCACTAAATAGCCAGTATTGTGTTGATGTGCATATATACATACCATTTTAGATGCTTACTTATATTTAAATTTTACCATTGTTTTGTCCTATAATATCAGTCAAGTCCAAACAACAGAGACCCTGATCTGCTGGTGCATTAAGTGACAGAAGATCTGTGTCTGTGCAGTTTGCAGCTGGACTCGACTTATAAGCGAGTATATAAAGTAGTTGCTAAAAACCAAGACCCAATGCATAATGATCCAGCTCTGAAGATAAGAATACCAACAAGATGACATTTTTGCAAATCCATAAAATCAGAAACCCACAAAATATTAATGAATCAACAGTATTTATTTTACGGAAACAAGGAGTTTTCCTACAACTTAATGAAGCCAAATCACATAATCCAAATCCAGGTATGTCTGCTAGGAGTTGGGATTCACAAAGTGATACTGTGTTATGTAACATATTATACAATATAAGACAAGTCAGTAAACTGAATAAAATATTGCATGTGTATCATTTTGTCTATACAAGATGAGGTTGGGTGTGGTGGGGGGACCAAAATGGGCTTCACTGATGCAGTTACCAACTTAAACTTATGCATATTAAACAAGAAAGACTCAAAACAGCAATTACATATTTAATATTTAATTTTTTGCAGAGAACCATGCACTGGTAAATGTTTGAAAGAACTTACAACTGAATAGTGTAAATAGTTAAAGTACATGTGCACTCACCAACTAATCTAATAATTTATAGAATTTTCTTTGCTAGATTCGTCTGAATTCAAATACTAACAATACACTAGCAATAACTTATGAAATACTATATAGTATGTTTTGGGAAATATTCATCCTGGATGTGTCTGCTTGGACAGATTTTTCACAGACAATAAAATGCTAAAATTGAAACTTTGAGAGTTTCTAATAAAAAACTTGTATTTAGGCTAATAAAAATAAATTAACTGAAACTTATACATGGGTATTTGACCTCATAATGTACTTCAGACAAACATAGCAATAGGTGTGAAACTGCCTCCGACATTCTCTGTAAATACTTGTAGTACAATGTGATCTCTAAACTAGTTTCAACCAGGTTTGGAAGTAACCATTAAATTTAATAAGTAAAGAGCAATCTTCAAGAAACAGTCTAAAAGACAGAAGCAAGAATAAATGAAATATGCCTTGTATGGTTTGAAACATATGTTGATACTGTGACTTTGCAATACTGCAAAGCACAATTAGGAGTACCATGTTTGATTATAAAAGTAAATCCCTCCATCCCTAAGACTTAAATGGTTCTGTTCTAGTCAGTGTCCAACTACAGTAGTAATACATGTAACAAGCATTACAATGACAAGTGACCTGTGTATATCACAGTGATCTGAAGCTGATGTCTGCATTTCTGACATCATTTTAAGGAAATAAAAATTATTGAGTCAGAAATTAAGCATATGGGTATAGTCATATGTTGAATTTCAAAACTATAATGAAAGACATAATGTTGTCATGTATTTATATTTATGGAGTTAACTTGCACAGGTAATACGAAAGGGTAGTGCAGGGTGGTGAGCACTGAGGCACATGTATGTGGTAATAATCAAAACTGCTCCTGATTAAAGTCTGACAACAGTCAATGAATTTTCCAGATCTCTGCAGTATATTCATAGACAAAATATCTCATTTCTCTTAGAAGGTGACAGACACTGGGGATAGAGTTTATTGTTTACCAAAGAACTGATTGATTTTCAGGTGTTAGTTGAGTAATCATGTGACAATCGGCTGACCATACAACCAAGTCACACATGCATGAAGGTGGCTTTCATTTCATGATTGTTAACAAAGCATCACTGGGCAATTTCAACCACCATTTACTATGGGATTCATCCTGATGATTTGCAATTACTTATTAAGTAGGTATATTAATTTATCGATTTGGGTGATAAACCTATTTCAACAATGGCATTGTCTGGTGCACAGGTGAGCATGCTGGTTGATTGAGCAGGCATTGGTGGTCTATTGTTTGCCCCTGGACTGAACAGAAATTTACATAATGCCTTGAAGACAAAAAATAAGAAGAATTATTAGCATTATTGTTGATGGTTCAATACAAATTAGATGAACAATTATCAGGTATTTTAAAAGCTGACACATTTTTAAAAATCAACAAGTTAACAACAATTAAATTGTGAATTAGTGAAGAGTTTCTATAAATTAGGAACCATGTCAAGACCATGTTATATCTGAATTCATGTCATAATGTATCATGTTATAGTGGGCTTTCCCTGTAGGTTGGTTCTTGGAGAAGCGTTATTATTATTAAGTTCCTTTTGGAAACAATTCATCCCCAGTCTACTAGTGGCTCAAAAGGCTGGAGCTTATTCCAGTTTCCATAGCATCATAGGATTGACAGTACATGTCTTCCCCTGGATGGGACCCCAGTCTATCATAGGTTAAGACCCCTTCCCACTCACCAACAGACTCTGTTACCCATTACAGCCGAGTCAAATGAAGCATATGAGCTTAAGTATTTTGGTCAGAGGCAAACAACACTGACCACATTGAGAATTTAATGCATGATATCCTGATCCTGACCTACTGGATGCAATACAATTTTAGTAAAACTGAAGACCAATGTTCTAAGTTAAATGGTGCCATAACATGGTTAAAATTTTTTGAAAAATGAATTTAACTTGACCTAGGTCTTCTTAATGTGATTCTTGACAGACAAGATGAGACAGATGGACATGGGCAACTATATATATCCTCCATAGATATGGCAGAGGCTTAAAAAATACATCTTACTAAATAAGTTTAGATAATTCAGTTTCTACTGCACCAAATGCTCAAACACATGTCTGAATCATTCAGTACCAAAACAATGTGAAATGACTTAAATATGCTAAACAATGAATTAAAAAATGAGCTGAAATATCCATGTGTGCATATATAATGACATGAAACTATAATTACAATTTAGTATTCTGACCATTCTTTGCATTTTGCATTGTATTATCTTTCACAGATTTTTCAGAAGTATCTGTAGGCTTCTGATTGGATGATTTTACCCCACCTTTACTCTGATTGGTGGAATCAGGCTGGTTGCTGCTCTTCTGTCTAGCCTGCGATTCTCCCAAAGGTGCCCCACCGATGTTCAATGATTTCTGAGATAAACTTGTCTCCAAGGGTGGAGGAGGTTCTGAGGAGGTCTCAAACATCTCTTTCACGTAGTCAGGGATTTTATTCACATACCACTCATGATTTGCTACTGTGGCTAAAACTCCACCTGCATTACGTCGCTGTACATTTGCATAGTATTGTATCATGTTGCCATGGATATCAGTCAGTTTTCCCCCAATGGCATGAAGTATGGCCTCTGGTGCACATGTGTCCCATTTTTTACAACCCTTGCTGGCAAAGACATATGCGTGGACCTTGTTTTCTATCAGCAGCAACACCTAAAATTCCATAACAATTCAATGATATTGAAACTGTAGCATAAAATGGAATTCTAAAAAAAACCGCACACTTTTAACTTTATTTTCATGTTTGCTAAAGGGTATATTGTTATCACTTCACTTGTCGTGGAAAATTACAACGCAACTGGTTACTGTAGATTACAATTTTAGGAAACTTTCTGAACAAACTAATTTTTCCTAAAACTGTATGTTTGCTTTAAGTTCTGTGATGCAAAGGTGTATATGATACAAAAGTTTATGCCTACCAGGACAGAAAGTTCATAAAGTTTGCAACCTGGATCAGATATAAGTAGTCACCATGTTGTAAATGCCATATTACAATAATGATGTAATACTAATGAGTGATGAGCTGGATTTGTGGTTGTTGCCCTATATAAATGCCCTTATATAACATATGGTTCTCAATTTTTGGGGTAACATCCCTAATTGTCACCTGTAATTAATGTTTTGTGTGATTTGATAATCACCTGTGTCTGAGTAAAGTGACCACACTTCACTTTTCTGTTGTACTTAGCAGCAAATCACTTTTGTTTGGATAGGGTAAAACCACCTCCAAAAATGTACATTTTTGGAAATCTGTTTTTGCCCAAATTTTACTTTGCTAAAATGCTGAAATTACAAATCTGCTAAACTTTAATGATGCTAAAATGTTGTGGTTTACAGTACATTAAATGCCATAATTGTTTGAAAATAACAGCTTGAAATTGGATGAATGGTATTTTTGACATGTCTATTCTTTGTGGTTTTGGTATGCATAAAGGTAATGTCTATTCTTTCTGGCTTTAGTAGGCATAGAGGTAATGTCTATTCTTTCTGGCTTTAGTAGGCATAGAGGTAATGTCTATTCCTTCTGGCTTTAGTAGGCATAGAGGTAATGTCTATTCTTTGTGACTTTAGTAGGCATAAAGGTAATGTCTATTCTTTGTGACTTTAGTAGGCATAAAGGTAAAGTCTATTCTTTGTGGCTTTAGTAGACATAAAGGTAATGTCTGTTCTTTGTGGCTTTAGTAGGCATAGAGGTAATGTCTATTCTTTCTGACTTTAGTAGGCATAGAGGTAATGTCTATTCTTTCTGGCTTTAGTAGGCATAAAAGTAATGTCTATTCTTTCTGACTTTAATAGGCATAAAGGTAATGTCTATTCTTTCTGGCTTTAGTAGGCATAGAGGTAATGTCTATTCTTTCTGGCTTAAGTAGGCATAGAGGTAATGTCTATTCTTTCTGGCTTTAGTAGGCATAGAGGTAATGTCTATTCTTTCTGGCTCTAGTAGGCATAAAGGTAATGTCTATTCTTTCTGGCTTTAGTAGGCATAAAGGTAATGTCTATTCTTTGTGGCTTTAGAAGGCATAAAGGTAATGTCTATTCTTTCTGGCTTTAGTAGGCATAGAGGTAATGTCTATTCTTTCTGGCTCTAGTAGGCACAGAGGTAATGTCTATTCTTTCTGGCTCTAGTAGCCACAGAGGTAATGTCTATTCTTTCTGGCTTTAGTAGGCATAAAGGTAATGTCTGTTCTTTCTGGCTTAAGTAGGCATAGAGGTAATGTCTATTCTTTCTGGCTTTAGTAGGCATAGAGGTAATGTCTATTCTTTCTGGCTCTAGCAGGCTTAAAGGTAATGTCTATTCTTTCTGGCTCTAGTAGGCATAAAGGTAATGTCTATTCTTTCTGACTTTAGTAGGCATAGAGGTAATGTCTATTCTTTCTGGCTTTAGTAGGCATAGAGGTAATGTCTATTCTTTCTGGCTTTAGTAGGCATAGAGGTAATGTCTATTCTTTCTGGCTTTAGTAGGCATAAAGGTAATGTCTATTCTTTCTGGCTTTAGTAGGCATAAAGGTAATGTCTATTCTTTGAAATAAAATCTACATTAATACTGTCTTCATTCTTCTCCAATTCAGATGATACTCAATTTGACCTTTCATGACCTGAAGGTTCTGTAAAATCTGGTGAATAAATAAGGTCCTTTCATGGTGAAAATTAGTGAGTCATTTGATACATCAATATAGCAGTGACTAATTCCTGTATAGTATGTTCAGATTTACTTCAAGTATCATATCAGATTGACTAATCCTGTATATGTAGTATGTTCCAGATTTACTTCAAGTATCATATCAGATTGACTAATCCTGTATATGTAGTATGTTCCAGATTTACTTCAAGTATCATATCAGAATGACTAATCCCTGTATAGTATGTTCAGATTTACTTCAAGTATCATATCAGATTGACTAATCCTGTATATGTAGTATGTTCCAGATTTACTTCAAGTATCATATCAGATTGACTAATCCTGTATATGTAGTATGTTCCAGATTTACTTCAAGTATCATATCAGATTGACTAATCCTGTATATGTAGTATGTTCCAGATTTACTTCAAGTATCATATCAGAATGACTAATCCCTGTATAGTATGTTCAGATTTACTTCAAGTATCATATCAGATTGACTAATCCTGTATATGTAGTATGTTCCAGATTTACTTCAAGTATCATATCAGAATGACTAATCCCTGTATAGTATGTTCAGATTTACTTAAAGTATCATATCAGATTGACTAATCCTGTATATGTAGTATGTTCCAGATTTACTTCAAGTATCATATCAGACTGACTAATCCCTGTACATGTAGTATGTTCCAGATTTACTTAAAGTATCATATCAGACTGACTAATCCCTGTACATGTAGTATGTTCAGATTTACTTCAAGTATCATATCAGAATGACTAATCCCTGTATAGTATGTTCAGATTTACTTAAAGTATCATATCAGATTGACTAATCCTGTACATGTAGTATGTTCCAGATTTACTTCAAGTATCATATCAGACTGACTAATCCCTGTACATGTAGTATGTTCCAGATTTACTTAAAGTATCATATCAGACTGACTTATCCCTGTATAGTACGTTCCAGATTTACTTAAAGCATCATATCAGACTCTGAGGTTTTCAGCCTAAGTTTTGTGCTCTGAAAGTTTCAAAGAATACAGGGCCAGGTGTAATTAAATAATGATGCATGCAGACCCAACAATGTGACTCATCAGAAAGTCCACTTGAATTTTGCACACATGACTGAGTTATCAACTAACAAGAAAATCCTTGCTGTTGTCTTAAGGAAAGAAAAGGGCAAGCATAATTAGACTGAATATGACTAGCCCATATCATGTTTCTGGGTTTAACTGATTGTAAGTTCCTGTTTTTTTTAGGATAATAAATTATTCCTAACAGTTTAATAAATTAAATGACTACAATTTAAATATAAACTAATTACAGACATGTGTATCAACCTACTTGCTGTATTCACTAACCTTGTGACCTGCACCACCAACACGTAACACTTCTGTTGGCTCGCAGGCTTTGACAGTTTCAGTGATAATTCTGTCTGAGTGAGATCTGGTGGTAGTAATGATTCTTCCCTCTGGTGGTTGCCCCCTTTCAATACCAAATGCACCTAGAAGAGAAAATTGCATAAGATATGGAACAAACATAAATGCTTTCAAATAATTTTTGTGGTACACATGTATTTCAGCCACATCAAAATTGGCTTCCGATAAAGCCTTACCAAAAGTATCCATAAAAAAGATAAGTATCAGTCCACAAATACCTTATATACTCACTTATAATCTAAGTCCAACTGCCAACAACATAGACCCTGATCTGTCATCACATAATGCACCAGCAAATCAGGATCAATATTGTTTGTTTTACTGATTTCTCCTAACAAACTGAATAGACCCAGCTCTGCCAGCACATTATGTGATGCCAGCTCTAGGTCTGTGCAGTTTGCAGTTGGACTCAACTTATACGCAAATATACATGGTAGCACTAATATATGTAAAATTTATTGCCACAATTTTCATGCCTAAATACTGATGATTTTATTAATTTATACAATATCCATAAATTACCAAAGTGAAAAAGGAACACAATATAAATTGGCAAGATGTTGATTTCGATAACCAATGATATCTAGATTTGCAGAAAAAATCCATACATGTTATATGTGTTCTTGATAAAATAAAGAACTCTGGAGAAAAATTCTTTAGTCAACAAAGAAATCATGTCTCCCTGGATTGTACTGTATCTTAAGAAACTGTATTAGTAGATTCTCATCCAGAGAATATAATTTTAGGATATTCTTAAACTGCTCTCTTATGCAAGTAATTTATGCAAACAGACAGTAACTGTTTTGAACTTGAAATCAGTATGAATGCATACTTGCCATATTCCCAGAAAGTGTTAGGGTTTTTTTTAGACTAAAAAAGTGTGTTTTGAGGTGCACGTGACCTCCCAAAAGCGATGTCATCCAAATGAGAATAAGCTATCTTTTCAAATCAGCCTATAGCAAATGACTGGAAATTCAAATCTGAATAAAATAAAATACCATCTGTTTTCTCTGAAGCATTTAATATACTTACAAACAAAAAAAATGGAGGACTTAGCATTGTCAAATAACATCACCACACATATGTACATGGTCACAACCTCACAGACATTAAATACAAAAATACACCAAGTTACTGTCTTTAAAATCCATTGGTCAGTGGAATATAGTTTTAATTACATGCAGTCTTTGCTGCTTTCAATAGATAGTAGTTGGTTTGAAGATAATGCAAGTGTCATTTGTGTTCACAAATATGCCTACACTTTTCCTTCCCTGATGTGCATCCACGTCTATGTTGGCGCTAACAATGGCCAAAGTTGCTAAAAGTGATAAAAACCTATAAGATGGGAATGAATATCCATTTCAAAACAATGAATTTGGCAATGAAAACTATCAAGGTTTGTGGTAGTTGGCCGAAGCAAATAAGATTATCTCATTTTTTTTAGCACTTCTAGTGCATTATGTACTAAAATTTTCCTTTGTCCCTTTAAAATGCTGTGTGTCCCCCAAACCTGGCGGGTGAGGGACACTGCATTAGAGATTCAATGGTGCTGTTGTTCAACCTAATGAAATAATTATGTTTTGCATTTTATATATGGAGTAAAAATCCAACTTCAAAGAAACATTGCTACTGATCACAAACTTTAATAACAATGGTTTCAACATTTTCATTCAATGTAGTCAATGATGTGTAACAACATTAGTTCTTCAACACGCATCTCTTTGATGTACTTAACTTCAGACAAATTGGGTTGTTCCACTTTACCTATACAAATTAGCCTAATGGGCTCTCCCTCAGCAGTGCTCAAAGGATTTGACACGACATATCACCCTAGCTATTGTTAGCCAATTAAGTAAATCTCTGAAAGGTAGCTGTTTATCTCTGACTGCCTTACCTTTTAATTGCCTCTAAAACAGCTGTATAAACTGCCCCGAGGATAGTTTTACATAAGCTCTGAGCAGGGCTGTTTACTATTTATACATGCCAATCATGAGCATATATCATGGTGTCAAGATATATAAATAAAATGTCTTTCTTTTTTGGGGGGGGGGGGGGAATTTTTTTTTTCTCGCTAACATTGCTGAAAATCATGTTTTTCTAAACATGACTGTGTCGTCGGGGGGGGGGGGGGGAGAGGGGTTTGGGAGTCCAAAATTGTATTTTTCGCGTGACACATCGTGTTATGGCATTATGTGAACATGGCCAAGCTATACATAATAAGTTACAACTGGATGGAATGTTTCATCATAGGACTTGAGAAACAAATATGTTATATTAAAGAAACTTTAAATGATTTTTTTTCAAAATGCACAAATTTCTAAGCAGGGCTATCATGCTGGATTAGCAACAACATTATAACAGATAAAATGTTGAAAGTTATTATGTTGTTGTATTATGATAAACAAATATGTGGGTTAAAATGTATTCTGATTGATGCTTATAATTATTCTCTTACAGTATCCACATAAAATCTCTTAGCTTACCAAAACACCCAAGGCTGATGTTCTATCCTTTACTGTACAGTATATGAATTTTTAAGAAAGCCATTGTGTCACCAACATAAGAACTAATAAAATGTTCTCTTATAAGCAACCATCAAGTGGATTTGAATGTAAATAGAAAATGAAAAGTTTGGAATGACGCTTGCTCATAGCCTCAGTTTCATTAACATTTTTAACAGTTTTAGTCTGGACTAAGGAATTTCAATTGGTTAGACACAAAATATCATCCAATCAAATTGATGATTTCTAGACTTGAGTTTAAGTTTGGACCTAAGTTCTTTTGGTAAAATCCAGACCTGATAAAACTTCTGAATGATAAAATATCTAATCATACCGAGGCCTATAACACCCCAGATACACCTGCCCCTGGCGGCCTCTGCACCTGCTTGGTAGTTGTAGTAAGGCTGGTAAATGACCCCGGCAGCTGCATAACCCTTCACAGAGATCCCAATTAGCACTGTCACATGATCCAACAATCCTGAAATAGAAATGGGAAATACTGGTAAATCACATGAAACTGTAAATATTAAATGCTATTTACTTTGTCAATAACTAATATTCAGTTTGTTAACATGTTACCAGTCTCAATTTTGACAATCCTATAATTTTGGCTGATAAGAGGATTTACTCGTATTTATCAAGATATAAATGCATTATTAGTATCATCTTGACTGTGTATATAATCAGCAGATCTAATGAGACATGTGGCACCAAGTGTGATCAGCTGATGTCACATACTCATGAAAGATGATACAGCTTTCCCAATCAATGTACTACACTGGTTATTCTTTTATTATATACATGTACCTTTAAAGAATAAGCATTTACTTTAATTATTTATTGGAACTACTTTTCATAGTGTAAGAAGGTTATTAGTGATGAAGTACTGTCCTATTTCCGAATAATTATATAACACACATGTACATATTTTCATGAATGTGTTTATGTTGGATTTATTTTTTGTCATTATCAGTAGTTTGAATCCTCCTTTATTTTAGAGAATTTTGCTGATACACATGGTTGACAGTGATGTTGCACTTTATCAGTTTGTACACCAAAACATTTCACTGATTTCACCATTCAAACTATATGCAGATGATGTGAAACTCAAGGACACTCTGCGATCTTCACATGACAAATGATGGATAGTTCAGTATGCTGTTAAACATTGCCAAAAGCTAATCGACTTTTGTTGCTTAATGAATTTTGAAACTAAGCATAATTTTTTAATAATACACTTGTTTTAATTCAATAACTAATGTTAACTTTTCAAGAAATGATTTGGGGTAAGGCTTATTTATGTGACATCATAATGAAGTTCCAGTTTTTCAGACTGGTGAAACATACAGTAATATGAAATCACATGTAGGTGATAAAGATGTCCATATCAAACTGTCAGAAAATGATTAGTTGTAATTATGTATCATTTATGGATATTATAATAAAAAGCAAACCCAACTGCAAGCAACATCAGAGGAGTTTGACGTTTCATCCATAAAAAATGTAAAAAAAGGACCAACAAAAAAGAAATAATAGTACTAGAATATGTATCTGTACTATAAATATACCACATACTGGTATTTTTGTTCTTTCATTAACTTTTAGTTGTTTTTGTATGGATGAAACATCAATCTCCTGTGACAGCACAGACCCAGATCTGCTGTTGCATAATGCACTGACAGATGAAGCTAAGCTTACTGTTCACAGAACCCAAGCTCAAGCTCAAAAACTCAAAATCAGATATAGTAATTGAACTACATTGTCTACATGTCTATATCATTGAAATTTGGCAGTCAATGTGTATGTATCGTATACTCGCATATAAGCCGGGTCCAAATGCAAACAACATAAACCCTGATCTGCCATTGCATAATGTGCCAGCAGATCAGGGTCTATGTTGTTTGTTCAACTGATTAGTCCATACAAACTGCATAGACCCAGATCTGCTGGCGCATTATGTGACGGCAGATCTGGGTCTATGCAGTTTGCAGTTGGTATTGGCTTATACTTGAGTATATACAGTATGTATGTATGTATGTATGCATGTATGTATGTATGTATGTATTAGTGTTTAATGGCACCTCATCACAATAATGGCAATATGGTGCCATTTAGAAGTAAAGTTTAAAAATGTAAGAATGAGGAACTGCACAAAAACATAAGGAAGATAAACCCTTCCAAATAAATGTAAACATGAAGTACAACACGATAAAATATAAAAACTCAACATGTTAAAATTCTGTACAAGGTATATAAAATAAAAATTAAAGGTAGAACATATAAAATCATTAAAACTTATGGTCAAAATTTGTTATATAAAACACATTCCCACAATAAGTCCATTATTTTCTCAGCTGATACATCATCATAAAGTTTCTTCTACGAGTTCACATCAAAATACTTCTGTCTCACAGGGTGGAAGTCAACACACTTGACAATTGTATTCCACTGTCAATGGACATTGGAATGGTATGCACTCTGGCTGAGGCTCATCCTTCAGGAGGTATATACAAGTCAGGTATGTATGTTCGATACATGATCGTAACAATACCACCTCATCTCTGTGATTTGTTCTATACAATAGATGCCACTCTCCAATGATGGGCTTGATGTTCTGAAGCTTGTTTGTGGAATTTTCATTCCACATTTTGCAAAGTATGAAGAACATTTTGATTCATATAATATTATATGAGAACTTCCATTTGGAAACAGATGACTGCGAAGCAGTTTTAGCTGCTTTATCTGCCCTTTCATTACCCTCAATACCAATGTGACTAAACAGTAAACAGTACAGAATACTTTTTTCCAAATTGTATGAGCAAATCTTGTATCTGTAAGATCTGATATATTAATGGGTTTTCAGATTCAAGGTTTTGCAAGGCTTTCAGTGTGGAATGGGAATCCGAAACGATGATAAAACTTGATTTTTGGGAAGTTTCAATTTAGTTAAAATATTTGAGCATGGCTGTAATTTCTGCTGTAAAAATGGAAGCTTTATCTGGTAAACAGCTTGAGATAGTGCCATGGGGTGTTGCAATGGCAGCTCCAACCATGACTCCATCTTTTGCACTGTCTGTATACAAAGACATATGGCCACAATTGGAGTCTTTGATTTCATTGAAATTTACTCTGAAAAAGGAGAACTTGTTGAGGGCTTTTTGAATTGGCAAAGATCAAATATAATTTTTGGGGGTTTGATAACTAGATGGTGATTTTGGAACATAACATTTCGCAGTATGTCCAAAATTGAGTTTTGCTGTTTCTATGTGTGGATGAATTCATATGCCAAAATGGTGGAATGCAATTTGGTTTCTGGGAATACAAAATTTGGTAGTTGGACCTACAGACTACATCATATGCTGGATTAGATGGATAAAAAAATAGTTTGGTAGTATATTGAAGAGCCAGTTTTGTTCAGCTGAGATAAAGCAATGGTTCATTTGCCTCAGCAAAATGGCCTTCTGAAGGGGAAGTTCTAAATACACCCAGACAAAGGCTAAGTCCCTGATTGTGCATTGGATTAAGCATCTGGAGATAAGATTTACAAGCTTATCCATGTACAATCAAGTCATAGTCAAATTTAGATCTTACTTCAAGGATGAATAGGATCCTTTGGCAGGATGCAGGTAGGTATACGACTTATAATTAAAATGGCAAAGATTGTGTTTAGAAACAAGGTCTTCTATTTTCTTCCATTTGTAATTGATATATTTACAGCCCCCAAATGTATGGTAGCTGTTAAAGTCACCAAGTAAAGCAAAAGGTGTTGGTCAAAAAAGGTCTTCTGAAGGCAGACTGCTATTGGGTCATGTTTTTTAAGTAGAAGACTTATTTTGTCAATATTTGCCTTTACACCTCATCAGTTCCATGGTATTATGGTTTCAGAATTATTTATGGAAGTATGTGCAAGTAGTGGACTTTTAGGAGTTTTCCCTGTCATGGTACCAGGGGGCTCTCCAGTGTCCATACTCTCCTGGCCTCCAAACTTATTAAAGAGCTTGACAGGATCATCAGATCCTTTCAGAAGTCAAGTAGTTACTTTAATCCTTTCTTTATTTTCTTGGAAGCATGCATTTCCACTGGCACCAGTGGTCTGCTGTGCTTTTGGTGGGCTGGATTTAACAGGTTTTTTGCTTGTAGTGCTCAATATCTTATGTTTCACACTGCTTCTATGACCACCTATTATACTGACACCTATATACCAAACAGAGAAGAAAGTGCCTATCCCTGGATTTCACATAATATGTTAGGATAAATGATTATATGAAAGAAATTTACATATAATTACATCAATATAATCTAACAGGTTAGAGAGTTATAATTCGTTCCAAGCAAGAATTGAATCCATGCCACGAGTAATGTTTAAATATTTTGTTCACCTGAAAAGACCTACACAATGGAATTTTCTGTTCTAGATCTTGCTCTTGTTTAACTTTGGTGTGCACCCATCATCTAATTATCAACCAGTATTTATTATAATAATTCTCATTTTTTCTGAATTATTTTTCCTTTGAAACTAATAATTCATTGATTAAATCACAAATATTGTGTTCTGTAAGTTTTTTACCCCATATATTTTAGTCCATTTTGTCATTAATTCAACTATGAAAATACATTACACAAGTGGCTGTCAGAGACTTTGCATATCAACTCTGCAGGCTACAAACCATGAATGTTTTGATTGCCAAAATATGTTGTTTTAAAATGTATATTAATTGCCACCCAAAAGATTCATCAACTTGGGCCATTGCTAGTACCAACTTAAGTAGGCAGATTTTTTCATTTTTAACTAACAAAAGGGCGCACCTGGGGGGTGGGGGAAGTGGACATACAGGAGACAGGAGTCAAGACTTGGGAAATATTGGACAAACAAGAGTCCCTTAAAGGGACTGACACTCTACTGCCCATAAAGAATTTCCTGGAATCCAAGATAAGTCTATTTCTTTTTTTAAATGCTCAGTGTTAAAACCATCTCTGATAATCTTGAATGATAACATAAAGATTTTCAAAATGGCCATCACAGTGACCATATTGGATGTAGGATTGGCACCATTTTCATTTAGTACCAAACTAGACATCAAAAAAAGTCTTTTGTCAAAAACCCCAATTATGATATGACTATGCATTCAGGAAGGGTAGTGATAGCAAGATTTTCAAGATAGCCACTGTGGCGGCCATATTGAATGTCTGAGTGGCATGATTTTCATTCATGGCCAACTAGATCTTGGGATGAATGTGTGTGTACAGTTTTATGGCAATCCTCCAAGTGGTTTAGGAAAAGTAGCGATAACAAACTTGTGCTAAGGGACAACCGATGGACAACAGGCCATCCCATAAGCTCTTCTGGTCATATACCAGTAGAGCTAAAAATTGCAAGAAAAAAGCAATCCTACACTTAAGATGAAACATTGTATCAGTAATATTTCTTGGGAAAACAAGATGCTCTATGGCCAAAAAGAATTTCCAGGAACCTTTCTCTTTAACTGCTGACTACTGAAACCATCTCCAATATTCTTGAGTGAAAACAATATTTTCATACTGATGTAAGATCAACACCATTTTCATTTAGGTCCAGCTAGACGTCATTAGAAGCCTTTTGGAAAAAAACCCTATGTCAATATGACCATCCATTCAGAAGGAATAGCGATAACAAGACTTTCAAGATGGCTGCCATGGTGACCATATTGGATGTCAGATTGGCATCATTTTATTTATGACTAACTGAAAACCCTGTGTCAATATGACTCTGTTAAGAGGAGTAGCAATAGCGTCTTGATGGCCACATTGGATGCCAGACTGGCACCATTTTCACTTGGGACCGACTAAGCATCATATAACATCTTTTGGCAAAGAACCCATGTTGATATGACCATCTATCTAGGAAGAGTAGCAATAACAACATTTTCAAATGGCCACCATGGCAGCCACTATTTTTAGTTAGGACCAACTAGACACCATAAGAAGTCTTCTGGTGAAAACACCATGTCAATAGTGATAGCAAAATTTTCAAGATGGCTGCAATATTGGATGTCAGATTGGCACTGTTTCATTCAGGACAAAAATAAGAAGCCTTTTAATGAAAACCTCATGTTGATATGACCATCCCTTCAGGAGGAGTAGCCATAACAATATTTTCAAGGTGGCCAAGGTGGTAGTCATGTCGGATGTCCAAGCATCACCATTTTCATTTAGGATGAACTTGACCTAAGGATGACTGCATGTGTAAAGTTTTATGGCAATCATCCATGTAGTTAAGGAGTAATGATAACAAACTTGTGCTAATGGATGGAGGGACAACAGACAACAGGCCATTCCATAAGCTCTTCTGGTATATGACCAGTAGAACTAATTAACATAATTTTGCAATTTTATGCCTAGTGACCTTGACTTTTGATATATCAATCACAGATTCAATAGGTAGCTGCCCTTCCCTTACTGTAATGCAACTATAAGGTTGATAAAAAAATTGGTGCAGAAAAGTGGACTTACCATGAGGAGCCCAAAATGACAATCTTAGCAGTGACCATGAGCTTTGACATCTAGGCATAAGAATCAAAAATGGGAGGTTCCTCTGCAGATGTGTGGACTACCCATGAAGTTTGATAAAAATTATATAAAGGAAACTTGACTTCTTGAGTGGAAACTTATACAAATTACAATGTCAGCTCCAGTGATCTTGAGCTTTCACTTCTTGGTTTCAGAATCTACAGGAGCTGCCCCTGTTCAAGTGTAGTCAACCTATGAAGTTTGATGACAAACTGGTTCTCTGCTTATATAAAGACTCCTACTACCTCTGGTCCAGAATTCTCAATTTATATACTACTTATGCTGCAGTTTGTTTAGATTTATGCTCCAGAAATGAAAATGTTTATGGACAGACAGACTTGACAGACATATGGACATAGTGAAAGCTTTATTCCCCCCCCCCCCCTCATATTACAAACAAGGAGAGAAAAATTAGGCAAAGGAAATCTGATTTGTCTTGCAGAAAGGAAAATCATATTTTCCACTCCTGTGACCTTGAAAATAGCAGCCCCCAAATCAGTAAACTTCTGCCTCCACCCATTTGATAAGGCACATGACGCTTAAGGAAAAAAACTCATGTGAACTAAGGTTAGGTTTGGAAACCACCTATCTATAGATGGATGAATATATAATGCTATCGCTAAATCCTTGCCTCCACATTTAAAAAAAATATATTCCCAGAGTAATAAAATGATCTTTACCTTGTGTGAACTCTGCTGTTCCATCAAGTGGGTCTACCCATATAACAATCTGAATGAAGACAAGCACATGGGTTACTAGAAAACAAAATCATTTTCACCTGTATTGTAAACTGTTCACTATGTTATTCTCATCAACCTGCATAGATTAAATATTCCACTGATATATCCTGTGGAAAATAAGAGTGTAGAACTTTGTGTATCACTCTTTCTATTACAATATACATGTCTAGTGAAACTTCCTTAAACTGGTCCCTTTGTAACCCAACTTCATCTGCAGACTGGGTACATGTATTCTGGTTCTAAATGAGCTGTTTTAATACTACTAAAACCTCTTCATACAGGCCATCTCTATAAAACAGCCAGGGACTGACAAATCTTGTGCCTGGAAACCAAAATTCATGGTCTGGACTACCATTTACGTAAGTCAAGTAGCCCAGTGTGCTTCTCTATTGTATCATGAAAGGTAAGTACAGCCATTCACTGGAAAAGACCAAACCTGTCTTTTATACACAGGTGACCTCTGAACGCAGGTTCACCTTTCAAACTTGTTTTATGAACAAATAACATTATTATTATTATTATTACATGTATTTATTATTATTATTATTATTATTATTATTATTATTATTATTATTATTATTATTATTATTGTTATTATTATTTCAGGCAATTGGCATAATTTCCTATTTAAAGAATTCACTGTATAAATTTATCATTCATAAATTATGGTGGATAAGGGCTTCATTCATAGATTTCTTCAAGCGTTTCCGCTGTCTATTTTTCATGAAGTACAATTTTGCTTATATATATATGGTAAGGAGATAGCAAGCAGCTGGAGATGGCTCTCTCAGAAGAAACTGATGCAGACCAAATCAAATACAGAAAGTGTCAACCCAATAATTGACAGGTCACCTTTGTTCAAAGATTGATCATGCCTTTTAGGTTGAAACCCTGCTACTATCAAATGTGCTGGAGTTTTTGTCCTCAGTTCTTTGTTCTTGCAGAAAATTGGCATAGCATTCCTTGAAAATGTTGAACCGACAGAATATCTTATATGAAATAGTGACTGTTGGGCCATTATCCATTCTTGGATTAAAAAGAGTAACTTAATGATTAAATCCATGTTAACATTTTCATCTCAAACTGGATGAATATTTAAAGATGATCTGGTATGTACATTTTCACTATCATTTCATTTTCCTTGGACCAAAATGCATTTTGTGCATATGGATTTATACACTTTTCCATACTATTTTAATATTTTAGCTGGTTTTGGGTTTCTTTTTATAACTTACAATAATTACAATCCCCTTATCTGACAGCAGTGTTTGAAAGCTAAATTTGATTTTTTGCATAATAAACAATGTATAGGAACATTAAAAGTTATCTTCATCACCAAACTAATATAATGCAGTAAACAGTATGTATGTATGTATGTATGTATGTATGTATGTATGTATGTATGTATGTATGTATGTATGTATGTATGTATGCATGCATTCATGTATGTACGTACATATGTATGTATGTATGTATGTATGTATGTAGTGTATGTATGTATGTATGTATGTATGTATGTATGTATGTATGTATGTATGTATGTATGTATGTATGAAGCAGTGCTTTACGGCACCTCAGCACATAAGTGGCTATGTAGTGCCAACAAAAAATTAAGTTCCAAAAATGTAAAATTGAATTGCACAAAAATTTAGGAACATAAAGCCTTCCAAATAAATGTATAAGTTCAACAAGATAAAATATAAAATGTAAAGATGTTAAAATTCTGTAAAATGTATATAAAATAACAGATAACGGTAACACATGTAAAATCATTACAACATTATTAAAAATCCCTTAAAAAGTCAAACATTTTCTTGGGTTGTATGTATAATTAGTTCTCTATTAAATAGTTATGCTGAATACATTTAAACAACAGAATTTCTAAGCAATACTGTGTTTTTGTTCAAATTCTAAAATAACAATGAAGAGATAAGCCAATTAAAATTACACTGACAGATTGACTTGAGTATGGTCAATATAAGCAAGATAAGGCATGTTTTTACATATCAATTTACATGACAGGTCCTTACCTAAACAATGCCTTTCTTGTGAAAACATGTTAAACGCTTCACTGGTACAGTTGATACACTCAAGTTACTACTTTAAGAAGTAATAAATCACTGTTTGGTTATGGTACACCTGGCTATTAACCATGGAAAGCAGTTAACCATTTAATACATGACTTTTACAGAGAAATTTCACAAGGATAACTGGGAATGGCCATTGAGACCAGGTGACTGCTAAATAAAGGTGATTATTAGGACAGGTTTGACTGAGCTACATCTTTTTAAAACACTTCACAATGGAACTTCACAAAAGTCTTTAAGCTGACATTTTTATATTCATTGACAAGTAACATCAAACAGTTTTGGTCTCAACAATGTCTTGTTTAGGGAAGATTTGCTGTGTATGTTTTGACTTTAACAAATTTCCCAAAATGGAATTTAAATTGGGGTTTTCATATCACTTTAATACACTTATTATACTTTGTTTTACTAAGGCCATGCTCAACGAAGTTAGTCGAACCCAATCATGTCTGTCCATCCATCTGTCCATCAGCAATTTGGTTTCAGCATGATAACTTTACTGGGAATTGTTGGATTTTTATCAAATTTGGTATGCAGTTTCATACTGATGAGACCTTGAATGCATTCAATTTCAAGCATTCCACAACATCATTTATTTACATAAGTTATGCCCCCCTAATTGCCCATCCTCCTGACTTAGGTCTCCACATCATAACTTTACCAAAGTGTGTTGGATTTCAAACAAATTTGGTATGCAGCTTCATAATAAATTTGTTTTCTAGCATTCCATGATAACAATTACATGAGTTATGCCCTCTGATTGCCCATCCTCTTGACTTTGGTTTCCACAGCATAGCTTTATGAGAAGTTTTTAGATTTCAATCAAATTTGGTAGATGACTTTATACTGATAAGCACTTTAATGAGTTTGATTTAAAATATGCCATGATATCATTTATCAGAGTTATGAACCCTGCTTGCCAGTCTGCCTGATTTTGGTTTCCACAGCATAACTTTAGTAAGGTATAACTTTACTAAGGTGTGTTGGATTTCAATCAAATCTGGTATGTGGCTTTATACTGATGAGACTGTGATTAAGTTTGATTTCAAGCATTCCATGACATTTATAGGGGTTATGTCCCCTGAATAGCCATCCCTCTGACCTTGGTTTCACAGGATTGCTGGATTTCAACTGCAGGCACCTTTATACAGATGAGACCCTGAATGAGTTTAATTCTAACATTCCAAATTTTCATTTAGAAGAGTTATGACCCCTGACTGCCTTTTCGTTTGTTTAAGGCTTTGCCAAGAAAACTACTGAGCTGGTCCCTTTACAATGCACTCAATGCCAACAACTAACAGGCAAAACAAAGTACCTGATGTTTCACCTAAAAATTATACTGGCAGAATGGTCATTTTCCTTATTATGTTCAAATGAACTCATGTTTGTTAGTACTGGCCTAATGCATCATCGATCTATACAGAATGGTGATGACAATACATGAGTTCTAACCTCTTCATCTTTGGCATCTTTATAGTCTGGAGGACATACATGCTTAAGGACCTCTTCATCAACGCTCTTTACTATGAACTCATCAGGAATCTTCTCTGAAGGATCCAATTGCTGAAATTAGAAATAAAGAAGAAATTGATTATCAGCAGCCAGTACCTCTTCTTGTTGCCGAGAATAGTGACTAAAAACTTAAGAATAAAATCGTAAAAAAAACAAAGAGGCTCAAGATGGCCTGAGACTGCTGACATCTGCCTGACAGCCAAATGCAAAAGGAGCTGAGCAGGAAATCCGATTCAGTAGGATGTTTTCTGTAGGAATTTCTTCAAAATGCTGTTGATTTCATGTTATAAAAACAGCTGTTTAAAGGCTTCCCTATTCTGGGCATCTTTCATCAATATTTGATGGTACAGTGGTCCCCCTCTCAAACAGCCGCCTAACCAGTGGCCACCTGCTGTTTACAGTCAGAATCCCTTGGCACCATTAAGTTTGTGAACAAAAGTACCCCTTTAGGTTGGCCACGCCTCTAATGTGGCCTGTACATTAGTGAAACACGTAAAATTTACCCCCCATGAGCAGACACATATTGGGGTGTAAAGATGGAAATTTCAGGAATAGTTGTTGATTTCTAAATTCAACACAATTACATCTGTTCCAACATATTGATAAAGAACTTAAGTTTAATCCATACAAAAAGGTAAGTGATCTGATTACCATTAATGCTGTGTGTTCCTTAGTTGTTAAGTTTTATCACTTTGATAACTGCTGGCTATCAGTACCACCGATATTTATAAGATGACAAAAGCTAACAGCTGAGAAGCACCGTATTGTTGAGCTCAATTCAGGATGACATCCGGTTGCCATAAAGCAAAGTGGTATCTTAACCACTGAGGATTCTCTGTTTAAGATTACAAACTGAAATTGAAATGGTACCAGACTATAACCAGTCGATCATGTGACAAGCTCACTTCCACTGCAAACACAGATTGTTTCATGCAACAGCTACAAATTAATCTGACAGTGTTACAGTTGGCACTGAATGGATAAGTTGTTACAAAAGTGCAAAATGTTGTCAGACAATGTGAGTTTAGAAGAAAATGTAAAAAGCAATAAAGTAAACAAAAGGTAGGAGAATCCTATGATAATTGATGAGGAATAATACATCAGAAACATTCAAATAAACATGATCATTAATACATTCTGAAGCAGTGAGAATATGGAATGAACAGAGAGTGATAGTTACAGAGTGTACCCTGATTTAACTGGCAATGTTTATGACTGGTTTTGCACTGCAATTAATGATTATTCGTAATTATTTTAAATAACATTACTATAAGTTTTATCACACTGATTCCATAACACGCATGTGTTTTTGAAATAAAAATATTAACAATTTAAAAATTGGTTATGCACTTTCTTACTTTTTGTGTATATATTACTTACATCTGTGTGATCTCCCTCTAGAAAGGCCATAGGGTCACTTTCCTGCTGCATAATGAGTGGCCTTATTGAGAGGAGGAACACAGTACACAGCATCAATTGCCAATATCAAAAGACCTCAATGCTAGGGTGCTAACCATCAAAGTAGACAAATTCTGTTCAGCAATTATTTTAAGATAAAGTTGTTTATATGTTTATCTATTTTAAGTTGTAGTGGCCATATTTAATGGTGCATTGGCATTATTTGTATAAATTTTAAAGGCCTTCAAGCAATGATGATTCCATTAAGTTTTATCAAAATCTGTTGAATGGTTTTTGAGAATAACCTATTAAAAGTTTTTCTATTTTTAGTAATAGCCACCATTTTATTTTGATGGTGGATCAGCATCATTTATTCAAACTGAAAAGCCCTTCATGCCAGGATGTTTTCTATCAAATCTAGTCAAATTCTGTTGAGTTGTTTTGAGAAGTTGTTTACAGGATTGTCTGTTTTTAGTAATGGTGACCTTATTTGATAGCAGACCAGCATAATGTTTATAAACTTGCAAGGCATTCAAATTTGGTCAAATTTTGCTAAGCAGTTTCTTAGAAGTCATTTTAAGTTTTTCTATTTTTAGTAATAATGGTCATATCTGATGGTAGATCAGCATCATTTGTACAATTTAAAAGGCCTTTATGCCAGGATACTTACTGTCAAATTCTGTTGAGCAGTTTTTAGAAACAATATAATTAAGAGGTTTTTCGACTTTAAAAACAGTGGCCATATTTGATACTGGACAAGCATTATTTGTACAAATTTTAAAGACTTTCATGCCAGGATGCTTTCTGTCAAATTCTGTTGAGCAGTTTTGAGCAGAATTCATATGTTCTTCTATTTTTTTTTAATAGTGGCCATATTTGATGGCAGATTGTCATCATTTGTATCAACTTGAAAGTTCTCTATGACATGATGCTGCCTGTCAAATTTGATCAAATTCTGAAGAGTGGTTTTTGAGAAGAAGTCATTTCTATTGTTTTATAATGACAGCCATATTTGATAGCAGATCACCATTATTTGTACAAAACTGGAAGTCCTATATGGAAGGATGCTTTCTATCAAATTAGGTCAACTTCCACTGAGCAGTTCTTGAGAAGTTTTTTGAAGTTTTTTTTTCTTCTTCTTTTATCAAATGGCAGTTATATTGGATGGTGGATCAAAATCACATGTGCAAAATTGAAAGATTATGCTAGGATGCTGTCTGCAAATTGGTTTCATGGATTCTAGGAAACTGAAAATAGCAATTGTTGATGGATGCTCGATGCACAATGGATGACACAAGATGGACACAGGGTCAATCTACAAGCTCACATGGACTTAAAGTTGAAATACCATGAAATTAAATTTAATATGATTTTAACCCCCGCCCCAAACAATCAATTATATCTTAATGAAAATATTTTGAGAAAGGAATATAGTAAAATACTGTGGACTTACTTTTATCCCTGGGATACCCCTTATCACTTTTTTTTGTAGTTGCAACAAACCACAAATTTAAAGAAACAACAAACGACAATCTATCTGTAAAGACAACTGCACTGCTTTTCCCAATCCATAAATTTCATGCATGTCATTTTTCACAAAGCCACACAAATTTATACTCACAACAAATAAATGAATATGCAGTGTGTTACATCTAATATGTATATGTAGGCATGTCATAATATTTTATCTAATAAATATTCAGTTGAAACTTTAGGGACTGTAATAGCATTAGCAGCCAAAATAAATCCCCCAGCCATGCCATTAAATTTCACTGACATAAAAGTTGGAATTATACATTTTTGGAAAAGAATCATAATTTAATTTATCAATGGTTATATTCTCAGATTATTGTTTAGCAAGTAGACAATCATTCATGTGGTAAATTTTTTATTTTTATTTCTAGGGTTGCAACAAACCAAGAATTTCAAGACCCATACAGTGTAGAATAATAAAGCATCCATGAAGAAACAAAAAGGCATCCTAACCCATCAGAGGCATATAATCCATGAATTTAAATACCAACCAAAAAGTCTTATTTTATTTTTGGCAAAACCCTGAAAATTGATACCTATAAAAATAAACAAATTCAATGTAACTTATGTGCTATTAGGGTCGGCTATTAGGGCTAAAATCAATATCGATTATCAATCTTATTATACATGTAGCGATAAATATTCAATTTCTAATTGTTTTTCAGCAAGTTGTGACAGAAAAAGGACTCCAAGGAGCATAAAGGTTATGCTTCAGTGGGCCCACACATAACGTATCATGCCATTCTACATGGCATAACACAAGTCCCGCATATCTGGGACAATTTGTTAACATTGCTCACTATTCCCTCAGGTGATGTTAACAATCAGTAGAGAATAAATCATTCTGCTGATGAAGTCCTTAGTACAAGGATGAAAGCTTCAGGTTAGCTTTCAATTTATTTATTGTGTATGAAATTGAACAGTTTAAACATTATCAGATATGAATAATACTACACAGTTAAGCTTTCACCAAAAATAACCTAACTTATGTATAAATACATGTAATCCTTTTCAACATGAATCATGTATATCAATCAAATGAATAATTCAATTAAAGATGTGCCAGCCCTATATGCTGTTTATTTATCTAATATCAGAACATTCCTGATTTGAAGCTGTTAAGAAAAAATGTATATACCCGCAAGACAGGTTTTTGAAGATTAAACTTTTAATCTTGTTTTCCACACCCTGTCCCCCTCACCCAGAAACAGGATATTCAAATCAACCCAAGTATCATTGCAACTGACACATGGACACGTTTTATATCATCTACCTGCAACTGATACCTGGAGACACTTTTTACATCTTCTACAAGCAACTGATACCTGGACACACTTTTCACATCATCTACCTGCAACTGATACCTTTTCACATCATCTACCTGCAACTCATACCTGGACACATTTTTCACATCATCTCACTGCAAGTGATACATGAACACACTTTTCACATCATCACAGTAGTATATAAACATAATACCAAACTATTTACTTTGCTGTATTATTAGCTTCTGATAATCACTGATTTCAGATTTTAAAATCCAGAGTAATTCTACAATCAGCTAATATCCCCAAATCTAGTTATTAACCTCAGTAAACTACATAAATGAAACATTAGACAGTGCTTTCTTTATTTTTTGTATATTGCCAATTTGTAAAGTCTCTTTTCTCAATTGTTTTGTAATTACCACAAGTGAAGCTCAATTTTCCACCACCCTTTATTTTTGGCCACTTTCCTATCTGTATGAAAGTGGGGGAAAATCATGGGAGCACTATACAGTCCTACCCGTTTATGTCGACATCCTCGGGCCCGAGGAAATATTGTCGACATAAGCGGATGTCGAGATAAGTATTTTTTTTGGGGGGGGGGCAGGGGGGAGGGGTGACCTGTCGTCAGTGAGCAGGATTTACACTTTGAGAAAACAAACAATGGAAATTTTGAGTACATGAAGACAAAACCAGCGTGAAATACACATCTATATTGACAAATTACATTTTGGTTACCTTTGTGTAATAAAATCCACAATGCATTAAGTGCATGTATATGAAAAATCCATGAATTTCGTGTAGGGGTCTCATGTTAGAAAATGTATGCATCGGTCACATACTGATAGGAAACATGTATAAAAAATAGTTGTCCTCATTTGATCTAACACGTCTTCACAATTCACTACGATAATCTTTGTCGCCAGTAGCACATGGTTGCATAGTTGTTATTTACATGCTACAAAGTACATGTACATGTACTTAAATTGGCCTAGATTTTGGTCAGCCTGAAACAATGTTCCCATCTTACTGAGGCTACCAAGGGGATGGGGCTATTCACAGGGAAATGATAACATGTATTTATTTACGGAAGTCATCGTGAAAAGTACATAAAATTGAACAAGAGATATGCGGCTGATATGATTAATTTACCTTCAATGTAGCCTTTCTTTATAGACTCAGCAGCTTTCATCCATCTAGACCAACAAGTTGTGCTCCTCCTTTTTTTTTTTTTTTTTAACTGGTCCGCCACCAGTAAAAAAAAAAAAAAAGGCGGAGAACAACTTGTTTATTTATCATCCATCCTGACAGGGTGTTATGTTTAAGTGAAAAGTTTTCACAGACATATTTACGAGATACCCCACCTTCAACTTCCTTGACAGCCAGATATTTAGTTTCCAGAGACTGTAAATTTAATCAGCGTTTTAAGCTGCCGTTGGTAGCCATCGTCAACATAAATAAAGTTAAATAGGAAACTTTCACAGCACAATAAACTTGTTTTAATCACCGATCACTTTGGAAAATGCAACAATCGATCAGATTTCATTGCTTTTATTCAAGTTTGGTGATGATTATTTTTTTAATGAAGGGTGGATTGTTTTTATTGAAGATTGTAACCGGCTTGCTTTGATGAAGGGTACATGTGTTATTTAAGTCGCTGCGAGAGGCCAACTTTATAGGACCAAACAAAAGCTTGTTTTTTAATCCACTGAGACATTAAAGCCTGGCGGCAAGATCAACTAATTGTTGAACAAAGTACAGGTCGGAACTGGCCGCTTGTCGACATAAATGACCCGGCGGCAAAATTAAAGCTTGGCGGCAAGATCAACTAATTGTTGAACAAAGTATGGGTTGGAACTGGCAGCTTGTCGACATAAATGATTAGAAAACAAAGGATTTGTTCAAGCTGGGACCAAGGGCTTCTGTCGACATGTATTTTTATTTTTTATCTCAACGTCGACATAAGCATGACAAATTTGGCAGTAATAGAAGACCAAGGGACCGGGACTTTGCTTTTTTGTCGACATAGGTAGCTTGTCGACATAAGTGATGTTGATATAAGTGGGTAGGACTGTAGCTGATAATGATAACATTTTTTAAGACACATACATGTGTAAGGAATTCTATGTCTATATATGAGATATAAATCATTCAGCTGAATCAGAAGAAAAAAAAATTCATAAACATTGAACTGATTTTATGAAGGAATAAATCATCGTCTCTAATTTCTGATATATCCAAGTACAGTGTATATCAGGACTCTTTTTGCTATTTTTGTGTCCTGGCCACAAATCATGAAAAATTTAACCTTACAGAATGATGCCTAGTTGTTTGGTGTTTAATGGCACATCAACACATAAAAGGCTATATTGTGCCAAGGTAATTGAGGTAATGTAAATTGTGCAGGGACACACCATGGTGACCAACCTGGCCTGGTCTGAGGGGGTTCAAACTCATACCCTTCTGAATGCAAGTCCACCATGCTTACCACTTAGCCACAACAGCTCTCCTGGTCACAGAATCAAATAAAATTGTTGCAAAATTATAAAACAGCTTATTAAATTAAACATACTAATTTCTCAAAATTGAAAAGTTGCAAATATTCAACAAGGCAGAAATTTCCCTATATGTACATGTATTTCAGTAAACCATACAGAGATAAACAGTTGCCAATTGCTGCCACAGTAGATTACATGAAACAGAAAGCAAGACATGTGATCAAAGACAGAATAAAATAGCAAGAGAATAATATGGAATTTTACATCACAGTCCAAAATGAAATGCTACTATATTTATTAAGTCACATTTTATGCAATTTTTTAACATAATATATATTACATAAGCTTACTTTTCCAGTTGTATCATCATTGGATCATTTCAGATGATAATAAAAAACATACAACATTTACAATCACTATTTAAAAGATATTTCAGACATATGTAGCATACCAGGACTAAATCTGCATAGACCCAGATCTGTCAGCACATTATGCGACAGCAGATCTGGGTATATGCAGTTTGCATTTAGTATCGGATTATAGGCGAGTATATACGGTAAGTATAATCCTTCCCATTCTCCCATGAGAATAAAACCTCACATTTGATAAAGGAGTTCGAGCTTGCTTGCCCCTTCTGTTGTTAGATGTTTGAAACTTGTCTTGGGTCTTTGTGCTCATTCATTGATACCTATATTTAAGGCGACTGTCTGATTGATATTGGTGATATTTACATAGGACATTTTAAATATAGGTCCATATATCTGTCTCTAATACATTTAGTGTAGGTTTGAGCAGAATTTGTGTATTTATTCTCTGGAAAAAATATCACATATTTTGGGGAAGAAAAACAAAAGTAACAAAAAAAAGCCAAACTCAAGACTAAAACTTTGTTATGTCTTACTATTGCATCTAGAGTGCCCTGCATCCAGTATACAAACTTGAGCATACTGATTTGATTTCTTGAACACAACACAAAGCATTCAAATGAAATACATGTATGCACATGCACATTTGCAAAGTACATGCAGAAAACCAATTTATACTAACGATTTATTCATTCTGTCTCTCTCTCTCGCTCTCTCTCTCTCTCTCTCCTTTAATGGCTATGTAATGAATAGACCAAATGATCTGCGCTGCGATGCTGAATATGGCACTTTGCAATCAACAGCAATAACAGTTCCATAGTCTACTTCCTGCATAGCAATCAAATACATGTAAACTGTTGCACTGCTCTATTTGGTCATGTTTCAAAAAGAAAGCAAAAGTCACCTATCAAGATTTACTAACTCAAAGTAGATTTCAACTGAATCAGACATTTTGGCATATTCTTCTACACATTTATTAGATCCCTTTATTATATCTTTTACCTTGGAATAAGTTCAACAGTATATCCTAAACAATTTCAGAATATTTTTCCAATGGCCCCTTGCTTCACCTGAATACCAAGTGTTATATTTCGATCATACAGTACAACCTGCCTTGGCATACAACTCCATTATAAAGAATGCCTAATCATAAAAAAAACCATTTAAAAACCCATTTTCTGTACTTAACCTCCACATTTTACCTCAATATAAAGGACACTTTACCATTAAGGACAACATTGTATACAATCCCTTTAGTGCCCCTTCATAGATTGCATTTAGTGTATGTGACTTTTCTGTCACTATGACAGTAACATCATCTATGATGCATAATTCTGTGGAACACATTATTTCCAGGATGACCATAATTCAATCTCTCCCACCAGGTAACTCAGGCAGCTTCTCTCTTGCCAGGTAATACATGTAGTTACTGAGTTACTTCCCATACTATAAACCAATTTGCCCAGTGAATATTCTAGGGCGAAAGTTTCAAGAATTATTAAGAAATATTGGTAGTAAGAAATAACTCCTTCACACACACACACACATATATATATATATATATATATATATATATATATATATATATATATATATATATATATATATATATATATATATATATATATATATATATGTGTGTGTGTGTGTGGATGTATTAATAATAATGAGAGAGAGAGAGAGAGAGAGAGAGAGAGAGCTCTGTCATCATCCACTATTAATTGCATATTGGGTCAAAATCAAGTTTTCAACCAATGCATGTACATGAAATTGTGTACTGTCACACTGTACCCAGCAAGCAATGCTAGTAATTAATTTAAAAAAGAGGGGAAAAAATTATATTCACTCCAGTGTAATGGTTTACTTGGTGATTAAGGGGTGGCTAGCTTTATTAGAACAAAGACTTTCATGAAAAAGCACAAAATTAATAAGTATCCATCCACTGTAACCTGTACTTAATTCTGGGCAAGTGAGACAGAATTAGACAGCAATTCCTTACATTAAGGCCCTTCACTGTAACACTGTTTCTGATCTAGAATTATACTTGCCAATCCAAAGCCCCAACTTCCTCCAGACTAGTGGATCAGGAATATGAATCCAGCCCTGAATTTAGTAATAAAATTCAACACCTCTTGAGAGACCATCCATTCTGACAATAGGCCTGGGATTTGAATCCAGTTTTGTGATATCAATTTCAGTAATAAAATACAACATGTCTTCAGAGAGTACCCATGCAACCAATAGGCCAGGATCTAATCAAGTCTTGTGATACCAATTTCAGTAATAAAATTCAATATGTCTTGAGAGACCACACAGTCTGCCAATGGACTTGAGATCTGAATCCAGTTTTGTGATATCAATTTCAGTAATACAATACAACCTGTTTTAGGATACAAAACATTCTGCCAATGGACCAAGGAACTGAATCCAGTCCTGTGATACCAATTTCAGTAATAAAGTACAACATGTCTTGAGAGACGACACATCCTGCCAATGGATTAGGGATCCGAAATCAGCCCTGTGATACAGATTTTAGTAGTACAACCTGCCTTGAGAGACCAAACATTCTGCCAATAAAATGTCTGCCATGACAGGTGGTCTTTCAATAGAGGTAATTGCATTATACAGTGAAATTGCACTGTGCATTAAAAATCTGTTCATAAATGACAGGTGGCAGCCCAATGCTTTGATATTTCAAAAAATAATTTACTGATTAAAAGTCAAGTTCAAGAGGAACAACAATCAGTATTTACTTGATTCATCTGAACACATGAAGAGTACGTCATATACAGCTGTTCCCTTCTTATATCATTTGAACTGGAAACCAAAGACAATATAAATTTGCCCCTAATAATCAAAACACCAACAAACTTATTGGCAGTTTCCTAAAATCTCAAAGCATACCATCACATACCAACATTGTTTGAAAGCAATATAGATGACTGGGTAAAAGCTATTCAATTTTATGTATGTTAATAAAAAACTTTTATTGAATTTACGAAATAAAATCAATTTCAAATTCCCACAAAAATGGTCAGCATGCTATAGTAAACAGTAACAGCCCACCCATTATAAATCCAGATTTTGCCAAGAAAAGTGTACTGCACCCAGGCATTGTTCATAGTACACTATACTCAATTACTCTGTATTCTGGAGTCCCTGAAAATACAATTACTTGTACCCATCCTTGTACTCTTATTGTTAACGAGTTATATCAGTGTCAAATTAATTTTGGGAGGGAATGCAGCTTTAAAGTGAGATATAATAATTTTTCACTGTATCACAAAAGTTAGTTTATGTATCAATGTGATTTTGATACATGAAAAATGTATATATTTTCCATGCAAACAGACAATAAATTCAAACACAGTAGAAAATAAAAGATACACTACCCTATTAAAGTGGCCAGGAGAAAAGCCATGGCTAAGTCTATATCTGGAGGCCATGTGTGAAACAAGGCTAACTGTGCTAACTGTTGGACTACCTAGGGTACCAAGTTCCTGAATAATGGAAAGAAAAAGTAGAGAGGGAAAAATCAGACAGGCAGATTGAAAGATGAACAAACTAAACCCAGTAAATTCATAGTCAGTTCAAACATTCATATTGTTATCTGTTGTGAAAACCAGCACAACACCGATAATGTCATAATGAGTGATCTTCTCGCCCTGCTTTCACTTTAGTCATGAGGTCTTTGTCTCTTCTCATATAAAGTTATTTGCTTTTTCCAGATCAGTTACTTCTATAGTTATTGTAAAGGTCTGTATTCTTTGTTAATTTATCAATGTTGCTGTTATTCAATCTGATGTGATGTGATGTAATGTGACATTGCTGTGATGTGATGTGAGGTGATGTGACATTGATGTGATGTGGTGTGATGTGATGTGATGTGATGTAATGTGATGTGACATTGATGTGATGTAATGTGATGTAATGTGATGTGACATTGATGTGATGTGGTGTGATGTGACACTGATGTGATGTGACATTGATGTGATGTAATGTGATGTAATGTAATGTGATGTGACATTGATGTGATGTGATGTGATGTAATGTGATGTGACATTGATGTGATGTGATGTAATGTAATGTGATGTGATGTGACATTGATGTGATGAAATAGTGTTCGACAGGACCACAGCACAAAAACAGTGCCAACAAATGTTTGAAAAATGTAAAACTGAACTGCACAAAAATGTCAAAAAATAAACCCTTCCAAAAATTGTAAAATCAAGCACAACAACATATAAAACATAAATGTTAAAATTCTGTAAAATGTACATAAAAAAAACAGATAAACGTAACACATACAAGATCCTTAAAATATTATTAAAATTTGTTGTACAAACTGCACTCCCTCAAAAAGTCAAAAATTTTCTTCAGTGGTAAGTCCTCATGTACATGTAGTTTCATCAAGCAGTTCACGTCAAAATACTTCGGGCTCACAGGATGGAAACTGACACACTCAACTACTGTTATTAGAAACCACAGACAACAGATGACACAATCTATGACCATGGTATTTTCGGCCTTTTACTGCTATTTGAACACACAGAAAAGCCAAACATGTGATGGTCAGAGATGCATCATCTGTTCACCTTCAAGTTAGTGCATCTGTTAATCCTGTTGTTTATTGAATTGACCCATTTATTATTTATGTCATGGGTGACTTAGGTTTTGGCTTTTGGTTGTATATAAATTTATTGAGTAAGTGATATAACAGCTAACTTATTGACAGGATAAGTAAGTGTTACCTTGTAGTTAGTTTTGCAATTTATAGGCCATATATGTGAAATTCAAATTAAAATGATAATGTTTATGATATATTTTAGTGTTCTGACAGATAAACCACTTTTTGTTGGCAGAAGGGGTGGTCTATCAAGACAGGTTATATATATATGAGATCCTAAAATTGTCATATTTGCCGCATATGTCCAACAAATGAGCTCAAAACTGTAAAATGACTTTTTGCTAATTAGAGATGTTGGACAATGGACATAAGGTGCCCATAATTATCCCAAGCATTTGTTTGCTCATTATGTTTTCCCAGTTGTTTAATCATTCTATAGCCACAAAGCACAAGGCAAAGGAGGTTTGAACGCTTATCTCAGGACCTATAAAAAATCCTATAATATCATGACTGCCCCGGGGTGTGATGATTACACCTGGCTATGATGATTGCCCCGGGGTCTTACTATAGACATGCATCAGTTCCTCACATCAGACATTTACAACGAAATATGTTTAGCCTAGGCCTAAATTTAAAAAAAAAAAGATACAAGCTACTACAAACAACTGTTATTATCATCCTCCAAGACTTGTTTGGGGACTTAAATCAAATGAAATTTCACCACCCTGTCATTTAGGTGTTACATATTTTCGAGCTGGTCAGTCTGCTCATTCTCAATAAATAATTAATTTTTTAAAAACAATCGAGTGGAATAAGATACTGTTGTTGGGTGAAATTCTACAGTATTGCTTTTTGAAAGGAAAAAAAAAGATTTGTATAAATAATTAGTTTGAATGGAAACCAGTGAATCATGGAAGGACAATACCAATACTAAAGCAGTAGAAAATCTGGAACTGAAAATAATCCTTTTTTCTGGCACATTCAATAATTAGGTATATTAATGCTTTCTTTTTTTGTTACAACTTGTTATATCTCCTTTGAATGTTTCTATGTTAAATTTCACAAATATATAGCCACCACATTAATTTTCCACAAATTAATGTCTGCCAAGAGCCATCAGAATTTCTGAATCCCTGATATGTAGGATCCTGAATTCACTGTATTTGCTTGACATGACCAATAAGATCAAAGGTTTTTGACCGCAGCACATACTGTGAGCAACTGGATAACGATCATATAATATCTAAAATGTCATTATATCAAATTGTTCTTGATTTGTTTATCCATTAAAGTGTAAAATGAACACCATGACAAAGTAAAAGATTTAATGATGATTAGTTTTACATATTGTTTCTTTGTCAGACAATCAATATAGGTGTTGCTGACTAAACTTGCTACATCCCAAATGCTTGAGAACTATACCAGTTAGAGTCAGCTGGTTAAAAAGGGGTAAAGAAGGGCAACTTTATTCTTTATCGAACAATAGTGTGGTAAATTTCAAAGATTATCTTTTCAGTAAAGATACTTGTTTTCTATTCAACATCAGCCATGCAAATGGAAAAAAAATCTATAATTGAAATGATTGTCCCAGGGTTTATACTAATGAGACTACAGTAATCAGTAACTCATGTCACGTGCTTTTCAACAATGTGGCAGTGTGGCAACACAGTTCATACCTTTAGAACAAAATATGTGTAGCCTATATCCTAATTAAATGAAAATGAGAAACTAGTAACAACAACTAACCTGTATTATCTTCCCAGGGCTTGAAAATAGTGGTAGTCCACTGGTAGTTTTCATAATTTTAATAGTTCATTGGCTAGTAAAGTTTCAGTTGTCGCCAGTTAGAATTTTGTAGGAAGGACTAGTGAATTTCTGTCTACTAGTCTTTCTGGCTACAAACAAATTTATGTTAAATTCTAGGCCTGCATCCTACAATGTGTGCTCAGGGCTAGAAATATTTTGGAAATCCATGGTTGTCCCTGGTTAAGCAGCTTTGAAAAACTTGTTGCCTGGTAAATTACTGCAATCGCTCCATTCTGCTGTAATCGAAATTATTCAACAACTCTTGTCATACAATCTTACCATCAGTCTTGCCAATGGAAAGAGTCACACATGCTGACACACTTCTTAATCTGCTTGAGATCAGCACATAAAACATAATCAAACAATTTCACTTTTTTAATGGTGTTTTGTTTTCCAATAAATCAGCCCCCAAACCTATAAAGGTATTGATGGGTAACCAGACTTGGTGTCTTGTAGTCCATCAGCTTTATATTAGCTGGCCACCCCTGACCAGAAACTTAACTATCTTTTATGTTAATCTGAGTTTACATCATTACGGTTCACATTATTGTTAATCCTATATTATTATTCATGTGCCTAAACTGTATGGTAAATATAAACTTTCCATGTGGATTTTTGTCTAGTCATTACCCTACATGCCAATAGAGAATGCAACAACAATTGTGATTGGTTTGATTCTTTATACTTGCCATACTCCTTTTAGCTAAACTTAGCCAACAGAAACATGTATCACACACTCTAGAGCAAGTACCCATGTCTTCCACTGACCAATCAAAATGAGTACTACTAAATCACAGGCATTCAGTGTGTCAAGTCAAAGATGAAACATACCACAACCATATGTTCGTGTGTTGACAAAAGACTAGCATTCACTGGTCTTGTTTCCTTAAGAATTCACCCCAAGGAGCCAGTGGTATGGACTGTGATTACTTCATCAGATAATGAGTAGCCGACACATGTGAATTAGTGTGGCTTCTTACCAAAAGAAAGAACACAACACTCAACTAGTGAATTATATGGAGATAATTTGGGCACCCTGATAAAGGTGCCCAGAAAGACAATTTAACAGTTAAATATTTGCTGCTGGAAAAAATATAAAATTCCATTATAATTTTTTATATGATGATAATTTAATGTTTTGGGCAGTGATCTCCCCAGAAATTTTTGATAGCATTGGGGTATGTGTGTTAGGGTCAGAAAATGTTTTAAAAAGCGCACGTTAACATCATAAAAGTGAAACAAATTAATATCAAATGAAATAAAAAAGAAGTGTATATATTTACATAGTATTCTCTATTTACCTAGGTTATAACAAGGTTTAATGTCTATCTCATTTGTTTCTTAATTTAAATAAATGATATGTCTTTTCTTCTTTTTGCCATATATACTGACTGCCACATCAAAATTAAAGTCTTTAAAGGATTGTCCTTCAGTACTGATTGTCATCAGGTAGTTCAGTACCCTCTGTGTCAAACTGTTCCTTAAAACACTCTTAATTCTATTCATTGAGGAGAATGAACTTTCACAATCTGAAAGAAAAAAAAAATGGAACATAAAATTTATTAATGGATGTACAAAAAGAGACAAAACTACCTGAATCATAATTAAGTCAATTACCTAGGACAACATTCTTCAAGAGTCAAGACAGTCATGTGTTTTCAAATAATCATCACAGAATAAAATAATAATATTCCTTTCCATTAAGAACAATATATCAAAGTGTTTGTTATTGTTTAATTTCTTCACTGAATCAATGTCAGAGAGCTTAAATATTGTTCAAAAGTTTTAATTAAATTAAAAATGACTTTACTGATTAATTAGTAAGCATATGGATGAAACTACTTAAGTTATATTAATGAAGGAATACTTTTTTATTTATATCTTTTCAAAAGAGGTAAAACTGGAAGATAAAGATTGTTCCGTTTATTACTTGGACAGACAGAAAAGAGAAATGAGAAATTAATAGGGCAGCACCCACTTAAGTTAAGGTTTATTGACCAAACTATATTCTCTTGCTCTGAGTAAACTATGTAAACATAATAACAAATTGTGAATAAAATTAAACTTTCATTCCTCGTCACAACTTAATAAGAACGACTACAATTGCAACTACAACTATTGGTTACTACTATAAAAAAAAAATATTACAACACCCCACCCCCACCCCAGTAGATCTGAACCAAAATTTAGCAATATGGAAAACTTACCATCCGATCCAGCAATTTCCACCCAAGGATATAACGTCTTCCATTCATTGTTAAATCCTGTCCTTCGTTTCTTGATATCATTCTTTGTGGAAATCATGCTGACGCTATTGGAATCAGAATCACTGCCACTATTTGCGACACCAATTTCTGATTTTTGTAACCAGGCCAACATGGGGCTAGCCGCATGCTGGGTAATTTTTCATTTCTTGGAAGTTGGTGTGTTCATTTTTCACAAGAATTTTTAATGTAATCTGTGAAACTGCTTTGGCTGGTTGTGAAAATGACTGAAATATATATAACACACTACCAGTAGACTCCATCATTGCTGGCCAATCATGTGACTATGTGCAGACGAAACCCTCACCAAAGGTCGCGCACCGGCAGTCGCGCAAGCCAGGTACAAAAGATAATGGTTAAGTGAGTGAGTAACTATCCTGGATTATCTTAATAAAATACCCCAGAAGAAGTAAGAACATGTGTCTCAGGGCTTTGAATTAGGTGACAGGATGTTTGTTTAACAGATTAATTTTATAAGGGTAGTGGAAAACATCAAAGCGTAGCGGCACAAGAGCATAGCGTAGCGGCAGGTTCTAAAGCATCAGGGGTTATCGGAGTTTGAAACGATAGCGTAGTGAGCCCGCTACGGCAAAAGGCCCTGGGGAGAACGCTGGTTTTGGGTTGCCCAACCAGGCTTTCACATTGGGAAAAATGGTTGCCTGGCATTCATTTTTGGTTGTCCATGGGCTCCTGGGCAATTGATTTTTCTAACCCTGGTGTTGGAGAGAACCTAAGCAAATACAACTTTACCATCGGAGAGTAGAGTAGTATATAATACTGTTGTTGGGTGAAATTCTATAGTATTGTTTTCTGAAACAAAAAATCATTTGTAAAAAAAATAGTTTTATAGAAAAGTTGTGTAGTATGCGAGGATGGTACTAAAACAGAAGCAACAGCTAATCCAGATCAGAAAATCACATTTAATAATTAAGTATATCAATGTTTTCATATATATTACAAGTTTTTAAACCTCCTTTGAATGTTTTATAATTGTTTTCACAAATATATGGCCACCATGTTACTTTTCAGAAACAAATATCAAGAGAGGCATACAAATATTATATATATAAATATATATATATATTGATTTTTTCTTTCAAGAAACTATACTATAGAACATCACCCAACAACTGTATTTTATGCCACTATACAGTTTTTAAAATTATTTATTTTTTGACAAGAAGTTGACTTACTACAGCTGTACATTGAAAATACATAACACCTAATTGATGGACATATCTGGTCAAGTCCAGTGGTGAGATTTTATTTGATCAGATCCCCAAACAAGTCTTGGACGATTATAATAAGAGTTAGTCATTGTTACTAGCATTTATTTTTTAATTTGGGGAGAGGCTACATATATTTTGTTTTAAATGTCTGATGTGAATAAACACCATAACACAATAACACATGGTGCGAGGGAGACCCCGGAGTAATCATTCAATTATAAAGTTTTTAATAAGCCCAGGAGATAAGCTTTCAGACATCTTTTGTCTTGTACTTTGTGGCTATAGTGTTTAAACAACTGAGAAAACATTATGACCAAACAAATGCCTGGTATAATTATGGGCACCTTATGTCCACTGTCTGACACATCAAATTAGCAAACAGTCATTTTACAGGTTTTAGCTCATTTCTCGGACATGTCCAGCAAATGCAACAATTTCAGTACCTCTGATAAATATACCAGTACATTTTCATACTTTTAGTACAAAGTTATCAAAGTGGGTACAAGCATTTCACCGTGAAAGTATATCAAAGTGGGTACAAGCATTTCACCCTGAAAGTAACATGGATGATAAACATTGAGACATATATGTTCAATTGTAAACTGTACTTTTTGAAGATAGTTCCCTACAACAAATACAAAGACAAAGTCTAATATGTTAACATCAGTGTTGTACAGTGTAGGGAACAACATGGATGCCACGTAAAAATATCGTTAACAGTGTAATAGTAGTTTTTAAAATGTTAAGAAATCTTTCAGAAATAGTGTTAGAAATAAAATTTAGTCAAGAATATTCCTAAGCAATAGAAAGTAAAAGTAAAAGCTTGAAATTGTAAATAATCCTTTATGATACATTTCTTTTACCATTATTACAAAATAGTGCCCAGGACAGAAAGCAGATACATGCCAGTAGTCAAAGCAAACCTGTCATCCCAAACAAAAAACTTGTACTTTTCATTCCCTGTTGTCTACATATTCCATATATAGTTGCTTATTTGTTGATTCCAACTGCAAACTGCATTGTTGATTCCAACTGCAAACTGCACTGTCTAAGCAGTTTGCTAGTAGTAATCAGTATAACAAACAACATAGATCCTGATCTGATGGCACATTATGTGACAGCAGATCCATGTCTATGTCATTTGCAGTTGGACTAAGTGAGCATATACACAGGGTTCTCAATAAATTTCAGAACTGAAGAGTCATTTGACTCTTGACACCAAAATCTCAAGAGTCAAAACTGAAATCTCAAGGGTCATTTGTTTTTTGAGTAATGAGCTGGTAGCTGGGATTGTTCCTTATTCATGGAGCAAACTGATGCTAAAGATTTCTTACAACTTTAGGAGATTTATTCTCATTCTCCTCAAAATTGTTACTAACATTCTATTTCTTTGGAAGTTGAGGGTCAGAATGATTATCACTGGCAGGTCATTTCTGAGACAAAGACTGAAAAGAAAATATATTCTTTGAGCCATTGTGATTAATTAATACTAGCCAGTGTATGAGAATTCAGTGAAAAAGGAACAGGTGTACATCTCATAGTTTACTGCAAAGATTTGTTTAAAAAATAAAAGCCAAAAGCATTATTAGTTTAATTCACAAGATCACTGACTGGTGACCAGTGATGACATTAATTGTGATTATTAAGTTTCACACTTAACAGGCTCTCAATAGTTATCAGGTACAGATTTCCGCTTGAATCACTTTATTTTGCCAAGAATGGAAAATGTCTTTTCTGTATCATTAGAATGTGGAAATGGCAAAAGAACCTTGTTCAGTCTGCAAGAAAGTTCAAACTTCATTTTTCCTGTAGCTAGGTTTTTAAGGCTGCTGACTGCTCTCCAATACTCCTCCAATCTAAGTTCATCCTGAGGAGAAAGTTTCCGAGTTGGACATGAGATGTAATTCCAAGTTTCATATTTATTAGCCAGTGTTTTTTTTAGTATTGGGAGAAAGCTTATGCTTTGGCATTCTGACATGAATTGAACTAAAACATACATCAACTACCCTTAAATATTCCTCAAATAACATCTTGAATAATGTAATAACAATTAAATAATACAAAAAAACTCAAAATACCTACTCAAGTGTTTCTGCCAAAATCATTTTGTGGTCAATTTCTCCTTTTTATCCCACCTCTGCCAAAGGTTAGTTGATTTTTATTAAAAGATTTGAAAGCCATTACTACCTTTGATCCCTTTATTACTTATAACACCCTCATAAAAACATCCCACATTTGGCCTTAAACTCTCCACATTACAACAGTAAGGTAATCAATTAACAGCTTGTTGTGTACACATGTTAACCTTCATAATCTGATTACTCAGCCACACATTATTGGACCAGTATAAGATTTCTGGTCCTCAGTAGACTGGTTTCTGTAATGTGGGAATAGAACACACAAATATACAAATTTTTGGGTCTTAAATTAATAATAATAATAACAATAATAATAATAATAATCTTTTATTTTTTAAAAGCGGTAGGGTAGATTTCAACTATAAAATGATATGTGCGGTAGATGACCATTAAAACTGTATTTTTTTCCTATCACCAGTAGAATAACATGTATGTTGATGGGCAATCAAACAAACACCAATACTTGATCAAAAGTTAATTGAATCAAGTCATAATTGATTCCCTCTTCCTCTAACCATCATAAAAACATGAAAGATAATCTCAAAACAATCTAGCTTTGATTCAGTGATGCCCACTTAAATGTGACATCAGTAAAATGTTAGCTCAGCCCATTTAATATTGATTTTGCATAGGTGTGATATTATTGGTCGATAAGGTGTAAACAGTAGTCTACTGGCGAATACAGTCAATTGCTTATGGACAGCCTGAGCTCAGTGGGCAATTATGCCAGAGGTGAATCAAGGGTAATGAAGACTGATAACATGCATCATAAAAATGCACAGGTTGGAATTTCCATGCATCAGAAATGGTTCAAATTGAAATTCCAAGTGTCAAAACCCAAGGGTACACATCTATTAAGAACCCTGTATACAATAACTCATCACAAGCAGTGAAAAGCTAGTTAATTAAATTTCAATTTATTCTTTGTTGAGATTTTTATTACAATATATATCGACATTGTTGTGTGAAAAGAAGATCATAATAAAACAACATTGCCTATGTTCCTCAGGAATAAAATCTGAATTGCTGGTTACAGCAACAAGATTGAACATTTTTTATGGGATCTGACTTCCAATGTTTCAAAATTTCTGTTTTGTAAGTTGTAAAATTTCCCATTCCATTTATCCTTTTAATATTCAAATTTGTAGGTCTGTAATTTTCTTGTATTTCAGTTTATTTTAAAATCTGACATACCTCTTCTCCGAATATTGGTACTTTGGGAAACTGCTTGTGGAGGGAAGCAACAATACATCTCTGAACTGACCTGTCTGCTTCAGTCTGAAGATCATTCTTCCCCTAAGCAATACAAATTGACAAACAATATCAAAATGTTTGGTAGAAAATTTAGAATATAACTGATGACTGTCCAATACTGGTGAACTGAATAAAAGTGATAATGCAAACATTTCATGGAAAATTAACAAAGTTGATTTGGAGCATGAAATACAAATCAAACAGACCCATCCTTAGGATACTAGAATAGTAATCTCAAATTTAAACAGAGGCAGATCGTGTTATACTCTATTTATTTCAAATGCACAATGCTGCAAGATATAAAAACTTACTTTAAGTTTTATCAATGGCCCAGGAGTTGTTGTGAGGTGGTCTTGGAGGTGGGAAAACCATAATGTTGTGCATGAGCTGGACCCCCCAGCTACCAGAATATTGTATTTGGGCTATACTATGCTCAATTAAATTCAAGTAGCCCTGTATTTTGTGCAAGAGCTGGACCCCTCAGCTGCCAGAATGCTGAATCTGGGCTAGACTATGTTGAACTAAAATTACACATGCAAGTAGCCCTGTAATCTTGTGCAAGAGCTGGACCTGCCCCCCCCCCCCTCCCTAGCTACCCAAATGCTTGATCAGGGCTATATTACAGTATGCTGAACTGAGTTTAAGTAGCCCTGTAATATTGCGCACAAGTCTGACCTCCCAGCCACCAGAATGCTGGATCTGGGATATATTATATTGAACTGAATTTAGCAGCCCTGCAAGTTACTACTCAATGTTGTTCTTCATTTTCTTAAAACCATAAAAACAGTTTATAAAAGAGAATTATTATTAACAACTTATAACAAGGAATCAAGAGAAGTCTTAGAGCTAACATGTTCACATTAGAGTGCCTTGTAAGTTGTATGGGCTTGAAAATAAAAGCTGGACTACTGTGTTCTTTTCTTGGCACCCCAATGGGCTATCATCTTATTTGGAAATTTGTGAGACCCTACTTGGAGGAAAAAGCACTACTGGTAGCCTTGGGTGGGCAGACTGACTCTGGTACATGCCAGCACTGGATATCAAATTTGGGACCAAAGAGGTATAACATTAATACTCAAACAACTATCCCATTTGAAGACCATTCTTGCCCTGAACAATTTAAAACTATAGTGATTCTCTGGAAGGTTCAATAAATGTATATGCAAGAATGGAGATTTTGGTCTAGATAAAACAACAAATAATTAAATAAGTAATACATAATTAAATACATTTTCTTGCCAGATGACTGAAAGATTTTTCACGATTGTATACTTCCTTAAGTTAGTCTAAAGCAGACCTGACCAAATGTCCAATGAACAGATGAACCTTCATAAAACATAGGTTAAGTTTGGGATTTCGGGGAAAAAGGGGTTCTGCAGGTGAAAATCATAGGTCTAATATGCACTAAAAAAGGTATATATTTTTCCCATTTGTTTGTGTGCAGGCCAATCCAAAACAAGTTCTTCTACATACCTAAGCAACTGGCGAAACAAAAGTCTTTCTGAATCAGGCACGCATGGATCCAGTTGGGTGTAAGAAGAAAATTTCTTCTTCTACCCCTAGCTTAAGTGAAAATTAAAACAAACTTCTGGCCTTGATGAGTTAAAGTGTAAAATATGGTCAGTGCTGCAAAAAAAGGTCCTAAACTTTATGACTGCATGAAGCATAAAGTCCAAGTTTTCACCTCAGCCAAATAAGGGATCACTTCAAAATATCGGGATGTTAAAACTGTCCTAGAGAATATAAAATATCGTCGATCGTGCCATTTTCATTTGCCTCCTTCACTCGTGCACCATGTTTCTCGCGATCTAACGTGCTTGTTTCCAGATAATGATGTCATCAGCTGTGTCACCAGCGTTCTTCAAGAGCAACAGAATTTAATTATATAGTAAATTCAAACAAAATGAGATTCAAAAAGGTAATTTCATGCAGTTTAAAAAAAATCATAGTGAAAATCTGTTTTCACTAATGCCTTTTTTGTGTTTTCTATTATAAGCTAAAAATAGCACCGCCAATCACATGATGACTTTGTTTACATATTTTGAACAGGAAAACCAACTTTGGGAATTAATACAACTAGATAGCCAATGTAAATATTTGGTTTTAATCATGTAGGGTTCTTATACAACGTAAGAAAAATTTACACTCTAAATGTATATTCACAAAGGACTTTTTTGTTTCTGTATTATTTCATAATAAACATATATTCTACATCAAAAGACATTGAATCTATTATAATAAAATGTGTATCCATTCACCAGTGTCTATTTTTAAATTTCTCTCTCCCTCTGTCTCTGTATGTCTATCTCTCTCTCAGTCTATTGAGTCATGTATTTATATGTAAAGAACAAGCAAGCAGTAATGTAAGTGCACAAACTGCATACAGAATTAATGGAAAAAAATTATTAATTTTAAAATTTAATATTTTTTAATTTCAAAAACACGGAGAAGCTATAAACTAATAATAGCCGTACCTTGGTCTAACTGGCATGGTCCAATCATATGCCACGTGACAGTGTCACGAACCATGGATATCACTTCCGGATATAAGTAAACATACACACGCTCGGAAAAACGGTAATTATTAACTAATGTACATGAATGTCAACATTTTTTTCACGCTGATTAAATGAAGTAGATATAGTTGAACACTTTTTATGGTTTATTTGAATAGAATATCATATCATTATAATGAACGCGTTAAAATTCACGTTAAGTGAACGAAAAGTGGTTGCTCGCGGCTATAGAAATATGTGGTATTTAGTGCAATTGATACATCTCGGAATGCTGCATAAGATTTCTACAGTAGTTCAGACACAGAATGATACACTGCACGTAAGAGACTTTTAACATTACGTTCAACATTGTGAAAATAATTAATCAAAAGAGACTAGATCAGTTAATTTCTAAGGTCATAAAAAAGAACAACTGCTGATATTTGTCTGAATTCACTTTCACCATGAGCAAGTCCAGTCACGATTATTTAGATGGCCGCAAAACCGCCAGTAATATCAATATATACAGTTTGTATACCTTATCCACAATACCAAGGTCTCCTTTTGATAAAATATCTCGAATAATTTGGCCAGATTTGTGTGAAACGGCAACAGATGCAGAAACAATTCGCATAAGTAGCGGCACACCTTCTGCGACAGCCATTTTTGTGCTACCAGTGTAAACAGTGGTGGCTTATGACAAGCAATGAAACGTGGCGCAAAGTCATCCGGAAAAAAAAGAACATCACAAAAACCAATCGCTGGTGTTGGTAACAACAGGGATACGTTTTAAACCAACTATATTGTCTAAAAGGTCTCGTCTTTATATATTTTTACAAAGGGAAAAAGCTTTCTTGGAATAAAACCACGCATAAAATTAGTAAAATGTTTCGTCTACTAATTTCATAAATATTGAAATAAAAGCGATATATGGTAGTTTTATTAATTCATGCATGATGTAGTTTTAACTTTGACAACATGATTCATTATATTTAGAGAAAAAGAAATACAATAAAATATATAGCACAATTGTGGAAATATTTGTTGGATATAGTGATACAAAAGTATTAGAACTTTGGTTTCAAACTTCTGCAGTCACATAGAAGTAAGGGAATCGTATGATGTTTTATAAAATTGGCGTTTATTACCTAAATCATGCACTAGTAAAATGGCGCCCGGGGCAACGATAATGGCCCAAAGGGCCAGAATACGTATTTTTACCAGCTGTTTTGGCGCCCCAAGACCCCTGGTGCCCGGGCAACCGCCTCACCCCACCCCCACCCCGATTAGTACGCTACTGGCCTCACTGTATGTGTTATATGTTTTGCTCTCACCTTAGGAACTCACATCTACATACTACTAGCATTTTTATTTTTATTTTGTTTCAAGTTGTCCTGCTTTGTTTTCCTCTAGTTTTAAGTGTGACAGAAAACATTAGATAAATGTTAAGTTCTCCAAGTTTTGAGACTTTTCGAAAGAGATATCCATAAACGTAGTTTCTCTTGTTGTAAACCCTTAGTTAACAATTATAATAGTTGAGAATAGACTGATGTAGCGACAGTCTTTATCATGTTTGACCGTGTATAAATAATATCGAAACATTTTTGACACATCGGTGTCTCAAAACAGTTCTATTACAGAGTAACATAGTTATTCAAACTGGTTGGCTACAAAAAATTTAAAAAAAAAAAAAAACTTCAGCTACTCGTTTAAACGTGGATTAAATCGTACCATCAATACCAGTGTATTGAAGAACATTATTCCAGATCCAGATAAACAATATGTGACAGTTCGACAGAAAATTGTAGAAAAAAAAAGAGAGAATGCGGATAAAAATTATGTACAGAAGAAGCAAAATAAAGATGATATTCCTTCTATCAGATCTACTAAAATGATCCGATATTTGGACTTTCAAATGACACATTGTAATCATGAAGTGCTGATAAGATCCGTTTTAGAAGTGTCAACAAGTAACATCGACCATCAGGTAAAGAAACAGTTATTTATACTGATACTAATGGTTGCAGGCCTGCTATAGTTTACTTTTTGAAATAATTTATGACTATCTAATCCTGTTAGTTGCTTTGTTTACACCTTGATAAAGAAAAAAAAAAAGAATAAAGCAACCAATTAATGCCAAAATAAGTAATATGACGTGATTAACTAAAAGAGAAACAATATGGACAGCACTTTCAAACAGCCAACTTAGCAGACTAACAATAAATTAGGGTTAAAACTGGTGCTGCATTTTTGGATAAATCAAACAAATTATTGGCAGTATTTATTAAGCCCTTTTTAATTTTGTCAGTAAATCATTCGCTTGAAGTAGGTGGAGTAGGAGTATGTGGTAGGTTGAGGTGGAGTAGGAATATGGGGTAGGTTTGAGGAGGAGTATGTGGTAGGTTGAGGAGGAGTATGTGGTAGGTTGAGGAGGAGTAGGTAGTATGTTGAGGAGGAGAAACAGTAGGAAAAACAACACTTTTCGCTGCATGAGAGAGAGAGAGAGAGAGAGAGAGAGAGAAAGAAAGCAACTGTTGATATAGTCATTGCTATAATCTGTAGCTACAGAAACAATTGTTACACCTTTCTCTTTACTTTTATCGTTTCTTAATTGTTTTCCACGTTGAATCCACAAATAATTTCAAGCTTTTTTTTATATTTCCACCTAGTACTGATCTTACAATTTGAATGATTTGTACCACCATTTTTGGTTATTCTCAAATCAACTACATCACAATTACGATTTCTGTACATGACTCTTGCATATTTTCCTTCATAATTCGACTTCTAATTTCTAATAAGAGTTTCTGAATAGTTCTTTCAGTTCAATTTTGGTTTGTTTTTGTTTAAACTGGTAAGCTGTTACTACCATATCAATACGTGATGTAGCTTGGTCTTCAAAACCACTACCTAGATTACCAGTATCATCAGCTTGTATTCGATCTTGTATTTGTTGTGTATAATAATTATCATAAAAATGATTTTCAAATTCTTTCATTTCAGAACATACACGACCTGCTGCCACTTTTGGCGTTTCGATAGTGAAGATTTTATCGTTAGATAAAGGGACAAACGTCAACTGGAAAAACATTTGGTTTTTAGGGCAAAAAGTAACAAATACATTAATCATTAGAATTTTGAAGAGTATCAGCAGGAATTTAACACAACTATTACAAATGGTACACACAGAGAGATATCTATAATAAAAAAAAAGATAGAAAAAAATGGACTATAAACAAATAATGAAGACATTGAATTTTTGTAAATATTAGAGCCAAAAATGTTCAAATCATTGTCATATCTTCCAACAGATAATTTAGACAGTTTACAAAATATATCAAGCTATAAAGACTTAGAGTGAAAATATACAAGAGAATAATGTTCATAGTCTCTTCTTTGATGAAGTTTGCCATTCCAAATAATTCAACTTTTTTACCTGTTCAGTGTTATTACATCTTCATACATTCTACCGTTTTTATCATTTTGTAAAATAGTTGTCACTGGCTAGAATATACCTAGTGTTTGACCAGTGAAAACTGTTCCTTTTCTGTTTGAGATCAAGAAGGTAAAAAAAAAAGGCACATGGCCATCATTGCTGGCACATTTAGATTTTGTAAAGTTTAGCTATCTCTGATATAAAAAAAGATATTTAGGTCGAACAACAAGCATTTTTTCAATCGTCTATGATTTAATCATTTATTTTAATACTTTTAAAATGATATTTCCTCTTATGATAATTATCCTGTAGTTTGTATTATTGTGATATATTTGTGTGTGAATGCATGGACTTGCTCTTTATTTTCTTCTCTCCGTTTTTTACGCATTTTTTATTTTCATATTTCGTCGTATTCTTTCTTGTGTTCTCTATTTTCTTTCTCTTTTTTCATATACACCTTAGAAGTATTGATGTAATTCATTCCATCTCATCCAGAAACAGCGTTAGTTTCATTTTTAAAAATCAACACCTACTCCCACCCCACGAGACAACAAACACCCTACATCCACTATGCATATCTTTTAGACAGTATCATTCCTAGCTCAACCACAAAATACATTATTTTTAAAAAAAAATGTTGTGAAAACATTACATTATATTTTGAGCTTTGCAAGTTTAGCACCGGATATCGCAGACTTTACGAAGCCAAAAAACAAATAAAAGAAATCTACAATTATAATTTCTCCGTCCCGTACGACCCGTATATCCAATTAATCGTTGTCCACCTAAGTGATAACTGCCAATTATCAGCACTGGGCAATAAACACTCATCTACGATCATCGGAGGAAGCTTCATGCCTAGGTACCAATACTTATGTAGACACAACCCATAAACCCATTGAAAGATGATCGAATGTACTTTTTTCAAATGTACAAAATAAGATTTAAAGCTTTATAGATAAATAAATAATGGACCTCAGATTTTAAACAGCTAACAAGCAGTGCACTTTACCCTCGTCCAGCAACTCAGTTTAACCCTTGAGGTAATAAAGTGATTGCAAACATATATAAAGAGATAAACATACAGTGCACAGAAAACAATTATTTTTAGTACAAGCAATTGAACATTTTTACACTTTAAAATCTGACTGATAATTCAAGAAACAGATATAGAGCACAGTGTGATATAAAATTCTGACAAAATCAATTAAATTGGGCAGTATGGATACCAACATCAAGATGTGGAACATCTTATTGGCATCTGATTGACACTAGCATACCAGAATTAGTAAAATCATTATATAGGTTTCACATGCACTTTTAGATACGAAAACTGTTTTCTGAATGCAAAAAAGCCAATTCATCTTTAAAAAGTCCTGGTACCCTTTTATTCGCGAGAAGACCATAAATCTTTTTTTTTTTTTTTTTTTTTTTTTTTTTTTGTAATCGCTTGTGTCACAAAACTGAACAGTATATGTCATGTCATTGTAAAAGTTATCTGTCTTTTCATAAACAAACAACGAATATGTATCTGTTATTGAAAGTTTCATTTTATCACCATGTTGGTTTTGAGCTTGTTGTAGAAGAAGTCATACATAAGCATCCACCATAAATTGGTTTGGTTAGTCTTATTTTCTTGTTTTTCAAACCAAATAACACCATATCTTTCTTCTATGATTGTTCTCCTTGCAAATGATATATTCTTATGATTTGTAAAATAGTTCTCTTTGTTAGTACACATTTTTACATTCGTTCTCTGTCGTAAAAGTTCCATCTGTTTTCTCATTGATCAGTTTAAAGATTTTTTTTCAAAGTTATTGGTTCATTTTTGTTTCAAAGATGCATTTAGTTCGATATACGTTTTTAGACAATTATTTATAAAATAAAACTATTATCTGTAACTGTTTAAGCTTTATTCCTAAGTTAACATACAACTTTAAATTACGATAGTGGAGAATATTTTTCGTTGTTTTTTTAACATGCACAATAATTTAGGTACTAAATGTACCCTTTTGATATTCTCTAAATTTCTTTTCTAATGGACATAAATCAGACTCAGTAGGAATAAGTTTTTATGGTGCTGAAGGATAATCTCTAAAACAAATTATAGAAATGAGTTCGTACTTCTAAATCTACTTCTAAAATTCCACCAAAACTTTCTTCATATCTACAAGACATAAGATCTTCTTCGATTACATTGATTTTATTTTTGTTTGCCGATTTAAAGTTTTTGATATGCATTGGTTGGCACAGGACCCAACCATACATATGACGTTAACCATGACTCGTCAGATTCATGAAGTGTAATACACATATATGTGTGGTATTATGGTAATTCCTTTACTAATTCCAGATTCAATCATTAGGACCATATCAGACTCTGCGAGCGATTCTAATTCTACCCTACTTATTTTCAAACTAGCATCATGAGCTTTTTCAGTTACAGTAAAATAACGTGCTGGATCTAGTTTCTGATTCTTTAAACATACAGATCGGAGTTCTTCAAAAACGTCACATAACATTAAACTATTTTTTTTATTACATAGTGGTCAGGTAAGTTATCAAGACAATTCAATTTGAAACATCTCAAGACATCCACAACATACTGATAATCCGCTTCGCTAATTTATAATCCACTGAGGTTTTAATTAAATTTTTATATTGATGGTAATATTGTTTCAGCAAATCTTTGAAATGAATTAATGTATTCGTATGGATAGATATCTTTTCTCTAATAGTTTAGTTTCATTCATATAGTACTGTCACCTTTCGTTACATCCAGATGTTGTATTGGTTTCATTTCATCAGTCCACAACTATCCATGACACTGATTGTTCATTTTACGAAAATTTCATTGCCTTCTTCTCAAATCTATCGACTATAAATTTCTGATTAAAAATAGGTATTTTTCGTCATCATTTAGTATTATTGATTCTTCTTGACCTGGATCATTTTTTACTAAGATCTTAATAATCAGATGGAATCATATGCAGATAAATTATGAATTATTGGTGGTAAATATATTTAGGATATTTGCAATTTAAATTACACTCTGTATGTATAGGACATCTGTATTTACATGTCGGTGATCATGATCTCTGACTTTGTAGTTTGAAGTTTTCTATTAGGTTTTTTGTTTTGCTTCTTTAATTTCGTTTTATAAATATGACATATGATGGTGGAATTATGAATTATAATGCTTCTTATTCTCATTAGTGAATATCATTTGAGAAGGGTTTCTTGGTCTAAGTTCTTCAATAACATTTTCTACAATTATTTGCGGTCTGTTCCTCTGTAAACTATAGGCTTATCTAGAACTTGTATGTTTCGCTCATCTTTGTGAATTGATTTAATATAGAGGCAAAATCCTGATAGCTTGTGTTTTACTATTTGTATTGTCATATATGTTTGTCTACAGCATATTACTGTTTCGATCAAACTTTCAAAGTCACAATATAAAAAAAAATTAGTTGGTGAGGTTTTGAAATTTAACTACAGAACCCTTTTTAGGCGTTATGTCTATTGTGTTGTCTATTTTATTACATAATCTTTTGTGTTCTTGTAATGACAATATTTTTTTTATTACATAATCTTTTGTGTTCTTGTAATGATAATTCAGAATAAACATAATTAAAAAAAACTCATTGCAAAAACAATTTTATTGTGCCTTTTGCTTACTTGAGATTATATTAATATTGATAAATCATTTATTCAACAGCAATGATAATTGTCCCCATCAAATACTACTAGCATAATCTACGTGACCGTCTCTTTCTCTTACTGTCATTCCAGCTGGCTATATAAGTTTGTCCGCTGTTTCGTTGTCATTTACCGACATATTCAAGTCTTTATCAATTATATTTATGTCCTGTATGTTTATTGGACATTTTTAAACCAATGCGTCTATTTATCAAGGTTATATTTTTATGGTGTAGACAAATTATATTTTGTTGGGTTTATAATAGATTCTATAGTATAGACAAAAATAAATAACATCTATTGACTCTATTTTGAACATTAAGACATGCTTCTTTACTTTGTACTAATTCTGGTAAATCTATGCATAAATCTCTTCTTACTAGTCGAGATCTATATATCTGTAGTGCTAGATAATTTATTCAGAGAAAGGACCAGTGTGTGTCATGATTTATTTCCTAAATAAGTTTTGTGTCTTGTATAGCAAATATATTTTCAACTTCACTTGCCATTTCATTTCTGTTCATTATGTTTACAGGCAATATTATGTGATACCAATCTACATTGTGAGTTATGCCATTGTCTCTCACTGCAAGTTTAATCGATAAATCTAGCTGGACTTTACTGGACCCACATCTTTAATGTTTCTACCAATTATTTGCCATACGTATGGTTCAACTTCTTCACAAAAATAAACAATTTATTGATTAGTTTCATGATCTTCTGCTTCAAATGTGCACTGGTTAAAACGCCAATTAAATTAATCTTGCAGCCTTTTTGTCATCATTTTATGTTGATCTTGAGTAAAATTGTTTTATTTTCATTTCTCGTCGGAATACAAATTAATGGAGGATTTAATCCTCTCCTTTTCAATGTTGGTATTTTTCTATCAAGCGCATTTGTCACTTTTTATTATAGTACTATTTGTTTTCTTCAATTAACTTCTCAGTGTGAAATTTACTTTTTTGATTGAATAATGAGCTTCTATATTTGCACAACATTAACACTTTTTTATATTGAGTATTTCGATGTTCCATTTGTTCAGCAAATTATACATATTTTAGCATATGAATCTTACAATATTATTTTTCTCTAAACTCATTATTCATACATGTCATTTACAATTTTTAGATCATCAATTATTTTATTTATATTTGCCTCTTTAGACTCATTAAAATTATAAGCGGTTAAAATACTGAACCTGATTTCCTCAAATTTTTGTATAATGTTCTTTCCAAAGTTTATCATTATTTGCTTGTAAATGTCAGAGCAGAAATATCCAATATTATTGGTGGAGATAATAGAAATTGTATTAATATCTAAAATTTGGTTACAGAACTATATTACATCTTTGGAGTAGCCCAATAATGTAATCATACAAGATGTCGCAATAACTATCCTTCAGAATATTTTTTGTAATATTTAATTCTGAGGGTCACCTAAAATTTCTTGCCTGATTGAAAATACTTTTCCTGTGAAATTTGGAAGATAGCCTTTTGCAATAATATTTTTATATTTTTAGATGCTAACCTTTTCACTTATTTTCATACATGTATTTAGACGTCCCATAGGTATCAGTTGTCAGGTAGCGAAATAGATTAATCCATACTTTGGATTCATTTTTAGGGTCAATGGCGTTAATTGGCACCGTATCTCTCGACCTGTGATAAGTATTATTTTATCTTTTAATAAGGTAGGAAATACATATATCGATTTTCTGGTTTCATTTTTGAATAAAATATTTCCACATTCTCGCCTCAAGAGTTTTGTTAAATCCTTCTATAACAGATGCATTTGATCTGAATAGTAAGTAAGTAGAAAAGTATACTATGTTTTCTTTCTCCAATAATTCCTTGAACTTTCGTCTGCAAAATTCCTCCATTCATCGAACTGTTTTCGCTCATGAAACATATCTCTTAAAGCGTTCTGTATGCCATCTCCCTTTTTTATTTTCACTTTTTAGCCCAAGAGTATTTTGATAACACATCTATCACAGTCATGATGTATTTGTATCCAGGCTTGTATTTATCATACAGTTTCATAACAACGATGTCTGCCTGCCACTGGTCATCCACATGATTACCAGAGACCCTTCTGAATGAAAATCTTTTTCTTTTTTCTTGCTTGCCTGTGCAATGTGTATGTAAATTGCTTAGTTAGCAACACTTTCAATTCAGAGCACTTAATCTTCTTCTTATCACTTTTAATTTGTTCCCACGATTAACTGATATTTGCGTAAAATAATATGTACTTTCAAAATTTGGAAATAGATATCTTAAATACTGTTCTTCAGTCATAAAATTATAGGTACATTTTAAGTAAGCTACATCGTAATCAAGCCCAAGATGTTTGAAGAACTATTGTGTAAATGTTCTGACTTTTGTAGCAACGATGAGTATATCTAAAAGAAATGTTTTTATTTTGTTATTTTCAGGTTTAGGTGGTGCAAAAATAAAGTCGAAGATAGTTGTCCCTGAAACTAATATAAATGAGATGAGACATATTAATCATCCCATTTCTTACATCAAGAAAAACAGTCTTCCATGTTTTTAAAAGGCAGGAGAACTGCATTTACAGTTTAATGTGCATAACGTTGAAATTTCTAGCTCTATTGGTTAGAGCGAAATATGAAAACATGTGAAATATTAATCAAGAATTAACTTTATATTTGATACAAAGTCATTTTCAAATTCTTTTAAGGTATCTTCATGTTAGATCTTTAAAACATTGCAACTTTTGCCAGATCTATCTATAATGTCTCGATAAAAACACAAAACGAAGTCTCAACAAATACCGATAGATTTTTAATTGGAAATTAAACATTCGAGGCCAGTGTACTAAAATCAATAGTACAGAAAGCAAACTTTTAGACATTCACGAGTCATTTCATTTGCCTTCGTGTGTTACAAAGGTGATGTCATGTCTTAAATGTCTCAGTAATAATAAATTCTATGTGTGGTTTAATAATATCAACTCACGATTAATTGCTAAATATTACATATTCTTTCAATTTAGTGATACTATTTTATTATCTTTTTGCAAAAGCGCAGCCTGTCAGTAACAAAGGCATGCATCCTCTGAGTATTGTAACTTGACTGCCCCTGACAGAATTTTTGCTAGTTCTTGCGGTCAATTGAGCGGGTTCTTGCGTCAAGAGATCCTAACCTAAATTAGCCAGAATGTCGCATTCATTGATTACGTTTATACATAGTTGAATTCATTCCTCTAGACGAAATTAAATTCTTGATACTCTGGAAAGTAATTTAACCTATGGCACCAATTTAGGGTCGTTTTCCCCATTCACTGAAGACCAGCATCTCCATGAGACTGTCATAATGAATAATGAATCAACAAGTGACAATTAAAAAAAAGAAAGAAAAAATAAATTATTTCATTCAGGAGTGAGTCCCGACCCCACATATACTGTGTTGCCTTGGATGTATATACATTACCTTGGATGCATATATCTAACACAGACAAGACATACAACGCTGAGATTTATATATAAAGCAATACCGATACTTCAGACACTGATGGCGGTGCTCGTTCATTTTTAATAGATTATACTGAATTCCTAAATAGCTGTATTCCAGGGAACCAACTCATAATAATGGTAACATTCCGAAACTGATACAGAATATAGCGAAGACTCAAAATAATCCGTAATATTAATATAAATAATTATAGCTTTGACTACAAGTAATACTAAAATTTCGAAACTAATATGGAATTTATTGGACACAACAAATTCAGAAAAGAAAAAAAAATATATGGCAAAAACTGAGAGTAATCCCAAAATTCGAAACCGATGCGGAATTTAGCGGAGACTAAAATAACATTAGGAAAAGTATACAAAAAATATGGTTGGGGCGGGGCTACAAATAATACTAAAATTCAACAGTAAATATGTTTTTTTTTGGGGGGGGGTGGGGTTGGGGGGTGGGAGGTGGGGTAAAGTTTTCAACAGATCTAGAGAATATTCCAATTCTAAACTATTCCACCAAATTTCGAGAAATTAAGAATTTACTTTTACAATGGAATAGGCGTGTACTTACACCACTTCGAATGATTATAGTGGTAAATGGTCTTGCTATCTCAAAAATCTCTCACGTTTGATTACCTTTACCAAACCCATCAGAACAGGTACTTAATGAACATAATACACTCTTTTACAAGTTTCTATGGAAAGGAGCAAAATATAAAATAAAACAAAATTTTTAATAAAAGGGTATTATGAGGGAGATATAAAGATGGTGAATCGTTTTAAATTTACAGATGCTTCCAAACTTACATGGCTTAAGAGAATGTTGTCGGGGAACTCTAAATGGAAACATCTCTTTCAACTCTCAGTTCCAAATATTTATCATTTCTACTTCTTTGGAACAGATTACGTCCTGTCCATAAGAAAGAATCTTAATTCCTTTTGGAAATATGGTTTTGGCGCTTTCTCATAATTACTTAAATTAATTCAAGTTTATTCACCTGAATACTTTTTGAAAACACCTGTATTGTTTTATCCTAGAATAGAAATAGAAGGCAAGTGTGTTTTGACAAAATATGGTTTCAGAAAGGCATCATCTATGTAAAAGATTTTCTTAATGAAGATGGGTCTTGGATATCTTTTGACAACTTCAAAAGTAGATCCCCCTCAGAACCAATCTCCTAGAATTTCAAAGCATACTAGGGACTATACAATCTTATAAAAAGACATTTAACTTCAATTGTGATTGAAGTTTACAGCAACATGTGATACATTTGGTGTCATACACCATTGTTAAAAACAAAAAGGCTGTCAAAGTCTGTATATAAAATTAATTGAAAATGATGAAAAACCAACTTCTATAAGGAAATGGAATGCACCGTTCAGTAACATGGAAAAAAAATATTGGTCCCAATTTGTATAGAACTTCCATATAAAAACACAAAGTGCCCAAACCTTAAATGGATGCAACTGAAGATATTACATAAGATTATGGCCACAAATACTTTACTTACAACAATCAAGATTGTCACAAATGATCTTTGTTCTCTGTGTACGTCACACCCTGAACAATATCCCATCTGTTCTTGGATTGTCACATATCACAGGCATTTCTACATGACATCTTAAAATGGATCAAGAGTAAGTGCAGTCACACCAACAACTTAATTTTCTCCAAGAAAAACGTAATATTTGGAATCAAGAGAGAACCCAGGCTGATGATGTAATACATTTATATATTCTATTAGCAAAACAACTTATTTATTAATGTGGATATTATAAAGAAAGACCTAATTTGTCATGTTATGAAAAACTACTTAAATTTCATGTTAATGTCGAAAAATACATTGCATACAGAAACTGTGAATGGGAAAAGTTTGATAGTAAATGGTTATTATACAAACAATTGATTGAATAATCTTATGTTCGCAGCATGGTTCATCTTCATTTGACAAAACTATTTATTCCTTACCTTGTACGTTATATAACACAGGATTCTTATCACGTATTTTTGTGTAACTGTTACCTTGATGAGGTTCAACTGTATATATCTGAATCATCACGAATAAGAAGTTTGCGGAATGAGTTTGCCTACATATCCTGCACTGATATTTGTTCTGTAGAAAGGCCAATATTTTCCATATATATATATATATATATATATATATATATATATATATATATATATATATATATATATATATATATATATATATATATAACAAAATAATACTTAAATTCTGAAACTAATACGCAATTTAGTTGCGACTAAAAAGAAATACCGAAAACAATTTAGCGGTGACTAAAAAGAAATACCAGAAACAAAATATATATATAATAATTTATACCAAATTCAGCGGAGACTAAAAAAAAAAAAAAGGAAAGATTTAAAATTTTAAAGATTTAAAAGTTGTAAAAATAAATTTTACATTTTAAAAGCAAATTAAGTTTTGTAACATTTATTTTTGGGGATTGCCATTATTGAGTAGTATTTCATTTCTATAAACCTCGGTGACCCTGAAAAGGGCCGTTTAGGGTTAACTAAAGTCTAGGTTAGCAACACATGCAACACTCATTTGATGCAACCTTAAAAGTGATGAAGACTTACACCTACCTCGACTATCTTACACCCACACATACAAACAAAACGGTAGAGGGATAGAAGAGTTACGTGACAGTCACTAATACACATAGTTAAAATCCAACACCCACCTTACAAGCGAAACTGAAGCTGTTCCGTTGCTGAGAGTCATTTCTTTTCAAGTGAATCTTACAATTAGTGCCTACAATGAAGGAGGAAAAACATATCACGTTCACCGAGGATTTGTGCATCCCCATAATTTTTGTGATAATAAATCGTATTTTGACAGTGTGAATATTGGTATAAAAGGAGATCTCGGACAATATACCATATTTTCGAAAGGAAAAGACACCGTGAAACTTAATTTTCGAAAAAGATTCTCGACTGAGTTGTTACTCATGTATCGTGTTCAGAGGAGTAAGTAGTTCGACGACGAGGACATGGTTTGGGGAGTATGTTCAGATTGGTTTCGTCCTGTGGCACACGCCTTAAAACCTATCGCCTACCATGGACTGCGTGCTTTATAGAATGCTGTCCTGACGCAAGGAAAAGAACTCATCCAAAATGTGCTTATCGACAGAGTCCCAAACAAGCGTTACTGAATGTTGGACAAAAATGTGTTGATCCAGAGAGGAAAACAACTCTTTTCGGACCCTCCATAAAACCATAGCTCCTCGCGCGATAAAAGTGATGATACCTGTTAAATCTGTCGAGATAAAGGACATTGGGCACCAGTATGTCAACAGCATCAAAGAAAAGGAACCTCTTATCCTAACAAAAGAGAACAGAAGTCCCTACATAAAAGCCAAGACAAATGTTTTTAGTGTCACGAGCAAGGACAGTTGCCTTTAGAGTGTCCTCTACACAAAAGAAAAATTAAAAAGGAGACAAAAATATTTTAGCAGCAGCAGCAGAAGAAGAAGAAGAAGAAGAAGAAGAAGAACCCATTCCCTCTAAGAAATTCAAAACAAGACATAAAGAAAAAATAGACTTTTGTGACATGTTAATATATGGACATTTTCAACATTCCCATTGTCCCCAGAGGTGCGTTAAAGATGCCGCCTGTAATGTCAATACCCCTTGTCCCCATATCGTCCCCCGTTTCTATTTATATGAACTTAGAAAATAATGTCTTTCACATTTTGAAACTAGAAGTTGCTTATAGTATTTTATATTTGTTAGGAGATGAAACTTTACAAAAATGATCAAGGGAAAAGATAATGAATAGCAGAAAGCGGAATAACTTTTACTTCCGACTATTATAGGTGATTTTTCATTACTTAAGCCCAAACACCATTTCTTTATCCTTTGGCAGTCAACAAGTTTTAATGTTTACATACCATATTATATACAGTACGTATAGGCCCACCGACGGAAATTCCGGGCCCTTGGGCAGAGCAGTCATGGGCCCCAAAACTAGTTTAATTTGTTGTATGTAAAAACCTGTGTATAGTTTTGCATATAAAACCTGTAATAATCTTGGATAACTTAGACTCCTGCAAGGAAAAATTTTTAATATTTAATGCAAAGATTAATTTAATTTTTATGACTGATTTGACGGCGGTCCCCTAGAAATCGCCTGCCACTGGGCAATTGCTCCCACCCCCACCCCTTCTCGGCGGGCTTGATTACGTATATGCTCTTGTTGCAATTATTTGCACCCAAGATCTCTCTGTCAAGATTCAATGTATATACATGTACACAACACAGTTCAGAAAGAAGAAGAAGAAGAAAAAAAAAAAAAAAAAACAATCCCATTTTATCGTTAGGAAGAATATTAAATATATAGAATTTTACCACCTGATATTTGGTCCATTTACATTTTAAAAAAATAAAAATAAATTAAAATAAAATGAACTAAATCAAGGAAAACTGTTCTAACGGTTTGGATGTATGAAAGTGTAACTGGAAGCGAAGGGACGGAGATACTCAGCGTGCGCGTTGCCAGAACTAGTGATAACCAGACTGTTGTCGCAAATTTGTAACTGCCTGATTATAATGATTTTGCCCTCGTGTTATAATTTTAAAAGTCATATTTGTATTTATATGGTAGATAAGAAAAATTTAAGCTAATTGTTTACCAACTTTCGTTTTGCAACGTACCGAATATTCACGTTCATGCGCAGTGATCGTCTTCCGTAGTTTGACACGCATGTCGGTTTGACATCTCAAAACTTCTGTCTACATGTATAGTTTTAATTAACAGCCAGGGCCCTAGCACTACATTAGCATGTGGTCCTTATTTTCCAGGGATCCAGCAAAAGATTTTAATTATGAAATCTTGGAAAAGGTCCCAGGTTTAGAAGAAAAGTCTATATGGACACTGCATAATGGAAAGAAAAAGGTGATAGTGAATCAAAGTCGTCGAGTTGTCGACAGAAATTTATTCTAACGAAAATTCTAAATTATTATTATGCATTAAAAAATATCTATTGATTTTAAATTATGAACTGTAAATGGTCGTGAGTTCTGTCAACCAGTTAATGTTCTGAATCTTAAAATTCTGCTAGATCTAGCCATTTGGGTCGGCTATCTACACGGTGGGTATAAAGTGCGAAAAGGACTTACCGTCTACGAAAAAAGTATTTCATTTTGGGACATCGCTCTTGCTCTGTCCCTTACTTTTTATATTATAGTGAAATAATGAAAAAATCAAAAAGTGTCATGAGATTAAAATGGAAGATATTTACCAAGATTTGTATAAAGATCGTGAGCTATTTGACTTAAGTGATTATCCTGAAAATTCTGGACTTAAATGTCATGATAATAAAAAAGCAAGAGGCAAATGTAAACACGAAACTAATTTTATTCCAATTAAAGAATTTATCGGGCTAAGAAGTAAGATGTACTCAATTAAAACGGACGATGAAAAAATAAAGAAACGAGTTAAAGACATAAAGAAAATAATTGTGAATAATGTTATTGGATTCAGTGATTATCGTGAGGCGTTAAAAGAATAAAGACAACATTTTGAGATGACTGTGATAAGAGGCAACAAGCATAAGTTACAAACTCAGGTTGTAAACATAATTGGATTGTCGGTATTTGATATTCTGGACAGGTGGACCCAATACGTTAGTATTATTAATAATTACCTGTGGAAGTGGGTTAAGTAGTGGTACATATACATCAGTTGGGCACTTTTTTGATTTTTTTATTTTTTCAATATAAAAAGCCGTTTAGAGACAGAGCAAGAGCGATGTCCCAGAATGACTTACTTTTATATTGAAAATATGAAAAAATAAAAAAAGGGACAAAATGTTGTATATATACCTACTGACCCAGTATGTTTTTACTAACAGTTTCAGCCAATATTTCTATTTCAGTGATAGGTGATGAACAAAGGTTCGTACAATGGCCCTATCAAATTCCTGTACATGTAGTTTTCGTTTAACATTAGGTGTTCGTGACCACTCTGCGCGTTTACGCTTCTTTGGCTTTTTTCCTGCTGAAGCAGATATGTGTGCCATTCGCCTTCCGTCTCTAGACACTACAATGTTTGCATTGGTTTTACCACCATTGTTGAAATATTTTCTTACTCTCCCACCTTTCTGTTCCTGAGACATGTTTGTCCATTGATCTATATCAATCCAGTGATGTTGAAACTTAAAATTCCCCATATCTCGAAGAGCACGACAACGCTCAATTTGTTCACCGGCAACAATATCATACAGTGTTTTGATGAATTTAGGCAAGTCACATAATTTCCAGTTTGTTGCTGATTTCAAAATATGGTTCGCTCTTTCTGAATTATTATTTGTCCATGTTGTAGAGATTTTACCTTTTTTAGCTGGCTCGATCACATGTTCAACCAATAAGGGCAACATCTTGTTGTTCATGTAAGGCATGAATTTTTTACCACTGACATTGGCATCTTTTTCGTCGATTAAATGTCTCAACCTATTGATGTTAGTATTGAATGTGTCACAGTCCCAGCTTACTACAATTTCTTCATCACCAAACAGTGCTGATATAATTTCTTGTCTATCCTTCAATGGATATCCAACATGATCCTCCATGTATTTGTTGGCATTTTGTTTCAAGTGACGGGTGCACAGAACATGTGTACATCCGACAAAGTACCGCTTTATTGCGCTTTTGAACAATAATTCCTCATCACTTCCTATGGTAGGATCAGAGAGCTCTTTGTCAGTTAAATTGTCAGAAATATGCATAAATGATGAATATGTTCATGTTGTTGAACTTGTATGAATAAATGTCGGTCCAAAACATATGGGATGGTAAAGTGGACCTTCGTATGACTGATAAGTCTTTGTAAACGGTAGGTGTTACATGAAAATCTTCAAGGTTGAATGTCTCATCAATACATAAAACACATCCACCATCTTTGCAGCAAAAACGTTTTATGTCGTTTATTTGCTGGTCAGTGTAGAGTGTTATTACAGGATGCGGAATACCACTGATATGTTTGACACTCTTTACAAATTCATGACTTTTTGTCATTTCTTGTACACATATAATCTGGTCAGCTGAATTCTTTGTTTCTAATGGAGAGCGAGAATCTCTGTTTATGGAGGATTTGATATTCTTCAGCTGTTGAACATTTCTTTGTTTTTGATAGTCATCGTTTCTCTGCCTATTCATCCTCCTTTCTACTGTTTTCACTGAATCACCCTTCAGTTCTTCTTTCAGATCATTCCTCACTGATTGCTTCGTTCTTATGTATTTTATGTTTCTGTCTGTATTGTTGACATTCCCATGGTACTCTCTCGGAGGAAATGTTCCAATATACTCAACAATGGCCACATTTGTCGGGACGAACGCCATAACGGTCGGACAGTTTTCTAACCAAGATACTCTCCTCTTAAACTGGTCTTTACTGGTGTTTGAAGCATTGAGTGTTTGGTAGAGATGGTGGATTGTAAGAATATCATTTTGGCTTGGTTGAGGTTCTATTGCAATGAATTGACGTTTCTTGTCCACCTGTTTTTCTAAACAATGTTGTCCTTGCCTGTTAACCACAGTTATTAATTTTCCATTCCTTTCAGTGTAGTTGGATGTTGGAGTTGCTGCTTTTTTCCAAGCACCACAGTTGTCCCATATTTCAGACCTCTTTCCATTTCTACGATTTTCAACATTTCTTAAATTGTCTATCATGAAGTACATCCCGTCTTTTCTCCCTGTCGCAATTTCCTCCATGATGGTATATGGCCCTTTGAAAATATTTATCATTGCGTTTATGTCCACGAATTGCTTACAAAGTGGTCATATGGCCACTGTTTTGACAATTGTTTTTCGGTGTTATTAATTATATTATTTCTCAGTACAATAAAGTAAACTATTTAAATTTAGCACAAAGGTGAATGAGATAAACAGACTTACATCATTTCATTTCATATATAACAACGCCATTATCTCGCGTAAAATCGGGGTTTGTTTCATTAAATGCAGATTTTAACTGCTGAACATACCTGGGAAATAATGAGAAATATCATATTTTAAACAAATATAAATAACACTTTTAAATCCAAGTCGAAACTTAATAATATTTCACATGGTCCGAATCTGCCAAGCATTTGGACCGAATTAGCCCGTGATTTGCGTCGAATCAGCCTGGTCCAAATCAGCCTGTTCCCCCATTTTTAACACTTTATAGTAAAAATATATATTAAATGCTATGTAAAATGAGTTACTTAAAAAAACATTTTCATTTATGAAATAAATATAGTGATTGAAACTGGTAGTAAAAACGTACTGGGTCCTTTTCACAGACGGTAAGTTATTTTCGCGAAAAGGACCCATTTTTAGCACTTTATAGTAAAAAGATATATTAAATGCTATGTAAAATGAATTACTACACAAAATAATTTCATTTGTGAAATGGAAATATTGATTGAAACTGTTAGTAAAATCATCCTCGGTCCTTTTTTCAGACGGTAAGTACGTTTCGCAAAAAGGACCCATTTTTAACACTTTATAGTACAAAATATATATTAAATGCTATGTAAAATGAGTTACTACACCAAAAAATTTCATTTCTGAAATAGAAATATTGATTGAAACTGTTAGTAAAAATGTACTGGATCCTTTTCGTAGACGGTTAGTCCTTTTCGCGAAAAGGACCGGTTCTTTTCGTGAAAAGGAGTCTTTTTCGCACTTTATACCAACCCCTATCTACATCTATAGTACAAGTCAGACAGCCTTACATGTCATGTAGGTCAGTGGTTCCCAAACCCTGGGTCGCGACCGATTCGACCCTCGCGACCCTATACTGGTACTGCATTTTGGGTCACAAAAGATGGTATTTAGGGTCGTGATCAAAAAAGTTGGGTAACCACTGATATAGGCATTCAGTACCGACTATTTTAGTAACGGGTGTCATTTTTCAGAATTTGATTACACATTTAAATGACGATTATTCACTTTATTTAAATCCTCTTACATCCATATTCGTTTGGACGGTCATTATTTACACACCCGAGAAATACATGTGGCAAAAATCAATCTTAAAGTATGTGAACATTTTTGGACGAGATCAGTCTAACGGTGTGATCCAGTACAAGCCGGATTGAATATTGAATGTCGTGCACTGTGATGTCGCAATGAAAGCTGTGCATGTTGAAAAAAATGTGTACAAGCCTGTTATGAAAACCCAGCATCCTCTTTTCTAGACCCAGTTTAGTACCTGTCCGCCATTGTAAAAGTCCATAGCGAATCAGTAATTTTCGTCTGGAAGTTTTTTTATGACATTTAGGGTGCAGAGCATTCAACAGTCAGGATTGAATAGACTTTAGTCAAACTATATTAGTATTTAATTTTAGAACAACAATGAATATTTAATTTAATTTCAATAAGTGAGCCTACATGACCACATTCACTTTAGTTCTATCGTTGATCGCCCAGTTTCAGTGACCGACTTGTTTTGGTGACCTTTGCTTCACGCAAGCATATTGCCTACCCAGAAGTTACTGGACAGCATCCATTTACGTGCATTTAAAAAATAAACTCCACTGTCATTTGTCATAACATACGTGGAAAATGTGCATAAAACTGGTGACTTCCACAAATATTTTCCATACTATGCAACATATAAGCATTTTTTACTAGTACCTTTTTTTAAATAACTAAAATTCAATATCGTACACAAGCAGATAAACAATTATTCATCAATTCTCTGTCAGAAATCACTCTTTCTCGTCTGCTTTCTAAGATCACGTGACTGACGTATGATTAAGGCATCATACATACAAACTACATTGTTTGACAATAATGAGCGTATCATTTAATACAAAGAGCCCACCAAAAAGATTTACTATTTCTCCTTTCTCCGTGTGTACCTCCAATTACATGCACAAATATATTTTCACATACATCAAGAAACAAAAAGGTTGATTTATAGTATTATTGATACATATTTAGTATAATTCAGCAAATCTGTTATCATTTAATTTGTTCTGCCTGCACATATGAACCACATTCTGCTCTTTCTGGTTGTTGGGTGTTTTCACCCATTACAGAGGATATGCAACTCAGAATATATCACAAGTTCATGTGAGAATACCCATCCTCAAAGATCACCCGATACAACATTAGTTCCCTGGCCTCAAAAGCTTATGCTACTGCCTTGTCACCTGCCAATCTTAAAGCAGCCTTCGAAAGGACAGATATATGTCCTTATGATCCTTCAGCTGTTGATGCCAAACAACTAAAACCAGCTACAATATACACAGTGCCTACTGTCCCTGAAAGTAAGAATACACAGGAAAATCGCCAGGAAAATGAGGTCCATGAATTAGTTTTGAGTGAATTAGTGGAAAACAGACCAGAAAAGTTCTTTCAAGCACCAAATCAGTTTATTGCAAACAACAAGAGTTTTGAGGCAAAATCTGAAAGAAAATAATCTAGCATCAGCATTAGTGGAGTATCCCTCACAGAATCAGATGTGAAAAAGTAGCTGGAGAGTACATGATTAAACAGAAAATAAGTGGTAAAATGGTTAGAAATGATAGCTTAAAAGGAAATCTCCAGGAAAGACAAGAAAACTAGCCCAAAAGTTAAAAGAAAGAAATGACAAAGAGTCATCATCATTTATTCAACCAGGTTCTTTAGGGTTACAGGTGGTCCCTGTATCATCAGAGTGAAGCAGAAGCTGGGATTGAAGATAGTGAAAAGTGCTGTGTCTGCAAGGAACATGAACCAAAGGAAAAGAAAAAAAAAGCATTTCTTTGGTTTTTACAAAGTGGGCGCAATGTTATTTTCATAATTGGAAACACTGGACCCATTTAATATACTGTTGTAAGCAAAAAGTGATAAGGTGGAATGACATATATATGTTCACGTCATTAGGAAGAGTAAGAACTACATAAGACACATTCTGGTGTAAATATGTTTATTTTGGATGTTTCATGATTCATGTTACTGTTACTTCAATTTACTTGAAGCTGAGGCCTTAAATTCTTGACTGCTCTGTAAACAAACTGGTTTCCAAAACGGTCACCAAAACTGGTCAACATAGTGCACATATATCTATGACAACATGGATTCTCTGATGTCAGTTTTATTGATGTCTTGGAGTGGATAGGTGGATTTGTGTTCAATACACTAATAGCACTTTAGTTGTTATAAAAGTAGGTATATGCTTGTATCGTTTTTTCTTGGCGTGATATCTTGTAATTTTACCGTGATGTTTAAAGTCGCCACAATTGGGCAGACCATGCTACACTGTAACACATCCACCCTGGTATTTATGATGTGGGGTGTGATGTCTTACTGCCACCACAAACAGTGTTGTGTAGCATGGTATCTTTCTCCTGATGGAATCCAATCCTGCCAAAAGTAAGTGGATGCATTTTTCTTGTTCCATTGACATATCAGCTGGTTGAATTGCGATGGTAACCAATGAAAGCCGATATTGGTTGAAGTAGGGGTAATTTTTTTTAACGAAACAAACCTGTCTAATCGTTTTCTGTACAACACCATTGCCATGCTATTTTACAAGCCACAATAGACATATCCAGACATCATCAGTATTATCTCTCGAAATAGAGGTCTAGTCTCATTCAGCTTTGCATTTTCTGTAATGTTTATATGTATATATATATATATATATATATATATATATATATATATATATATATATATATATATATATATATATATATATGTGTGTGTGTGTGTTGTTTATAGATAGATAGCTGTATAAATAGTTAAATGAATCTTTATTTGCATTTGACTAACTCATCTGTCTTTTTCTCATATATTGATGGTGGTATGTTTGATACATATAAATCTACCTATATTGATTTATTTATTGTAATTGAATATGTGTAAGTAAAACAGGCAAGGGAGGCAATCACTTCATATTTTAAAATGTAAAATCTTGTTTCAGCATAAGGATGTTGAGATATAGTGGTAACTTGTCCAGTGGCAGCATAATCAACAATGTAAACATTTTCAATTAAAGGATTTTAAACTCAGAAACATGGTTGTGCTGACGAGCATACTTGCGCAGGTGAAACACCCGGTACTGTGAAACTTGTTACAATTATTTATGTATTCATTAGATATATTAAATGCCTAGTTCCACCAAAATAAACATCGATATTCCTATTTATAATAACTGTTGACTGAAAAATGCTCACTTGCATGAGAGGAATTTTACTGACATTGAAAATTTAGTAGACTGACACCTCACATCTGTCACATATTGTACTGGCACATTTGTCTTTGTTATGGACGGATGTTGCAAAATTTGCTTTCTAATGCACTTCTTTTTGTTGTTTTTGACTATTGTCATGATATCTTTGCTTGCTGTTTTTAAGGTGGTTGTAAAGTTGTCATACAGAATAACACTTTTGTGTTTGTGTTCTTAAGTCGTATCTCCGAAACTATTCAGATCAGTACAGTAACCCAATAGGTTGTGCTGTATGTTGCCATTGAATCATATATTACAAATTATCTAGACCTATATAAATATTGGTGAGAATAACAATAAGCCTATGGGCCTGCATTGTTGTTGGGGCACTAAGAAAGATGTGGGGATGTGCTATATTTGTGGCTGGTGTCTTAAGTACTTGCATGATTTCCTATAGGTCAGATTTGTTCCTTTTTAAATGCTGTAGACCCTTCATAAGATTTTTTTTCATTTGATTTGTTATAATTTTCATTGGTTTCAGTTTATCATTTCTTATTTTTTTTCAAACAATGCATACATGATCAATTAATTTTCTTTTGTCTTGCTATATGAAGTGTTTTTTAACGCTTGACTTTTTATTATTTGAGTTTGATCTATTTTTCATTTTATTTCATTCCACATTTGTTCCAATATCATCACTTTATTTCATGCTCTCAATTGAAGCACAACTATGCTATTAGTTTTTTCATGATTTAAAAGAAATCTAAATTTGCATATTGACTGATCAACAAGCAATGCACACTAATGTTTATGAAAGTGATTAGATAGATTTGTTTCATTAAGGAAACTTACCTTACCAATTTCTGCATTCTTTGGCTACCATCACATTTCATCCAACCGAAATGTATGTCAGTGGCTCTTGAAAATGCATCCACTTCATTGTACATGTATGAGGATTTGATTCATTCAGGAAAAAGACATAAGAGTAAGTGTAGTCTGACTAGAGCAATTAGACTTGAATATGTGGAACAGTGACAATATGGGCTGCCAAGTATGTGAGATATTCTTGAATATTTGTGTTGGGGGACATGATGAGGCCATTTATTAACAAGCCTGGCTGGTCCGGACCTTTTAGTACTATGGTATGTCCGGACCTTTTAGTACTATGGTATGTGTGCCTAGTACTATGGTATGTGTGCCTAGTACTATAGTATGTGTGCCTAGTACTATGGTATGTGTGCCTAGTACTATGGTATGTGTGCCTAACTGTGAGACAGATGAACTGGATTTGATTCCCAAATGCAACACTTAGATTTTATATAGCCCCTGTTAGTGGAACATATTCTTGTAGACTTTGTTGACTTCCACTCTATGAGACAGAAATAGTTTGATCTGAAATCAATGAAGAAACTTTATGATGATGTACCACCAGAGGAAATCCTGGACTTTTTAGGGAATGCAGTTTATATAAAATATGTTGACCAAATATTTAAGGAATTTTACATGTTTTACCTTTTTTTTTATATACCTTTTACAGAATTTTAACATCATTACCTATTTTATATTGTTGTATTTCATGTTTACATTTATTTGGAAGGGTTTATCTTCCTACATTTGTGTGCAATTCTTTTTTAAAAAAATTAATGGGTCAATTCACCTGGGACATGTTGTCCCTTGAACTTTTTTCGCTTCTTTTACCTGAATTTATGTTTTTTTCTGTCAGTATAAATTTTAGTTTTGATTTACAAGACAGAGACTCCAGTGATGTGAGTGGACATCACACGAAGTCTTGCATGCTATTGACTGTTTAAACATTACAAAAATGCCATCTTTGGGGCAGTGGTCAATAAATAGACTTTGTAGATCAGGGGGATAAATTGATGAAAGGAACAATGTATTCTAAACATTTTAAAAAATATGTGTCAAAAGTGTCATTCCTTTAGTTTGAAAAATGATAAAGAAGAGGGACTTAAATATTTATACACATAATCATATGTGTACACATAGCATATTTATACACATAATCATATATGTAGCATATTTATACACATAATCATGTGTGTAGCATATTTATACACATAATCATATGTGTACACATAGCATATTTATACACATAATCATATGTGTACACATAGCATATTTATACACATAATCATATTGTAGCATATTTATACACATAATTATCCGATCAAGGCACATATTACTCGTGATAAATTTATTGTTCATATATACAAAAAATACCGGAAAATGCAAGAATGCTTTGGGAACAAAACACTGTACATATTTACTTTATTCCACATGGATATGTGCCGTTACCTTTTTGTAAGTAATAACTTAACAAATGACATTTTAAACCAGACCTTGGACGAACCATCCCTGGTTTGGTATGAAACATCCCAATGCCAAAATTGAACAAAATATGGACAAAACAATCCATGATGAAATGTCTCTGGTACAAAATGACCCTGAACCATTCCATTCCAAGTAAATGGCTTGGCTGATGTTAATCCTGCGACCTCTTAGTCCAGGTGGCTCAGACTTTTGTTGATTACAGTGCATAGTTCTGTTTTTATGAAAATAAATTAGTTTGTGCCTGAAGGATTGAGCTGTTTCATACTGTTTGGCTGACTGTGGATATGCCCCTAAGAGACCATTTAGAAAAATGGATTGTTTCTATGGCATTCGGCCCTTCTCAAAAATGGACTCGTCCAGCATCCATTCGGATTAAAATGGTAATGATTACTGAGGTATTTGGGGTTCCAAGTTCATGGTGTGTGATTAACATTAGCAAAACCATTCACTTGGAGTAAAAATGTATGCATTACCGGTAGTGTTTGTTTGGAGATGTGGAAGGTTGGTTGAAAAATTCAAAATATTTTAAAGAATCTAATCATTTTATTGCAAATTTGTGCAATATGATGCTTTTATTTAGTCAGATGTAGATAGGGCTACAAGATGCAGAGGGTCCTGGAGAAAATTATAGCTGTGTTCAAGCAACTGGGGAATAACTCACAAAAAACTTTCGGGAAATGGTGTTGATCATGTTAATTTCATGGGTCTATTTTTACACCATAGATTTTAGTCACATGATTGCCTCTAGCATGAAATTATGGGTATTTTTGCAAAATGTAAACCCCAAATCTTGTGTATTTTCCCACATCATAATTTTAGCTCACATTTTGAGGAGACTAAATGAATGACGAAATGTTCAGAGTGCTTATGATCTTCTTAATCTGCAAAATACATGCTCAACACATCAGAGTTTAGAAAGACCAACCTTTGAAAGTTTTTATAACACAAATTTATACATTTTAATTGATGCACCATTCTTAAAATTTAGTTTTGAATTATGTGGGTCATTGTTGTTGTCCAAAACCATAAGATGAATTTCCAGATATCTGTATATAGATGCACATCATTGTTGGTAACATCATTACTATTTCCTAACTTCTCAATCACCAAATATATGGTTTTAATAGAAATGATCAACAAACTTAAAGAGTTCTAAACTGTATAATGTATCATATATGGTACTCCTTTTTGCTACATTTTAAACTAAGCAAATGCTTTGTTTAAAAATGGTACTAACTTTTGGTGTCTTTAATATAATTTCAGGGAACAGGGGAGCAAGTATCAGTATTTTGTTTTGATCTCAAAGGAAGCAGTGAATCACAGGTAACTGTTGAATCTTATGTAGTTGGAGAGCTTTCTGGTTCTGAAGGTATATCAGGGCTTGAAAATAGTGTCTATGAGTGGCAGGTCCAGAACCTGTCGCCCTTTGAGGGAGCCAGGTCCGATATACATATTAACAGGTCCGAGTGGGGCCCAAAGAACATCCGATTCAATACAAATGCACAGTTACAAATGTTGTTTGCTTCTTGCATGAGCATGAATTGGGTTAACCTTTAAGTCGTATGTACCACAGTAAAGGTTGCTTGATTTATCACTTAAATCAGGAAACTTCAAACAGGTCAAACAGAAGTTTTCACATCTCCCCATCATATTCAACCCACAGACAAATTTTTTTTTCCACCAAGTGTTCTTTAAATGTTCACCATAATTTGCATCCTTGTTTGGTTTATTCTGTTTTGTTGGAGGGCCCCTTTCCTTTTGCTTCCTTTGGCATTTTGGATTTGCCACAGGATAAATGGCCAAAGTTACATAACTCATGACTCATCTCGATTGTCAGTCATGTCCATTGGAGCAGAACCTTGTGTAAAGGTCAGTTCACATTTCAGTGTTCTAGTTAGTGGCTAATTCAACGTCATGATTTGAGTGCCTGTCACACAATATGCACATTATCTTTTACATTAGGTATTTCAAGTCTCACTGAATAAGGCTTCAGGTCGAAGACTGGAATGTTCTGTTTCCAAATAATAAGACAAAGTGTTTTTGAATGAGATTAGATCTTGCAGTTTCGATATGCTTGTGGACTGGTACTCAAATCCAGAGGCAAGAATGGCACATACTCGTACTCCATTCTATACTCAATGTCTTAGTTTGACTGTCTTGTACACTTTGAGTAACATTAATTGGAATGGACTTTTGCAGATAACTCTGTCGACATTTTACACTCATTGAAGTAACAACTTTGAGACTGCAGATCAATACTTTTAATTTCCATTTCTTGGAAAACTGAAAGGTCCGATGAACTTTTGAAAAATTTAACTATTAGGTGCCGTGGTGAAAATTGCAGGTCCTGGACCTCAGACCACCACTATTTTCAGGACTAGTATATAGTTTTCATCTTTATTTTCTGGTCATGCAAGTAATTTTTAGTTTACATAATTTTCCCTGATAATTTAATTTGATGCTGGTTGTGGTACCTTCTTAGGAATCCCTTAGTTGAATTAATCTGTTTTAATTTTTTATATGTTCACTGTAAGGCAGAGCATATTATGTTATGGTGTCCGTCTGTCGTTACTGAATATGTTTTCACACAATAAATCTAGTTGTCCATCATCTGCAGTTGCAAAACTTTGTGGATGCCCATGGGATAAGGAAAAATGTTAACTTTTGGAATCAAAAGGTCAAATGTAAAAGTCACTGACTGAAGGCAAGAAAAATGGTTTCCTCACATTAACTTTGATTCTCCACCATCAATAGATACCAAACTTTGTGGATTTCTTGCACCTTGGGTAAGGAAGAAGCCTAACATATTCTGGATCAAAAGGTCAAAGATCAAGATCACTTTGACTGAAAGAATGGTTTCTGCAAAATAACTACACTTCTTCATCTAGACCAAACTTTGAGGATGGCTTGCATTATTGGTAAGGAAGAAGGCCTATAAGTTTTGGTCAAAGTCACTGACTGAAAGAAGAGAATAGCTTACATACAATAACATTAGTTCTACATCACAGACCTTGAGCAACTTTTGTGGATGGCTTGTGCTTGGGGTAAGGAAGAAGCCAGTCAATTTTGGATTAAAAGGTCCAGGTCACTGACTGAAAGAAGAAAAATGGTTTCTGAACAAAAATTTCAGTTATTGACCATGTACCTTAACCACAGTTTGTGGATGACTTGCACATTGGGTAAGAAAGAAGCCACTTGATTTTTGGATCAAAAGGTGAAAGGTCAAGGTCACTGACTGAAAGAATAAATATGGTTTTTGCATAATAACTTTGGTTCTAGACCATATACCTTAACCTAGGTTAGTGGAAGACTTGTACTTAAGGTATGGAAGAGGCCTGTTGATTTTGAGCTCTAAATGTCCAAGGTCAAGGTCATTGTCGCTCAAAGAAAAATGGCTTTTGCAGAATAACTTTTGTTGTAGAGTACTGGTAAGTTCCTTGACCAATCTTTGTGGATGACTTGCACTTACAGTAAAAAAGAAACCTAGAGATTTGGTTGTCTAAAGGTCAGATGTCACAGTCATGGTAAGTTTTAATGAGAAATAATGGTTTCTGCGCATTAAGTTTAGTTCAAGACAAAAGGTCGAGGTCATTGAGACCCATTTGTCAATAATCTCCAGAGGCTGTAATACCATGCTAGTTCCTATATAGAGGTCTATTAAACATGGGGTGGGTGTAGAATGTGCTATTCACGGTTTTCTTGTTAGCCAGTCGAGAAAAGGATTTATTTAAAGATAATGAAAATTCAGTGTATACTTAGCTTGATTTACTATACCAATTTAGGGGCTGAAAATTCCTTAAGCCTGAGGTCTAGGATCCATATTTTTTACCTTTGTACCCAGCTATTTTTACCCACCAAAAGTCCAGTGGACTCAGTCTCAATTGATTCAAAACAGATATATTCAACTATGTAGATGAAGATACAAGCAAAAATGAGACTCTAACAGAAAAATATATTACCATTGTAAGCAACTAATATGTGCAGCTTTACATGGTTGGTGTGTTTGTAAGTGAAATATTTGGACCCAGGTGTCATTGGATCAGGACCCAGCATAAATTGGATGAAAAAATCTGCGATACAAGGATAAAGAAAAACATTTTCAGCTCCAGAAATTATATTTCAAACTTGCTATGTATGTTATCTCAGAAATCATGAAAATAATATAGACACACACACACACAGACACTTGGGCTGATAGTGGAGTATCTAAAATGCATGCCAGTTTTTAGCTTACCTGGCTGGTCACAAGGCCAAGTGGGCTTATGATATGGTCCTTCATCTATCATTGGTCATCCTGGCATAAAGGTCTTTAGTTTCGGGTTTATGCAAATGATGCCAATCTGCCATCGAATATGGCCTCCATTGCTAAAAATTGAAAAACCTTTAAACACATCAGAAACGTCTGAAAAGAATACAAATATGGCCACCTTAACTAAAAATGGTCCAAACCCCTTGAATGACTTTTCAGAAATCACTTAATGGAATTTGATAAAATTTGACAGAAAGCATAATGGCAGGAAGACTTTTAAAATTGGTACAAATGATGTAAATCCACTGTATTAAGTTAACAGATAAAGGATATTGAGATATATTATACTGAATGTTTTATGTCTTGGCTCAAACAATTCCTAAATTACCAGTACCTTGACAGCATGACTCACTGATTTACAAGTGGTATTGTGAGACGTGTATTAATAATATTGAATCACCTGCAGTCAGCAAAACCATAATACCCTCTAAGTACATCTGCAGACCTTCCATTAGGAATATCAATATGTACATGGAATGTGAGGAGTATACCAAAACATTTCGATAAATTAAAATATATTCTTACCAGTTCTGGCATGAACATTTTTAGAATAGCTGAAACTTGGTTTAAAGACCATTATTATAATGCCATTTTTAAAATTCAGAGATATAATCTCGTAAGGAAAGGTCGTTCAATAAAAGGGGGGCAGGAGGTGTTGCATTCTATGTTGTATCAAATATGAAATGCATAGAAAGGGATGATCAATGTTCAAATGACCTTGAGGACTTGTGGATCCAAATGAATATGTAGAAAACATAACCAATTCTAATTGAAACTGTTTATCATTCACCTGATTCCACTGTTATGTGGTTTGACACAACTGAAACTAGTCCAGCCTATGTGTGCAGTGAGGATAAACACACAATTATGATGGGAGACTTCAACATAAATACTCTACAAAATGATAGAAAAAAATGATTGATGCAAAACACTTTGTGAATCTTTTTTGACTAAAATACTTAATTAACATACCTACTAGCATTACTCTAAGACATATGTAGACCACATAAATACTATACATTCAGATCTCTAAGACATATGTAGACCACATAAGTACTATACATTCAGATCTCTAAGACATATGTAGACCACATAAGTACTACACATTCAGATAAGATTATACATAATGAAGTACCATGTACAGGTTTTAGTGACCACTTTCCTGTATCAATTATCAGAAATTGAACCCACCAATCAAATTGCCCTAATTTAAGTTGCCATTAAATATAGATGTCCTGAGAATTTTTATCCCAATCTATTCTGCAAGAATCTTAATGAGGTTGATAGATGGGTTTGATAATGCTACTGACATGGTTCACATTAAAAACAAATTATTTCTTCAAGTCTTGAATAAGCATGCACCACTCAAAGAAAAGAGAAAACATAAAATACCCAGAATGGTGGAATGAGGATATAAATATTGCAATCAAAATGTTCAGAGATACAAATTCAGCTCTGTACATAAAATGGAGGAATACTGCACCTAGTTTTATTCAGATAGTTTTATTCAGAAAGTAAAGAGAGAGTTCTACAACAATATCCTTGACCAATGTATCAGTACTACAGATGAGTTTGGAAATATTTCTGACAAATTGTGCCAAATTCAAAAGTACAGAAAACCCTACATTTTTAGCAGCAAATAGGTATGAAATTACGGATAGCAAAGAAACAGGAAATCTTTTTAATGTATTCTTTACCAGTGTTGCCATAAAATACATTAAAGTATTTAAACAATCCTTGTGATGCTCTAACAACAAAACTTAGAGATTTTGTATCTGTCAGATTGCCATGAGGTATCAGATTTGAAATTACACCCATGCAAAAATTTTGATGTTCTCAAATTTTTAAAAATCCATTGTTCATAAAATAATCTCTTTGGCCTAGATGGAATCAGTGCACAATTTGTATAAATTGGTGCTGACCATGTCCATCAAAGTATTGCCACTATTATGAACTATGCTATCAGAACATTGTTCTTTTGTAGACCTATTGAAATCTGGTAAGTCATGCTTGTCAAAAAAGGGGCAAGAGAATAGGCCAATTTCTGTTCTTTCTATACTGTCAGAATTACTCGAATCACATGTCCATACCTGTTTGAATCCTGCCATCGGACCAGCCTTGGTCAGCTACCGTGCTGTGTCCTTGGGCAAGGCACTTTATTCCAATTGCCTAGGCACTAAATAACCTACTTGTGTTGCTGTACCATAAAGCACCAAACCAAATCATTGCTCATCTTAATTTTTAAAACATATTGAACACCTGCACTAGAATGTGGTTAAAACTTTTTTCGATGAAAAATATTCAATACTAAGTGAAACTTTATTTGAAAAACTCTAATAGTTACTGTATATACTCTTGTATAAACTAGGTCCAAATGCAAACAACATAGACCCTTATTATCTGCTGTTGGATAATGTGCTAGCAGATCAGGGTCTATGTTTTTTGTTCTACTGATTAGTCTGTACAAACTACATAGACCCAGATCTGCTGGCGCATTATGTGCCGGCAGGTCTGGGTCCATGCAGTTTGCAGTTGGTATAGCTTATACACAAGTATATACGGTAGCTTTGAAAAATATAGTGAGGTATAGTGAATCAGTCCTCAATGACAAAGTTCAAAAGAACATGGCACCAGATTATCTGAATACTTTTACTCCAGCCTCAGACATTCATAGTTGAAGGACATGTTCTTCTACTAAAAATAAGCTTAGTACCCCAAAACATGAGACTGAAATGTTTACAAGGAGTTTTACATATAGTGGTGTTCTAATATGAAATATCTTACCTAATAATATTAAATCGGGTACAACCCTTGCTGCTTTTAAACACAAATGTAAAACATTCTTCTTAACCCAAAATATAATGTCTGTGCTTTTTTTACCAACTTGCCCTATTTAATTGCCTCCAGTCTGTGATAATTTTTATCTTTTGCAGTTCTTGTATTTTACTGTACATGATGTGATTACTGCACATGTACATACATGTTGTCATTACAATAGCTTGCTCTGGGTGCTTGTGGCATGCCTAGTTTTATAGCGAAAGGATATTGGATTTTGTGAGACCCAAAGGATTGAGTGTGATCTGATGTCCTTTTGCTATCAAAAGAGATATGATACAAGCACCCAGATGAAGGTACTGTACTGATGATGAGTTTATTACATACCCTAAACAATTATTTCATAATAAAAAGACAATTTTTTGTGTTGTTGTTCTTTTACTGGCACAACAGTCCATCAAGAATAAAGTCTGTTATTATTATTATTATTTCAATATTGGATAAATTATTATGGTGTGCCATCAAAAATGGATGAAGATAGAAAAACTGGAGAAAGTTTGAAACAGTTGTATACATAATATATGCAATCAACAGCTTTGGTAGAAATTTCAACAGAAAGTATACTACTGACCCAAATTTCTTGGCCAAATGCTCCTGTATTTGGCTTTTTGGCAGATGTCAGGCATGTGAATGATCTGAGGGTTACTTAGGCCTCTTGTTGTCCACAAAAGAGCCTTCTGTATTCTTTTAAGATTACTCTTTTAGTAGGAAATTTTCTTGGCCATCTTATTTTAGGTATATTGGCTGTGATCAGACTGGCACAATTTTAAAATGTCTAAAAGAAAATTACCAGTACAAAAACATGATTTAGTGAACAGTTCAGGAGTGTAAATTTGACACTGCATGACATTTTGCCTAGTTTTTGTAGGAAAATAGGTCTGTGCAAAAATATCATGGTACAGAATAACAGATTTTTCCATTTATGTACAATTTATTTAAGATATATTTATTCAGTCAACGTAAAATAACAGTAATCCATATTTTTAGAAGTAATATTATAGTCTTCATATGAATTTCAACAATTTTTTTGATCACATTCATGATATTCCAGAAAAGGTACTAGGGGTGGGATGAACAGTTATTTTGTTAATGGTACAAAAATTAAATTGTAATTGGTGTGAAAAGCATTGTGTGAAGTTGATTTTCATGCTCTCAACACAAGGTGAAAAGAATAGTCACAATTATTTCCTCCCCTTCCCCTCCCCTGTTCTGGAATACCATATATACTTGTATATAACATGGATTCAACTACAAACTGCATAGACCCAGATCTGCCATTTCATAATGCTTGGCAGATCTGGGTCTAGGCAGTTTGTTATGAGTAATCAGTAAAACAACATATACCCTGATCTGCCTGTGCATTATGTGATGGCAGATCAGGGTCTATGTTATTTGCAGTTTGACCGAATTTATACATGAGTATATATGGTAGTCATAAAATGTAAGGTTTTGGAAAATAGTGTCTGGACTTTTATGGATCCAGTCTTGCAGCATAATTGTCTGGGCATGTAGCCAATGCATGGATCACTTTGACATTGAAACACTAAAACTTTTAAAGACTACTGTCACATATTTTCACATTTCTGAAGAAAGATATGAACCTAAATCCTTTTTCTTTTCAGGCCCAGCTTGCCAGAGCATCATATAAGAGAATCAAGACTCTTCGTCACCCAAATATTTTGAAATTTCTTGATGGAGTGGAGGTAACATTAAAATCAGAAAATTCTCTAACCCTATATAGATTTTTATAAAGTTTCTTTAATTGTAAAATACTGTTATTTAAACAGATTGTATGCATGCAGTTTGTTTCAAGTTTCAATAAAATCCCTTTTAGACATGTTAAGTTTACCAAGCCCATTGTTGAACACAGTCAATACTTTGCTCGGTCAGCTGATAGTATTTGTTAACAAGATTTCTGTTCAGTTTTTATGTTGAAATATGTTGGCTCTACTGATAGGCATGCAGTAGCCAATATTTAGACAGTTTTAAATCATGTAGTTTGGTATCATTGAAAAGGGTAGTGATGTGAGTATGACATAAAACATAAGTTTATATGCTAGACTAAATAAGAGATTCAAACAACAAGTAGACAATACAAAATTACAAATTATCATCAGATAGCAAGATGCCATATAGAAGTTTCACATTTTTTGTACATATTTCAGACAGACAAAGTAATCTACTTGGCATCAGAGCCAGTAGTTCCTCTGGAGACATATCTACAGAATAATGATGCTAGCAGCCAGCAAAACCAGCTATCCATATCCTGGGGACTTCATCAGCTTGTTGTAAGTACCAATGTTGCAACACTTCATGGTGATGAAGAACCACATAGGATTTATTTTAGGATGTGCTAATTTCTCAATGAATGCCCCCCCCCCAAAAAAAATAAAAAAAATAAAAATGCATGAATGATTGTGCTTTAAGTTGTGAACCCTAACTGTGTGTATTTCTGTTTGTTTTAATTGATGCATGACAGTTCATCCTTCTAACATTGCTCATCCTAACCCTTATGTTCAAGAAAGTATCAGACTCAGTGTTTGTATAGAGCTAGTGAACCAGCCAATTATATTTTTTTGGTCTCAGATACATATGCTGTGTTTAGTACCTGACTGGCACCCAGACTTGTGACAGGTAACTACATTTGGCTGAGGTAACAGGGCAGAATCCAGTCATCACTGTTGCACACATGGCAAGTAGACAACTCAGTAAATATCTGATTGTCAGGACTAAGAAAGCTGTACAAAGAAGGATGAAAACATTTTTTGTCAAGGTTAAATCCAATGCCAATCCATGCACAAGGTTATATCCATGAACAGTGAATTTTCTATAAAATCAAATTCAGCAGTTACACTGTATATCAAACTACCTTACATTTATTAAAGGCTGTATATCAATGACCCTACTTGCCCTTGAATCCACCATACTTAGAAAATCCTCTGTAGTTTTCACAAAGAGTGGGGGATGAGGGGCAAATTTCCCCCACTCACCCGTCCTCTCCATTCAGACCTGAACATTTTTGTTCTTGAATAGACCCTGTATGAAAATTTAACATTCTAAAGAGATTAGGACATGCATTGCTGAAATATAACCCCCCAGAAGCTACTTATATCGTGCCTTCTGAGTCCTGAAGTTTTTTTAATCTTGCAGATAGGGGTTGAATTATATACACCAAATATACCGATTATCTTCAGCTTATAAGCAAAACATACTAAAAGTCTTTAAAATTATTGTAGATTTTGACACTAATGCTATTGGTTAGTGATAATGAAAGTGTTTCTTTTGAACTAATTCTACTATTTTTTATAAGGCTGCAATGTTTACTGAAATTTCTAAACATGTGCGCAGTTTTCAATAACTGAAACAATGCTGTTTACTTAAAATGATTAAAAAAACTACCTTTCCCCCATCTACCCATTAGGCTTACTGAGCAGCTGACTGTTATTATAATGTGCATACGGTAACTTGCTTAATTTGTGATTATTTCATTTGCTGTAGTCTATTACTACTTATTATGACAGGATTTAGTATGTAAGATATGGCTTTGTTGAATATATCTGACAATTTGTGTAAAACATACTTAGGATGATTGTGATATTGTTTCCTGCTGCTGCATACGTACACATGATAAAACAAACAGATAATGCAACTGGACTTCCTGTGTGGTCATGCGCATGGGATGCTTTTATAGCATGTATAATGAGTGAGAAGCTGTTCTGTGTCTTAAAAACTTAAAATGGTGTTTCTTTAAATCAAAGGTTAAAAACATTTTTACAAGCATTATCAGTAAATCAACCGGATGTTGTTTAATTTTCACTACAACCAATTCTCATTAACTTTGGCTTTCTACTCAAGATGCCACATTTGATGTGAAAATCATAAATACTTTAAGAAAAGAATTAACAAAAAAATCCTACTATACAGTCATCTTAAGCAGAGATGTGGGAATATATCATTTGACTGGAATGGGTAGTTCCTGCCTTACTGACAGCCACAAGCATGTTTGTTTACACTTTTACTAATTTTGTAAACATTTACAGGCAGTAAACTAAACAAAGCTGTTTGCATGTGTAAATGTTGCAGCCTTAATTTCCTATCAACTAAAAGTCAAATTGTTAGAAAAATCTCGGCTTACCAGTACAAGCCAGTATCACACCAGTGTAAGCAGAAAGCCATGTCATAATAACGCTATAATTTGGAGAGACACCATTTTTCATGGAAACCTTGTTGGAGGAAATGTGGCTTTATGCCTTGAATTCAGTTATATATTAATCCATGTGTTGTAGTTAAACAAAAAAGTTGAACTGGAGTTGCATACTTTTATTTCAGAAAGGGCTATCTTTCCTAGTGAATGATTGTGGGCTAATACATAACAATGTATGCATGTCGTCAGTGTTTGTGGACCTGGCTGGAGAATGGAAACTGGGAGGTGTGGACTACATGTACCCTACCACAGGGCAAGACAGTTTTCCTCCAGTGAAGGTTCTTCCATTTCTTGAGAAATATGATCCTCCAGAGAAATCCGAACTTAAGAAAGGAATAAAGGGAGAAAAATGGTTTGTATAAAACTTATTTATATACATGCGAAAAAAACCTTGTAGTCAGATTTATTTGGGTTTGGTTGATCAGACTATTACATTTATATAATGCAGTGATGAGAAAAGTTGTACGCAGGTCATTAAAAATCTCCATTTATCCCACAGCTGGGTTCATGTGACAAAAATAAGGGTAACAATTCTTATAAAAGTTATTCATTATTCCCACCCTTTCAGATAAATGCAGGGATATTGTGATACAGTCAGTCCAAAATCCATATGTATATACATATGTACATGATGATACATACATGCATACATATGTACATGTAATGTACTTGACATCCTAGGGAGCCACAAATGCTCATTTGGTAGAGTGTTGGACTCATAATCCAAGGGCCGTAGTTTCGATCCACACCTAGGCCAGCCTGGGTCAATTGCTTCGGTGTGTTCTTGGGAAAGGTACTTAGCTCCCATTTCCTCAGCATGATATAGCCAGTGTGTTAAAAGTTCCATTAAAACCAACAACAACAACAAAAAATGACATCCTCCTGCACTTTTAAAGATAGATGCATGCAGCTTGGGGCAGTGATAGTCCTCTGGTTGTAGATTGAGCCAACACTTATGGAATTTTCATCTTTTCCTGGGAGTGGGACAAGGAGGGTAATGTTGATTTGACATAAATTTGAACAACTCCTAGGTTGTTTGTCTCACATGTCCAAGAATTGGCATGTGTGATAAATGACCCAAGTGTCAACACTGGATAAAACCCCTGGATCTTCCCTTATTCCCAAGGAAGAATTTAACCCCTGGGTAGAGCCCCACCAAATAATCATATGTACATAAAATGACTAATTAAATAAGAAACCAACATTGACTTCTGGATCTATCTCTACCTCCTATCCCAGCCCCCACCTCATAACCATATATACACTTGGCACAAAAAGGTAAAGTTATACATGCAGCTGATACTGGCCCCACGGTCCATCCTTACCTCTTAACTTTCCCAAGGGACTTTGAAAATTATCAAGATCCCCACCCTATTACCATGTACATACTTACTGGACTTGAAAAGAAAAATGTACATACCCAACTGACATTTGCCCCTGGGGCAGTCTTTAATCACAGGGACCTACCAAACTTTGGCTCAAACTACCAAGTTGAGTTGCACAGAATGCTAGTTTTTAACAGTTTTAATATTCTAGATATTCCTTGACAGCCACAAAACCTTTGAAAAAGTAGAAATTAACATTTCTTATAATAATTTAGAGAATAAAACTGGAAAATTGTATTCCAGACACATTCTTATGCATCCATAAATGATGCATCCATAAATGCCTTCCTTGTCTCGTATGAAAGAAATGGAATTTTATTTAGATGCTCTAAGTCATTAAAAAGTACTTAGAGTTCTTTATCAAGACTTCTGTTTCATACAGTATTGTGTTCCTGAATTCAGTGTTCCTCATTAAGAGATACAGTAGCTAGATTATGTTTTCAGAATTAAAGATTGTAACATGGTTGTTGCATAGAATGATAACAAATATTTTCCTGGTAAAATATTAATTGTTCCAAAAATTGAAGTTCTATAGAAATGTATGTTTGCTTTTTTTTTTATCTCTTCTTCTTTTTCTTCTTCTTCTTCATTTTTAAAAAATCACTGGATGTTCTTTGTTGACAGGTCCTCAGACATGTGGGGATTAGGCTGCTTAATATGGGAGGTTTTTAATGGACCATTGCCCAGAACTTCAGCTCTTAAAAACTTTGGGAAGGTATACTTCATGTTGTAGATCATTTTTTTATGCCTAATTCACATCCAAAATGTTTCTCTTTGAGATGAAAACAGATCATTAGATTATTTTGATTTTCTGACATAGCATCATGTAAAAAGTTTAAAATTGAATCAGGCCAAAAGTTAAAAATATGTTTTAATATTCTTCCCAATTTGATGTATGTTTCAGTCATAGGTTATAAAATTCACATTTGTTTGAAACAGCACTCATTTTTAGCTCACTAAATGAGCTCTTATGGTATGGTCCTGCATCCATCATGCATCATATGTCTGTCAACACTTGCATGTTAACCCAGTGAAGGGTAGATTTCTGATCCAGTTTTGATCAAATTTGGAATATAGGCTTATATCATCAAGAGCTCAGACAAGTTTAGTAATGACTGAGATCGATGCATATTAATGTGATCTTGCATCAGATTGGCTGCGCTTATTAAGGCCATATTTCTAATCTGATTTTGATCAGACTTAGAATATAAGCTTATATCATCCATATCTTGGACGAGTTTGATAATGAGTGAGATTCATGCATAAGTGAGGCGATCTTGCTTCTGATTGACTGAGTTTCTTACCACTCTGGAAGCCATATTTCTGATCCAGTTTGATCACACTTACAATATGAGCTTATATCATCAAGATCTCAGATGAGGTAGATAATTACAGGGTTCTCTAGGATGCAACAGTCAGTATAAAAATCTGCATACTTTCAATTTTGGATGCATGAAATTTCCAGCAGCCATGTCCTCCATACGTAAAATTTGTTGGCAACTTGCTTCTCTTTTATTTCATCCATTTCTACAAAGCGAGTATCATTCATGTAATGTGTCAAAAAGAGTTAAAGTGATTGTAAATTGATGAGGTGAAGCTGCATAGGCCTGATCTTAGATAAGGAGATTAAGACACCTGTTAATCAATTGTTGGTGCCTAATGATAATTTTTATCAGAAGACCAATTACACGCATGTGTACTTTGACACCTTGCTTTGATAAGAAGCACACTTTTACTCCATTGTATTAAAAATCCTTCTGTGATGATTGGAACACATGCATTTTATTATATACTGTATTTAGAAAAATAGTGCAAAGATTTTGGGACTTATTTTGTTTGCCAGATGAATACAAACTCCTATGTTAATCGTCATAAATCATCATAAAATCAGCTGTTTTTCAGTGTCATTTATAGAGATATACTATTGTTTTTGAGTAATTATCACGTGTACTTTTCTGATGGCAACTTCACATAAAATTTATTTGGTGCCAAGTGCAAGCTTGCAGATGAGCCTGATTCTTGCAAGACAGGCTGACAGAAAGTAGTTAATGTATCTAGTTTTGGTAAAGAGAACTGAATGCCAAAGAAACTAAGATTTATGGAATGACTCATAGAATTGGACATTCCTTTTGGCTGCAAAAAGAGAAAACAGTGTAACATTACTAGTTTTATGCTCATGGTATCACGACTGTGGAAGGAAAAATTCAATGGCAACCCATGGAACACACTTGCAAAGTTCAACATTTACTAGGCATGAGGTCTCAAAGGATCATGTATTTGCCATTCAAGCGCATCAAACTAAGGACAGGAGAACTATTATACCATTTGTCGTGCTGGCAGCAGGTCAGGCATGTAAGGAAGTTTCCTTATTTAGTTACTACCAGCTGACATTGAAGCACGTTTATAGATTCTATAACAACTCTTTCTGTGTGCTACAATAAATTGAGGGAGATGCATGTTGTTCTGAGGATGAGGATAGGTGACATGTCACACTGAAGGAGCCAGCAAGTTTCAGATGGCTTTCCTTAGAAACATCAGTCAAGGCAGTGTGAGATATCTACCCAGCTCTTCATGGTGCTCTGGAGAATAAGACAGCAAATGACACACCAGAAGCAGAAGGGGTGTTGAGCATAGTGAGGAATGTAAACTTTGTCCTGGCCACAACCTTCATGAGGGATGTGTTGTGTGTGGTTGAAAAGTTGTCTCACATATTCCAGAGGTACAGTGTGGACATTTCTACTGTAAATATTGTGGTAGACACAGTACCATAGCAAATTGAGCATTTGAAGGCTAAAAATGGAAAGGAACTTGCAAAGGCATACAAACTGTTTTTCCTAGTGTGATGATTCAGGAGAAACAGCATGCTAGGATCCAGTATCTGGAAGCTGCTACTGATTACCCGAATGCACTGATCTCAAACTTGCAGTCATGGTTCCATAAGGACTCTATGCATATTTTGCAGGTGCTTAATATTATCCTCAACCCTGCCTGTATTTCCAGAAGCACTTTATGGTGGGGAGAAAGGTGTTGTTCAAAGTGAGAGAATGGAGGATGACTTCTTCCAGTTCATGGTAAAATCACTTGCAGGGATGAATCTGCATGATGCATGCTTGGCAGTGTGTGGGAAGTATTCAGAATTGTTTCCAGACTTTGCTGTTTTAGCTTAAATTGGTCTGGTTTCACCTATAACGTCAGTGGCTTGTGAGTGAGGTTTCTTGTCACATAGTCTTATCAAGACAAGGGTCATGGATGTTTAAAACAAGAAACTGTAATGAAATTGATGATGGCGATGGAGGAAGGTCCAGAACTTAAGAATTTTTATCCTGAACCTGCAGTAGAGAAGTTTGTTCAAGAAAAAAGTGAATGTAGTATGCTGTGTTGTTTAAAGATGAAATGAAAAGTGAAAGGAATATGATCATTTGTTTCTTCTTCCAATGTCTTGGCAAATTTATTGATTTGAATTGGAATTAAGATAATTAAATAAATTAAATGAGAAAAGAAAATGTAATCTCTTCCTTGATTCCTTCTAGCTGCACACAAAATTAAAGAATGACAAGGTAATGCCATAGAGGTGGTGATGCAAGACCTGGTCCTTGCTCTCAAGCACTACTTCAGGCGCATGGAGAAGGGTCATGGGTCTGACATCTCTTACTTCAGGTGATGGCTGGGAAAGAGGATATAGCCCCTCAAGCCCTGAAGAAATACAATCTGCGTACTCTGAGGTCTCACAGGATTAGATACGCCTCATGAAGATTTCAGTTCATGAGATTAGAGTGATCTATGCAAGCTTCACATTCAACAGTAATGTTTTCCGAGACATAACAGAAGTTCTTGGCTAGCATGCACAGTCAACCTTGTAAAATTGTTATCCCCATGATCTATCTGGTGGGTCCAGTGGCTGTGGCCCTGATGATCACCAGACCAAATAGATGTCACACAACCTCCTCAAGGGTGTGAGTTTAGCACTTTTGCTGGATTTGCCTGGAGTTTTCTCAGTAAGGAAAGTAATTCTTCTTATCCATGGATTATCATCACAGGTTATATGAAAATCAGTTGTGCTGTCCTCATGTTAGGAGAGTGGTTTATCCTCTATGTAGGGAATCCAGCCATTCTTCCCTCGAAGGGTGCCCATGGTAAAGGTTGGATGCTCATGTATTTCCACCTATTACCTATTCTCCTACTGTTAATGTGATTGAGAAATGTACTCAATGACGAATGTAGATTATTTTAGTAAATTATGTTTCTCCAAGAATACTGACTCAATCACATTTTTATTAAACTCTCCCACATCTCCCCACAAATGCGAGCATCTTTGATATATCACACAGATTAAACTGATAAACATCTGGTTGATTGGTAGCCACCTGGTGGTAGTAAAGGGAGAAAATGGGTAAGAGCTTTTTCCCTTTGTCTATTTGGCATATAGACCAGAAAGACACAATTTTCATCTTTCCAGGAGGGCTGGATTCGAGACCCAAGATCTTGGATGATGTTGATTATGAGCAAGAAACGATGCATATTAATTATGCCCTTTTTTGAAAGAACCTTTATCAGACTATAGTAAAATAGGTAGAATTAGCATGATATAAGTTTTGGGAGATAGTTTATGTTAGCCAGGGGAGTGATATCAGGCCTACTTGGGCCTCTTGTTAATTATCTCTTTCCCTTTGATCTAGAATGAAGAATTTCAGTCACAAAAGAGTAGATAACTGTTTCACATAGAAACTAGTGCAAAGGTTGAAATACAGAAGCAATCAGGTGCCTATGCATATGGACTCTAAGTATGGTACATTTATGTTGTACCTGTACAGCTTATGTTGGTCTTATAATTAAAATGAATGAATGGGCTGATATAACAAAGTGGGCATACATAATAACTTTTTCTTCTTTGTATGAAGGTACAATTTTTGTCCAGTTGTGCAATTTATTTAGATTTGCATCAATATAAATACAAAATTTGGAACAACAGTAAAATGCATTAGAATTGTATAAGTGTTATAAAATGTTCTCTTGAATTTATCAATTCTTCATAATACATATAACTCCTAAATACTTGTGTATTTATTACTTTGATAATCTGGTTTGAAGAATATCTCTTTTTTTCAGGTTCCAAAACAACTAGTGCCAAATTACTGTGAATTAGTGGGTGCCAACCCTAAATCAAGGCCAAATCCGGCAAAGTTCATTGAAGACTGCATGAAGACAAATGGATTTATGGACAATGCATTTATTAAAACTATGTTGTTTCTGGAGGAAATCCAGGTTAGTACAACATGAGTTGACTACCTTTTCTATCTTGAACAAATGGTCAGGGGTCATAGATGAATAAACATTTGAATAACATTTTCTTCACACATTTGAGGCTGAAAGTTGAATTCTCAATTTTCCTGTTTATCTTTCCTTCGTCAGTGGTTTTCTTTAGATACTTTGACTTGTTAGCCATAACTCTTGCTTTCAAAGGCATTGATTAGAGGCATTTTGACCTTGTTGCTCTTTTTATACACCCATCTTTTGGCAGAGCATATGATGCTATAACCCTATCTGTCTATTTGTTTGTCTGCATATGTCTGTTAACTTTTTCTTTTGTGCACAATAACTTCAGTTCTACAGCATCTGCCTTTGCCAAACTTTACAGATAAGGTCTTCTTGACAAAAGGAAGAAGCCTATTGTTTTGTGGGTCAAAAGGTCAAAGATAAAGGTCACTGACTGAAACAAGAAAAATTGTTTCTGTAGAATGACATTAGATGTGTATCACAGACCTTGACCAAACTTTGTGGATGCTTTGCACTTGGGGTAAGGAAGAAGCCTATTGATTTTGGGGTCAACAGTCAAGCTCACTGAAAGAAGAAAACTGGTTTTGGCAGAATAACTTTAGTTCTTGACCATGTATCTTCAGCAAAGTTTGTGTGTGGCTTGCACTATTGTTTTGGGGGTCAAAGGTCCTAGGTAATTGTGGCTCTTTAAATAAAACAGGTTTTGCAGAATAACATTTGTTTTAGAGTAAGTTCCTTGATCAAACTTTGTGGATGGCTTGCACTTAGGGTAATAAAGAAACAGATAGATTCTGGGGTTTGAAGGTCAGAGGTCACAGTCATGGTAAGTCTAATAAGAAAATAATGGTTTCTGCACAGTAAGTTTAGTTAAAGACCACATACCGTGACCAAAGGTCCAGGTCATTGAAACTTAGTCAATAATCTCCAGAGTCAAACCATGCCTTACTGGTGCCTACTTAGAGAACTATTAAACAGGGGCCAGTGTGTGCTGTTCTTGATACTTTTGTTGTAAATAAAAGTAATTTTATAAATATAAGGCTGAAATAGTTTGTTGTACATGTGATTCAGTTAATAATATAGAAGACTTATTCACATGTTACCTGTATTTTTTGCATTTAATTTTTATATATACCAACACAAATGTATAAAAACTTAACATTTCACTTGAATAGGACTCTATTTCAATTTTCTTTTACTATTACCTTATACAGGACCCCCTCTTTAGAGTATTTCTGAATAATTCATGAATTTACCTAAGTATTATAGATTATTTTCATTTAATTGTTCAGTTCAAGATAAAGTAACGTTGTAAATTTAGTCCATCAGAGGTTCATAGTATTTCCCTTCTGAAAAAGAAAAGAAATTGCAAGTTTTAGGAATGTACACTTTGCAAATGTTGGAGTATTTAACTTTTTTAAAAATTAATATTTTAACATAGCTAAAGATCCAAGCAGTCCCAGATCACTTTAAAATTGTTTGAAGTTGAGGTGTATTTCCTTGTGCTACTCATAGTTAAATAAGAATCATTAAATTAGAAAGTATGGAGGAAAAGTACCCTGACACTCATCGCCCATAAAATAATAGCTAAAATTCATAAAATTTGCACAGGTTGAAGATTATAGACTCCTCTTATAAAATGCAGAAAGAAAAGGGTATGTTCGTGTGTGAATTTCTTCAGTGTGACAAGCAGAAAGCTGCACAGTCAATTTACAGTAGGTTGTAAATTGCTAAACAGTGTTGCACCTTGAACGAGCCCAAAGGAATTCTCCCAGTGTTCCCCTAAATTTAACAAATTCCCATATCTTGATCATTATAGGGGGGACAGAATTGTATAAAATGTCTCCCTAACAGTTAATCCAAGGTGCAACACTGGTTACAGTTTTCCAAAGGACTCATATACTTTTCATCAACTTTATAATTCTCCTTCATGGGTCTTTTATTGTAGGTCATACAGTAGTATAAGAATGTTTCTTTTTCATTATTTAATAAGTTCCAACCACATCATTTTACATCCAATGACTCCCAGGGTTCATAGCACTATGATACATCTAAGTAAAAAGTGATAACACCTTTCCCTCCATAACATGTGCACAGCGGGGTCTAAAAACAAAGACTGCAGTTCAAGCGAGGGCACAAGTTACTGAGGGACCTTTGAAAATTTAAGAAGGGGATGCCGTCACGGATGGACATTGACAACGAGAAGACAGAGGTGGGGTGGGGGTAATGTTAAATGGTTTCATACTCGTTTTATATTTGCATTGGGAATAATTGAAAATAAAATGTATTTTTATAATGAAGTTTTTAGCTTTTCTGTATAAATTACCTATATTTTCGAGATAACCAACCTTAGAAATATCATTAAAAACATTACTCCAAGTGGTTTTGAGACACATCATGTGTACCTCCAAAAAATTGTGTATTACGTCGCTCGTGTTGCATGTGAATGTGGATATATTCGATTGTTAGTGTTGATTCACAACAAAGCAAGATTTCCTTTTTTTCAAAGACTAGGGACATTTAATTTGTGAAATAACAACTCTCAACGTCGAAACTCGACTTTTAAAAAAAATATTGTTCTATTAGTAAAATATTGATTGCATGATTTCATTGCAAGTAAAAGTGAAATTTTGGCTCATCCTTGAGCAAACGTCTTAGTGCCAATTCAGGAATTTTAAGTTCACTACAAACTTTGGAACTCACTTCTTCATAATATACTGTATCTTTGAAACAAATTGTTTTCATGCACAGAGTACTCCTTTCACTTTGCTTCTCTTGTTATCGTTGATCATATTTGTGAATTAGTAGGATAAACCACTGATTAATGTTAGATACTTTTAATTATGTTACCTACATGATTATATTTGTAACAGTGTTCAACTGGTCAATTTAAATGAGTTGATCTGAGACACTACTCTTATGCCTTTTAGCTTTTTTTTAAAATTATTATTCCACTCTCTTTATTTGATTTGATACAAAAGACATAATTAACATGATAATACAAAGCATATCTACTTTTAATTGATTGCAACAATGCAGCAAACACTTCTGCAAATCGGAGATCAAAACACAGTCTGCACTTAATTATGTTCTCAGAAATGCTCGTAGACATAGCTGTGACAGTAGATTGACCTTTTTCACATTTGAATACAAAAGGGCATATATCACTTATGTTGATTACACTGATACTGAAATAAAAGATAGAACTAAAACATGATTTTCACTTGACAAAACTTACTTAATTGACATTTATTTCTTAAAGTGCTGCCACCAGTAGGCATTATTGACATTTTCATGAATCAAAATTTCATCAAATATTGTTATTTATAGCATACTGAGAATTTTTTTTTATAGAAAACTTAACAAAATATATGACTTCTTATTAAAAGTTTAGAATTTCATAATGTTTAATCAGATTTCCAGGAACTAACTGCTGTTTTCAAAGATAAAATGAGCAACATATTAAAGTTTCATTTACTAGTTTTGATCACGATTTTCTTCACATTCAACAAATAGGGGCCAATTTTGTTGGTATTTTCTAGAGAAAAACAATATGATCCACGCCTGCCCCCGTGTAATAAGCAAGTTTGCAAGTTATCCGGGCAAGAGTTATCGAGGGAGAGGTGTATATTGATGATGTTATAAAAGTAATGATTATGTCATTTTGAGCTGTGTATTAAATGTTGACTCTACACAAGTGAAATACCATAACTCTCAGATCTGCTAAGATATTGTATTTCTATGTAACCATAAAAATGCAATGAGGTTTGTTACAAAACTGCCAGAACTTATTATAGATCAAAACACTTGTTTGACAATTCAGGTGTTAATTATAAATATTGTATATGTTCTAAAAATTTTGGCGAAAACACTGCGAATTGAGTTGTAGCTCAGTGTCATCTTCACAGATTCAATCATGCAAAGGGACAAATTAAGTTATATATGTATGGAATGGTAAATACATCTTAGAAAAGTTTTAAAGGATAATAAGAGATTGAAATTCTTTGTTTTTTTTATATATCCATACAACTAGAGCATATTTGTATCTGCTGGTATTTATTTTCAATTTCAGATAAAGGATATGGAAGAAAAAATCAAGTTCTTCAGTAGTCTGACCAATTCACTAGATTCATTACCACAACAGTTCTGCAAACACAAGATCTTACCACAGCTATTGAATGCATTTGAGTTTAGCAATGCTGGTGCTCTTGTTCTAGCACCATTACTGAAGGTAGTGTTGAATATCTGTTTTAGATTTATAGTATCTCATTGTCACTGAATTACACATGTATTGTGTAGGTGTTATATTATATTAATAAGGTGTATTATCCTTAGTTTTCCACCTCTTATTATGTCCCCACTGCAGTAGCAGAAGGAGGCAAATTATTTTGCTGCTACTGTCCATCAGTACATCCACACATCTGTATGTCAATCCCAAATCTATTTTAGCACAATGACACAAAAACCCATTAACTTGGAGCCATGACATTTTACACACTTTATCACAGTCATAAGTAGGTGACCTGATTAGATTTTTTAGGCCATTACAGCAATTTTTACTTCTTTTTTTAAAAAATACATTTTTGAACTTTTTGGATCTAGATATTTTTATGTGTTTACAAAACCCTGCTAGTTAGTACAATTAAGCAAAAACTACCTGAGTTAGACAGATGAAATTTGCTAGGAATATTTGTATTCTTATTTAGATGACCTGATTATATTTTCTGACCATTACAGCAGTAAAAAAAAAATGGTATCTTTTTGAACTCTTTTGAATTTAGACTTATTTAGCAAAAAAACATGTTAAAACAATTACCGTATTTTGGTGTGTATAACGCGCACTTTTTTCACCTAATTTTCTTATCTTAAGTCGGGGGTGCGCGTTTTATACAAGAACTATAAAAAAAAGTTTTTTTCCAGGTCGATCTGACGAGAGGATGAAGGCACTATAGCCGCCTACATGTGTCACATTCACTCCTTGTGAAATATTAAATCCGTTGTACATTGCATTGTAACTAAATTGTTTACCAGTACTAGCCGTATTAAAGAAATAAATAATGCTTACAAATAGTCTTGTTCTTTGATTGCTTATGTTAATAAACTGGTTTCATTTCACATCACTGTGTAGCGTTTTGTTCTGTGCCTCGACCGGAAATACATGTACATAACGACTGGCAACTTGTTCAAAAGCTGTGCAAAGTGCCGCATTGGAGCAGAACAAATACCACTGTGAGGATTACCGTACTTCCGTAAATGTTCAGTATTCCATAACTGTTGATCTAATACATTTTTTCTTCATTTATTCTTGGTTGAATTGAAATATATTATGTGTAGAATTCAAGCAGTGTTAATGTTCTCATCAGAGGCACCTTAAGGGGACATATTTTTTGCGACTACGGTTTCTTTCTTACGGTAACACTGACACGTTGTGGAACAAAATAATCAATTAATGTATGAAGTCGGAAAATATTTTTTTCTTTGGAAAATAAACTTGGTTCTTCGTTTTTATTTCTCATCTTAAATGATAGTATTTTGTATTTATTTCTGACTATAGAGTGATCAATGTTTCATTGACTAAGTGTGGTCTTTTCAAGGTTATCAGCGGAACAAATATATGATTAATGTACCTGTAAATGTTCAATATTCGATAACTGTGGATCTAATTAATTTTGTCTTCATTTATTCGTGTTTGAATTGAAATATAATATTTAGAATTCAAGCAGTGTTAATGTTCTCATTTTTTTCGTGACTACGGTTAGCCTGTTACGGTAACACTGATACAGCGTTAATGTATGAAGTCAGAAAACATTTTGTTTTTCCTTTGGAAAATAAACTTGTTTGTTAGTTTTATTTCTCATCTTAAATCATAGTATTTGAGATATCTTTGCAACTATACAGTGATCAATGCTTCATTGACTCAGTGTGGCCTTTTCACGGTAATCGGCGCCAGGTAAGCTTTGATGCGCTCAACATTGTTACAATGCTTTGTCTCGGTGAGCAATATTTAATTGATTCAGCGTGGTGTTTTTAATGGTGATCAGTGCTTCATTGACTCAGTGTGGTCTTTTCAAGGTAATCGGCACCGGCTAAAGCTTTGATGTGCTAAACATAGTCACGTTGCTTTGTCTAGGTAAATTTGCAATGTATTTACTTTTCTTCAGAAAATAAACTTGTTTCTTTGTTTTATTTCTCATTTTAAACAACAGTATTTGATACGGTACTTCTTTGTTACAATACAGTGAGCAGTGTTTAATTGACTCAGCGTGGTGTTTTTAAAGGTAATCAGTGCCGGCTAAAGCTTTGATGGGCCAAACATAAGTACAATGCATTGTCTTGGTAAATTCTAGCTTGGACATGGAGATATATTTTAGAGGTGTAATGATAATCCAAATAAGTATAAATACCGGACCTAAACTTTCACATAGCATATTGTGTTCGATCTTGAATCTGAACGAATATAGTCAAAGTATCAACATGCGTCATATAAGAAATTCGTACAATGCGAAAGATAAGCTAACCATCATTGCCTATGCAGAAACACATGGTAACAGAGCTGCTGGGAGGGAGTTTAATTTAGGAGAGTCTTCTGTTAGGGAGTAGAGAAGAATGAAAGAAAGACTGAAGAAAATACCGAGAACAAAACAGGCAGACAGAGGGACAAGTGCAAAGTATCCGGCCGTAGAGAGTGGAGTCCTTGAATGTGTCATGGATAGAAGAAGACAGGGAATCTCAGTATCCATGACAGAGATTCGCTTTCAGGCAATATTGATTGCAAAACAGAAGAAAATAGACAACTACAAGGGGTCTGTGAGCTGGGCCTATGCATTTTTACGATGGCACGACTTGCCATGCATCATCATCCATGCCTTCAAAAAGTGCTGCATCTCAAATAAAATGGATGGCACAGAGGATGACATCTTGTGGGAGGACAATGCTAAGCGTGAAGACCACTCAGAGAGCGAGAACGAAGACGAAGATGAAAGCTATTATGCAGCAACACCAGGAATGATGACAGATGAGGACATACAGCGACTTTTCGAGAGTGATGACAACGAAGAGGAATTTTAGGGATTTGATGCAATAGATTAAACTCCATCAACTAGATGAACCTTTAAAGGGCCCTTTTAAGGGCCAACCATAAATTCAGAAAGATACAATTTCAATATGGCCACTTTTTCATTCACTATCCAAAATGACCGACTGTTGTTGCACTACGAAAACGGAGCAAAATACCGGTAGTCACGATTTTAAAATGTATTATATCACATGCGCGTTATATGGCAGAACTACGTTTTTTCCACTCATTTTGGGTCGAAAATCGGGGTGCGCGTTATACACACCAAAATACGGTAAGCAAAAAGCAGATGAGGCAGACAAATGAAATTTTGAAGGCTTATTTGTTTTTACATGTCAATGACCTGATTAGAATTTCAGGCTACTACAGCAGTTGTTCACTTTTGTAAACATTTTGTAACTTTGAGGACTTGATCCTCATTTGAAATAAAAATCTTGTTAGAGTGACTAAAGGCTGTTCTAGTAAACATACTTGGGACCCAGGGAAGGCACTTTCAATGTGGAGTAGTCACCTATAGATGAAATTTAGATTTTTAAAATTATTTTCATATGAACTCTCTGAGTAATCAGAGTACCCTGGCATACATTGTTTAAAAAAGTGCTTTCCCTGTGTACCATGTATGTTTAAATGGAACGGCCCTAAGCAAAAAACATTGGTCGGACAAATGACATATTTTAGGCATATTTATATTTCTATGTAGATGACCTGATTAGATTTTCAGACCATTACAGCAATTTTTCAATTTCTTTTACACATTTTTTAACTTTTGAGGAAAAAAACTTCTTATTCAAAAACCTTGTCTGCATGATTTAGCAAAAGCAACTTGAGGTAGACAAGTAAAATTTGGTATGCATATTTGTACGCATATATTATTAACTGATTGGATTTTCATGTCATGGCAATTCTCAACTGTTTTACATTTTTTATATTTTGGACAAAGACTTAAGAGTTGGTGCATATGTGAGCTGCAGAGGTGAGGGAAGGGGTGTGTGTAGAATGAAGTAATTGATGAAATCCCGTGTACCACTTTCCTGCTGCCAACTGTCAAGTCAGTTGTTATTCAAAATTCCAAAAGACCGCTCTCCTTTCTTTAGACGAGCAATGTGTGATAGGTTATGTACTAATGTCAAGGGTGATAAGCTTGTCTGACAATAAAGTGGTATGGTTCACTGAGGGTCTGATACCTTGGCCAAATTTTGTGGAGCCCACCTTGACAGAAGCATGATATTGCAATCATTTAATGTTGTTATGCGTGTCTGTATATATGTCCTTCCACACTCTAGATTAATGTCAATGTTAACAGGTTTTTTGTGGTTTCTTAAGTACATTTGTGCACAAATCATGTTTTTGGTGTGTGGATACATCTTGATGTTTATAACACCAATTTACCAAAAGCTCGGGTTGGGCCTAACATTGAGGCTTCTTCTACTGTATTACATGTACCAATTCAGATTGATGTAACTTCATTATCTTTCACACATTTTACAAGAAACTAAACTCTTCTGTGGAGTGGTAACATTTTCAAAAGAAAATCTTTTAATTTTATTGAATGTACTGTAAATATTAATAGGCACATTCATCTCTGATTTGGGGATTCATCAATTGCACTATGCTATCCTGGAATCACAGTGTTTGGAGGAATCAATATATGTTGCTCAACCAATCTTTACTAATTTAAAACCACTATTGTAAAATTCTGACATTGGTATGCTAAGGTGTACTGATTTTATGTTGGATAAGAACATGTGTTGGACTTGTATACTCGCTGCAATATTTACAGTATGTACCTCTAGAATAGTAAAAATCTGGATCAAATAACTTCAATATTGCAATAGTTGTCCTTCCTTAGTTCTTCATAAGATGTGTCCAGCTAAAGGTTAAATTCAACATTAAATTGGTGATGGATTTAAGAGCATTGTACCATCTCTCAAACTTATTTCTTTAAACATTTTCATCAAAAGAAAATTATTTTTAAAAATTTGAAAGTTTCTTTTTAACTGTTCAAAAAACCAACTGCACACAATATGTATAATCACATTTTGAGAAATAAAGAAAAAGGGTAAAATGGAATCAAATGTATCAATATAAGAAAGCTTTCTGGTACACTATTGGCCCATATTTTGGTAAATCATTGTGAAAGGTACTGCATTATAGTGTGTAATATGCAGTATTGTAAAACCATCTCTTTATCTTATTTTACAGGTTGGAAAACTGTTAGAGGCGGAAGAATACCAGAAAAAGATAGTCCCATGTGTAGTTAAGCTGTTCTCTTCCACAGACAGAAACACAAGAGTAAAACTTTTACAGCAGGTAGGGTATCGCTGTATTGGAAAATCTCTTAATCTAGTAGTCCAAAACTTAATGTTAAGTCATTTTATTCCATTTTTTCAACAGTGAAACCATAGACTGAGACAGAATTTTTCAAATGAAGTAAAGATTTTTAACTTTACTGATCAAAGACCAGGAGGGCTTGTGCCATGGGACATAGTCTGTCAGCCATCCATTAGACAGTTGCTTGCTATTGCTTTTTCTAAACCATTGGGAGGATTGTCTTGCACATTCATATTGAGGTATAGTTGGTTCCCCCTTGGACATCAAATATGACTACCAGGGTTTGAAAATCTTATCACAACTCCTCCTAACAGATGGTCATATCGACATAGGGTTTTCACCAAAACACTTTTTTGATAAATTGTTGATCCTAAGTTAAAATGGTGCCAATCCAATGACCAACATTACTAGCATGGTGGTTATCTTTAAAATTTTGTTATTGGTACTCCTCCATAACAGATGGTCATATCAACATAAGGTTTTTAAGTTCTGATACCTCTTTAATCTAGCAATCCCAGAAAAATGAACATTTTGTCTTTGTCCATCGTCCATCGTTCGACATCTGTCAGTTCATTAGCACAAAGTTTGTTATCACTACTCCTTGTAAACTACTTGGAGGATTCCCATGAAACTTTACACACACATTTATCCCAAGGTCTAATTGTTCCTAAGTAGAAATGGTGCTGCTTTTACATCCAGTATGGCCACTGCAGCAGCCATCTTGGAAATCTTGTTATCTCTACTCCTGAATGGATGGTCATGGACACAAGGGGTTTTCACAGAAATACTTCTTATGATGTCTAGTTGGTCCTAAATGAAAATGGTGCCAATATAACATACGATAAGGCTACCATGGCAGCCATCTTATAAATCTTCTTATTGCTTCTCATGAATGGAAAGTCATATTGGCTTGGGGTTTTCACCAGAAGACTTCTTATGGTGTCTAGTTGGTCCTAAATGAAAATGGTTCCACTTGGACATGCAGTATAACTGCCACAGTGGCCATCTTGAAAATCTTGTTATCTCTATTCCACCTGAATGGATGGTCATAGACACATGGAGTTTTCACTGAAAGACTTCTTGTGATGTTTAGTTGGTTCTAAATGAAATGTTGCTGAACTGATATCAAATATGGCTACTACAGCAGCCATCTTGAAAATATTGTTATTGCTACTCCTCCTGAATGGAAAATCATATCAGCATGGGGCCACTGGAAAGACTTTGTAGTTTATCTTAAATAAAAATTGTGCTGATCTAATATTCAATATGGCTGCCACAGTGGCGAAGTTGAAAATCTTATTGCTACCCCTTCAAGATGGAAAGTCATATTGACATTGGGTTTTCATGAGAGGACTTCTTATGATGTCTTGTTGGTTCTGAATGAAAATGGTGCTGTTCTAACATCCAGTATGGCCATCATGGCAGTCATCTTGAAAGACTAATTATGATATCTATTTGGTTCTGAATGAAAATGGTGCCGATCTGACCACAAATATGGTCGTCATGGCAGCCATCTTGAAAATATTCTTGTAGCTACTCCTCCTAAATAGAAAGTCATTTCAACATGGGGTTTTACCAGAAGACTTCTTATGGTGTCTAGTTTGTCCTGAATGAAAATGATGCTGATCTTGCATCCAGTATGGCACTATAGTGGCCACCTAAAAATATCTTGTTATCACAGCTCCTCCAGATGGTCATAATGACATAGGGTTTTCACCAGAATACTTCTTATGATATCTAGTTGGTCCTAAATGAAAATGGTGCCCTGTGGACATCCAATATTCCTACCACAATGAACATATTGAAAATCATGTCACATATTAACCTAAATGGATGGTCATCATGGCATAGGGTTTTCACCAAAAGTCTTCTAATATTGTTTTGTTTGTCCTAAATGAAAATAGTTCCGATTTTACATCCAATACAGCTGCAACAGTATCTAATTTGAAAATTTCATCACTCAAGAATATCAGAGATGGTTTTAACACTCAGCAGTTAAAACGAAGAAATGGTCTTATCTTGAATTACAGGAAATTCTTTTTGGACAGTGGTGCATCAGTCCCTTCAGGGGATGCTTGTTTGCAGATCATCTTGCTACTAGTCAAATTAATCCAAGGATTTATTGGGAAGAGTTTGCTTTAGATCAGTAAGATCAAACTTTGTCATATTTAAATGCCCCATCTGTGTAATGTCAAATGTCTTGACTTTTCTCTTTTTAGATCGACTCCTTTATTGAACACCTTCCTATTTCCACAGTCAACGATCAGATTTTTCCCAATATTGCGACAGGATTCTCTGATGTTAACCCAGTTATCAGGGAGGAATCTATAAAGGTATTGTGTTTTTACTGTACTTTCACATGGTGGTAGGGACTTTCAAGACATTATTTGTTACCATGGCTGCATTTAATAATGAAACATTTTATGGAAAATTCATAACATACATAGATGTTTAGTTATATTAGATGGAATTTTTGTGGTAACCAGTACAAAAGCTTTAGTCAAAAGGTAACTTTGTTAGCAGGATGTATAAAGCAGTGATTTCACTCACTGAAAGAGTTCAATAGTGGAAATAATTTTACAGAGGTTTAGAGGGCTTAAATACACTTTTTATGGACATTTTGAAGAACTAGAACCCAGTGGTTACAAGGAGATTATCAAACTACAAGATACATGAATCGGTATAAACAGTGATGAATGGTTAAAAAATATTCTAGACAAAACATCTGTTGTAATATTTCTTACTAACAACATACACGGCTCCATCTACCATATATACTCACTTATAAATTTGAGTCCAAGTGCAACAACATAGACCGAGATCTGTTGTCACATAATGTGCCAAAAGATCAGGGTCTATGTTGTTTGTTCTGCTGATTACTCATAACAAACTGCATAGACCCAGATCTGTCAGGGCATTAATTGATGGCAAATCTGGGTTTGTGCAGTTGGACTCCACTTATAACTGAGAATATATGGCACTTGGTTATATGTTAGCAGCACATGGTGTTTATAAAATACAGGGTTTGCACAGTTATTAAAGGTCATTGAAAGTCATTGAGAAATGAACATGTCATTTTAAGGCCTTGAAAGTCATTGATTTTTCACCAAGGTCATTGAAAGTCCTTGAATTTAAGAGATTTTGTTTAAAAATAAAAATATGATGGAAAATTTTGCTTTTGAGTCATTTATTTAATGTTGTGCGATGATTTGAAGAACAGTTTGATTTTTCCGTCATCTGCTAGCTGTTCTGCCATTATCAGAATCCATTGGAAGTAGTTAAACATTGTGCATAGCGTCCCTTTTACATCATGTAATTAAAGCATGTGCACTCTTTCACTTCACCACATTTTCTGCTTCGCAAAAATGGTTCATTAGCAACAGAATCTTTTTAATGAGTGATCTTCTCAAAGTGCCTAGAAAGTGCACATTCAGCAATAGTTGGTTGGAAGACAAAGAGTTCATTAACCCTTAAAGTGCTAGTAGCGACATAAGTCACGCTGCTGGTAGAGTCTCATAATGCTTTTTGCGACTTAAGTCGTTTTTCAGGTAAGCAGCTGTTTACACATCACGGTACTTTGGCTTGACATAAATCATTGTGAAACTAAATTTGATTGGTACATTAGGCCCTGGAACAAGCATTCTGTCATAGTCTCAACCTTGTATTCATCAAAGAAATTGTACAAATGCATGTTAGGCACTACCTAGAGAACTCAAAATGGCTGACTCTGAACATAGTTTATCTCCAGATGGTGATTTGATTCAGCAAACACTGGCTGATGATAGTGATGAAGACAGCAATTTTAAATGTTTTGAAGTATATGAGATTATTAGAGCTGGGAAAGTGTAACTGGAAATGCTAGTGAGTGATTTTGAGCCCGAAAATGATGTTGTATACGAGTCCAATGTACATGCTGGATGGACAAAAACTGATGGCATGCCAGTCAACCCCCTGTTCAGCGGTATTTCAAAATTAAATGTATAAATGGACAATGTCAAACCTATAGACCCTACCCTATAGACCATGTTTTCATTAGAATTTCTTGCATCTAATCATAGATCATATTAATCTGTATACACAGCAGACGAGTGACAACAGAGAAAATGGAAGCCCCGTTGCACCTGATAAATTCAAACTTTTTTTTCTGCATTGATTATGGCCATCAGTTTTATTGCCTAAATCTGATTTTGATTTTTACTGGACAGCTGAAATACAAAGGTAATTTGTATATTTACCTGTATTTGCACATGTAAGTACAATTATGATAAAGTTACATATGTGACTTGATTCTTATAATAAAGTTCAGACATCAATAATTATTTTTCATGTAGGGTTTGTGTATCGATTATATGCAGAAATTAAAATACAGGCATTTAAAAGCAGAGTGCAATTTTCATTTCTTTTCTCAAACAATTCAGCACTAAGGGATCTTGTGCTACAAAACTATACGGCACTTTAAGGGTTAAGTGGCTGAGAAAAGATACCTTGAGATACAGAGTGCTTGCATTTGATGATTTACAGTATATGGGTAATATATCAGAGAAATAAACCAAATGATTTGATGTATATAATTTGATGTTGCTACATAGCTTAAAGTTTAGTTGTACATAATAACTATCACTGTTGGAAATTTCCAATTGATAGTGGGGTTTTTTGTCAATAAAAAATATGTCTCGGTTAGTTCACATTTATTGGAAACGATTTTAGCATCAGCCAGCTTTGTATCATCAAACATCATTGGAGAGTGGCATCCATCATATAGAAGAAATCACAGAGATGAGGTGATATTGTGTTGATCATGTATTAGACACACATACCAGACTTGTGCATACCTCCTGAAGGGTGAACCTCAACCAGAGTGTATACCCTGTCGGTGTCCACTGTCAGTGGAACACATTCTTGTCAAGTGTATCAACCTCCACCCTGTGAGACAGAAATTATTTGACGTGAACTCAATTAAAAAGCTTTCTGACGATGTACCATCAGAGAAAATCATTTGACTTTTTAAAAGAACGTGGTTTATATAACAAATTCTGAACCAATATTTAAGGATTTTAAATATTTGACCTTTATCTATTAATTTAAATAGATTTTAAAGAATTTTAACATCTTTACCTTTTATCATTTATCTTGTAGTACTTCATGTTTACATTTTTTAGAGTGTTTATCTTAAATATTGAGTGCAATTCTGTTTATTTACATTTTTAGAACTTAAATTTTAATCAACACCATGTAGCCATTATTGTGCTGATCTGCCATGAAACCTGATACATACCTGCATACATGCATGCAAACATACATACATACATACATACATACATACATACATACATACATACATACATACATACATACATACATACATACATACATACATATATACATCATGATGTACAATGTTACAAGGATACATCTGATTCAATGTCAGCCTCCTTTATAATAATTGCTAGCACTTTTCATTACCTTTTCATGATCACATTAAATCTGTGTTTTTCTCTTTGTAGGCCATGATGTATGTTGCCCCCAAATTAAACTACAAGAATCTTAATGAAGAATTAATGAAGCATTTTGCTCGCCTTCAATCCAAAGATGATCAGGTAGATGTTAGTTTTCAAGGAGTATTTCATAAAGTTATAACAGACTTTTACACAGAAGAAAACTCAACTCTGAAGGTTTATCATCAACTTTTAAATGGATGTTCTCTTAAGGATGACAACTATTGTAAAATATACCCTTACTGTGCACCTCCAAATGACGTGATCATCATATATAAGTGTCATAAATGTTATATCACTTGTTATGTAAGTGTATTGCAGCAGTATGAACTATGGGAGAGATTGGATTAAAATGGCATGGTGGCAACTTTTGTATCTTATCAAATAATGACAGAAAAAAATTACTGAACAATTTTAATAATCGCAATAACAGTCCTGTGAAAGAAAATGATAAAATCAACAATTTTAATAATCACAATAATAGTCCTGTGAAAGAAAATGATAAAATCAACAATTTTAATATTCGCAATAACAGTCCTGTGAAAGAAAATGATAAAATCAACACAAAATATTTTTGACCTTAGGAAATCTTTAGCAATTTCCGACCTGCCATAAATCAGCCATGCAGGCTTTCTGTTTTGGAAAACTGATGATATCTAAAATTTAAAAAAATGATGTCATGTTGCAAATATTCACTCAAAAACACACTTTTCTTTGTGTATTTGATAAGAAGAGTCTGTGATCTTCAACATGTGTAAATTTGATGAATATTTCAATACTCATTCAGCTATTATTTTATAAGTAATTGTTGACAGTATTTGTTGCCATACCTTCCTATGTATCGACAGGGTACTTTTTGCCATACCATTCCATGTAATAATAGGGCACTTTTTGCCATACCTTTCTATATAATGACAAGGTATTTTTGTCATACCTTTCTATGTAATGACAGGGTACTTTTTACCATACCTTTCCATGTAATGACAGGGTACTTTTGGACATACCTTTTGATATAATGACAGGGTACTTTTTGACATACCTTTCTATATACTGACAGGGTACTTTTTGACATACCTTTCTATGTAATGACAGGGTACTTTTTGACATACCTTTCTATGTAATGACATCGTACTTTTTGATGTACCTTTCTCTGTAATGACAGGGTACTTTTTGACATGCCTTTCTATGTAATGACAGGGTACTTTTTGACATACCTTTCTATGTAATGACAGGGTACTTTTTCCCATACCTTTCTATGTAATGACAGGGTACTTTTTGACATACCTTTCTATATAATGACAGGGTACTTTTGACATACCTTTCTATGTAATGACAGCATACTTTTTCCCATACCTTTCTATGTAATGACAGGGTACTTTTTCCCATACCTTTCTATGTAATGACAGGGTACTTTTTGACATACCTTTCTATGTAATGACAGCATACTTTTTCCCATACCTTTCTATGTAATGACAGGGTACTTTTTCCCATACCTTTCTATGTAATGACCCTTACTTGTGTGACAGGGTACTTTTTTCCCATATCTTTCTATGTAATGACCCTTACTTGTGTGACAGGGTAGGTTTTTTTCCTATACCTTTCTATGTAATGACCATTACTTGCGTGACAGGGTACTTTTTTTCCCATATCTTTCTATGTAATGACCCTTACTTATGTGACAGGGTCTTTTTCCCATACCTTTCTATGTAATGACCCTTACTTGTGTGAGAGGGTACGTTTTTTTCCTATACCTTTCTATGTGATGACCCTTACTTGTGTGAGAGGGTACTTTTTCCCATACCTTTCTATGTAATGACCCTTACTTGTGTGACAGGGTACTTTTTTTCCCATACCTTTCTATGTAATGACCCTTACTTGTGTGACAGGGTACTTTTTTTCCCATACCTTTCTATGTAATGACCCTTACTTGTGTGACAGGGTACTTTTTCCCATACCTTTCTATGTAATGACCCTTACTTGTGTGACAGGGTACTTTTTCCCATACCTTTCTATGTAATGACCATTACTTGTGTGACAGGGTACTTTTTTCTCCCTACCTTTCTATGTAATGACCCGTACTTGTGTGACAGGGTACTTTTTCCCATACATTTCTATGTAATGACCCTTACTTGGGGATAGATAATCAGCAAAGAGTAGTGAATTAAAATGCACACCAATCTATACATTTGTAAGTGATTTTGGATTGCTTGGACCCTTAGCTATATAAAAATATAAGTTTTTCAAAGAGTTAGATCCTCAAACATTTCAACAAGCAATCATCCCTAATGTTGACATGTTTTAGATGATGAGTGATTGGAAATATGGATGTCTTATGAGATATGTGTATTATATCCTCAAAACCTGTTATAATAATATCTTCATTTTCTTATCAATAATTTTGATGTCCATGTGTCACTGAACATTGCAAAATAAGTAATAACAGCTAACATTTTACCATGAACATTTTTTGTTGAACATAACTCGTCAAGATTTCACAAATTTCCCTCAGTCATCACCTGACTGGTGCATACATAATTTTTGTATACTCAATTGTAGGACCTGGCTCTTCATTCACATATACACCATTTTACAGACTAAAGCCAGGGTGTTGCTAAATTGTAGAATTATCATGGAAAATGTTCATATTTATTTTACCTGGACAATTTTATGTATTCAGTTTTTCTGATGCTATAATACAGTTTTCTTTGTCACAGGGAGGAATAAGAACAAATACAACAGTATGTCTTGGAAAAATAGCATCCTATATCAACCCACAGGTCAGTGGTAATCCATTCTTTCTTAAAAATGAGATGATTAGTTTAAAAAAAGATACACACATTATAGCTTGAGTAACATTACTGACCCTCCTTTCCATCTCAGAATCATATCACAAATTATAGCTTGCGTAACATTACTGACCCCTCCTTCTCATATCTCCTTCTCATCTTAGTAAAATATCACACATTATAGCTTGAGTAACATTACTGACCCCTCTTTTCCATCTCAGTAAAAGATACACACATTATAACTTGAGTAACATTACTGACCCCTCCTTCCCATCTCAGTAAAACATCACACACATTATAGCTTGAGTAACATTTCTGACCCCTCCTTCTCATATCTCTTTCTCATTTCAGTAAAATATCACACATTATAGCTTGAGTAACATTACTGACCCCTATTTTCCATCTCGGTAAAACATCGCACACATTATAGTTTGAGTATCATTACTGACCCCTCCTTTTCATCTCAGTAAAACCTCACACATTATAGCTTGAGTAACATTACTGACCTCGCCCTCCCATCTAGGTTAAACATCACACATTATTGCTTGAGTAACATTATTCACCCCTCCTTCCCACCTTAGTAAAACATCACACAGATTATAGCCTGAGTAATATTACTGACCTGATTCCTACTTCCCATCTCAGTAAAACATCACAAACATAGATTGAGTAACATTACTGATCCCTCCTTCCCATCTCAGTAAAACATTACACAATAAAGCTTGAGTAACAATACTGACCCCTCCTTCCCATCTCATTAAAACATTACACAATATAGCTTGAGTAACATTACTGACCCCTCCTTCCCATCTCATTAAAAATCACACATTATATCTCAAGTAACATTACTTATGCCACCTTCTCATCTCAGTAAAACATCACACATATTATAGCTTGAGTAACATTACTCACCTCTCTTTTTCATCTCAGTAAAATATCACACATTATAGCTTGAGTAACATTACTGACCCCTCTGTCCCGTCTCAGCAAAACATCACACAGAATAACTTGAGTAACATTACTGACCCTTCCTTTCCATCTCAGTAAAACATTACACATTATAGCTTGAGTAACATTACTGACCCCTCCTTTCCATCTCAGTAAAACAATACACATTATAGCTTGAGTAACATTACTGACCCCTCCTTTCCATCTCAGTAAAACATCACCCATTATAGCTTGAGTAACATTACTGACCCCTCCTTTCCATCTCAGTAAAACATCACCCATTATAGCTTGAGTAACATTACTGACCCCTCCTTTCCATCTCAGTAAAACATCACACATTATAGATTGAGATACATTACTGACCCCTCCTTTCCATCTCAGTAAAACATCACACATTATAGCTTGAGTAACATTACTGACCCCTCCTTTCCATCTCAGTAAAACATCACACATTATAGCTTGAGTAACATTACTGACCCCTCCTTTCCATCTCAGTAAAATATCACACATTATAGATTGAGATACATTACTGACCCCTCCTTTCCATCTCAGTAAAACAATACACATTATAGCTTGAGTAACATTACTGACCCCTCCTTTCCATCTCAGTAAAACATCACACATTATAGCTTGAGTAACATTACTGACCCCTCCTTTCCATCTCAGTAAAACATTACACATTATAGCTTGAGTAACATTACTGACCTCTCTTTTCCATCTCAGTAAAACATCACACATTATAGCTTGAGTAACATTACTGACCCCTCCTTTCCATCTCAGTAAAACATCACACATTATAGCTTGAGATACATTACTGACCCCTCCGTTTTGTCTCAGTAAAACATCACACATTATAGCTTGAGTAACATTACTGACCCCTCCTTTCCATCTCAGTAAAATATCACACATTATAGCTTGAGATACATTACTGACCCCTCCTTTCCATCTCAGTAAAACAATACACATTATAGCTTGAGTAACATTACTGACCCCTCCTTTTCATCTCAGTAAAACATCACACATTATAGCTTGAGTAACATTACTGACCCCTCCTTTCCATCTCAGTAAAACAATACACATTATAGCTTGAGTAACATTACTGACCCCTCCTTTCCATCTCAGTAAAACATCACATTATAGCTTGAGTAACATTACTGACCCCTCCTTTCCATCTCAGTAAAACATCACACATTATAGCTTGAGATACATTACTGACCCCTCCGTTTTGTCTCAGTAAAACATCAAACATTATAGCTTGAGTAACATTACTGACCCCTCCTTTCCATCTCAGTAAAACATCACACATTATAGCTTGAGTAACATTACTGACTCTTCCTTTTTGTCTCAGTAAAACATCACCCATTGTTACAGTACTGTGTCTCAGTAAAACATCACCCATTGTTACAATACTGTGTCTCAGTAAAACATCACCCATTGTTACAATACTGTGTCTCAGTAAAACATCACCCATTGTTACAATACTGTGTCTCAGTAAAACATCACCCATTGTTACAATACTGTCTCAGTAAAACATCACCCATTGTTACAATACTGTGAAAACATCACCCGTTATTACAATACTGTGAAAACATCACCCATTGTTAGAATACTGTGAAAACATCACCCATTGTGTCAATACTGTGTCTCAGTAAAACATCACACATTGTTACAATACTGTGAAAACATCACACATTGTTACAATACTGTGAAAACATCACACATTGTTATAATACTGTGAAAACATCACCCATTGTTACAATACTGTGAAAACATCACCCATTGTTACAATACTGTGAAAACATCACCCATTGTTACAATACTGTGAAAACATCACCCATTGTTACAATACTGTGTCTCAGTAAAACATCACACATTGTTACAATACTGTGTCTCAGTAAAACATCACACATTGTTACAATACTGTGAAAACATCACACATTGTTACAATACTGTGCATCAAGTTTTAAGACTTTGCTTTAACCGTTACCTTTACAATAGACAATAAAACCAGGCCATTCAAAATGCCTATAGGTCCAAATAAAACCAGGCCATTCAAAATGCCTATACAATATACAATAAAACCAGGCCATTCAAAATGCCTATAGGTCCAAAAAAACAAGGCAATTCAAAATGCCTATAGGTCCAGAACATATTTGTAATAGTCATTACTGCAGAGTGCAAGATGTCATTTTGTAAGTAATGAAACTGAAGGGTTTATTTTACTTGCTTTTTTTTATTTGAATTTGAAGTAACCAGCTTACTGCTGTTGTGACAGCCTTAATTATATATTTGTAATCTTTGTGATATTTTATTGAATAATTTGCACTGTGAACTTCTACATCATGATCATTATTTGCTTTTAAATTAAAATTATTATTTTACTAATTTCTGTTGAATTTGTGTTGGGACATTATTTAGTTATTGAAGGCATGTGGAACTGCATTTTCTTTTATACTGGTACCATTTTTTTTCTCCAGATAAGACAAAAAATCCTGTGTTCAGCATTTCTGAGGGCATTGAAAGATCCCTTCCCTCCAGCCCGGCAGGCAGGAATTCTTGGGATGGCAGCTACACAAAATCTATACACATTGAGTGATAGCTGTCACAAACTTTTGCCAGCCCTGGTGGCCATGATGATGGATCCAGAGATATCTGTGCGGGAGCAGGTATTTGTTTATTTGCCCAAGACATTTTGTTTACCATATATACTTGTGTATTAACCCTTTACTGCATGATGACGCCTTTTGACGCCAACCCCTTTACTGCATGATGACGCCTTTTGACGCCTTTCATGACAAATCCGATTAAGATACTCATAACTACCAAAATTAAGTCTTTGTACCCAAAACTATCACTTATATGGCCGAGAGAATGAATCTAGACAATAAATATGAAGCAAATCATTAGTTTATTCGCAGGATTAAAGCAACTGCGCAGTTTAATCTACACGCATCAATTGTATGTAACAGCGTATCCGCCATTTGTAAACGTGCTCTGCATCTCGCAGTTGCGACGTGAAGTCATTTGAAATTTTGAATATTAGAGTTGAAAGATTTTTGATAATATAGACGGGAATATGCCATTCTTTGAACTATTCCAATTTATTATTATCAAGGTTTCACCAAAAAAGAGGAATATGAGAGCAAACTTTAAACTTTGGAACGAGGCTATACGCTAAAAATAAGTTACTGTTACATGTTCACTTCTTAAGGTCGTATCCATAATGTCACTGAACAGATATGACCAAGAATCACCAATTTCACAGAAAAATGGATTTTATATATTTAAAAGACATTTACTCGCTAATTGGAATACTAATCAGCACGAAAAGTATACAAACAAAGTCCTCGAATATTCGTCTATTTTTAGAAACACAGAAAAACCATTAGTCACATGGCACGGCAAATTCTGGTCAACTCCACTAATCGATAGCGCATATTTATCGCGGTAAAATTTGGGATTTGCCATTAGAAAAATGTGTTTCAATACTTTAAAATCATTAATTAATGTTACATATCATTTTAAAATCATTACAGCTCATAATTTGTTGAATTTCATGAGAAAGTTGATGCACGATAGCGAGTACCTCAATGAGTGAATCGAGCACTTTATATTTCGAAAACCATTAAAATCGTTAAATATACTAAATACTGCACATCAATACTGATTTCGTTCTAGATTGCCACCCTCTCATCCCCACCCCACTCCTCCGAGTTTTCAAACATCTGCTAGAACCTTCATTTTTAACAGGTAGCAATTTCATTACTGCTTCCATGAGCACATTTCAAGTTGCTTTATGCATGGATAATGAGAGAGTACGATGGTGGGTTTTACGGTTTTGAAACTTCGACAACCTTTTTAAGCATTAAAAATTGACACAAGTACAAAACTAAGTTAACATCATACTTTTTCATTAATAAGGGATACAGAGAAGGGATATATTAATTTCATATTGGTCTCTGAATAACTTGCTCAGCAACAATAATGATCCTAGTACATGGGTATAAAACTATAGTAAGGTATATACGACACATTATCATTTAAGTTTCAGTTTCATGATTTTGCTTAACAGAAAATGTGTCTGGGTTTAGAGTTACAGAATACAGTACATAAAATATAATGTATAATACAGAGTATAATACATACAAGAAATTGTAAACAATCTATTTAGGAAAGCTTGAGAATTGAAAAAGACAATAAACTTATCTGTGCAATCAAGAGATATCATTTCGGCAGCAGGCAAAACATAATTTGGTCAGTGAATCTGTATTTTAGTGAAAAGTAACAAAATTAAAGTAATGATTTTCCATCTGTCACAGATGTTACAGGGCACATACTAACAAGGTAACCATTGCAATAGTTTCAGGCAAAAAAATTAATGTATCCACTCATTATTTGGCTTCATTTTATAAAGTTATTGTTGGTGATTATTTCAAGATACATGCATTATTATTATGTCCTATTCATTCAAGCTTTACTGCACAGAATTTCCAATAATTTTTAACCTATGCAAACCTGTCGAAGGTAAAATATTATTCTTGTGTACAATATTTTAGATTTTAATTAAATACTTGTTAAAGACATCCAATTTTGTGCTTTTTTGTCATTCTTTTCAATAATGTGATAAGTTAAAAAAAATAGTGATACGGTTACAAACTGAATGCATTTCATAAGGCTATTATATTACACATTTTTATTCCACAAACATTTTGACTGTCATGATTTCAGATATATACATTCCCACTACCATTGACTGTCTCCAAGTAAGATATTCTTTCTTTTAATGTTAATTTTGATTGAAAATTATTTGATGATATTTATTCCATGTGTAAGTAACGATGATATTCATCCTCTTTATTATTTTCTCATAATAAAATGTTTAATGATTCCCAAAAAACAAAACATCTAATATGTTAGATTAATCATATGATATGATGTATTAATTTTCTTCTTAATCCACAAATTGACATGGTGAAATGAAATATCATTACTTCTGAGTAGTGTGATTCAGACATTGATCTTTGGGAATATTTCATGGTTTATGAAGAAATTTTTAAAAATAAATTTGTATACAGCAGTTTATATTTTTTAATAATCTTTCAACATCTGACATCTTTGGCACTCAGTACTCAAACAAGATATAAAGAAAAGGATGCTCCTACCATATTTGCCTATAATGCCCTCCCCTCTGCCCTTTCTAGCATCAATCCCACATTGTCCAGATTACTAAAACACCTACTTAAAACTGTGCTATCTTCAAATAATTTCAAATATTATTATGTTTTATTAAATATAGAATACTTCTATGAGTGGAAGCTTCTTTGTGCTTTATTTTTAAAAGAACATCCTAAATATTGTGACCAAAAGTGTGTTCTTGGGTTGAGAAATATATATGCCCTTTTTGTTATGTTCCAAAAATTACACCTTTGCCCAAAAAATGTGCCACATTTGTAAAAGGTGCCCCTCTTGCATACCCCTCCGAAATATGAATTTCTTATAATTGTATTTTTATATGACTTAAGTATTCAGTTTTAAATAAGCCAGCTTTAAGGAGATTCTTTCCATTGCCCATGCCATATTATATATATATATTGAGAGAGAGAGAGAGAGAGAGAGAGAGAGAGAGAGAGAGAGAGAGAGAGAGAGAGAGGGAGAGATAGATAGAGAGAGAGAGAGAGAGAGAGAGAGAGAATCTATTATCCGATCTTGAAATGGAATATTTATTTCAGCAACTGATGCAAGTCAAGTTCTTTCTTTCTTTTGACAACTGCTTGTTTTGGGTTTTTATTTAAAATCCCAAAGTAAAAAAGGTACATGATTAATTATTTTCTGATTATGTTCTCTGACACACGAATATTAAAACCATGTGCTTCCAAACAAACTACAGATAACTGTATCTTAGGGTATAAGAGCTTGTTTCATCATCAGTGGACTTCGTGGTACATTCCTTGTGTCTGGATCAAAATAATGCAGCACCTAAGTACACTGTACATGCATATGTATATATGTGAATAAATACACGAGATTGATTATACTACTTTTATCTTAATGGTTTTTATGAATTGGTTGTCATTCTTCAACTTTCTTTCAACATCTTTTGAATTTGAACACAGGTATTCATAGTTTGGAGATATGGTATAAAATCAGCTTTAATATTTTAATATTATCACTGCATTGTTTAATTGTTACCATAGTAGCACAGCTATTTGGTATAAATTTCAACAAATTCTATGTTAGACCAAAATACTTTTGTATATTTGAAATGTTTAAGACCATACGAGTACATTAAAAAAAAAACTTATAAGCACAGAATATATATCTAAAACTTTATTGACTTCAAGTGTTCAATTTTAACATCTAACTATTGTACAAATATTTGGTGGAACTTGGACAATCCAAGTCAAATGAACAGAAAATCTTGCTTTTCTAAAAAAAATTGAAAGCATGACTGATTTGGCAAGAAAATAGTAAGCTTAATATAAATAAATAATGAAAAATATGTAATTTTATCATGATTTGTACACATTCGAGGCTGGATTTGGTTGCCATGGCAACCAACCATTCATCCCCTGTATGCTGAAATAAAGTATGCCCAATACCCATCCAATGTCCACAACAAATTGCCCACTATAAAGGAAATTACTATTGCAGAAGAAGTAACTCAAAATTGATGCCCAATTATTGAATTAATGGATAAATCCTGTGCAAAACAAAGCACCTGTTGTGCCTATATTTGGTGAAACTTAGACAATCCAAGCTAATAAATTAGAAATTCTCACTTTTCTCAATCAAAAATGAAAAAAATTCAAAGCATGACTGATTTTGCAAGAAAATAGTAAGCCTAATATAAATGAATACTGAAAAATATGCAATTTTGTCATGATTTGTACACATTCTGGGCCTGATTTGGTTGCCATGGCAACCAACCATTTCATCCCCTGTATGCTGAAATAAAGTATACCCAATATCCATCCAGAGTCCACAACAAATTGCCCACTATAATGAAAATTATTATTGCACAAGAAGTAAACTCAAAAGTGATGCCAAATTATTAAATTAATGGATAAATCCTGTGCAAAACAAAACACTTGTTGTGCCTATAATTGGGTGTAACTTGGACAATCCAAGCCAAATATTTAGAAAATCTCACTTTTCTCAATCAAAAATGAAAAAAATTCAAAACATCACTGATTTTGCAAGAAAATAGTAAGCCTAATATCAATGAATACTGAAAAATATGCAATTTTGTCATGATTTGTACACATTCTAGGCTGGATTTGGTTGCCATGGCAACCAACCATTTCATCCCCTGTATGCTGAAATAAAGTATACCCAATATCCATCCAGTGTCCACAACAAATTTCCCACTATAAGGAAAATTATTATTTTGCAAGAAGTAAACTCAAAAGTGATGCCAAATTATTGAATTAATGGATAAATCCTGTGCAAATCAGGCAGTCCAGCCTCCAGACTGATGCGCAGTAAAGGGTTAAGTGGACACCAACTGCAAACTGCATAGATCCATATGTCGTCGCATAATGTGCTGGCAGATCTGGGTATGCAGTTTGTAAGGACTAATCAGTAGAACAAACAACATAGACCCTGATCTGCCAGCGCATTATGCAACGGCAGATCAGGGTCTATGTTGTTTGTATTTGGATCCGGCTTATATGTGAGTATATACGGTAGTCTTCATTTAGCATTTGTCAGGACAGAGGTATACTGTCCTTGATGTAATAGCTGTACTGTGTGCTTAACAATTATTATTTGGGTAAATTTCATGAGCTAATCATATTAAGTGCACTTGTTCCTGTCACATTTATGTATATTCGGAAAGAGTTGGATCACTTTGTATTTGAAACTACACTTTAGAGGTACATTCTCTCTCCCAATATGGTCAGGCTAAATAAAGCACATGTAAGATCCATTTTTAACACTACTGGTTTAAGACTAGAAGAGCTTATCTCATCCTTTAGCAGTTGTTTGTTATCAATACTCCACCTTAACTACTTAGAGAAAAGTAATGAAACTTGGCACATAGTTTTATCCTAAGGTCTAGTTGGTCCTAAATGAAATCGGACCTTCCAGTATCACATTGTGCCATATCATTAGCTTGTCTCTACAAAGTAGAGGGGAGCTATTATAGTACCCCTGGCGTCGGCGTCTGCATATATAAAATATATACATATGTATACCCTCACTGCATCTAAACCATTCTTGTTTCCAATTTCCTAGGCAACAGTTTGGGGTGTGTTCCATAGTGTCTACCCCTTGGGATTGGGCTAACTTTGTACATACATGTAGATTATTCATTGTTGCACCTTGAGTGTGGGATCACAGATTTACCACAATTTTTATCACCCATATTTTGACACCTGTGTGACCACTGGGCATGCTTTTTCAAAACAGAAAAATTTAAAAATCCTCTTATTTTTCATTAGTGCATGTCTGTCCATGTTGATGTTGGTTCTTGCAATGGCTAAAAGCAATACAAACTTTAAAATGTCAGTTAATTTCCACTTTAAAACCATATTTTTGACAATAAGACATTTAGGGTTTGTAGTAGTCTGCCAAGATGCAATGTAAAGGCAGTGACATACTTTTGAGGTTGGATTAATGACAAACATGACTAAATTTCTGAGGTGAAAACTTGCAAAAATACACAGTTTAGCATTTAATCAGTTAATTATTAGTTTGAAAAGTAAAATAATTTGGATTACTTGGGAATTATTATAAAAAATGATGGTAGAAAATGAGTGAAAACCAAAGTTAAATTAGAGAAAGATCCAGAATGAAAAATTCCATAGTACAGCTCTTTTCAGGTGAACTAAATATTCAAATATGTAAATGTTTTTATGGATTACTTGAACACTTGATAAAATGTTTATAACAATAATATAAGTGTCCAAGGAAGAGATGATAGTACAGTGCAGATAAAAGTTAAGGTGGCAAAACTGTTAAAGCAAAAAGAATATCTCATATTTGTACCATTACTAGTGCATTAAGTACAATTTAGTATTTGTTTTTATTCCATTGAAATTTTGTATGTCCCCTGCCCTTGGCATCCTAGATGCAACACTGCATTGTTTGTGCATTCTTTGTTAAGGTTTTGCATTTTGCTCATGTTTTTGCACTCTCTATATGTACTTTTATACCTGGAATCATGAAACTTGGTGAGGGAATGTATGTTGACTACACTCACATCACAAAAGTAGGTCACAAAGTATTGCACACTTCACTGATTTGGTTGAATTTTGTGTTTTAAGTCTATTTCTCAAGGTTTCTTCATGCTACAATAATCCAACTAGAAGATGGTATGCATCTCTATTAGTACCACACCCTTACAAGAAAAGAAGGTCACTGTGCACTACATTTCGCATTTTACTGGCTTATGTTACATTTTTGAATTTAGCTCATGACCACAAAGCTTTTTGGCACCATGTATACATATTGCTACACATGGAACCATGAAACTTGGCGAGAGGATGCATCTTGACAGGTGCTACACCCTCAGCACAAAAAGTAGGTCACTATGACCCATATTTCATGCTTCACTGACTTGGGTTCAGTTTTGTGTTTTAAGTATATTTCTCAAGCACTGTTCATGCTAGAATCATCGAATTCTGGTAGTACCACACTGACCTACATTTCAGATTTTACTGGCTTATGCTTAAGTTCTGCATTTAGTACATGACCACATAGCTTTCTGGCATTCTGTCTGTCCATCCCTTCATCAGTGCATCACACCTTTGTTCAGGTTTGCTTTTAGGTCAGTGGGACATCCATGTTCCATAAACACATTTCAAATTGTCAAATATTTTCTTTCCATGCCATGTAGGCTTTTATTTTGCCTGTTTCAGGCTTTCAGGGCAGCTAGAGGGTTTATTCAGAAGTTGGAGAAAGTGTCTGAAAACCCAGAGCTCCAAGCAGAGATGGGTATGTATATGTAAATGCTTTAAAGGAAATTTTATCCATGAAACAATGAAATAAACAACTGAAAATTTAAGTTTTTTTAAGGTAGGGGCATATAGTATTACCCATATCCTGCATTTATGTCAGTTTTCAGGCGTGTCATTTTTATTCCACATTTATTATTCATTCTTATTTATTTTACAGTCTTTAATTTATTATATTTCTGTGTTTAAATTCTTCAGCAGTATTCAGATAGTACAGAGGTCCCTTGCTATTACAGATCTGGCTGTAATTTCCATATATAGAAAAACCCTGAAAATTGGTCAGCAAAATACCCATGTATAGGTATAGAACACTTCATTATTAGAATAAATAAAGGATATTTTCGTTTCCTACTTTAATACCAGATATATTTCATCGTGTGGTACAAAAAAACGTGATATTTTAACAAGTGGCAAAGCCATGAGTCAAAATTTATCATTTTTGGTACCACAAGATGAAATATATCCGGTATTTATGCAGGAAAAGAAAGTTTTCTTTTTATTATATACCAGACTTGCTACCGAATCAAAGCTTAGAAGATTAAACTCACTCTTCAGCACAAGACCCCGCCCCTTTTTCATAAAATCACCTCACGTTCATAGGCTGATCATATAAACATCAGTGACTTAAGAGAGCGGTTGGATTGGGATGACCTAATCTGTCGCAGTACATTATATTTTTGACATTTCGTAAACTATTTGATCATATTTGACCACAAAGCAAGTCCGATTCAGCAATGCATCACAGCGGGTTTATCGTTGTTGTCAATGAAGTAAGGGGAAATAACTCCATAGAGACGCTAATGGCATCGATTCAGATTTCTTCAGCAAACATTAATTTCCATGTCTGAAATATAATGCAGTTTCTATTTATTTGTTCTAGGTCACAAAGTGCTTATTTTTGTTGTTGCAGGTATACCTTATGTATGCACACACAATTAAACGTCGCATGGCATGATGGGAAACCTTATATTTTCACTGTGAAAATATAAGGATATATTTTTCACATGTGAAAATATAGGAATGAAAAAATTTGAAAATTATTTCGCCAATAAGTTTCTATATTTCACGCTTAAGTATATAATAAAAAGAAATATATCTAGTAGTGTTGGGTATCACTAGAATTTTTCATATTGTGATATACAGTAAAACCTGTCTTGAGAGACCAGATTCTTGATGCACAGATTTATCGATTATATAGTGTTATGTCCTATCATGAGAGACTATCTGTCTCAAGATACCCTAATTTTTGGCAGAAGGGGTGGTATTTCAAGACAGGTTGTACTGTATTGGTATACAGGACAGTGTATTGTGATAAAAATTGCAATATATTGGACAAATCTGAAGAAAGTGCAGCATAATATTAACGGATGAACAGGAAGTCAAAGTTTCATATAACTTTAATTTCTTTTAACAGTCTTTAAGCGAACAATAATTGGAAGACATCGTTACATGTGGATTTGTCCCAGCTACTTCAGACAGGCTCATGTTTAATTTGCCTCTTCTCAATTCTGGCTGCATTGGCAGTTTCGATGGGATGATGTCAGTAAACATGAGCAGTCAGATTGGTCATCCCACCCAGGAATGTCATCTCCACATTGCATTCCCAACAAATGACAAAGTTATCGATTAATTTTCCGTCTTTCTTGGAGAATTTCAGGCAAAAATGCTGTAATATGAGTGTTTTGTTCTTTTTTTGTCACTAGCTCTTTCAAGACTTACTGTACATACTCGCGTATAAGTCCGTTTGCATATAAGCCGACCCCCCAAACTGAATAGGTAAAAACAATAAAAAATGCATGACCCACAGATAAGCCGACCCATAAAACAGCATCCATTTTTGTCTAACCTGAACCCCCAGATCCTCCTCTACTATGGTTTCCTGGCTAATGGCTTCTGTCTAACCTTAAAGCCCAGGACCTCATGTACCAAGGTTTCCTGGCTAACAGCAATATATACCAGTAGTCAACAAGAAAACATAAAAATTCTCAAGTATAGACCTTGTCCCGTGGATAAGCCGACCCCCCTTGTTCCAGGTTTTTATTTTTTCCTAAATTGCTAGGCTTATACTCGATTATATACAGTAGGCTCCAAGTCAACCATTTTGAGTTGTTGCTATGCAACAGGCAGGATACAATGTGCAGTTTAAACTATTTCTTGGTGGACACATATTTAAAAATCTTTTGGGGTTTTAGAACAAAAAGCACTGAAAGAGACAAAACTTAAAACAAAAGAAATGAAGGTTAAGTATACATATTATTTGTATATTGTTTATATATATACCGCCAAAACCAGTTCATTGGCAATGTACCGTGGTACATGTACCAGTAGGATCTGTGCCACAATATTCCAATATACTGGTTAAACCACACACCCATACTATTTAGTGAACAATTTAAATTGACTTGTATGTGTTTTCTAGAGTAAATGACTACTGTACAAAGTTTGACCAAATTGGGTTCCACAACAGTAGTAAATCATGAAAAAAGCTTTCCACTCATTTGTGCACATAAAGTTTATACTGCCAGTATTTAGTTGTGCTATTGCTCATCCATGAGCACATTTACATCTGTGCCTTTTTATATCATTTTGTAGTCCTGTCTATATCAAACCTTGGCAACTACTCTTACTAAAAAATTTATATATCTTGACCTGTGCAAAATATAGAAAATGTATAAAAATTTTACTAAATATAAATCTGTGTTTGCCTTCTTCAGCAGAAAACTGGAAGATAACTTTGAGATACGTGTTATTTAAATATGGCACTCCGACAGCTCAATGATTAAATGATCTGAAATAAACAGAGCTGTTTACTGCTATGATTTCACTATAATATGAGCTACAGTTCAGGGTGTCAATTTCACAGGAAAAGTTGGGGTTTTTTTTGCAAACTTTACATGTAAACCTCCTGGCTGGGAGAGTTTTCCTCCTGAGATGTGGGGTGTCTCCTGTCCCTCCTGTCACTCACTGAAATTTCCCTCATAAGCAAAATTATGATTGAAAAATTAAATTTTTTCCATTTGTTTCACACCTTGCTTCCAGTGTAGTATATTGCAGTAATACTGCCTGTGATCACATGACTGTGAACTTGCTTAAGCAGGACAAGACAACTTAGTTGCTAATTTCAAGCAGCAGAAAACAATAAACATCCCTTGATTCAGTTGGCAGGGTCAGTTGGCTTCAGTGTTTGAAGTTTGTCAAGATGGTTTATATTATGTGTGATCAGAAGTAATTCTAAAAGGATTAAAGACACTACTTGATTATGGTTGGAGTACTAAAGAGCTCAATCAGCATAAAACAATTAACATTACTTTGATTCTCTCCACAGGGTAAGTTCAGTTTCAGTGCTTAAAGTTGTCAAGATTGATTAGAGTCTATACATTGTGTGATAATTTTTTTTATTCAGACAGGAATAAAGATGTTAATTGCTTATGGTTTGATAACTAAAGAGATCAGGTAGCATAAAATATGGTCGGTTTGGCTTCAGTGTTTAAATTTTGTCAAGATGTCTAAGCGTGCATTATCTCCCAATGCTGAAATGCCAAAATCTAAGCAATCAAAATATCACACGAAATTCAATGATGGATGGAAATGGGAATTTCAGTGGTTGGGACAAAGTTCAAAGGACATGAATATGCATCCTGCCCTTCCCGTAAAGCTGATTTTAAAGTCTGCTATGGTGGGAAGATGACATCATCCATCATACAGAAACCCCATCTCATAAAAAGTATATTTAATGCCACAACAAATACTCCATCAAAGAAATCCATATTCACTGAATCTACATCAAATGTGTATAAAGATATATGTGCCAAGACTCTGTGTGCCAACTTTATAGCTGAACATAATATCCCATTTCTGGTGGCAGATTATTTTTCAGATCTTGTCAAAGTAATGTTCCCTGACTCGAAAATTGCACACAAGTTTTCATACAAACGGGCAGAAACTACTCACCTAGTGACCCAAACTTTGGGCCCTCAGCGGGATAAGAAATGTGTTGCAATGAAAAATGCACCATTCTCATTGAAAATCCTCCTGCTTTTAAAATCAAAATTCCTGACCAAGTTTTGCAAATTTCCTGATTTGTCCTGAGTTGACTTCTCTGTTCTGTCACATATATGGATTTAGCATTCCTTAGTTCTGTGCATTTATTAGGTCCATCAACTAAATCACTGATGTGCTTGAGAAATTCTATATTGCACTATATTCAGGCATCCGTTGGATTATGAGTAAGGTTAAGCCATTGAGTTTGAAGTTGTGAATGAACTGCTGACAAGTAAAATAAAGGAATGTGATTTACTATTACTCTGTGTAACAGATGAAAGGGGCTTCTTAGAAATGTATGTATGCAAACTACTATGACACATCTGTCAGGGTAAACAACTCTTTGTAAAGGTGCATATATAGATATTTTGCTTCATAGGCATGTTGTTCTTTTAATTTTTGATTGATTTATTGAGGTCTTAAAAACAGGAGGACTTTACTGTCACTATATTGAAATGAAGTTGGTAACTCTATCACATCATCTTTTGGACCTTCTGACTCAGTCTTATTTTTACCCTGACTATAGAGAGGGGGAGTCAAGTTGCAGGAGAAGTTGGTCTCTACTTGTGTCCACCTCTTTCTGTTAAATCCTAGTATTTTAATGAATGTTAAAAACCTCGTGTTCATGTTATTTACACTGAACCAAGTTCTGTCTCATTTTGAAAGGCACTAGGCCAGGATGTTGCTGTACATGTAGGGAAACTTTCATGAGAATCATTCCACTTTTATTCTTGTAGAGAAGGATGTTCAGTCAGGAGGGACACCTACTGCTGGTGCCGCAAGCTGGGCTGGTTGGGCTGTTACAGGCATGTCATCACTCACATCGAAACTGTATAAGAAGACTACCACCACAAAGCCCAACACTCAGTCAGGTAATGGTCAGTACAGTTATCACTATCCTCTCTCTCACCTCCAAATTGTATAGAAAGCCACCACAAAGCCCAACACTCTGTCAGGTAGTAGTGATATCTACAGCTTATTTATCTCAGTTGCAGTGATATCTACAGCTTATTTATCTCAGCAGTAGTGATATCTACAGCTTATTTATCTCAGCAGTAGTGATATCTACAGCATATTTATCTCAGCAGTAGTGATATCTACAGCTTAGTTATCTCAGTAGTAGCAATATCTACAGCTTAGTTATCTCAACTTTAGTATTGGTGAGACTAGAGATTATTTATTCCACTAAAAGTGGCAAGTACAGCTGTGGCTATGGCATCATGGTCATCAACAGAAGTTAAGATTTTAGTGCAAGTTGTATATAAGGCCTACATATAATATATTTTTATATAATGGCCAGTTTTGAAAAGCAAAAATGTGTATCAAATGTTTAAGATAACATTAAAAAAGTTTAGCAGTCAGATTTTCTTTAAATTGTGTATAGAAAAAGGCAAATGCAGGTACTTAAATCTCCATATAAATGTGGAGTTGTAGGAAAAATGTTTTGTCAGACAGGGCAAAAATATGTAATTTTTCTGCTATTTTTGAAGCATATTTGCTAGTTCACAAGCTGGATTTAATCGGGTGTGGAAAAAGTCTGATTTAAAAATACAATAAAATCATAAGCTAGACAGATAGAAAATTAAATTTTACATTGTAAGAGATGAAAGAGGTCCCAGTATGCTGCATTTTCACTGCAAAGAATGTTCATCATGTAGATGACATACTGTATAAGCCGGGTCCAAATGCAAACAACATAGACCCTGATCTGCCATCGCATAATGTGCCGGCAGATCAGGGTCTATGTTGTTTGTTCTACTGATTAGTCCTTACAAACTGCATAGACCCAGATCTGCTGGTGCATTATGTGTTAGCATATCTGGGTCTATGCAGTTTGCAGTTGGTATTAGCTTATACACGAGTATATACGGTAAGTGTGAGGCAGTGAATTTTTTTGAAAACCATGGAGCATAATCTTATCCTTTGGATCTTGTGGACCAGGTCAGTCATGGAAAATTTATCATAAAGTTTTGGTTAAATTTTTTTCATTTGCTTATATTTTGTCTAAACCGCTTGATAGACTTTGATAGACAATTCATTTTGCAACATGCTTGCTCCCTGCTACAGGGACACAGACTTAAAAAATGGTTTTATTGTGGGCTTGACATACAGGCCTAGACCTTCTTGTGTGATATTGGTTAGATTATTAAGGGTTCTTATGCAACAAAGCAAGACAGTTGTATTTTCAGATTGTTGGAAAAGTTATGGAGCCAGTATAAAAAGGTGCACTAATTATTGTAATTATTGAAAATAAAATGCTTTTTCTTATTTTCAATCTGCTAAATCCATTACTGTTGATGTCTCAGAAATAAACTAACTGTAGGTATCAAAAGTTACATGTTAAAGTCATTTTGAGCCTTCTAGAGGTTCAGAATAGTTTAGTACATTCCAGTCCCCCCCTCCCGCACCCCCCGCACCCTCCTGATTAACTAAAATTGAATGTGTTGCTTGTGGGCAAAATATCATTGGCAGGTGAAGTTGAATCTCTTGCTTGTGGGCAAGATATCATTGGCAGGTGAAGTTGAATGTCTTGCTTCTGGGCAAGATATCATTGGCAGGTGAAGTTGAATGTCTTGCTTGTGGGCAAGATATCATTGGCAGGTGAAGTTGAATGTCTTGCTTGTGGGCAAGATATCATTGGCAGGTGAAGTTGAATATCTTGCTTGTGGGCAAGATATCATTGGCAGGTGAATATCTTGCTTGTGGGCAAGATATCATTGGCAGGTGAATATCTTGCTTGTGGGCAAGATATCATTGGCAGGTGAATATCTTGCTTGTGGGCAAGATATCATTGGTAGGTGAATATCTTGCTTGTGGGCAAGATATCATTGGCAGGTGAATATCTTGCTTGTGGGCAAGATATCATTGGCAGGTGAATATCTTGCTTGTGGGCAAGATATCATTGGCAGGTGAATATCTTGCTTGTGGGCAAGATATCATTGGCAGGTGAATATCTTGCTTGTGGGCAAGATATCATTGGCAGGTGAAGTTGAATATCTTGCTTGTGGGCAAGATATCATTGGCAGGTGAATATCTTGCTTGTGGCAAGATATCATTGGCAGGTGAATATCTTGCTTGGGGGCAAGATATCATTGGCAGGTGAATATCTTGCTTGTGGGCAAGATATCATTGGCAGGTGAGCCTTAGACTTAATACCTCCTTATGATGAGTCCATAGTTCCAACTCACAAAGCCATGCTTCTGTTGGATCTAAAGTTGTATAGAAAATTGACGCTTTGTAACAAGCAATACATGTAAACAACACACTTATAATTTACCTGGGTGTTGCTAAAGCAAGTGCATGTCATGGATATTCAGTGTCACTATCAGATGATTTGCATGATATTTGTGGCAAACCTCAAACTACATTTATCTTAAGAGATGTAATCGACATAATCTGAAACTAAAACAAAAAATGTAAACATTACGTTTGTTTATGATCTAGAACCTATTCATATTTAAATCCTACAGGAGCAACAACATCACAGCAGTTGTCTGGTACACCCACACCTCAGATCAGCAATCCTGATGTTGTGCAAACACCTGAAGAATCCAGGATTGGTGCAGCTGAGATTATACATAAGAAGGGGGAGGAAAAGAAGATAGTAGAAGAGGAGGAACCAATTGATGATGAATGGGATAATGAAGGCTGGGGAGATATTGAGGTATAGATGCCAACTCAGACAGTGGATAAACTAGTAGGCATACATGATGGACTGTAAATACTAATTACTGTATGTATTTGTCTATTACATTTAACTGTGAAAACAATGTAGATCCAGATCTGCCATCATACAGTGTACTTGCAGATCAGGGTCTACTTATTAAGCATGCAATCAAAAGTAGAATGAATATCATATACCCAGATCTGACAGCATGTTACATGAATACAGATCTGGTTCTATGCCATTTGCATATGGGTGAAGAATGTATATGATACTTGTTTATGTTAGTGACTTTTTATGAAGTGTTACAAAGTAAGCAGAATACTTGGCAAATTTTGCTTTTGTACCAATCTCCAGGAAGTTTTATACTGGGTCACTTACAAATCATGTGTTGAATGTACCCCACTAATGACATGAGTCCCCCTTTTGCATAATTGTTACCAATTTTCAAGTTAAGGCAAAATAGGAAAACAATCTAGTAGTTTACTAACAAATAAGGCATTATGAATTTATTTCGGATGCAGTAACATGAATTATTTCAATACTGACCCAGTAATAGTATAGTCTAATACTGGAAAACACTGGAAACTTGTCAGAGGTGGTGTTATTATTGCATGCCACCTTATTCAGTTTATCTCTCTCTCTCTCTCTCTCTCTCTCTCTCTCTCTCTCTATATATATATATATATATATATATATATATATATATATGTGATATATATGTGTGTGTGTCTGTTGATCTGTCTTCTGCCCTTTTGAATGGTAAAATTCAAACAAGATTGACTTATGTAATGCAGCAAAAATGCTTCCATTTAATCTTCAGAAATCCAACAACAACAAAATTGGCTGTCTGCAAAATTGAAAATATGCCATAGTAAACTGGTGACAATGTTTGTAGCAACTAAATTGTTAGGGATTGTATTTTAAAAACTAGTCCAGACACAAAATCATTTTTGGATATTTTCGAATGACTATAAAAATGAAAGATATTAATGCTTCCAGAGTATCCCAGTAAAGAATGATGCCCCCACTTCGACAGGGATCAGTACAAAACCACCACAGACTACATCTCAGGCTGATGAGTGGAATGTTGAAGATGAAGATTGGGGTAGTTTGGAAAATCCCTCACAATCAGTAAGTCATTCATCCAAGATTTATTAATTCAGAGATATGATTTTATACAAGTCACTCTATTGTTAAAATATCCTTAACGGCTGTATACAATTTATGTACAGTAGAAACTTGATAAATATCAAAGGATAACATTAATTGTAAATTTACATAAATTTTAAAATGTTTAATTAATGCTGTTTGTATACAAGCCGTTGCTCCTGGAGACAAATTAGTCAAGGTAGATTAAGGAGGAGGAGAAATTTTTCTCTATGAATAAGGTTCTCAAATTTGGGATAGAAGGAAGCTTGTGTGTAATTATCCCCACACAATTTGGAAAAACAGTCTGTCCATCTCTCCATTTGTCCATCTGTCTGTCTGTTAGTTAAGTAGTGTATCTACTCCGACACTTTTCAAGATACAGACTTGAAACTGTGGGATGTGATTGGAACAGCTTTGCTCTGTAGATATGCCCACTGGCTTTAATATTTTGATATCCCCCAGAGGTGGGGCCATGGGGCAGGGATAGTTTTGTAAAAATCGCAATTTTTTCTAATTATTATAGTTGAAGATCTGAAAGTTTGTGTGTCATATCAAAGCCTGGACTATCACATATGTAAGGGGTTTTTTTTATTACACCCTTGCGTCTCACCCCAGGGGAGTGGGAAAGCCGCTTCTGGGTGATAACTTAGAAACTGTTAAGATTCCCATCCAAAAACCATATATAGATTTAAAAAGGACATTAGAAGACAAATTCAACCATGTATCCAATACCGACCATGGTTTTTGCCCCTGGGTTAGGGGACTTGCCTCTGGGTCCTAACTTGAAAACTGTTGAGATTCCCACCGTCTAACCATATATAGGTTCAAAGGACATGAGGAGACAAAAGCAGACATATATCTAATACAGACTCAGGGTCAAGCCTTTGTTGTACGATCCCCATCCTATACCCACGTATATATTTAATGGGCATGAGAAGATAAATGCACTTGTGTATCCAACACAGGCCTTGTGAGACTTGCCCTTTGGGTCATGACTTGCAAACCATCAAGATCCCCACCTTATAACCATATATACACTAACTGGACATGAAAAGACAAATATACATTGATATTGTTGCAACACTGGACCCTGGGTCAGGCCATGCCCCCAGTGTCATGGCTTGGAAGCACGTGGATATGCAATGGCATGCCAGTGATCTAATTTTAGTTAACACACTAACTCATTCTCTGAAGTTTGCACCTGTTGAAAAACAGCAGATATTGAAAGGAGGTTATATGTTTTAATGTTCTATGGATGTTCTGCAAATGATGATATTGTTTGTGCTAAGAATGTTTAGTAATTTTGCTTGTCTGCATGAAGTTAGCATGTCCATTCACTTCAGATTTTAAGGCAAATTTATATTGTGTTTAAAAGTAAAGAAGGTGTCCATTTGAGAAGAAAAAAATGTTGCTGCCATTTTTTGGCCTAAGATAGAAAGAATGTTAAATGTTAACTCAGCTTGAGGTAGAATTTGGAACTTGTTCTTTTTCTTTTGCATTAGCACGTAGCTAGACATATGTTTAGCTTTTCTGGCAACAACACCAACATAATCAGTGTTGTAAAAAGTTCAGTGATTATTAGTTATGATTATATGCTAAAGTTTCACATGCAAGACAGTGTTTTGTGAATTCCTTGTATTTTCTATACATGTATAACAATTAGGTTTAATATTTTCTTCCATACCACAGCAGCACAGCACAACTACAAAGCCTTCAGCTGGTGCTTTGAAGCTGGGTGCGACCAGCAAAAAGGGGTCAGGGGATGAATGGGGCTGGACAGAGGAAGAATTCATCCCTGTTCAAGATTCAGGGCTGCAGTCAGCTAGCGCATACAACTGGGGCCAGGAGGACACAGAAGCTGATTTCTTCTCACAAGTCATGGGACCCAGCAAGGTCAGTCCGTCCGTAGAGTCACAAGGTCAAGGAGTCACAAATTAATAACACTTGATTATTTTGGATCGAGTGTAACATCTCTGATTGTAGCATTACTGAACTTGAACACTCAGGGTCACTCAGGTTAACAATACTGGGCAGAATCTACAATTTCAACATCAGATTTTGTATAGATGGTTAGTTTATTTACACTCTGAAACTTTTAATCTATAATCAATAGCTTTGTGAATAATCAGGATTAGTTCTTCTTGACTCAAACTGCCTATTTCTTATATCTTAAACTTTTAGCACTGTGGAACTGCTGCAGTTTAGCTTTTTATGACAGTAGTAGGGGTATATATTGTTACCCTTGTCTGTTTGTCTGTACGTCTGTCCATCCATAACACCTTGGTTAGATTTTGCATTGAGGCTTTCAGGCACTGTGGTGGGGGCATCCATGTTCCATGAATACATTTCTAGTTTTAAGTATATTGATGAACTGAACCTTCGAAATGGTTAAAGCGTGGCAAGTTTATCAGTAGTTACTGTGTGAATAAGAAAAGCAATACATCTGCCTTTCATATTGTAATCTTAATGTATGTAAATAAAAAAAACCAATGCTTGAAAGTGAAATATGAAGTGTAATTGTGGAGGGAAATCTCTCTACTTCCATATCAACGTACCTATCTGTCTGTATTTCTCTGATGAATAAGGTTATTCTTTGTTCTCTTCCACAGCCACAGAAGCTGAAGAATACTGGTGGATTACAGTCTAATTCTAGCCCATCTTTAACCAGACAAAGTCCTGCTCGACAAGTCCAGAGCCAGTCCAGCCAGAGTCCTGCCAGTACTACACAGGAGGCAAAAAGCTCCCAGGGTAAGAAAACAAAGCCTGACCCAGGGGGAGGGGCCAAGGACTCAAGGTCGAGAGATGCTGATGGCTGGGATGTTGATAGTTGGGACTCACCAGGTTGGTATCTTACGTTCTGTTTGTTTACTCAATATTTATGAATTACAAGGACCAAGGTATAATTTCTGCCTACTGTTTTTTTGGTGACATGTGGTGCAAAATGAAATATGGTGGTATTAAATAGAATCATCCCCATGTGTGTGGGCAGTATAGGACACTCACAGTTCCTGGAACAAATCTTGGTTCCCAAGGTAGATTATATTTTTTTTACCCACCACAACCAAATATTAATGCGCAGCATTGAATACAGTGACAAGATAAGTACTTAGGACATACCTTATATACTCTCTTATAAGTCGGGTCCAACTGCAAAACAACATAGAACCTGATCTGCCAGTGCATTATGCAATGGCAGATCTGGGTCTGTGCAGTTTGCAGTTGGACCTGACTTATAAGCAAGTATGGATGGTACATTTTACTTATAATATGTTAGGAATACATCCACCACCTCACAAATCCAACCCTCCCAAGCTAAAAAAGAGATTTGCCACATATTTTAGCTTGTTTTAGCAACAGAAGTGCTAAAATGTCATCTGCTTGCCAAGGTTGAAGTCAGACTTAGGTTGTAGGGATTGGTACCAAATCCAGTCAGTTGTCAGTCACTGCTTCTGTTCATGCCTTGTCAGCGTGCTCTTTCTTGAGGCCTTGCAAATACCAAATCATTTTTGCCTTTTTTCAGATGAGTAATTCTTAGAATTTTTTTCACCTCAGAGAAGCATACTCCAGTTATTTTTAGTTCTACTGGTCATAGACCAGAAGAGATTATGGGATGGTCTGTTGTCCATCCATTGTCTGTTGTCCATCCATCTGTTAGCACAAGTTTTTTTATTGCTACTCCTCCTAAACTACTGGGAGGATTGCCCTGAAACTTTACACACACATTCATCCATGGTCTAGTTGGTCCTGGATGAAAATGGTGCTGCACGGACATCCGTATGGCCACCAGAGTGGCCATTTTGAAAATCTTGTTATCACTACTCTTCCTGAATGGATGGTTATATCAACATTGGTTTTTCACTAAAAGACTTCTTATGATGTCTGGTTGGTCCTAAATAAAAATGGTGCCAAACTGAAGTCCAATATGGCCACCACGGCAGCCATCTTGAAAATCTTCTTATTGCAACTCTTCCTGAACAGAAAGTTATATTGACGTGGGGTTTTCACTAAAAGATTTATTATGATGTCCAGTTGGTCTTAAATGAACATGGTGCCAATCTGACATCCAATATGGCCACCACAGAGTGGCCATTTGAAAATCTTGTTATTGCTACTTCTGAATGGAAAGTCATATTGACATGGGGTTTTCACCAGAAGACTTCTTATGATGTCTAGTTGGTACTAAATGAAAATGGTGCTGATCTGGGGTCTAATATGGCTGACACAGTGACCAGCTTGAAAATCTTGTTATCACTTCTCTTGAATGAATGGTCATATCATCATGGGATTTTCACTAAAAGACTCATAATGTTTTGTTGATCTTAAATTAAAATAGTGCTGATCTGACGTCCAATATGTGGCCATCTTGAAAATCTTGTTCTAGCTACTTCTCTTAAAGGGAAAGTCATTTGACATGGGCTTTTTATCAGAAGCGTTATTGTGGTGTCTGCTTGGTTCTAAATGAAAATGACTAACCCTCAATATGGCCACCATGGTGGCTATATCAACATGGGGTTTTTACCAATAGACTTGTTATGATACCTAATTGGTCCTAAATGAAAATGGTGCCAGTCATTCATCCAGTATGGCTGCCATGATGGCTGTTGTGAAAGTCTTGTTGTCACTGTTCCGCCTGAATGGATGATCATTATGACATGGGGTTTTGACCAAAAGACTTCTGATGATTTCTACTTTGTTCTAAATGAAACTGGTGCAAATCTGACATCCACTATGTCCACCACAGCAGCTAATTTGAAACTTTTGTTATCACTGAGGAATACCAGAGATGGTTTCAACACTCAGCAGTTAAATGGAAGAAATGGTATTATCTTGAATTCTTGGGAATTCTTTTCACTCAGTATAGCCTTTTGTTCTATTTCTTGCTCTATCTTCATGGTAGATGAATATTTACACTTAAGTTGTATAACTTCATCATATCATAAACTTAATAGCACCACCTTAATTGCTTGCCACATGGTCTATAGTTCTTTCAATTCATCTTGGTATTTGACCCAATTTGTGACTTGTATCAAGTAATTGACCATTCCTGTTTAAGTTACTTTGGCTTTTTCCTTATTCATAACATCCTCATTACAGTAAGTTCAGCTTGACTGATTTCACCTGTGTATGCCATTGGTTTGCTTTCTCTATTTACACATGTCAACACAATGGGCAGTAAAAGCACATGGGGTGCAAGCTTTTCAAGTTGGCTGAAGATAACCACTTTACCTGTATAAATTGTATGGGGTTAAATTTGGGCCATACATGTGATGTGTGCTCATGCTGGTATGAGGATAAATGGGCAACGATCATTGCCAAACAACTAACTCAGGTGAACAAGAGAGCTTAGAAGTGCTTGATCAAGGATGCTGAACATGGTCATTTTTGCTGATGCTGCTGCCTCCATTGACAGTTTCTGTGTGATGGAATTCCTGAAGGTGGAAAGGTTGCCAATTCAAAAGAAAATTTGATAGCCCTGGACAAGTTTCTCACAGCACCAGCCCTGCCATCGCTCTTGCCACTGCAAACAGATCTTCACAGCATTACCCATCTGGCCAGTGCCAATATGGTACATTTGCCCATCTGGACCAGTAGTAGATATGCCATCAACATAGATAAACCCCTAGTACTGGCTACAGTGATCTTTCCAAGGATAGTCAGTACCAGAATTCAGTATCAGATGCCAACAGGCTGTGCACCACACCATCTCCAGCACAGCCTTGACCTATGCCTTTGACTTATGGGACTGGGTACATTGATCTATTTTCTCAGTATACCCTGCCCTGACTTCAAGACACAAATAGTGCCCAGCATGCAGCCATGCCAGTTCCAGCTCAGGCTCTGACCTGGATGCAGAGTATAACCAGCACTGGAATTGGTGAACTTTTTCATGCTTCTCAGTTCTGGATCATGGAAGTATTGTGGAATGGCACCAGACACTTCTATCACTGGTCTTGGCACCATAGTGACACAGAACCAGCTTCAGGAATGCCCCATTCCAAGATTTACTGTACTAGTCATGGACCATCAAGGATGCACACAGTAAAGACTTGGACATAACCATGACCCAGCATAAACGAACCCCCTCCCTTATTCATTCTCCATCACAACCCACTTCACCAGCTCAGTCGTCATACCCATCGCAGGAAGCTTCTCTGTCACCCCACTCTTCTGTGTTTGAAGCTTTACACTCACAAGTTCCATCTTCTTTTCTCAATCTGACAGTGTCCAAAGAAGATTCAGCCTTCTGTGCATCAATCAGAGATGTTTTGTGGCTTCTGCATTGACAGCTTTTTCACCTCTGCCTGCACTGTCCCACATCTGTCAATCTCTTAGTCAAGAAAAACCAGCAATCATTCAAAATGATACCACAGCCTGGTCAAGTCACTGACATCGTACATTGCTTGGAAAGGCAGCTCCAGGATCAAAGTGACAGCAGGTCTTTCTTTTTGCATCGATGAGTCCCATCAAATTTTGTCACAGTTTCTACAGATCACACACACCGGTTTTTCACAGTGAAGTCCCAGTGGTCTGCAGAGACATTGCTGACCTGGGAATTTCAAAACCTTCCTCTGTGTGTATGGAGCAAAAGTCCTTCCTCAGCAATGCAGTAACTGGTTCAAGATGTCATAGCAATAGGATCTGTGCTTGACTTGTTTTCGGGGAGCCACAGTAGCTCAGCTGGTAGAGCATTGGACTCGTAATCCAAGGGTCACGGGTTTGATACCCAGATTGGCTGCCTCAGTGTGTGTGTCCTTGGGAAAGGCACTTTGCTCCCATTTCCTCCACATGATATTGCCAGTAATGTGTTACAATCACTGTTAAAGGCAACAAAAACAAAAACTGACTTGGTTTCAGTGGCTTTTTTTTTCAGCAGTCTGAACATAGTTTAGACCCTTCTCACAAGAATGCTGCTGTTGGTAATACTTGGGAGTCAATTTCTTATATGGCTCATGTGCTTAACAGAGCAGCTCAACATCCACTCTTCAATCCAATAGATGTATGTTAATCTGCTGCTTGTGGAAAAAGATTCCTTTCTCTCCACAATCAATTTCCTGAAAGATTACCACAAAGCCATTTTCAGATCGGAACCTATCTCTTCTAATGTTCTTTTCCATGGCCAGATCAAGACAGTCAGGAAATATGCCACCTAAGAGGCAAACCACTCGCAGGCCCAGCAACCCTAAGTCCATTCCTCATTTTTGAGGAGAAATCAGAGAAACATGAAGCGCTCTTCCCTGGCATCCCAAACAGGTAAACCATCTGCCAAGCCCTTTTCCTTGACAAGAACTCAGTTTCCAAGGGTGACCAACAACAAGACACAGGGCAATAAGCATCAGTTTTGACCCAGCTTCTGTTCCCACCAACCTTTCCACAGAAAATAACATCATGCTCAAAAAAAAAAACTTTTCTGACATCCCACTGGGGTGAAGCCCAGATGACCTGTGGGTCTTGCAAATCATCTCAGAAAGCCTCCTGATCATGCTCAGTACCCCTCCCTCACTGGCAAGGGCTTCCTTGATTGCAGATGCCCCAAGAGACCTGTACAAACCTGATGTACTGCAGCAAGAAATAAACACTTTTCTCTATGAAAAGGACAGTAGAGATTGTTCACAATGCAAACTCGTTGGGATTTACTCCATTTTGCAAAGCCAGTGGCAAGCTTCATCCAATAATAGATCATAGCTGCCTCATTCAGTTCATTTGAACACTATGGTTCAGAATGGAGACACTGAGATCAATTCTCAATGCTGTTCCGGAGGGAGACTTCACAGACAGCCTAGACCTCTAAAATGTGTACCTTCTAATTCCCATTCACAGATTTTCTCAGAAATTCCTTAGGTTCATGTACAGGGACACTGTGTACCAGTTCAGGTCATTCCATTTTGGTCTGAATATCAGTCCCTAAGTCTTCATGAGAATTATGGTCAGAGTCATGGCACACTTCTGAACCATGTCCACATGCCCATGTATGTAACATCCAACTACCTGTATGACATTTTACAAAAGTACCAGGTGAATTATCTTTTGTATCAAGACATGAAATCCCTTGTTTCTCTTCTGCTTTGCTTAGAAATCCTTGCCAACAATGACAAAGCCAATCTCATTCCATCCTAACATTTCATTCACTTGTGTATCAAGTTCAGAACCCTCTTAAACCATGTCTGTTTCCCTCAGGAACATGACTTGCTCAGTGAATCCAATTTCAGAATAGGACTTTCTTCACCTCTTTGGTTTTCTCAGTGTGGTAGTGGATCTTGTCCTTAGCCGCTTGTTCACGAGACCACTACAGATGATTCTCCTCTCGCAGTGGTGACCAAAACTTTGTCACTTAACCAAATCAGGGCTGAGCAAATCCCATAGCCCAACGTCCTGGACTATTCATTTTCGAAGTTGGGCAAGTAACATTTTCCAAGTCACTGGTCAGGGACAAGTGCTTTTTAAAAAAGTTGGGCAAGTCCTTATTTTCATGCTTTAATCACTATATCTACCTTTATTTGGCCAATCATGCCCTCCGGGCGTACTGAATATTTGATTCTACCCCTCTTCATGTATACATTTACATCCTGTATAACACATAAATGTGGTCAGTGATAATTGTTGCACATACGCACGTTCTGTTACTGCTTGACTGCATATTGGGCTAAGCGACAAAATTATCGACAAATCAAAACACGTCAAACAAAAGAAAGCCAGTATGATCAATTAGCAGTGTTTCAAGCGGCGTTGTTGCATTGTGTTTACTCAAGCCAAATCCTCACGAGCGGCTCACTATGATTTTAATCCAGCGAGTCAGTGTAATTAAATTAATGAAAGGTACTTTACCGACATCAGTGTTGGTTTCCTTTATGAACTGATTAAATGACAGTAATGATTCTTTAATTTTTAATTGATTATACAGATGATTAACTTCCATGTGCGATATTGCGTTTGAAGCGAAACAATTACGCTAATTAATGAGCTGTCTCTGTTCGTATTTTTAAAAGAGAAAATCTATGCTATGATCACTTTAGAAGTAGTTATCAAGCAAGCTGATAGTTACTCTGTGGATAAAATGAGTTTGCTAAATTATTTTCCTAAGGAAGGTAATAAGGGTGATTCGGAGAAGGAACATTTTTTTGAAAGTGGAGGGATAAAACATAAGACTGCTACTGAGTGTGCAGTAGCTATTTCTCCAAAGAGACGTGAGCAAGAATCTGTGGTGGCAAAAAATGTCAAATATGACACTACTAAGAGACAGAGAAATTTTCAGCCGCATTGGGTTGATTGTTATCCCTGGCTTGAATGTATTGACTCTGAAGGAAAGATGTTTTGCAGTTATTGCAAACAATATCCAAAACTGGCACAGGTTGGAAATTCACCCAGTGTACTTGTCAGTGGAACTGACAAAATTCAGGATTGAACCAATCAAGTCTCATGACATGTCTGGACCCCACAAGGCCTGTGCAGCACAATATATTGAGAACTTTAACCCAGACACAGCTATCAACTGCTGGCTTAGTGCTGGTGCAGGTGGCAGACATATACATGGACATTTTTTCAAATCCATCAGCTAAAACATATATACATGAACATGAAGAAGCCAAATGTATAACAACCAATGTTTTTGAAAAATTAAATTCTTTTAAGAAATAATTATGTTGTATATTATTTTGTTTGTTTTTTCTATGGATTAAGTACATACATCTCATCAAATCTCAGCAAGTGATTACCATTTTGGGACAAGTGAAAAGTAAGGTGGGACAAGTGAAGAGTAAGGTGGGACAAGTGAAAAGTAAGGTGGGACAAGTGAATTTTCTGAAACCACTTGTCCTGGACTAGTGGATGAAAACAAAATTTGCTCAGCCCTGCAAATGATCAAAGTTTATGACTTTTTGAGGTCTCTTGTCAGCAGATGAGAGGACCTCACTTGCCGTATGGAGAGGGCATGAGAGGCTGGGGTGCCCACCTCCTCCCTGCTTTCCAAGAAGTGTATGGTTTGGTTCCTTCAGAAGCACTAATTACACTAAAGTCTCCTGGAAATGAAGGCTGTGGAGAATGCCATTTAGTCATCAGAGACTGAGGAAATTGTGTTCTCCAGATAATATCTGACAACTTGACTGTTGTCAGTTGCATCTGAAGACAAGGGGGAATTCCCCAGACCTCTGCCATCTGTTGTGGGATTTTATTTTTTTAATGTCATCATTGACAGATCCACATCCAAGTCCACCACATTCCATGCAGGCTTGATGTCCTGACAGACTCACTGTTCTAATGGAATCAGCTGATTCACACCAAATGGTCCATTCACTCCTAGGTCTAAAGTCAAATCTGTAACCATTGGGTCAGCCTCTCTTGGACTTACTTGTGGTAAGGTGGAACACAACACTACAGACGTTTGCCTCTTGAGTCCCAGATCTGAAAGCCTGGGCAGTCAGTACTCTTTCCCTGAATTGGAAATATCTTGATGCATATTCCTTTCCACCAACACATCTGATTTCCAAAGTCTTGTAAAAAACAAGGGAATCGGAGTGCCATCTAATCTTGATTGTTTCCTTCAAATGGGAAAGATCATGGATCAAAGACCTATTGAACTTAGCAAGCAAGATTCTCAGGAAGATCCTTCCTTCTCCTCACCTGCTGAAACAACTGCGATAGCAGGTTTTCCATCCGAACCCAGATATGCTAAACTTGCATGCCTTGTCCATATCAAATGAGCCCTCAGAAAGAAGCAGTTCTCAGAGTAAGTACTGGAGAGAATTGATTGGGCAAGAAAGACCACCACTTTGGAAGCCTATGGGGAGAAAGGGAGAGCTTTCTCCTAGTGGTGCAGGCAGAAATACATCACACCCTTAAAAGCCTCAGTACCACAGATAGCTAACTTCTTCATGTTGCTCTTAGAGGAGAAGTTAGCTCCCATCACAATCAATGGCTATCATTCCACAATTTCAGACACATTTCGACATAATGGAAGGGAGGATAAAGACCAGATCTAAGACTTCTGTGACCCTGCAGATTTTGACTTATTATGACTTAAGGCTTTGTCCCATTGCCCAAAATGGAATCTTCAGTGGGTTCTGATTGGGTTGAATAAGACACCCTTCCAACCACTGTGTGAAGCCTCCATGACTCACCTGTTCTACACAACCCGTTTCCAAATCACTATTGCTACAGCAGGCAGCCTTTGAGATGCATGCCTTGTCGCCCAAACTATCAGTAGTTCTGCCACTGTGGTTATGTTTCTCTCATGATGAGCTCTGCATTCATTGCCAAAAACAGGCACCTGCTCGTGTGTAATCAGTCCCTTGTCTGTTGAAACCCCTGGACCCTTCATTCCAAGGGGCATCTGCAAAAAGGGACTGAGGTGATTATAAGAGGGAGATCTTGTTTGTTCTTACCACTCAAAGAAAGTAGAGACGATATATCTGCTCAGGTGCTATCATCCTGGATACAGTGGGTTATCTGGCCAGTCTACAAGGAATAAACTCAATACCTGATGAATTTCTTTTACACATATTGACTTACAAATTTAGGACAGTTGCCACTAGCATAGCGTTTGAGCACAACTTCTCCCTAACTGACATCATCCAAGCCATAGGATTGAGGTCAAAGGTGACATTCTCAAGCTTTTACCTCCAAGTGTTTTGATCCCACCAGGTCATTCAGCATCTTCGTAATGATGTGAGTTACTCTGCATCCATGGCTGTCTGTGACACAGGACCTACTGTTCAATTAAATGATATATTTCACATATCTGCTCAAGAGGATTGTTTCGTTGGATTTTTCTGTTCATTCTTTTCTTAAATTTGTGTGATTTTCATATTAAATTTGGAATCGCAAGGAAAAAGCTGAAGTTGACAAAAATTGATTGTACCACATTACACGTCAGGTTCATTTAATTTACTGATATTATGTCCTGGTTCTTTTTTGTGCAAATTCTTTATATTAAAATTTTGTATTTTTACTTTTGATTGGCACCATATAGCCAATATTGTGCTGACATACTGTTACTACTACTACTACTACTACTACATCCACTACTTACTGATAATGTTGACAAACATTCTTTAAACTACATTATTTACCTTTGAAAAACATGTTCATTAACAGAACCTTTGGTGTGTAACATTTTATTTTAAAGAATCGCCATTTAGATTTTGTAAGCCACAGCACAGTTTCTTAGTCATTATAGAATCAACAAATTTCCAGGAATGGAAAAAGTGGGGTTCAAGACCTTTACCAGGTCAAAAAGTGGGGCCATTTAAAAAAACTATAGGGGTCACATATTCTTTCCTATTTTTTATTTATTAAAGAAAATGAAAACATATATCATTATCAGCCGCCAATGCTGCGATCCTTCCATACCAGGATTTGAATACCCCATTTTTTGAGGCATGATTATCCTCTAAAATATATTTTGAGCATTTGAATCTACATGTTTTCCTCCTTGTACACTACTTTTGCTGAATATTTCATCTTCTCTTCTTTGCATTTTCTAACCAAGATCATTGATCATGTGTTCTCGATTGGTGCCCAAGCTAATCAAAATCAGTACAACATTTCTGTCAGCCAATTAAATTGACCATCTTATGATTTTTTGGCTATGAGTGTACTCTGTTCAGTAAGCTAGCTTGGGATGCACTTGATTCGGTCAGTCTAAAATCAACCATAATGATCTTTTATCTTTATTTTCTGGGGTCTTTTTTGCATCCTGTGGATGCCATAGATGCAACTTTCTTGTGTTAAAGATAAAAAATAAGGGTTAATGGTGCAGCATAAAGTGAACTCTGGTTGCATTGTCAATATTTTCATCATGTACATCTATGTAGCAGTATGAAACAATATCATGACAATCCTAAGGATGTTTTACCTAAATTCAACAAATACATGTCTTACAAACTCGGATCTGCCAGCCCTTACGATTTGACCATAAGACTTACGGATATGACCCTTAAAATACAGACTTATTGAAAAATAGCAAAAATTACAGAAATACAGTTGTTGCAGTAAAATCTGGATACTGGTTTGTCCTTGTTTATTCGGAGCCGGGTTTCATATTAGAATCAATGGAGTTGCTCAGGGAACCAGACTAACTTTACAGGAGTACCTCAGATGTTTTAAACTGCACATTTTTTCATGCAAGATGTCTGCATGAGCAGGCTGTTGCTTATAGATTTTTTTAAAATGGCATCCAACAAACAATACATGTCACGAAAGGGACAATAAGCCTTAAAGTTTAAATAGTCAGCACAGAAGAATAAAAAGGTATATTCAGAATTCTTGGGAAAAAAAGCCTGTAAGGCAATAATTACATTTATTGGACATCATGTGTTGATTTGAGTATGTCTCGCAGCGGGAGAGATGATTGCTATTGCCACATGAAATTGAAAAAAAAAGTCAAGGATTACGTCAAGTTGAGAGATAACAAGAAGCCATTGAGCTCCATAGGATTTGGAACTGCAGTTTGTGAAACTCTACTGGAGGTAATTAAGGTCTAAGTGTACTTTACAAACTTTTTAGTTGAACATAATGTTTGCCATCGCTGCATCAGTCTCCGATTACACTTCTGAACTTTTTAAATGCATGTTTTCGAACATGACAATATCAGTAAATGATATTTTATTACACCATACTGAAAATTGGTCTGACTTATGGAAAAATATTGACAACCTTACTGAGAAGGTCTTGTTAAGATTGGCAAGTCTGCAAACTGAATTTTATGTCATAAAAAGAGGTAAAAGACACACAGTAAATAAACAAACGCAAGTTAAGCAGTGTATAGCATACACCTTATCCGTGGCTTACATAGATGTTAGATGTAAACCTAACATGCAGATTGGGGGAAAGGTTGAGTTTCTAATCTGTTTTATGAAACGGTATTGTTTCAGTTTGTACACATTTAGAAAATTGATGTTATGACACCTGTTTGTCTGGGAACTTTGCACTTCAATTTCTGATCAGTAACCACATCAATTTCAGATCAGTAATGTTTGGAAGGATTTTATGGATTCAGTCCAAATTTGGTGAGACTTTAAATTAAGAATACCTAGGTCAAGTTTAATTTAAAAAATTTTCTGGCAAAATATTAAAGAGTTATTACCGCTTGTTTTGACTTACAACTTCATTCTTCATTTTCTACTGTATAACTTTTCAAGGACTTCACAGATTGAAACAAAATTTGGTTTGAAGCTTTGCATTAAGAAGTCTTGGGTCAGGTTTTATTTTCAGCATTATATGGCAAAGTTTTATGGGCTTATTGCCCCATTTGGACTTGGAACTTTGCCCTTCTGTTTCTACTTGATAACTTTTGACAGACTTCATGGATGGAAACCAAATTTGGTACAAGGTTTTACATTAGGAAGATCTTGGTCAGGCTAGACTTAAAACTTTGCCCTTTAATTACATCATATTGGCAGGAGAATCCATGTTGTATGGACACACATCTAGTTTTTGCAGAAGACACAAATACCGCCAGAATAAAACCCCACCAAAAAAGATCCACTAGACATTAACTGTTCCTTTAAAGTTATCATAGAATATCTGCTTATTGCATATGTAACTATTTTTATACTTCATATTCCAGATTCAAAGATGCCTGAAGCAGAGAAAAAGAAGCAAGAAAGGGAAGAAAAACGCCTACAACGACAAAGAGAGTTGCAAGAAAAGAGGGAAGCGCGTAAGGGTGGTGGAGCATTGAAACTCGGAGTTAAGAAGATGTCTGCAGATTGATTTGCCTATGTGATAGAAGACATCGGCTTAATAACTGTGATATTAAAAGAAAGGCCCTATTCATGTACCTGTCATTTGCTATTTGTGGATAACATTAATTGATGAACCTGGCTGGCCATAAATTGTTGATTCCTGTGCAAACAAATCTTTGTCAAGGCAATGAAGGCAGGTGTGCAGTTCTTACGTCTTGCCCTTGAGGTTTAATAACCATTTTTACTCGCGTATAATCAGGGTCCAAATGCAAACAACATAGTCCCAGATCTGCCGGCGCATATGCGTCGGCAGATCTGGGTCAGTGCAGTTTGAAGTTGGTATCGGCTTATACGCAAGTATATATGGTAGATCACAGAATTGTGGTGATAAAGTCAAAACAATCGATTATGAACCTATATATCTGAGATAATGACCCATTGTACTTAGAATTGAAGAAAATGACACCTATTGATGTACTGCCAGGCTTGAATAATGCATTCAAATTGTGCAACTTCCCCAAACACTATCATTTAGGGAGTTCCACCCCCACCCCCCACCCATGTGTGTGTGTGTGTGTGGGGGGGATTAGGTGAGACAATTGAAGAATTTTAACTGCTTGCTCTAGCCACCCCAATTCATCTGAATGTTTTTTGTGCCAGCAGGCTGACTGATCCATCAGTTTGAAAAAATTTAGGGGCCAACTTTCAAAACCATGGGCCAGATAGTAAATTGAGGTTGGAATTTCTGAGCATTTGCATAGAAAATCAGTGAGAAAAAAAAAAATGTTGAAAACTTTATTATCAGTGACATCATAAAGTATATATTCATAACCAACTATTTAATATACATATTTCACTCGCACATAAATATTTATTTGCCTTGTGCATTTTTATCAATATTTTTTTGCATCAGTGTTTACTCTGTTTCATTTTAAAACTGAATTAAAAAATGATCAAGCAGTGTTTTTTCAAAATTATTACAGCCACAGACATCATTCAAACACAGAGTTGTGCTGCTGGAATGAAAGGCTTAATTTTAGCAGAGAATATTTGTATTCCTATCTGATTGTTAGTTAATTACTATTCGTTTTAAGTAAGCGAGTACATCATTCATTCATATTCTCTACTATTTTTGAGTACTTGATTGACACTTGGTCGTTTAGCTATTCTTTTGAAAGGCATGGTTCTGATTCAGTCTCGAATGATTTTTCTGATCATCACCAGTATTTCATAATTTCAGAATCAGAATTCTTCAATGGTCAAGATTAGCAACCAATCAGTCTTATTGCACCATGTGTAGAAGAGCTAATTAGTGGGATATCCTAGTCCCGGTGATGTTTTGTAATGTCAGACACAAAACAAACATCTCAGTGACCAAGACAAGGGAAATCTATTATATCATTTCATTGGTACAAACTTCTACAATCTTTTGGCCAAACCAGTAAATTGTAAGAAATAGTAGAAATTGTTAAAAGTGCCTGGTTAATTTATTAAAATAGTGATTGACTCTGAACTTAATGAGTGGAATATAGAAAATCCTTGTTGCACCAGAATGGAGGGTCCCTCACCATAGAAACAGGCGTACCAAATGAAAAAATAATGCGGGAATGGCTAGGTTATACTCCCCGTCTGAAGATCCAACATACCCAAAATGAAATTACACATTTTGTTGTTCATGTTTATTTTTATAACACAAGAAACTTGTCCTTTGAAATCAGAGCACTTATTGGTGAACAATTTTTCAAATGGCTGAATAATCATGGGTCAATATACCCCAAAAACAACTTCACATAAGTGGTTCAGCCAGAACCGTAGTGATGCTGTCCAACTTCACAGTTGCACTAGCTGTCATTTAGATGTACACTATCATAATGCTTTTGTGCTTCAGAAAATGACCATATTTACCACTCTTTCCCAGCCTGATATGTGGTCCCTATCAAGTGGTTTTTGTTTAATGTAGATATTTCATCATTTGAAGATACATGTCATACTCCGTTTATTTTTTCATGAAACAGCCCACACATCAGATATGAAATAAATTGTACCAGAAAATGCAAACAAGATCCACATGATGTATGCACTTACAGTCTTGCATCTTGTTTAATACGAGATGGGGTGAAATGTTGGTTGGGTTTGATGGCCCTTTTAACACATTATTAGCTCTATCATGCAGAGGAAATGTGAGGACACACTGAAGCAGTGTAGATCAGTGGTATTGATTATTATGATTATACATTTTTGGACTGTTTAGGTGTATTTTGATGTCAGCAAGGCAAAGTATATGTCCTTTTAATCACTGTTAAATGCTTGGGTGTTGACATTAGTGCTCAAAGATCTTTGGTGCACACTACAGTCAGCGAATCACTGTTATTGTTATATATACTGCAATTTATATCTTTGTTTGGGAAGATGTGTTTGCCCATATTTTTTTTACTTATGTGCAATGAATTTTTTTCTTATTGTAAACATTGACCTAATGTATATTTTTATGCAACAGTTGCATCATCACAATCATTCGATGGTAAATTGGTAAAAAATAAACTTACCATATTTTGTTGTATTTTTCATGCCATCATAGATATTTCAAAATATGGTAGCTTTGGTTGAACTTAAGTGGGAGGGTCTTGTTTGTATAGTATAGGTTTATGATCACATGAATAAACAAAAGTTGTTATTAACACTGTATTCCGATAGCATTGGAATGCCCTGGTCTCATTGTCTCAAAAATGATCTAAAATGAACCAAGATCAAACTCAAGATCTCAAAATTGTGAATGATATGAATTTCATTTTAAATCTGTGCTATTCCAGATTTTAAAAAAACAACAAAAAAACAGATGGAAGCCATGACAAATATCAGTACTTTTTGTTCCCAGCCTTTTCCAAGAAAAGTTGGGTACATAGTATATATGTATCTGTCCATCCATCACACTTTCATGTCCACTCAATAACTTTAAAGCCATTTGAGATTAGGGAATGAAACTTGGGATATTTGTACATCATCATTAGAAGGTGTGCCATGTACCACTTGGGGGGGTCATATATTCAAGGTCAAGGTCATTGCTTATATTTTCAGATTTCACCCTTTCCCTTCAACTCATTAATTTTAAAGGTGTTTAAAATTAAGAGGTGAAACTTGGTATGTTTGTACATCATCTCTAGAAGGTATGTCACATACCACATTGGAGTTGCTATCTTCAATTTCAAGTTAATGGCACATTATTTCACATCTTCCTATCTGATCCATAACTTTAAAGCTGTTTGAGATTAAGGGATGAAACTGGGTATACTTATACTTCATCACTAAAAAGTGTGTTGCATACAATGTTAGTTTTGCTATCTTCAAGGTCAAGGTCACAGTTCAGTATTTTATGTTTTCCATCACACTTTCTCTTCCACTCCATAACTTTAAAACCGTCTGAGATTAAGTGATGAAACTTGGTATACTTATACATCATCACTAGATGAGTTAAGTTTTCTGTCTTACTTTCCCTTCCACTCTAATTTTATAGCCTTTCGAAATAAATTAAGATCTGATGATTTCACCATGGTAGGTAGAGGACACAAATTCATGAGGTTGACAGTTTTATTTATTTTTATTTTTGACTCCTCCTTTGTCATCCACTCATCCTCCTGAACCATCATGCCAGATATGATTATGATCACCTGCCTTAAAATGATGTAGATTGTGTTCAGGTTACAAGGAAGAGTTCATTTGATCTTTGACCTAAGGGGCTGCACCCAGGATGAGGTGAAGTGAGTGACTTATACATCGACACAGATATGACTAACTCTATATATCTGCAAAAATGGGGATATAATAATCTTATTCTGAAATTTGACTAATTCTACTTTTACAATGAATAAAGTTATTAAAAACTAAAACTTAAATTTTATGTCCAAGTTTAAATTTTGGTCAAAGGGCCATATAAATAAAAAAAAAAATAAATAAATAAAGAAACAATTATTTTGCTTTATTTTTAAACAAAATGAAAAAGATTCATTTTGGTCAATGAATCTATTTACCCAAATACAGTGAACATCAGTATAATACAAGAACAAAAATAGATCTTTTGATGTCAACAATTTTCAGTTAAATTTTAACAAATACGTGTGCAAGACCTTTGCTTCAATTTTACCAAAGGTAAAAAGACGGTAGTTTAATGTCTTTAACATGTTTTATGACATAATGATTTTGTAAAAATTAAGAAACAGTTGTACATGGAGTGCAAAGATTAAAACGGGTACCATAAATACTTGTTTATAAAGTCCAGTCCAGCTGCGAATGGCACAGACCCAGATCTGCCATCACATAATGTGCCAAAAGATCTGGATCTATGCAGTTTGCTAGGAGTAATCAGTAGAACAAACAACATAGACCCTGATATGCTGGCACATTATGTGATGGCAGATCATGATCAATGTTGTTTGCATTTGGACTTAATTTGTACACAAGTATATACAGTAAATTCATTTTGTAAATAAATATAATATTAGGATTGTTTTACACAGTAGAATTAACCGTTTCATACACGAGTTTTTAACTGGATATTGATGAATGAGAATATTTTATTTAAAATGTTTAAAAAATTAAAAAATTAAGATTTGCTTTTTGTTCTTCATTACATGTAGTGATTTATACAAGACTTGGAATCAATTGCTGCAACGGGGACAACTGTTCCTTATTTTTTTTTTTTTTAAATTATGTGTAATTCTAAGAACTTTTTTTTAAAATCATGCGTAATTTTCATTCACAAATTAAGATGGAGAATGATTAAAAGTTAAATTAATGTAATTTCATCTTCAAGTGAAATGATGTAATAGAATTTTTTTGTTGTTTTGTCTTGTTTTTCATTGTAAAAGATAAAACATCTGATCAGAACTTGATTTCACAAGAATTCTGAAAGGTTTTCTTTGAATTGAGAGTTTTATTATCTCTCCTATTTCTTGGTCTGTGATGGCAAAATTGGAAATGATTATGAAAATCTTCAAGGGAAAATCCATGAATTTTTCACTTGCTTTTTTGTTTTGACAGATATTAACTTCATAAATGTGGAAAATGTAAATGAAGTTCAGAAAAACATATGCTTATGGACATATTTTTTAGTTGAAACTTTTGAAAATTTCGGATATCTAACATGTGTTCGGGACCTTATCTAGCCCCACAATTTCAGGTTTTTTGTTATGTTTCAGATGCTTCAGTCGAATGAATGGTTACCTCTTTAAGCATGATTTACTCTGTTATGGTTTCTATACCCATTTTGCTAATTACACCATGTACACCATGTACATTGGCCATGACTTCAAATGAGCAAAGTATAAACTATACATTGTAACAAATTCTATCTGATAGGAGTACCTAGATTACATTATTGTAATTTTCAATTATTTCTTAATGAACTGCCACTAAAACAAACAGTTTTATTTTGGTTTAGTTTCCAACAGTTGACCAAAAATTGACCATATCCAAAACATTTAAATTCACTTTTGAATTTACCCTTTAAACATGGAGTTGTAAAGTTGAGCTTGCTCACCCATCATCCACAACTTCTAGGTAAATCCTACAGATCACACCTCAAATGTATTCCAATAGCTGCCATTCAGACCACCTCTTCTATTTATGCAACAAGGATTCACCAAGATGTTGTGAATGCATCTAACTATTTTTTCATGCACAACTTCTCTTTCAATCCTCAGGTCAATCTAATCATTGAAATAGCCGAGGTGGTCCAAATATATTGCGGTTTCTTTTTGGTGAAATTTCTGGCGAACAGATTGTATGTTTTTTCTGTAAAGGACAGAACTGACACACATCCAAGGCATATTTTTGTCTCGCAGACATAGCTGATGTGGTCTGAATGCTCACCTATAATATCAATTGGTCAAGTCAAAAATGAAACCTTGACTGTAATTCGGCGCCATTGAGAACTATATTCAAAACTGCTATTGTTCACATGGCACAAAATGGCTTTGTCAGCCTTTTCTATCACAACACATGAAGCACTCTGCTGAAGGCAAATCACCAAACCCATAAAATATGTGTATTCCTACAACTACATCCGAGAGGTGTTTCTCAACTTCATGGAAATGACCAAGCAATGTTCTGATTGCTGTAACATCAGTGAGCACTATGGTTTGAACACATTACCTCTGTGGTGTGAAGACATCTGTGCATGTGTTTTCCTGTATTTTTTATAGGGGTTGTTTCAGATAGCTTTGAAATGTTTTGGGCTTCATCATTTTCTTGTTTTTTTTTTTTTTTTTTGTGGTGAACTTTTATAAAGTAGCAGTTTATTTAATAGTTTTGCCTGTTAGTAATTACCATAATGTTACTGAGCACACAATTTTGCGCTCTGCCTTCCCTACTTTCAGCGGAACCAAAATAACCTATATCCATTGCTGTGATGTAAAATACCAAACCAAAACCTGACCTAACTTAGGGAACCCACATAAACAATATTACTGAAAGAACAAATAGGGTACTGAACTACCTGAGATGACAACCAAAGAGATGCAGTGTGGAAGCTAAGTGAAGGCCTTTGTTGAGTACTCCTTTTTCATGTGGAGCTCTTACCTTAAAAGTGGCATCTCCAAGCTAGAGAAAGTACAGCGGAAAAACGCAAAATTCGTAAAATGCAGATACAATGACAGTGATAGTTTCCCTACCATACTGGTTGAACTAAAATCACAACAACATCGACGTAACAACACAAGTTTGATCATGTTTTATAAAGTATGCCCCTACACTGGGGATTACCGCAGCATAGGCGAGAGGCTGCAGCGTGTGACCCTGCCGACACCCGGCAAAACCATTCTGGCCTTCCAGAACCACCACCGCCAGATGTGCGTTCCATCCATTATCGATGCAGACTTTGAGGTGCTGAATGTGCCACTGGTTTCAGCTACATGGTTGTCCGCTGCTATTCATATGCTAAGGGGCCGGTGTTATACCGGGGCAATGAGGGCAGTTTCCGCCTTTATCCAAGTCCTTGAGTGCGACATGGAGGAGATCCATGCAGTGCTTCAGAACCTAGCCAGAATTATTATGGACAAGGTTGCAAGGCTTTCCAAAGAGCAAAGGGCTGCCATGTTTGCAGCAAGACCCTATGTGATGACCGGGTGTGGGACCACTGTCATATTATTGACGAGTACAATGGCATGGTCCACAATGTGTGCAACCTTAAGCTACAGATTTTCCCTGGAGAAAATAAAGGTGTCAGTGGTGATCCATAACCTGCGCAGCTACAACTGCCACCTTATTATGGAGGCCATTGGGATGACCTCGGCTGCCAGCGTTAGCGCCATTCTCAACAACATGGAAAAGTACATGGCGTCCTCTCTAGGGCAGCTGCAGTTTGTAAACAGCATCCAGTTCATGAGCAACACCCAGGAAAAAGCTGGCCCAGGGGAGCATTTTATGCCACTAGGTGGCACACGGAGCACGACATCGACCTTCCAACCCCAAAGTGTGTCTACCCCAATGAGCTGTTGGGAGCTATGAATAATGAGCAGTTGGGAGCATTTCGCAGAAACGCGGCTTCCGCCTCTGAGGCCTTCTGCAGCCAGCACTGCAGCGAAGTCATCAAGGTGGAAGACAATGAGCATGCACAATGGGTCTGGAAGGCGTTTGGGTGCAAAACCCTGGTAGACTACCACAACATCAACCTGATAACGGACGTCCTCTACTGCCTCAACCCCGCTGCTACAGCGCACGGGGATTAGCTGGGATGTGCTGCAGAAGATCATGGGTGTGAGGCTTGAACTGCTCAAAGATATCGACATGCACCTATTCGTCAAGTAAGGCATCTGTGCCAGGCCAGCAACCCCCTGTGCCTCAGCCATGACCCAGCAAACAAAACAGCTGGATCACCTACCTCAATGCCAGCAACTCTATGGCTGTGCCATATCACAAAGCATACCAACGGACAGCTTCTGCTGGTTGGTGCCAGAACGGGCGGACATTCTAGAGCGGGTTGTAGGCATCCCAAGGCCTGATGCGTCCAAGGGCTACATCCTGGAGGTCGAGCTTGAATATCCTGAAGAGCTCCACAAGGGGCACAGTGACTACCCGATGGCTCGCGATACCTTGTGCATTCCTGAGGAATAGCTGGGCGAGTATCATCATGGCCTTGTGGCTCAGCTTTAAGGCAAGTTTACCAAATGCGTGAAGCTGGTCCTATACCTGCGAAATAAGGAGCGGTATGTGGCCTATTACCGACACCTCCAAATCTTCACCAAACTCGGCATGTGTGTTACAAAGGTCCACAGAACAATGGAGTTTGATTAGAGCCCTTGGATTACCCTGTACATCCGGCTCAACACTGATCTGTGCACTAAGGCCAAGAACGAGTTTAACAAGGACTTCTTTAAGCTCATGAACAACTCAGTCTTTGGAAAGACGATGGAGAATTTATGCAAGCAAATCGGTGTGGACCTGGTTAGGCCAGAGGGCGAGGAAGACAAGATGCGCCGCCTGGTTGCAGACCGCCTGGTAGATGGTAACCTCATTGTGGTTCACAGCACAAAGGCGAACCTCAAGCTCAACCGACCAGTATATATAGAGATGTCGGTCCCCGACCTTAGCATGACTACAATGCCATCGAGGCCATGTGCAGCAGGAAGGCAAGACCCCTGTACAGAGACACCGACAGTCTGCTGCTGTCCATAGAAACAGAGGACCTGCACCATGTCATGGCCATATAAGTCACCCTATACGACACGAGTGACTATCCAAAAAGAGCATCCACTATTTAGCACCGCCAGTAAAAAGGTTAGAAAATTTAAGAACGAGTGCTTCGGACGGTCCATTACTGAGTTTGTCCGCCTCCGCCACAGGATGTACTCCAGCTTGGTTGGCGACCACAACATACGAAAGGACAAAGGCATCTTACGAACGGTTGCCCATGCAGACCTGCGGCACTGCCTCTGCCTCGAGGGTTTCAAAGAGAAGAGAGTTTTGGCACATCAAAGCAATCACCACAAGATTTGCGTGTACCGCATCAACAATACGAGCCCCGCTGGACACGCTAAAATGGATTGTGCCGGATGGAGTCACGACGCGCGCCTACGGCCACCACCGGAGAACCTAATAGCGGTACGGATGGCTTGACGAGTACCTCATCGAACTCTATCCCAAGTACGAACAACCCTGGGCGTCAGCTTGGTATCCGGCACAACTTGCACTTCCTCGCGCACGAAGGATCGGCGCTGAGCACCGCGGCGGGAAAGATAGCACATAGAGGGCTGGCCGGGAATGTCGAACTAGTCGGCGTTGGCGTACGTTTCGAGAGTTTCGGTGTTGGCGTACGTTTCGAGCGACCACACGAGATCGGTGGCGCGGCGCGACCCACGCTCCACCTAGCCAAGCGCGTACAAGTACCGCACCAGATCTCGCGCGCCGAAGTGGAGCCCTACTAGCTTGATGGGGCGCGCCACAGGTGCCACGGGTGGGGAACGGATGGCGCCTGCTGGCTTTGTGCCTGTAAGCCATGTAACCTTTCCGTTTAGGGCGGCCACCACAGGCGGCAGCCGCCAAACCCACTCAATGCTGTGCTCAGTAGCCCTGCTCTCGGACTGCAACATCTGGGCATACTGGTGTCCAAACAGCCGTTCGGCTAAAGTGCGGTTGAACCTCTCCACAATGCCTTGTGTCCAATGGGCGCCGGCCTCACCTCGGCGCACACGCTCTCCACGCTTAGCCAAGAGCTGCGACACGGCGTCCATAAACTCCCGGCCTGGGTTGACCTGCAGGAGACTGGGCCACTTTAGCGCCCCCGCTTACAGGTGCGGAAGAAAGCCATGGAAAAGGCCGTGGTGGCGATGCAGAACTACCTCCACAAGCTGGCCCTCTGCGCAACCAAATACATCCCGCCCGCCGTGCGCAACTCGGACAACGAGGCGGGCCGCCAGAAAATCGCGACCTGTCCTAGTGGGCGCGCGACGCCCTTGCCGCAATCTTGGCCACGGGCTCCGGCCTGTGTCACTTGTCTTAAGGCGCACAGGACATGCAAGATCCCGCCCTCGACATTGGGGGCTACCGTGCTCCGCGACCGCAGCATTTGGAATCTGCAGTACTACTCGTACGAGTCCCGCAACCACAGCCAGAAGGGCCGGCTGGAGCTGCACTTGCAGGTTACCTCACGCTATTTCTTCCCAGCCGAGGCCTACATCGAGGTCATCGGCCGACTCGCGGAGGACGAGACCGACTATCCCGCGGCAGACAATGTGGCCTTTCTCAACAACGATGTGATGGCGCTGTTTGACAGCGCCCGCTGTCTCATCGACAACAAAGGCGTGGAGGTCTGCCTCGACAACGTCGATGTCGCCACGACCATCCTTGGCTTAGCCCGCTACAGCGACGACTATGCCCGCAGCACTGGACTGTCGATGACGTTGATCACGTACGCCACAGACAACGCCGACGATGTCCAGCTTACTATGAAAAATATCAGAAATGCAGTTGGAGACGCCCAAATGGCCGCAATGGGTGGCGCCAATCCCAACTTCAACTTAGGCTTCGCGCTACGGAAGTGGCATGTGGACGCGCGTGGCAATTTCTCCTGCGTCATCCCGCTTGCCCACACCTTTGGCTTTTGCCGGGACGTGCGCAAGGTTATCTTCGGCGACAAGGACACCATGGCCTTACCCGCAAAAACACCGACGACGACTCCATCTACTGTGGATGCCGACCGTAACTACCTCCCTGGCGGCGGAGACCTCCGTACGCAGCTTCATGCAGAGTAGGCGTTGCTGCTGGCAGCCTTACGATTTTTAACGCTGACGGCACGCTGCGCGACGGTGGTGAGCCGTTCGGGCTGGTGCAGGCTGGAGATGTCGCCCGGACTCCCCTTCGTAACGCGTCTGATCCGACGCGGTTGATTGGAAGTGTAGTTCCCCTACAAGGTAAAAATATGGAAATTTGCTTTGCTTGTGGATGGGCTAGGAAAAGAAAGGCAATAGTACTACACACGAATTTGGTTGGAAGTGGGTGTGTATGACAAATGGGTTCGTATGTGAGACCCCCCCCAAAAAAAAAAAACGCCTTTTTATGAATTTAAAACAAGGGCCGCTCTGGCGGCACTTGGGCGCACACAAGTGTATTATTAACCGTTTGCCTACAACGGCGTACGGCATTTACCGCCTAGCAATTTTGATGCTGAAACGGCTTCATGCCGTTTTATATATTAAACGAACTTGTCTGAGTATAGCGCGCCATGCACGTATACATCTATGGTCGCTCACAAAGAGCCGGCGCCCGCCAAGCTATTTATCCCATTATGCAACCAAGTTCGACCTCGCATCTTTTACGTCGCAGGACGTGTCCTACTTTACAATCATGTGCTTAACGACCGTCACAATGACGGTCGGCGGTACTACTGCGCCAAATGCATCAGGCGTTTACCGCCGGGCCACGACGCAGAACGCCGGCGAATTTTCCCTCAGCAACAACGTGGACACTATATCCGTCCCAAACATAACGCCCGACATCGACAAGTTGCTTGTGCAAGAGTACCTTTGCTAGCTCGGGGTCAGCGCGTAGTGGTTCAGACTAGGGTTGAACGAGGTTACAAACCATATAGAGATTGGGTGGTGGGACCACACTGAGCACCCAAAGCCTAGCCGCGGCGAACTAGAGATATTCTTGCTTTTGCTGCAGCAAAACGTGCCTCCTCCAGGTCCAGGCGAGATTATTACTACAAAAACAGCGCGTGGTTAGGCGACACGCTGATGCCCCTGGTACGAAAAACCCGCGCCTCCGGACGAACAAAAACCCGGTTCTTTTTCGAAAAAGTCCCACTGTGCCTTGTCACTGTGATCGGCCAAAACCACCTCAGTCTCTAAAACTCCAGATAGATGGATCGGTGGTTTTAACTCTGGACTAGGTCGTCTGCGACCGGTTCAACGATCGTGTCATTCCTGGTGCTGTAACGGTCAAGGAAAACACCGACATCTACTTCAACCTCGTCGTTGTCATACAAGCGCACAGCGTCGACAAGTTGGAGGTGTGTGACCGCAGAATCACCAAAAACGTCCGGCCTCGCTGAAAAATTAAACTTGCACCTCACCCTGTTCATCGAGGAACTGTGACGGCCATTTCCATCAAGCCGATAAATGACCTCGGATATAGTTGTAGGAATACATATACATTTTATAGATTTGGTGATTCGCCTCTGGCGGTGTTCGCCAGATATGTTGCGACAGAAAAAGCAGATAATGTTCCGATTGTGACTTTATTTCCATCCGCCGCCATATTCTGCAGTGTGAACAAAATTAGTTCAGAATATAGTTCTCAATAGCGGCGAAGGTTTCTTTCACGACTTGACGGAAACGGCCGATGATGCTCCGATTGTGATGTCATTTGCAAGGCAGTGACGCCCTTATCATATCAGATAGCTTGGAGAATTCCCCTCCTTCCCCTCTCCCCCCAACGAACTGCAATGAATGGTTGTAAACTTGACATCGGCGCGATGCTTTACTTTGTTGAAGGATGGCGGTTTATAGTTATCTGCTGTCTCATGACTACCGGAAGTTTGACACAGTAGTCAATGATTAAAGATTGACCAATTTGCACATTAATTTACAGTGCACATTCGACCATCGAGGCCTTTCAAATGTGATCCATTAATTTCGATCCGTGATCTATAATGCCGCCGTTACTAAAAACAAAACCTTTTAAATGACCTATACAAAATCGCTCAACATAATTTGTCAAAAGGCATCCTGCCAGAAAGATCTTTCAAATTTATATAAATGATGCTGATTCACCATCAAATAAGGCTGCCGTTACTAAACAAAATTTTTTTTTAAAAAAAACAAACAAAAAACACTTTAAACAAATTCTCAAAAGTTGCTAAGCTGAATTTTAGACCAAATTTAAACGAAAGTATTCTGGTATGAAGGGTTTTCTTATTTGTGCAAATAATGTCGATTTGCCATCAAATATAACCACTAATAATAAAAATAAAGAAATTAAAAATAAAACTTTAAACAACCTCTCAAAAACCAGAATTAAACCGAATTTGACAAATCATTATATACTAAAGGGGTTTCAAGTTTATATAATTGATGCCAATTCGCCAACAAATATGGCCACTGTTACAAGAAAGAAAAAAAACAGAGAAAAAAAAGCATTGAAATGGCCTTCACGAAATTCACTTAACAGAATTTGAACATATTTGATAGAATTTGGTTGTAAGAAAGGCTTTCTAATCTGTTCAAATCGTGTCCATCCACCATCAATTATGGCCTCCATGACTAAAATGGAAAAGCATTTAAACAACTTATCCTAAAAAAAAAACAAAAAAAAAACGCTCAACAGAATCTAATCAACTTTGACAGATCTCATCCTGGCACAAAGACCATGATGTGCTGATAGCAATCAATTGTGGATGAAGAAGTGAAACACTGAAACAGTTCTTTTCTTAAAATTCGATCAAAAGCATATAAATAAATTTATATAGAAAGCATCCTACTGAGTCCGATTTCTTGGCCAGTGTCTTTTGCGTAGGCAGATATCACACAGATGAGCGATCTCAAACACATTAAATCTTGTTAATCCCACTCGACCCCAAGCCACACTCTCAGTAGATATGATCTAGCAATAAAGAGTATGTTCCAAAATCCGTAGAATATTGAAAACCTATTTTTATTAGAGTCTACTGAATTTCGTGGACGCCTATGTCAAACTAAATAGTCTAAGAAATTTTTGCAGATCGATTACTACTCATATTTTTATTATTTAAGAAATAGAAACTATGTGATTATTTTTTTGTTTCGCGGATAATTTCCACCTCGCGAAATCAGAGAAAATAAAAGGTATATTTATAGTACCCGCGTGTTTTTTGTTTCTTTTACACTAGCATTTTAATGTCTGTTATGAATTCTTCAATATGTCGAGGTCATTTTTGTTCCAACAAACTGTATCTACTGACCTTCCCTAAAGCCAAATTCAGGGAAGAGGAGAATAAGAACCAGTATATCATCCTGTTTAGTGTAATTCCACAAAAATGGTTTGGGATATACACCGATTTACCATAAAGATAAAGTTGCACATTGCCTTTGAAAAGCCTTTTGATTTCAGCAAATACCACTGAACGCACGGGTTGGTGCTATGTGAAGGATACTGGTATGAGTGGGAGAGGGAAATATTGAAACGGCATATACTGTTTGCACAAAGGACACCGGGGACCTTAGTGACAGTACATATACTTTCGGCCGATTTCGGTCAGGATATCTTTGGGTGATCATCATTTAAAGCTGTCATTGAATCGGTTGACTTAGCCTTTAGATGCGCTATTTTAAATTAATAAAGAAGTCGGGTTGGGTGGATAGCCCAGTAATAACACAATCGCTTGACAATGTTGTTTTCTGTTCGACTTTCGGTTGCAGCACGTGCCAATCGGTGCTCACTTAGTCGTGGTCGGTGCTTTTCCCCATTTTCTCCATCTCAAGGCCACCACATGCCACAACCAAGGTTTTCGGGAGTACATTGTATCAATCTTCAGAACTTGTTGTTTAGTGGACGTAAAATAAATAAATTAAAAGAAAGGAACAACTAATGAAAAAAGGACTTTTCCAATAGTTGGGTCCAGTTTGTGGAAGGAAACCAGACCTCTGTTAAAAGACCGCTTAGTGTTTTTCCACCAAAGTAAAGTAGGTAAAAATTTAGAGGTTGTGTCCTTCCAAGAACTTAATGTTGGAATCCGGAATTCTGTACATCTCTCGGATCTAAGGAACCTCTTTGTTATCTTAATTAGGCAAGCGGCGTGAGGTTTTGAAAGACTTGCAATACTTGTTAAATACACTGGGGAAAACGATCTGTAAACTGACGATGTACAAGATGAAAGTTTGGCCCCATCATAGTCTATTAGTTTCCGTGACATCGGCAGGCATCTCCATTGGAAGTGCGTTTTCCTGAAACAGGAAAAGATAAAATGTAGGTACTTAGTTGTAGACAAGCGACGACACCTTGTACAGATATAAATTCTGATTAGACTTTAAACTGATGGGCAACTAATGATATGCTTGTAAATATCGTATAAACAGCAGTATCACCTGGGTAAAGAAATGAAATTTGTGTAGAATATTTATCTTTTGTCAGTCTTGTTGGTTTTCTCTTTTTACAGACTGTTCGGTTTATGACCTCTCTCTCTCTCTCTCTCTCTCTCTCTCTCTCTCACACACACACACACACACACACACACACACAACCAACCTGATGTCCATTTTGTGCCGGAGTATTGACGTACTTTGACTCTGTCTTTGTTGTCAGCCTCCTGTAGAGGCCCCCTATTTGGTTTAGAATGAGCGCCACCCAGGCAAGCCCAATAATGATCCATAGGCCCACCAGAATACGGTACCACCCTCTGTAGCTATGGTCTTGCTGGCCTTTGCGACAAGATGAAAATTTATTTGAAAAACGTTTTTAGTCTTGTACAAGACGTGAGCATAGTATCTTATCTAATTACAGCCATTATTTGTCTATCAGGCTAAATATTTACGGCGGACGTTTATATTTTGCATTCACAGCAGTCCATGTAATGAAGTTTGTCAAGATCAGTATGTTAGCTGATTACAGCTATTCTTGGTCTTGTAGAAAGTTGTTTGAATTCATTTCTCATGATCATCGGTAAAAGGTTTTCTGACAATGAAGAAAATATTAACTAGATTTACTTTTATCTCTCTGAAAATGAATTAAATTGAGTATCTTGACAACCTAAAATTTAGGTTCCAATTAAAACATTATTATTATTATTATTATTATTATTATTATTATTATTATTATTATTATTATTATTATTCATCTCTGAAATCATATTCAGTTGGTTCATACATCATGGAGTGTTCTGGAGCTCTGACCAACGGTGTCTGTTACGGAAAAAAAATATTCCGACAGAAATTCGATCTTGAAAAGTCGGAACAAAAATGGCGACCTCCCATCCATTATCTTGCTTTAGAACATGCCAACGGCTAAATATGCCCCCCCCTCCCTTTTCCATCTTCGTTTTGTCAAAGCAATGTTATATCTCGTTTACATTTGGTCAAAACAATAGCGTTTCACAACCAATAATAAAAAAAGGTTGTCACAATGTTGTAAGGATGACTAAAGTGAAACGTGTGCCAGAGCAGGGTCAAACAAAAAAGTCCAGATTACGTATTTTTTTGAGATTCAGGTTTTCAACTAAGTAAACTTGTTGGACAAACGATTTATCTACACTTACGCTTTTTGATCAATATCTTTTACAGTTTCCGTACAACTAAAGTTACAGAAGATTTGCCCCTATGAGAACACTCTTGTCAGATTAGAGTCAAGACATTAACATTCAAAATAATGTTGTTTTCGACAAAATGCCGCAGTCAAGGAAATATCGTGAACCGTTTGTGCCCATGCTATCGCTCTTGTCAGATCAATACATCACAGCTACCTTAGAATTTTTCTGTTTGTTTCATTTGTTACTACCTGTGCCTATCCAGGTACTTCATATGGATCAGTTTCTTTGAAAAATAACGGGACGCCACCTCTACCTATACACTCTTTTTTTAACATCCCTTTTTTTTTAGTCATGTGATGGAATTTACAGAAATAGTGCTTTACATATATAAATGATAAATCTTGTAAACTTCTGTCCTAGGTTTTCATTATGGCTATTGATGTTCCTACTTTGGTTGAAATGAATGGTATTTATAAACATCAGCAATACTTACCGGCAACAAAGTCTCCAAAGCCAATTGTGCATAATGTGATCACTGAGTAATACACGGATTCGTGAAACGTCCAGTCTTCCACCACCGAGAATATTCCTGCGGGCACCAAGATGAGAAAAAGAAGACCCATACCTAGGATAGCAGCCGATTTTATAACTTTCTCTGTCTTCTTGTGCTTCTTCCAGAAGACTTTTGACTTAAATTTGTTCATCGGCACCGCCATTTTTTCGCCAAGGGCGGCAAGCATGGTCGCCATGAGTGGAATACCAAACAAGGCGTATATAATGCAGAACGTTTGTCCTCCGTATGTAGAAGGGGAGATATGACCATATCCTGTGAAATAATAACATTTTGAGATGTGACAGTAGCAACTGAACGCGCAAAAATATAATGTGCATTTTTATGCCTACGTCAGCATATCGTGTTCCAAATGTCCGTCCTTCCGCCCACGCCAGTCTCCGTGTGGCCTTGGGAAGGGCACTTAGCTTCCGTTTCCCCGGCATGACATAGCCAATAACGTGTTAAAAGTGCCGTTAAAACCAACCAAACAACAAACAACCATCCTTCCGCAAGTTCGCCGTGCGTCACATACTCATTTCCACCCAGTAACTTTCAACGGACTTAAGGAAATTTTTGGTAAGTCAAACCTGTTACAGCAGTGACCTCTATATAATAACAGCCCGAACATAAAGTCAGGTACAAAAAATTTCCATTTGAACATAACCTAGTGCACATTCCCCTGTATACACAGGTCACCTGTTCATAAAGGCCAGTTTGTGCCAGTCCCATTGGTTATCCTTATAAATAATTTGACTGTATGGAGCTTAATACTCAGAAGACCTGAGTCAAGTTCTATTTCACCCTTTTTTTTTTTTTAAAAAAAAAATGTGTTATAGTTGTTTGTTCGACTTAGTCAGCCCTTCCATCTCGAGCAACCTTCGATACCATATTGTCATGGGTATTCATGTCCTCTGGACACAAATCTATTTCATTATCATCAGTTCTACCACATCGAACTTGCCGTCCAAGACGAATAAATAACATTGATATAACAGTAATGCATTAGAAAGCGCGGCAATGTAAATAGAGAAGTATGAAGAAAAAAAAAAAGTACATACCTATCGTTGTAACAACGGTAGTAGAAAAGAACAGAGAGCTGAGAAAGTCCCAGTTAGTTGCTGTGGCGGTCTCGTTGCTTGCGAAGACACCCTGAGCATAGGCCTTAATGATACCACTGATCAATTCTTCTAACTGCTTATGATTGACACATGTAAAATTTTCTGAAAAATGAAATATCGAATTGTTAATATATATATATATATATATATATATATATATATATATATATATATATATATATATATATATATATATATATATATATATATATATGAGAGAGAGAGAGAGAGTTACTATAGTTTGAAGAGTGCCAACTGGTCATTCGTTTCCTGTGGTGGTTTAAATCGTTCTACACAAACATTAGCACTCTGTCTGGATTCCGGAATTAAAACAACTTTTCGAGTACTGGACTCAGCTTCCAAAAAAGGGAGAAGTCAATATTTACTGTCTTCTTCCTAGAATGTTTACACATAATATCATATCGTATCCTTTTCTCGATTTATAAATTCCGAAATCATACTTAAAACGAAGCTCGTTGTCGCGAGATTTGAAGGTTGAAGGGGACTGACGTATGCAGTAAGCTGATTGAATACGGACATTATTGCAGTAATATGAAGTATGTATGTTTGTATGTATGTATAGGGTTTAACGGCATGTCAGCACATTACTGGCTATATTGTGCTGATCAAAAGGTAAGTTTAAAAAACGTAAACAGATAGATTAGTTAACAAAAACTGCAGCAAAAACAAGAGTTCAGACTCAAAAATGCATCTTACCTGCAAGTTCATTAGCAAGTTCAATAAATATCGATTTGTCGAGTTTATTCCGTCATTTAAAAAGAAAATACTCCAAAATACATTGTAGTATATATCAAATGTTCAATGAAGCCCCAAATTAGCAGATCAAGCACTGTTACTGTTAACTTATCCTTTTTTTTCCGCCAAATTTCAACGCAAAAAGACTGAAAACACGACTCAACAAGGATGACCTCTAGGCCCGACCGTTTGTGTAGACATTAGCATTTTTTGCAACGTCATCTGAGAAGCAATTTAAAACTTGGTGAAAACTGTGGAGCGTACCGCATCTTTTGTATAATACTCCAGTTGAAAAAAAAACTTAATTTTTTTGGTTTTTCATAGATTATCCTTATCTTGTTCTATCAGACGGAACGAGACAATTACTATACTATTCACAGTGGGTTACTTCCCCTTACTGCTGGGATAACGCCACTGAAACAACAAGTTGAAATCTGACATCTGACAGAAACTTGCAGAAAGTTTTTTTCTTTATTTAACCTTGCTTTCGATAAAATGTGCCAACAATTAACAGATAAATTAGAAAATTACATTCATAAGCATGCAGATCTTATACTGTCATTTTAAGTTTATCGCTCTCCTCATCAAACATTCATCGCTAAATTAAAAGAAATGACGTTTCAAAACGAGGCTGACCCCTGAGTAGAGTTTTACTAGAGTCTGGCCTAAACTGGCGCTTCGGTAAAACTTTGTAGAAGTGAAACTACAAACACATCTATCTCTATCTCAAAATAATCTGCGCATATATTCTGCAATCTAGAGGTGCGCGATATTGCCGGTATACCCCGGTATTCATTTCCGTCAGTATGGAATGTACGAAAATTCTCAAGTAATCTTGTTATGAATTTAATGACATTAAAAGCATGTTTTCATTTTTCATGACAAAGTAATTCCAAAAATTATTACTATTTTCTTTACAAAATAGTTGTATTTCTTACAAATTAATTTAGAATAGTACAATTATAATTATATGTATGAACCTTTAATCACGTTTGACATTTGCCAAATATGCCAACATGGCGGCAGAATGGGATGTTGTAAAAGATATTCGGGTCAAATCTAACTTTTGGAAAAATTCGGATTAAAAACAGAACAAAATGTCATTTTTTTCGTTATTTACTAGCGTATATTAATGTGTTAAGTACATGTATTCCTTTGCAAGACCAAAAGTCATTCTAAGATTTTCAGAAAAACAGTTGTTTTCTGTTTAAATTTTACGTAATTTCTCTAGTCCACTATATATTTCCTCGGTTGTTGAGTCAGCGTGTTTTATATTTACCAACACTCTCTGATAAACATCGTGTCTCGGGTGTTAGCATCCTACTCCAAGTTTCCCTGCCTATTATATCAATAGTGTAAATTGTAGGCTTCTTTTTTAACACTTCCTATTTTTATCAACAAATCAACAAGCTTTGTAATGTCAGCACAATATCTATTAGACGTTGTCAGCTATAGTGTAAGCTTAATCGTCCCACTTTAGGTACAGTTTTTAGATGACAACTAATACAACAGTTAACATACACATAGCAAATCCATCTACTGTAAGTGTAAGGTACTGACCATTTAATTTTCGGGGTGGGGGAGGGAGCTGCGATTTTCTTTTGAGCCGAGATGGTTTATTTTCTTTTATCTCAAGACAATTAATTTTTTTCAAAATAATATGTTGGATATAAGATGGAGTTATTTTGCTTTAAATCAGAGCAAGATAATTTCTCCAGCTATTTTCAGAGCCCGAAATGTAAAAAAAAAAAAAAAAAATCCCATGTCCCTGCCCCAGAAAATTAAATTGTTGGTCCCTAATACAATTGTGGTATACCATGGTACCTATCGCAGCATGTTCAAAAATACCCCGGTATACCCGTGGTACAAAATGTTTCGTGGTACCCAGCTCTGCTGCAATCATTCATGCTAAATTTATGCTGAAACATTGAAAAGAAATATATATATAAATTAACACGGATGTCGATGCAGATGGTGTGTCTCAACCAGCCAATGAAAATGTTAATGTGTACGTATCACGTGATGTCATATCATCATCGCAGTGATAAAGGTTCCTCTCTTCAGTCCTTAAGTACTTCTGAAAGCGGGACAGCTATAAGGTGAAGTTGTCTGCATTTGCAACAAACAGTGTGGAGAGAATGATGGCATACCTCTATGCTACTTTCATGTACTATTACTGAAATGTCTTCATATGTGGTATTAGGGAAACAACGTGCTGCCTAAAGCAGACAGCTGATCGAAACAGCTACTCCGATGTGTTCGAGACATTAACTTGAACTAGTTCGAAGTACCCTAACTTGAGCAGTTATTAAAATCGGCAAAATGAAATTTGCAAGAGTAGACAATACTAACTTCTGAAAGAGTAATGAATGATTTTTAACACACACACACACACAAACACACACACACACACATATATATATATGTATATATATATATATATATATATATATATATATATATATATATATATATATATATATATATATATATATATATATATAATTTAAATTAATTTAAATTAAATTTAAAGTAGATCATTGTTCCTATATTGTTGACTGTTGCTTGGCTTTTCCTGATCTATTTAAAGCTTGGTGCATAACGTATGGGCAAATATCATGACATCACAAACGACAACGTTTCTGTATGCATCCTATCAGAGCAAGGGTTACATTGCTGGGTAGCTGACGTACCTTCTGTTCGCTTTGACTGATCCCCTGTGTCAAGAAAAATTAGAAACAGATCAGATAAAATAAACAGCTGTTAAGGGATTTTCCGCAGAAGTATATGAAAATAGTATATGTGTAGTTCTTTTGCTTTGAGTGGTTTAAGGTTTTTATTTAGTGTTTTCATTTCATCTTTTGGAGTCTTGCGGGATAAAATGGTATGTGAAGATTGTAGAATTAATGTGGGGGGTGAAATTTGTGTCAGAGTGATGTGTTTCTATGTGCAAAATGTGAAACAAAGAGATTCCAGCGTTCCCGTACTCAAAGCAATAATGGTGTCTTGGCCGTCGCCTGACAGCGTGATGACAGTATCAGTGGGAGTGTAAACCGAATCGCTGAACGCTCTTCTAGAGAGGATGTTTCTGGTAACAATGTAATAGTGAATGAACTACTGTGCTTTTTTCAAAACAAATTCAGCGTATTGCCGTATGATGTTATAATTAAAATCTGTGTGGACACATACGCCGATAGTCTTGATCTCTTCCTGAGATTTCCAGTTGCTTCCCAAACACTGAATTATTCATGAGTTTGAAGTAGTCTTTTTTTCCAACCCATTGATAGCTTTTTGTCTCAAACTGGCATTGAGCTCTATGTATGATTTCAGCCAAGATTGCTGTTATAACACGACAACCCTATGTATCTTTTTCATTTTCAACCCTAACTGCATGTAAAGTTTAAGTTTCTCTAATGTGTCACATATTTCTCTTTATTTTTCAATGTGCACAATATTTTTGATACGGTTGGACAAGTGCCATTGCAATCACTTCCCTTTGTAACTCTTATAAATTATTTTCATCTGGTACAATCGTTTTTGGTAGTCCTTGCAATGGTCGTGTAAATGTGTTGGTATCATCAAAATCCACTCCTAAAATCCATCCGGTGTAATTAGCTTTGGGTATGTGTGACGAGTTTTTCTCATCCCACATAATTTGTTCATCACTCACCCAGCTAAAGTTATTAACCGCATGCATTTGCTCATTGTCTGACCATATAAATTGTGAGAATTTGATACGGCTATATGACTTTGACTATCCGAAGACACCGTGTCCTAGTTTCACTATCATCAATATAATATTCATTGCTTGCTGATGTATCTGTGTGGGTCATGCTAATACCACCGCTAATTCCACTATCAATCACCAGGATCATGTGATAATCTGTAAAAATTTCAAGTTCACCACCTGATATCTTTAAACTCGTACCACGAGCTAAACCAGATGCACTGTAATAGTGTACTTAGTCAAGCTTCTAGTTTGATGTACATACATTTCGAAACTCACCGAAAATGTTACACAACATAGAAGTATCTTTCTCGATGTAATAGTCGTGAAGGTCACCTAGTATATTCAATTTGAAGTATGACATCACATCGTGTACATACTGGTCGTCGTCAACAGATATGTTCAAGTCACTCAGACTTTAATCAAACTTTTCTTTTAGTGGCAATGTTGTTTCGTTAAATCTTCAAAGCTATCCATTAATTTATATGGGCAAATGTCTTTTCTATAAAAACAATTTGGTTCAATCGGTTTAAAATGGTCGGTTTTTCTTTAAATGTCATAACTGAAATTTATGCCAGCTGTTCTAATGACTTACTCATGAACGGAAAGCTATCTACGAATCTAATCATTCATTGCTGAATGGAATGTATTTTTTTATCGCTGTTGTGTATGATATTTATCTCATCATCTGGATCATTTTTCACGAGAGTCTTGATGAACAGATGACTGTCATAACGGAACAAGTTATAAATAAATAGTGGGATGTACTTTGGGTATCTGAAATTCAACTTACAGTCTCTATTTAAAGACCTTTGTACGTGCCTCTTAAGTGATCATAGCCTCAAACTTTGTCTTTAGAAGTGGAGCCTCACGCATCTCCCGTGCTGAACATTTATCTATCACAGCTATGAGATGTACTTGTTGAATGTAAGTGTTTTTGTCTGTAAATACCACAGACTTTGAATTTTTCAGTTCGTTGTAGACTAGTCTTGCTATCCTACCCATGCAGTTGTAAAACACCTGTATGCAATCAGTACCTCTGTTAACTATTGGCCTGTGACTTTTGCAAAACATTGAATTGACGTACGTACAGAAACATGATGGGATGTACTTAGCTGTTTGCACTGTCCATAATGTACTGGTTTGAATTGTAGAATTATTACACTTTAGTGGCAAGTAGATCGTACAAACTCGCAAAAAAGGACATAAGAAACTTTCAACTAATCCCTTTCAGGGATAATGTCTATCCAATTGTCTATACTGTAACATTGCCTTTTGTGATATGTTAATTTTTTCTGGTGCACTGACAAGAATTCAAGTATTTTTTATAGATGTCTTTTTCCCTATGATAATTTGTCTACTTTTTAAATCTTTTCTGCCAACGTAATGGTATTTTCCATTCCATCAAATAGAATCAACCCGTCAACATGCCTGTCTTTTTCATTTTCAGACTCTAAGAGCTCGAATGTATTTGTCTCCAACTATTTCATACACATTTACTGATATATCATCTTCGAGTTTAATTTTTGGTATACTATCGGTTTTCACAGGACATGTATTGAACCAATTACTGTATCTAACATACTTTTCTTTTGATTCCCTCTGGGGATCTTATGGGAGAATATTTAAAATTAATTCAATTTCGTAAAGGAACATCAATCATCCATATGTTTTATGTTGGCATATCCTTTTTTATTTTTCACCCATTTAGGCAAAACCATCCACAAGCTTCCTCTTATCGACTGAAACCTATATATGTGCAATATCAAAATTTAAACTTGCCAAAGATCCACCTCGTGCTTTCATTTACTTTTTGTCCAAAGTTAGTATATAAAATGACGAATAAACACTCAATTACGTCATCCATTTCATCTCTGTGTATTATGTTCATAGACGTCATTGATTTCATCTCTGTTTATTATGTTCATAGACGTCATTGATTTCATCTCTGTTTATTATGTTCATAGACGTCATCCATTTCATCTCTGGTTATTGTTCATAGGTCTTGTTTTGTGGTAAAATTCCCGCTATTCAACCTTCTCTCCGTCATGTGTTGGTCTCTTCATAAGTCTGATAGTATGTCAAGCTGAAATTTTACAAAATCAAATTGGTGGATTTTTTTAATTATGACTTTTTTTCAGATATGCTGTGTCGTTGAAAAATTCATACAAGTCTTTATTGTTTCCACTGTTAAATCTGTACTCGTTCACGTTTCCCTTGAAGAAATCTCAATGACTTTTCGTGATGATTCTGTTTACACTTTGCTTATTTATTCGTCTTAATTCGTTACGAGTATCAAATCGTATTAACTGAGCCTTTAGTGTTTTCTCAAACGCTTTGGGATCGGTTGGTTAAATACTGAAATCTTCATCTCTGATTTAGTTATCTAGCAAAATTTACTACTTTGCCATTAATTTTAGCAAAAGTCTATTTTAGTACCTCAAGGATCTGTTCCTGTGGGCATTACATAGGAAAGAAACCAATAAACACCCACATGGGAAATATAGCAGATGGCTTTCCTGCACGTTATTTATCTGTCTTGAATTCGGACATTTTGTGTTGCTAGTTTCATGCAGCTGTTTATGTAAATGATACATGGGACGAGCACCTTTCCATCGCCTGTCTGGCTGCTTCATTCGTACACTCATGGTAGATCATTTGGCCATTTGTTTGTTTACCATTGTGCCATGAGGCATCCCATTGCATGTACTTTGCAACAGACCAGCTTCTACGTAATGCCATTCTGACACCTGGTTGCTTCATTTCGCGTTTAAGTTGCAACTTCAATTTTTATTTTTGTTTTCAAACCTATCGTATAGTGTTTTGGATTTGTGGCTTTTAGGTACTAAGATGATGCTCAGTTTATTATGCACAACTATTTTGGCGAATATGAGTCTCGAACCATCAGGCTTTGGATTAGAAACCTAACGAGTATACCAATGAACTAATACATTCAGTTACTATTACTTTAATGTCATGTCTATGTGAAGAATGGTTTCTCTTCCTGCATGTGCGCTATGTTTAAATAAGTGTTCATTTAATTTCTTAGCTATCAATGTATTTGCTTGTTGACAAATAATGTTTGTCTGTATGTCTGTGTTGTATGATCTTTCTGTAGCTGAAATAATTTATCGGCTATCAGTATTTGTGATGTTACAAATACTGATATTGCCCCTTTAATATATATGTGAAGAACTCCTGTTATATATAAATTCTCAGTCTTATTGATTTTCCTGAGAACGTTCTATAAAAGTCTGTGGCCCCGTGCTTTTTAGTTCTTTGAGAGAGAGAGAGAGAGAGAGAGAGAGAGAGAGAGAGAGAGAGAGAGAGAGAGAGAGAGAGAGAGAGAGAGAGAGAGAAACAGAGAGACAGAAAGAGAGATGCGTGTTAGTAAATGTGGATATTCGGAATTGAATTAATTACCCATTCGCTTAAGCCAATTACATCATACTATGACACATTTGCTCTCAGTACACGGCTCACTTGTTTGTTTTAGTTGGTTACATAAGAATTATATTTCTCTCTCATTCTTTCTATCCTGTTTTGAATGTACACTTCATCTATCTGTTCAAATGTAGCGTGTTTTTTTTTTGTTTTAGCAAACTTGTGGAAGCACCTGTATTTGATGGTCCTACCACATAAACACATAAATGTGTAATAATCAAACTCTGCAATGATCTAACGCAATCAAGCTTGCGTACTAAATGAACAGCCTCTGTATCTTTGGTATCGAGTACTTTTTCGTTCCATATAGTTTGATTATTTTGTAGCATTTCATCAATTCCAGCAGTAATGTTTCAATATAACGATAGTACGGTGTTTTTCAGTCGTAAGGCATTCGCCAGTTCTGGACCACATCTCTGAAATATCCAGTAGTACGGAAAGTGCACCAGCTTTGAGTGTGTTACATTTATCCAGTAGTTTATAGTTTTGCATCAGTAGTGATGTTTAAGTGGCACTAGAGTATGGGCTAATGGGAGTTATGACATTTGAATTAATTAGTAAATTATTATTATTATTATTATTATTATTATTATTATTATTATTATTATTATTATTATTATTATTATTATTATTTATTTGTTTTTGCTGTGCGCCAAAAAGTCTTTAGTATTTTAAATTTCACTGGTGGAACATAATTCTCATTTGGCCCTACTTCCTTCCTTCGCATTCGGCCTCGTTTCAAAAAGGAGTATAAAACTAAAATTGATCGTAAAGTTACTAATTGTAACTTAACTTAACATAAATCTTGTTGGAAAGATTTTTGTTTTTATTTTTTTTTAATCAAGTCCTTGGCACTATCCCCTGGGTAAGGTCAAGATCATTGGAGATGTTAGTTGATTACTCCGTGATTGGTTCAAAATCTATTCCTTTACACGATTTAATTCGTTTGTTTCTATTGTTTGTTTTTTTTTTTGTGTTTTTTGTGTTTGTTTTCTTTTTCTTTTTTTTTCTTTTTTGTTTTTGTTTCTTTTTTTTTGTTTTTTTGTTTTTGTTTTTTCAGTGGATAATGACGATTTCCGTCTGACTTATCTACTCCGAAATTTAGTTTTTCTTTTCAACCCTTCAGTCATAATGCGGGAGTTTATTGAAGTCCTGTGTCCATCCTTTGATCTACCTTTCTGTCTGTTCCTTCGTCCGTTTGAGAAATTAGCGCAGAATCTGTGTTCGCTATTAGTATCCCGGTTTTTGTTTGGAATTTGGTGGACAATATTACCATTTGGAATGGTTTCATATCGTTGAGTTGGTATGCTCCGCTGATTTTTTCTAGACCTATGGTATTTACTTTTTCTCGAACAGATTTGATAATTATTGTGTGTGTGAGTCTCTATTTTTCATGGAATGTTTTAGAACACATCATCATCATCGAAATAGAATAATAGAATGTATATATTGTTTAGTTGTGTAGCGCCTGATCACGGGTTCAATACCCACCCAGACCTGCCCAGTACCATAAAAAAACAACCAACATTTGCTCTAGTAATTTTCTCTAGAACTCAGAAGAGAGCTATTAAACTACTCATTTTGTCCTCGTCCACTCCTGGAAAGCACCATATTTAATATTTCTGTTCAACAACACGTGTATGCATCCCCCCAGTCATAACTGGTGAAGATTATACACGAAGGGGAGTTCTTGTTTATTTTATTGCCGAAAGATCAAAGGTCAAGGCCATTTAGTCATGAACAGGATTGTTATTTCTGTGAAACAACGCAATTTTGCTTTGGCATGTTTTCATTCAACTTTGTTATTGGACCACCAGGGAATAGAAAAAGTGTTCCATTCACTTTAAGGTTATCAATATAAAGGAAAAGGTCTCTGTAATTTGGAACAAAATTGTTATTTCTATGTAATAACTACTGTTGGCATGGACAAATTGTCATGAAACTTTGCAGCGTTCACATTGTAACTAAGACTATGTGGGCTCCATCCGCAATTGGGACGCTTGAAGCGGGACATGACTGTAATTACCTGGAGATGTACTTTTCTCAGGAAGTACTGAAAATCTAGTAATCAGACATGGGTCACTGAAATTTCTGATAAACACCATTGCAATTAAAACAAAATTATCGGAGCACTTGGTACAAAATTATCTTCCGATATTAAAGAAGCTAAATATTTGTCTGATATAGGTGATTAATGATATGGTTTGTCCATCATAAATAGCTATCACCTATGGTTTTCAAACACGATAGCGGTGGAGAGAACACTGGCGATGGCTGTACTGGCACTTATAAACTATAAATAATGGTAATATAGTTAGGTTACCACATTCCTTTCACGATTATTTACGGGATAGGTCATGCCTTTTTGTTTGGAAGTACGTTGCCTTTGAATCAAAACAATCTATTTTTTTAAAAATATTTTAGGACCAATGAACCATTAATTCAGACCAATGAACCTTCGCAAAAGCAGACCTTCGGATTGTTGAACAGTTTCTTCAGACAAATGTACCCTTCTTTCGGACCAATGAACCATCGGAGTATAAAACTGTAACCGCCAAAGTGATGTTGTCTGTTTAGTTACTTAATGGGGGCATCATCTGCTTGTATGTGACATGCCAATGTGAAGTTATACACATAGCAATTTATACCCACGTGATCAAACTAACCAATCAGATTACCGGCAAAAATACAGCCCCATGACAGCCCCTGGCCTGTCCCAACATTGGCGACGCCATGATGGCACCGCCATATTTGCCAACCTAAAGTTTAGATATGGTACAGGTCTATGGGTTCGTCTAGTTGTCCCTATCGTAACTTCCTCAGCCTTTTCCACTGTATGCTAGAAGAAAAAAAACTAGGATATAAGCATTTGAACCACCTCGGCTATTTCTTTGGGACAAAAATATGCTTCGGATGTATGTCAGCGCAATAATTTACAAAAAAATCATACATTTTGTTGCCGGAAATTTCTTCATAAAAGGAAACCGCAATCTATTCAGACCACTCGGTTTTTGACCATAGGATTGACCGAGAAGTTGCAAATAAAAAAATTTTAAAAAAATAGTTCCATGCATTGGCAACATCTCGGTCAATCCTTGCTTCGTAAATAGCCAATGTAATCCAATGGCAACTATCGGCATTCATTCGAGGTATGATCCCCGTAGGATTGACCTCGAAGTTGCGAATGGGATGTAAATAATGGCCATTTTGAACTGACCTCAAGTCTGTGGTTGTTATTACGACATAATAATTTAATTAACGTCACAATTACTGGATAACGTGTCATCACTAACAGCATAAGTTTTAAGTTATTGAAACCGACTGATTTTTTAATTTTTTTATTTTTTTATTTATTTATTTTTTTTTAATTGCAAAGTTGCAGGAATAACATTAGAAATTAAAAGTCCAGGTATTTCAATCATTGCTGAAACGTCAAGTGTTATCTTCAACACCTCTCATTTTGTGAAAAATCTCTTCTTCGCCCATCTAGCCCGATGTTCGTCAGCCGAAAACCTACCAATTTGAGAAGTATCACTACGATTATCTCCGAATCTCTTTCAGAGTCGAAGTTATTCAAAATACATCGGAAAGAGACGAGGGTGTTGCGAATGTCAATTGTCCGGTACAGATTAGACTGGTTCCCTGTCATTTTTGTTGCACAACACGAACTGTTATTCAGATTCCTCCATCTTGGGTGAGGGAGTTCGCTTCGGGCAAGGGAAAGAACGCCTGTTTTCATGGTAAAGGTACTATATCTTATTTACGTAATGTAGGCTACAGGACCAATTTTGTGGTTTTGTGGGTTTAACGCCATTTTTCAGCATATGATAGGCTATACATGGCAGCCAGTATATCTGGTGGAGGAAGAACCCAGGAAAACCCCGAGAAGAACCACCGTCCCACGGGAAGCCACTGGCAAGCTTTCTCACATACACACGTTTGCCAAGCCCGAGACTCGAACCCACGCAGACAGAGATGAGATGTCAGTAATCGGTAAAGGCGAGCGCCTGAGACCATTCGGATACCCAGAGCCCTTGGCTACAGGACCAAACAGCTAATATAAAGACAGCTGGAGAGTGAGATGAAAACGTATAAATTGTGAAAAATTCTATACAGTGTTTGTCATAGAAGAATCTTGAAGTTCCTTTTTATTTTTCGATGCATACAATATAAATCTACATATTGAATTTTACCTAAACTTGTTTTTACTTTTGAAGATAGATACAAATTTATCTTTTAAGGTTTGTAGACACAAATATTTTGGTAAATACAGCTGACGTTGAAGTTCAAATATCACGAATCTATAGTACCGTATCCTTTTCTAAAACCTGCATGCTCATCACCAATTAATTTATGTTTTTTTCAGGCCATTCCACTATCCTCATATTTAAAATTGATGTAAAAACTTAAGTTAATACAGACAGTCAGCTAATAACACTATAATTATTCGGAATGGAACGATAATCGCAGTGCAGCAATCTTTTTGGAAAGCACAGAAGCTTTAAACATAGCAGTATAACTCATGCTTTCAGAGCGGATGCTACGTAAGCAATCTTACAATAACAACGCCGTGCTAGAGCCGGGGAAACATTCAATCTTACAAACTGATCGAGTTGTATTTCGTCAGAACAAAATTTGAGGAAAATGTTTATATTAAAAATGTTTAAAAAAATGTTAATATCGTTTTGTTTTTGATTTATAACGTCCTTCAGCTATTTTTAGGGTTCGATCTAACGCTATTTTACCAGTGCGAGTTTTGGTTATCAGCTGCACTACAAAAATGTAAAGTTTAAAAAAAATATTGGACTTCAAGAACCTAGAGTGAAAGATATTTTAGCCGAACAAAGCAAGACACTACCAAGTAAGTAAGGAAGGAAGCAAATAAATAAATATACAAGTTTGCCTTTTGTCTGAAGGAACGAAGTGAGGTCCATTCATGATTTTCGTCTTTCTTCAAAAAGTTCATATATAGCGCAAAAAAAATGTCAAAGACAAAAGTATGTAATTTTTATGTTAATAAAACAAACAAATGAAACCCCCAATAAACAAGCAAACAGTTTTCTCGATATGAAATCCTTAATTTAAAGATTATAGGTTCTAACAAGACCTGATGACAAGCCTTTGTAAAATCGGGAAGAAATAGTCTTCATACTGTTATTACTATTACTTTTTCATATTATTGAATTTATTTCTTCAAATGAGCTTAAACTTATATAATAAAATGAGCTTAAACTTACATAATACAATGAGCTGAAAATTTACTGTTAAAATGAAAATGCAAATACAGAATACGTTGCTCGGATTTACCTAGGAATTGAGCCCGGTTGACGATCGTCGCTTGCTTCGTCTTGACTTCGTGGTCTGCTTCTAGTTTCGAGAAGATGGCTGCCCCAATCAGAAGGTATCCAAATGTGAAAACCGAGATCATTAAGATGAAGATGCACCGCATTGTACTTGCACGACGTATACTTTAGAAGTGAACCTAAATAATAATAATAATAATAAATTGATGATGATGACGAGAATGATGATTCTCACCGTCAGATCAGTCGTCCTCATTGTTATCGTCGTCGTTGATGCTACCATCATTTTCGTCGTTATCATCTTCAATATTACTACCGCCACCGCCAGCAGCTAAACGCTCTCATTTAACTTTTTATTTCATTTTCTCGAAACTTCTAGGGCACGTAAATTGAATTCAAGCTCTAAATCCAACATATTTGACAGCTGTATAACTTTTCAAAAATAAACTTAGAATGATGGAACTTTGAGAATTTCCGTGCCTTTGGTTGTTCTATTTGTTTGACAAACTTTTATCGGCATAGACATACTATCACGACTGATTCTGAAGTTTTGAGATCGAGTTAAAGGTATGTGCTAATTAAACAAGCAAGCAAACAAACAGAAAACTGTTTAGACACTATTCAACCACGTCTTGTAGTGATTATTGGGCCGCGTTTTGTAACGACTATTTCGCCAGGTCTTGTAGAGCATATTGGGTCATGTCTTGTAGAAGTTATTGGGCCAGGTCTTCCAGAGACTATTGGGCCATGTTTTGTAGAGACTATTGGGCCATGTCTTCCAGATACTATTGGGTCAGGTTTTGTAGAGACTATTGGATCAGGTCTTCCAGAGACTATTGAACCAGGTTTTGTAGAGACTAATGGGCCAGGTTTTGTAGAGACTATTGGGTCAGGTTTTGTAGAGACTATTGGGCCAGGTCTCCCAGATACTATTGGACCAGGTTTTGTAGAGACTATTGGGCCAGGTCTTCCAGAGACTATTGGACTAGGTCTTATATTTTTGCAACGTTTTGAGCACAAAACTCAAGCTCAAGCTTAGTCTACAAAATCTGACATTCTCTGCCTTAAATAAGAATAAAGTTAAAATCATGGCATTGAAGGAGAATTTTGACCGTGGTTCCTCTTCTATCATGCTAAATTTTGGTGACGTGGATAATATTAAGTCTGAGTGAGTTTTTAACTTGAACTTGAAACATGTGCTCAAAAAGTTTTGAAAACAATCGGCCTGGACTCTTAGTTCATACTTGTACTTAACATCAGCACCATCCCTTGGCGCCATCTCGAAGACAAGAGCCTTAGTGGTAATGAGATCGCTCATCTGGTTGACATCTGCCTAATAGCCAAAAGCAAGAGGAGGTGACCAAGAAATCTCGGTCAGAAGGCTGCCTTCTGTACAAATTTATTTCAATTCTGTTGACTGCATATCCTATGAAAACAACTGTTTCAAGATTTCTATAGTTTTCATATCTTCATCCATATTTGATGGCACATTAACATCACTTGTCCGATATTGAAAGGTATCTAAGCCATCGCTTTGTATCAAATTTGGTCAAATTCTGTTAAGTGGTTTTATGAGGTATGTTTTTGTGTTGTAAGGTATAGAGACAAAAGTAGGTTATTTAGTGCCAAGGCAATTGGAATAAAGTGTCTAGTCCAAAAAGACACCACTGTAGTTTACACAGGCTGGTAGAATTCTTACCCACACCCTTTCGGTCGTGAGTCCGGCACGCTAACTACTGAGACACTGTGGTTGTAACTGTTCTTCTATTTTAAGTAATTGCGGACATATCTAATTGTAGATCGGCATCGTCTGTGTACATGTCAAAGGCCCTCTAGCTAGTATACGTTCTGTCAAATTTAGTCAGTTTCTGTTAGGCAGTTATTTAGAATAAGTTATTAAAACGTTTTATATTTTCGGTCAGTGGCGTATTAAGGGTAAATGCCGCCTGGGGCGACGATGATGACCCAGACAAATTTGTATCACCTGTTCTGGCGCCCCAAGAGCTCTGGCGCCTGTGGAAACCGCCCTGCCCGCCCCCCCCCCCCCCCCCCCCCCCCCCCCCCCCCCCGTTAGTACGCAACTACTGTTGTCGGTCATGGCGTCAAGGCGGCCACATTTGATGGCAGATTGGCATACTTTGTATAATTTTAAAAGCTCTTCGTGTCGCGATTATATCTGTCAAATTCCATCAAACACTGTTGAGTAGTTTTTGAGTTTTTTAATATATATATATATATATATATATATATATATATATATATATATATATATATATATATATATTAGTCATGGCTGCCAAATTTGATTACAGATCAGCAGTCTGTATCATTGGTATGAAATTTAAAGCTATATATGCGAGGATGCTTTTTGTTCAATTTAGCAAAGTTGTGCTCAGCAGTTTTTGAGAAGTCGTTTAAATGTTTTCCTATTTTTAGTAATGGCAGATCGGCATCATTTGTACTGACTGAAAGCCATCTTTAACAGGATGCTTTCTTTTAAATTTGATAAAATTCTGTTCAGCTGATCTTTGTGAAACAAAGTTGTTTAAAGGTTCTTCTATTTTGAGTAACGGCAGCCATACTTGATGACGGATCGGCAGCGTGTGAAAAAATGTGAAAAGACATTGATACCAAGATTTGCTCTGTCAAATCTGGTAAAATTATGTCGAGCACATTATATTATCTTTAGTAACGGCGGCCATATTGAATGGCAGATCGGTATTCACTGAAATTTTTTTAAAGGGCTTGATGCCAGAATGCTCTCAGTAAAATCAAATTAATCAAGTGGTATTTGAGAAGAGATTGTAAATGGCAGTTGTGAATGACAACGCACGACGTACAAAGGACCATACCATAAGTTCACTTTTTGACCCTCATACAGTGTATGTGTATGTAAATGCCGTGCAGGTGTTTTGAGTATAATAAAAATAATAAACCTTCCGTACTCTTTCCTACTCTTCTCCTATTCTTCCATACACAAGTAATAAAAATTGTATTGTATGAGGAATAACTAACCATTTATCACTATAATTAGGTCAACAGAAAGCATCTGTTCTTGACTAGGTCTCAATATGGAATTTAATTTCGAAATGTTACAGATCTAATAAAGAAACTCACTATTATGTTGCTAGGCAACGCTTTAAGATGAAATATGATGCCCAAAGGATGAATTGATATTACTGGTATTTAACTATATTACCTTTGCTAGATGTATAACAAATATAAACTGTATACATGGGCTGTCTGGAGGGAAAACATTCATTCGACTACGTAGGCATTTGGATGTTCTTAGAATGCATAAGTCAAAGGTCGAATTTTGTTTCATTGTATGACCAACAGTAGAAATGAATCAATCACCAATCAATCGGTCAGTCTATCAGTCAATGAATCGATCAAACAAACAAACAATTCATATCAAAATACGCATGTACGCAGAGATGCTACTGTATATACATCTTTTAATGTTAAGCTAGTTTTAGTACATCCAACAAAGATCTTCTTGATCTTTACTTTTAGTATACCGTATATACTCAGGTATAAATCGAGTCCAAATACAAACAACATAGACCCTGATCTGCCGTCGCATAATGCGCCGGCAGCTCAGGATCTATGTTGTTTGTTCTACTGATTAGTCCTTACAAACTGCATAGAACCAGATCTGCCGGCGCATTATGCGACGGCAGATCTGGATCTATGCAGTTTGCAGTTGGTAGTAAATTATACGCGAGTATAGACGGTATGTCGTTTTAGCCTCTACAGCCTTTCAATACTCTAATTTAGTAGTAGTAAAGCAGTGTTATCACAGCCATGAACTTGGGTCTCCTCCTTGTCAGAATCAGTACTATAATTTAGTAGTAGTAAAGCAGTGTTATCACAGCCATGAACTGGGGTCTCCTCCTTGTCAGAATCAGTACTATAATTTTACTTGTTTATATGAGGTGATAGCCTCCCTGCAGAGGCAAGTGAAATATGAGTATTTTCATTGCCGGAGGTCCTTTACACAAATCAGTAAAAAAAAAGGTTCGATGCAGCATGCTAAATTGATTCCGTTGAGAGGGGCAAAGATTAGAGTTTAATTCAAAATCCTTTGGATATTCCCAGTCAATTTCTCTATTCTGCTTTCAATACAATGCATTAAAAGTATTAGCTGCACTGCCAATATGGCTTCGCACTAAATCATAGACGGTTTAAAAAACAGACTTTAATAGTAGACCGGGATTGGGGCCCCCGCAATGACGTCATCTAGTTGTGTAACAACTAATTTATATCAGAAAGATTATTTTACATGCTAGCTGTGAACAAGAGTCAGAAATGTGCTATTTTCCAACTTTTCACATTGACAAAACGGACTTATCCGGGAAAAGCCAATTAGAAATGTTCACTAGCCCGACCATGAATTTTACTAGCTCCGGACGTCGGGCTATGGGATTTGCTCAGCACTAGAAATGCATTTATACCATGATGTTTCTGTCAAAGCTGGTCAGTTACCTCACTCACCTTCCGATCGTTTTGCCTCAAACTACCAGCGAACCCTGCATCAATAAACTCTTATGTAGATGTGGTCTTGTAGAAAACACGCAACCCCTTTTCTTCTCTTTGGTGTACTACGGCGAACAACGTCTTGAGATGTTCTAAATCCTAAGACCCCTATGTACCTTAACTCTAAATACTCTCTTGTATGTAGATGTGACGTTACCATATGAAGTGCATATTCATATTTTTGAAGCCGTAATACATTTATTGAAAAATGTAAGAGATTTCACTAAATGGCATTTCTCGAAAATCACATTTGTGTACACGGTTCGTGGTTGTTCCTAAAAGCACTACTATGCTTATACAAAACACGTGGCCATCGTGCACGTGCTGATTCGTTCCACGAGAAGCAGTATCCTTGATATATATCTCAATAAACTCTTTTTCTATTAATTTCCTTCTTTTTCACTTCTTTTCTCTATCATTCTCAGTTTACACTAGAGTTTGTTTTCTTTATGTTCTCATTATTTCTTGCCATAATGCAAACGTATGGCTTAAAACAACTTGACGTATGGCCTAATGAACTGATGCAAGCTTTCATATTTGCAAAATTAAACTTTGCAACTATTGCATTAGGCACCTTTTTTCAGTGGCGGCTCGAAGGTTAGAGGCGCTCGGGAGCAATGTTCTTTAGTGGCGCCCCTACTTTGCCACAAAGAGCAGTTTTTCTGTCACCTGCTAACCTCTGACCCCCCCCCCCCAATCTACGCCCGGTTAGAGCAACCCAAAAAAGCTCCCAACGGCGTCTCCCCCCCCCCCCTCGCACGGCCCGGGGGTAAATTGCCCACCCCCTCCTCCGACACCCCCTCGTGCCGCCACTGACCTTTTTACTACTTATTCAGTATTTTGTTAAATACACAAATATTTTGCTTGATATAAAAATAGACTTTATGATATCAAGAATTTATTAAAATGTAAAACTATCGAACTATGTACTCTCCAAACCACCCCTATAAAGTCTACATTTAATCATCACAATGACGAGTGCAAATTGACAATCCATAAACCTAAGCACTGCATGTTCCAATTCTCCATTACGCTACAGAAAACAACTAAAATCCTTTGAAAAGCTTTTAGATGTGTGTCACAAATAAGATTCCAATTGAAAAGCTTTTACACGTGTGTCACAAATAAGATTACAGGACGCCTCAATGTGTAGTCAGATCTATACGCAAATAGCAAGTAGACCTCGAGATGCTTTCACCTTAATTTCTGTGGTAAATAAAAGACTATTTACTGCTGTCGCCGATGGGATGAAATAGTTTTAATGCACAGTAATGTATTCCTCAAGGAGTAAAGCAGTTTTCATCCGCTAGGTTAAGAATAATAGATAAAGTAAGTCATTTGTTGTGTAATGGGATCTTAGGGCTCATTCAATGTGTTACCGACTGCAAGTTTACGTTATTATAACTCTCTCTCTCTCTCTCTCTCTCTCTCTCTCTCTCTCTCTCTCTCTCTCTCTCTCTCTCTCTCTCATATTAAAGGTAAATATATACAGCTATCATAATTGCTTTGGCAAAGTACTCCAGACCAACTTTATCGCTTGTATCACAGTTTCCTAGACACTGTTGCATATATGGTGATGCAATTTCATGTGTGCATTCACATTTATCACTTATGTTAAGACCCATACAAAGTAAACTGTGGTTGTAATGACCTACTTTTTTTTTGCTGAACTGGCTATACCAAGTTTTTGGATTATGTACTATACAGGTCAGACATCATTCAACAGATTTTCCTGTTGGCTCATTCTTAGCATAGACCTTCAAATTTGTATCCAGTTATAAGCACGAAAGAAAAGAAAATTCTTTCATTAGGATTGATTTCGTCTTTCATGCAATATTTCACTTGCGTCCTACATTTGGTCTTACGTAACTGCATGCCGACGTGATATGACCACACCCTAGCCGCCCGCTTAAGTAATTATGTCTTTCCTCTGTTATAAATCAATTTTTAATAAAGAAATGAAGTACAAACAGATTTAGAATGACTAAAAAATATTATATCGGTTTATTTTCATTATTCTTTATATTTTAATAAATCATTATCTATCTATCTATCTATCTATCTATCTATCTATCTATCTATCTATCTATCTATCTATCTATCTATCTATCTATCTATCTATCTATCTATCTATCTATCTATCTATCTATCTATCTAATATCTGAGATAGTTTGTTATTGCAGATTTATCTCCTGTGAACTAAAGTACTTACTACTTGCTAGCCAGTGTTCCCGAATTCTTCTTGTCTTGTAGTTTGCTGAGGCTGGAAATGATGGTAGGAACCCCAGTATCGATACGCCTGTACTTGTGAAAATATCATCTACCAATCAGCGCTACCTTACTTATGGTCTCTCGTGAGCTATGTCACTGGTTTATTATTAATATAGATAAATAGACAAATACTCTTTTGTATATATACTGTCAAGTACAGAAGAAAAAATATAAAAAGAAAACTAAGTCAAACAAAGCAATTCTATGTGCTAATCTAGCTGGATAAACAAGTAATTTGATCCGCATATTCTGTCTAATAAATGAAGAAAGCGATACTCAAGACTTCTGTATCGATGTCAAAATGAAGGGTGTAGAACCTTATTATTAATAAAATGGTAAATATTGACTTATATACGGGCTCTGGACTGTAAATTTTGAAAACAATGAAAAATTAGAAATCATTATGAAGGTGCAAATGGGATATATTCATGTTTCAATTTGCATGAATACTCTAGCCACGTTCACAATACTTCCTGGCTCCAAGACCATTCATAAAGGGGGGGGGGGGGGGGGGTAAGTGGAGGTGCTTGTTGGGTGGGGGATACGGCAGAATATTTCGAAGTGCTGAGAGTCCAAACGTTTTCTTCGAACGTCAGGTTGATTGAATTGTCGAGGTCTCACGTAAGAGAAAGATACACATTAAACTTTGGATATGCTGACACTTAAAGAACCCCGAAAATAATATCGTTACAGGCATTAGCTTTCAAAACAACAACAACAACAAAATGTGAAGGCTCCCATATATTTATTGCAAACTTTTATTATGAAGGAAATACACATTTAAAACAAAATTAAGTGGCAGGGGGCAGGAGAAGTAGGTCAGATATTCAAGCCAAGAATATTCTTGTAGTTGTTTGGCAGTTGTGGGATTTTTATTTGATAAGACTTCCTATTGCTGTCGAGAGGAGAAGAAAGTGACCCACTGTTTATACTCTAAAAATCATAGGTACATTTTTCAGACTCATTTGCATGCCCATGCTTGACAGGTGAGTACAATCACAATTTCCCTCCCCTCCCTCACCCCCAGTGGCCCTATCTGCTTTACACCTGCCACCACGCCACTGATCACAGTATCCCCAAGTAAATCTTACATGCCTAACACCTCGCGATTAAAGTTATCGTCAAAAATTCCTCGATGCTATCCTGTGTAATTAATCCCACTATGAATTATTCTGTATAAGACTTTTTAAAATTTCTGAATTAAACCTAGATTTACATCACAGAGACCCGTAAATATGCATGTCTACTTTGGATCCCTATTGGTCTTTACAAAAACTATACATGTAACAATTTAATTATGCTCCGATCTGCGATTGACACCTTTTAAGTCAACTAAAACTACTGTAAGAAAACAACCGCATGCCCTGCATACATCAATGGGAGACAGTAGTTACCTATTGCACCGGTGTATTTGTTTGGCCAATCAAGTGTGTTTTCTCGTGTGTACCGGTGTATTAGTTTGGCCAATCAAGTGTGTTTTCTCGTGTGTACCGGTGTATTAGTTTGGCCAATCAAGTGTGTTTTCTCGTGTGTACCGGTGTATTAGTTTGGCCAATCAAGCGTGTTTTCTCGTGTGTACCGGTGTATTAGTTTGGCCAATCAAGTGTGTTTTCTCGTAATGGCTCAAATACCTTTTGAAAGTAATATACTCTACCCCTTGACGCAGAGCAATAACGTAATAATTTAATATGAAACGCATAGCAATATAATATAATATAATATAATATAATATAATATAATATAATATAATATAATATAATATAATATAATATGAGACCAGTATGTACGATATAACGTTGTATGAGATATTGTTATAAGTGCAGTGTAAGTTGTAAATAAGTTGTATTACGGTTATCAATTTTATTGTTAGTAGGCAGAGGAGGGAGCATGCAGAAGTAAATTTTCAGGCTCAATGGACAAACTGCAATTAAGATTTTATTCCAGTGCTCGGAAAGATATGTAGGGAAGATCAAGGACAGACGAATGAAAATCTTATTTGTTCGTCATAAAAGGTGGCGTTCATCTACCGTTAGCAACTGTAGATTTTTGAACTCCCTTTGTCGAGAAATTGCAACTTGTTTTAATGCATGGTACCTCCTACATTAAAAATCAACCAGGAAAACGAATTTAATCTGCTCATATATATATATATATATATATATATATATATATATATATATATATATATATATATATATATATATATATATATATATATATGAAGAAAGAATATTATCATACAGGTTAGAGAATTTTTAATTTTTTAATTCGTACTCTACTGAGAACTGAACCCGGGTCCGCACATGTCTGCTACGCACAAATACTTATATTAGCGACTTTGCTCCAGCCTTTTTGTTTGGGGGTGGGGGGTGTTGCTCATAGTCGAGGGGTAATAGGGGTTGGAACGTGCAGGCAAAGCAATGGGTGCCGTAACCCGCAGACCCGAGATCGAAATCTCAGTAGAGTACAAATTAAAAATTCAATAACCTGTATGATAATATTCTTTCTCCATTTTACAAAATTCCTTTCATATTATCACGCATCCTCGTGTAGGATCCAGGGATAGCACTTTCCGCTCTGTTTGGTGTATATTTGTAGTATTTCTCAGGATTCACACACATAGGATGTTTCATAGAAGCAAAATAAATGGGTTAGGAGTACGCGATAATTGACGCTTGATATAATTATTAGTTGCAATATGTCGATCAACCTTACCTAATGGATCCTTATCTTATTAGATATGGCCTGTGGAAGGGCTACCAATTGTCACATGACATGAGTAGTTGAAATTAGAAGACTCAGAGCGAGTATATTTTATTTTTACACCAAACTAATAAATATAAAAAAATTGAAAGCAATTATACTGAGATTTCTCTGGAGTAATAATATTTTTTTTTTGTTTTTAGATCAGTCCACTTTTGGAGGGAAACAACACCACTAAAATAAAAATAACAAATATCCAGCGAACACAAAATAATAATTTGAAACTTTCTACAAAACATAAATAATAGCAACAAAACTACATTGTATTGAATTCAATTGTTTTCAGAGAGGTGATATAAATATTTCATGAGTTTAACATGAAAGCAACAAAGTCAGTATCAATAGATAATGCCTGTTTGTGTACATGTCTGGACGAGATAAAAGTGTACTTAAACAAAGTTTTGCTGAATAATAACATTGAAGAGAATACAAGTGTTAATTAGATGATATAAAATAGCAAAAAAGATATACACCAACCTTTTAAAAAAGATGCATATTTACAGACTACATTTAATGATGATAACATGGAAATAAACATCATCATCTCTGACAGCAAGATGGTTAAAGCTGTGCAGAATGAGTAAGGAATAAATGACGTATTTGATGTGGGTAAATATAAGAGATCTGTATTAGGCTAAATACACAGTACAACTCGAAGATCCCATAAACTTTACATGGTGTATCTACAACTCGAAGATCCCATAAACTTTATATGGTGTATCTACAACTACAAGAAAACCTGGAAATACGCAATTGGATGAGGGAAACGACTTTTAAAATAAAAAGTTAAGGATTTGCTAGGAAAAGAAGACATTGAATACTTGTTAACTTATTCACAGAAAACAAATCTAAAGTATGGATCAATCAATTTGGTTACCTGACAACTGTTACATTTGGAACGCCAAAATTTAAAATGGGTGAAACAGTTAGAATTTCAAAAATACACCATTTTTTTTCTCAAAGGTCTACCTTTCTAATTAGGAAATATTTAAGTAATTTTAGGTGATCCAGTCGTTTACAAACCGGAAGACTTGAAGAGATAAGATATATAACGTCTTTTTTTTTTACGAAGAAGAGTTAGTTGTACAACAAGCAGGATAACATATATAAAGATGGAAAGATGTTGAAAACCAAAAGAATGAATGGTAAAAAGTATGTGAAATGGACAGGATATGATGAATCGTTAAACCGTTCGGAACTGGAAGAAAAATGAAAATATGACAATAAATAAATAATACTTCACACTTCTGTGATGGCCGAAGAAGAGATCATATAAAGAAGCATTTACGAGCATGAAAACCTTTTGCTTTTGAAAGATAATTAGTTTCTAGAATATAATAGATGTAGACAAAACAGCACATTAAAGAATGAAGGACTTTTTGCGTGCAGGGCATGCGAATTTGCGTAATAACAAAACGAAAGGGAAAAAAAGAAGGTACATCCAAAACATCACGTGTTTTATCTTGCAATTTACTGGTGATGTTTTTGGATGTACCTTCTTTACGAGTTAGCAGAGTATGACTGCTCTTGCAGTGGGAAAAATCTGCCCACTGGGCGTTTTTCGGGCAGTGTCAGAGAGAGAGAGAGAGAGAGAGAGAGAGAGAGAGAGAGAGAGAGAGAGAGAGAGAGAGAGAGAGAGAGAGTATTTCAGTAGCTCAACTCCGGCGTGCCAGTCAGAGATTCAATTGCAGTATAAAAAGTGCAATCACTATGAAAACATCTGAGTCACTGTGTGTACTTAAGGCACCAACCATTTTATCTTCGTATGGGAGGGAGATGTTTCAATTTTTCTTAGAACCAGGTATTTTTTAAATTTTTGTTCGTCCCTTATAAAGACGCGGATTTTTTCACCAAATGACATGGGGCATATGGACAGACAAAGTGTACAAAACTTCTTATATTTTCAACATTTTAGCGATAGTGGGACAAGAAATAATTTTTTAGAACAATTCCCAGCCGCCGCCCCCCCCCCCTCCCAACCCTTCACAACCGAAAAAAAAAAAAAAGGTTGGTGGCTTAACCAGAGACAATAATACATGCTTTGTATCGGGCCTATTCTACAGCTATAATTAATTTGTAGAAACGAACTACTAACTTGTAATAATTCAAGTTGAATATAACGTGGATGGATTTGTCTCCGCCTTGTTTTCATTACACAGACATTATTAGAAATATTTAGCGGGAAAATCGTCAGCTTTATCTTTGAAAATGGACACAACAACAGTAGCACCGATTCCACAAAGTCTATTCGTCTGTACCAATACTAGTTGTCAAAATGAAAATCTCTGTGTTGGAATAGTATTGTTTTTGTAACATTATTCTGTATATTAGTATATTTTTCTACCAACAGCAAGCAATGTCATGCATATTTGTGTTTTTACATATCTTTCAAATTGAAACCTAAAGCTAATTCCATGGCTCGAGATAGCATATCCCAACGGTTTTTGTTAATATTTCTCCCTCCCCCTCTGCAACCGAACCCCTTCCGGCTGTAACTCAGAAGTCATAACCCCAAAATATCCGGTATATCTTTTATGCGTACGATTGCTGCATGAATAAATTCTGGTCAAAAAATATGTCACTGTTATTGCAGTTTTTGTATCTTTAATGATAATCCAATCACATCTTTAATGATAATCCAATCACAGAGACCCCAGGGTAAGCTAGGTTCCTCACATTTTTCCTATATCACATATGGTTACCACATGGGCAACTTATTTACCAAGTCTGGTGAATTTAGGAGGAAACAGAATTACGGGCAGAGATACAGACGGACACAGACAGACAGAAGGTTATCACAATAAATGCGTGGTTGCCAGGTGGGGCCGTGAGGCCATGGTTCCAGCGGGGCGTCAAAAGCTGTGAGGGTGCCAAAATGCAGGTGGCCCTATATGCTTTACACCTGCCACCACGCCATTGATCCCATTATCCTCAACGCTAAAGCGGGAGGTTCATGATGTCGAAATGAATAACTCGCATTCAGTTCAATCTGGGCGTTTCGAAGACACAGAGTTTATATTTTGGTCATGAATTAAGATACCGCTTTAGGTTTCAATTTGAAAGATATGTAAAAACACAAATATGCATGACATTGCTTGCTGTTGGTAGAAAAATATACTAATATACAGAATAATGTTACAAACACACACACACACACACACACACACACACACACACACATATATATATATATATATATATATATATATATATATATATATATATATATATATATATATATATATATATATATATATATATATGTATATATATTCCAATATCTGCAATCTGCTAAAAGAAAATGCATGCTTTGGCTAAACTATACATGAGATTGTTTGTTCATCTGTATCTTAGTTGTGTTTCAAAGACGACTATCGTCTTCAAAGAATATATTTGTCGTCTGCTCACTCACTTAAATCTACCGTTAAAACTGGAATGTTCACAAACGTCTTTGTGAATGTGATTGCCATAATGTTGAGGTTTCTGATTAGGTCGAAGGCAAATAAGTACCATTGTCCGGAGTTTAACGAGGTATCTTAATATATATAAAACACCTACCTTAAGATATGAATCAATATTCTTAAACGTGTTTCCTGTGTATGTCTGATGGATAATGGATCGAATTTGGATCTGCAGGCGAAGGCTGCTCGATCAGTCAAGGACACGTATAAAAAGAACTGCTAAATTATTCTCATTCCCCAAACTGACGAGTCCAGTTGGAATGGAAAGTTAAAATGATTGCTGAATAATTGGTATCGACAATTGTAAAACATGAGAGCAAGAAATGGGACGACTTCACACTTCAATGAGATTTTTTTTACGAACAGAAGTCATTCGTCCCTTGTATTTTTTAACATGTATAGATCAATTTAAACACACTCCGTACTATTACTGTATATATTCGTGTCTGAGACACTTGCGAACAGCGAATATCGTGAAATCTTATAATCTCTGAGTCAGACAGTGTGTCTGTGTGTGTTTCTTGTCTGTAAGTATGTATTCTTATATAATATATATAGCCCATTGTGGGGCTACTTGTCAAAACTCTTGCTTACGAGGACATGATGTCATCTCATTTCTGTACAGTGGCGGCGCGAGGGGAGGGTTTGGAGGGGACAATTGCCCCAGGGCACCAGGCCTTCGAAATAAAAAAAAAAAAAAAAATTTTGCAGCTGAAATTTTCATAATATTTCACCTTCATATTAGTGTAACGGGGGCAATTCTTCACAAAACTTATATCGCGGAAGGGGTGGTGGGGGGGGGGGGGGTGAGGGAGGTTGGCAACTGACATAAAAACTATTTTCTGTAGCAAAGTAGGGGTGCCACTAAAGAACATTGCCCCCTCGAGGGGGTTTCGGGTGGCTGAGTGGTCTTAGGAGTTCGCCTTTACAGCTCACATCTCACCTCTGTCCGCGTGGGTTCGAGTCTCGGCTCGATCAACGTGGGTATATGAGAAAGCTTGTCAGTAGCTTCCCCGTGGGTTGGTGGTTTTTCCCGTGTTCTTCCTCCACCAAAATATAGTGGCCGCCATGTATAGCCTATCATGTGCTGAAAAATGGCGCTGAACCCCACAAAACCAAAACAAACCGAAACCTCGCGTCGGCACTTATAATTTATGTAGCTACTCATTCAGAATTTGATACGATAGACCAGTCCACTGTCAACATAGATTATCTTTGTCGAAAGACACACAGTAACAGTCGTACAGACGCAAGGAGAGACAAGGAGGGACAGGGACACAGATAGGAAGGCAACATACATACATACTTATGCACGTATGTACATAAACATACAAACCATACAAGCAGAGGCATACATACACACAGACAAACAAACAGGTAGGTAGATAGACAGATGCATATATATATATATATACATATATTTTTTATTTTTATTTTTTTTTTTGAACACAGTTTCACCGGATGTAAATGGAAATTATCAACAACTTGTAGACATTTTTGAAGTGTTGATTGCCTTGAAATTTCTGCATTCTATTACTAAAACTAATAGCAGAAAATTTAACTATAATGCTATTTTCAGTTAAAATAAGGAAATGTGAACCAATTTGTTTGTTAAAATTTATTAAGCTTCATACTGATGAGTACAAAGAATGCGATGAAAGTTGCAAAATAAGCAATTTAAATTAGATTTGACAGTGTTGTATACCCTATGTTTTAGTGGTTAAATAAAAAAATAATACAATTTGACACAAAAATGCAGCTAACTCACTCAGAAGAATCATTACCAGTTTTTCGGATGATGTACAGAAAAGAAGGTACGGAGAGTCAAAAAGGATAAATTAGCCTCTATGCTATCTTAATTTAAACTGTTTCTACAACAGCAACATCATCGATGATGATTCCTCGATTACACGTTGTCTAATACATAAATCCCTTGCAGCAAGACTTTTTTTCTCATGTTTTTGCTGGCACAGAAAAATAACAGAATACGATTTTCCATCTTTTGAGTACGTAAGGAATGTACTTGTTATTATTACTTGGATTTCTTTCTTTCTTTCTACCTTATTTAGCAGTCTTCCATGTATGCCTGAATGTTTTCACATATTGATGTTGATGATGATACTACTACTACTAAGTGTACGTAGATCTACGTCTTTATATATGTCTGAGTCTTGTACCACTACTAAAATACTAAAAATGAGGAGGTAAAGATGACGTCAACTACAAAGATAATGATCATACTGCTACGATGATGATGATGATGATGATGATGATGATGATGATGATATACGCATCGTTTCATATTTAATCTTTGATGTTTAGATAGAAACATGTAGTACATCAAGAGTGAAAATGATACCATCAGTTTTGACAGCCAGCCGGTTATTTTTTTTTTCCTCGCAGCTCCAAAGCCGGAACAAAATGGCTCCTTTATTTTGTTAAAAAGACGAACGGCCGGAGAAAATCATACAGCACAAATGCGCGCGCCAAAGACCTAATTTCGCAGATAAAACTGCTTTAAAACAATAAGCGTCCATGCACTTGTGCTGGCAGCGCTGAGGATTCAAGGGCTCTGCTCTTTGGACGGCTCGAATAGGAGGCCTACTTTATGTAGAAGGACAATATGGACTTTGTTTCATAGAAAGGCTTCTATTGGCAGCAAACTACATGTAGAAGTTGTAAATGTAAAATATGCTTTTTTTAATGAATGGTTAAAGAGAATTATCATCTTGCGGTGTCGTGTCTGCCAAGAAAACTCTGCTTTATACACCACTTCTGCAGTGGTACTTACAGCACAATCTTAAAAAGATTACACGCTTGGCAATAGCGCTTACGACAAGCTCATAGAAAACTTAGAGATGCAAAATAACACGAATTTTACCAAAAAAAGAAAGACAAAGACAAGGCCTTGCGTTCGGCGTGGTTTGAGGACCTTGAAGAAATTGGCGACGCTTATGAGGCGAGCATTAGGAAATAATGCATTACTATCAAGCGGCCATTCCAAGTGGGCAATGCCGTCTACCAACTCGCTTGGCTGCGCATGCTAGAGTTCTACTACGACTTTCTTGACAGATATGCGCCACATGAGACTTTTGAGTTCCTACAAATGGATACGGATAGTGCCGACATCGCCCTAGCTGGAGAGATTATTGATGAGCTAGTCCGCCCTGAACGTTCGGCTGATTTCAAAGTCAATCGTGAAAAATAGCTATCGCTTACAGCAATCGTACACCTGGCCTAATTATGATGGAATTTGCAGGAAATCGCGCCATCGCGCTTTGTACAAGTGCTACTACATCAAAAGCGACGATCGAGATACAACTGTGAATATGAAGGCCATGTACTTGACCAAGGGTATGAACAAGATGAGTAAGGCTGCAGCAGCTCTGCCAGGGATAATAGGAGTAGTTGTGTCATTTCTGCGGCGAACAGTAGGCAATATAATCAGATGGGTTGCTTGTAATTTGGGTACAATATCTTGTTTGCACATTTTTTCAAACTGAAGGCTGACGATTACATATCTCTATGGGGGAGCCTTGTAGGAAGCTGATCGACATCCTACAGTCTCTCCTGGATTATGATAATAATAAGACTATTACCATGAATCCAGTAGACTTTCGAATCAAAATAATATCTGAGTTTGAAAATGCTCTGAATCGGGAAGTGGATGCTCGAAGACATCTCAACAAAAAGTACAAGTGCACATTAAACGTTCTTGACTGGCATCAAACCCTCGCGCCGCCACTGAAGATGGCTGAAAGTGCCACCACTATGGCTAAATGTGCAATGATGGGCACAGCCGCATCAACTATAAAACACCCAGCACACATTTTAGACGCACGATGAGCCCCAGCACTTTGTGGGATTCCGGCCTTTAACAGCACTTTGTGCGGTTCCTGCCTTTATGGTCGCTGTTCCCGCCTTTATTTCTATGGGGCCTCCCTCTAAAAAGGCGTTTTACATAAAGGAGTGGGCATACTTGTTGTAAGGGTGCAAATTTCTGTCGATGTATTTCCGTAGAGCGCATTATTGCTGTGGTCAGTGTGGCGTGTAACAATTAATCAGATTTATTACGAAAGGTACCGCATTAAATCGCTAGACTGCGATGGTTTTAATGTCCTTGTTTGGGGCGCGATTGATTCTTAATTAAGCATTCGTTGTATAACGGTCGGACAGATGTAAAAAGCTAGGTTCATTTGGGATCTAGGTATAGAAAATGTCAAAGTTGAGAGGATGCAGATATTATTTGTGAAACCACTTGAAGTATTGTCATCTTTTGAAATTTTCCAGAATCAGTTATTTAAATAGCGCACGAAATCTAGAGTGTTACGCTAACCACGATGGGCGTCTATTTATAAAAGGCGGCTGATATGTTTAATCCTGATTGGCTACGGTAAAAAGGGGTGTGTTTCCCAGACAAAATTTCATGTTTTAAATATTCCACATCGCAAAATTTAGTCAGTCCAAGTTTTCCTGCGAAAGGCCAGAAGGTTCTTGACTCCGAGCAGAATAAGGCGAAATTCTCTCGTATAAACAATTGTTCAGTTGCGAGAATCTGTGTGAATTTACCTGTCGGAAATGATATGAATCATGTATGCTAAAGGGTTGAGTGAGTATTCACTGTCACTAATGTAGTTAAGCCATGAAGGGAATTTCATTGATTCATTTGTATAATTAAGACGTGAACTGAAACTGTTATGTCTCGTGTGATGTTGGAGTGAGTTAGTGATGAAATAGCCGTTAGAAAGTACAGTAATCTTCTGAAACTAGTAGCCTTTGGTATCTGTTTGACTTCCGATAGGACGATATCTGACGTAACGAGAGTGGGGTAATGTTCTACTCCCCAGAAGGAAATCTGACAGAATATTTGGGTTGCTTCTTATTTATTTTGAAACGGAAAATAGCTCCACCTACCTACCTGCTCATCCATCCATCGATACATGTATACGTATCCACTTAGAGGGTAGAGAGAGGAGACATCTCATACTAAATTTAATGACCGAAAAGAGGCTGGATAACAGAGAGAGGGAGAGAAGCAAAAGGGCAGAACATTAACCCTGACCTGTCAGCAACGTTGAATTGGGAGTGACCAGCAATAACAAGGTTATGCAGGCATGCTGGGCAATTGATTCGATTGTTCACTCGATTCCACGATGAACTGAGTCTTATCGATATAAACAGATCGGCAAATTACATTTTTGTTGAAATTCGGCAATTGATTTCTAAAAGAAGTGTATCTTTCAAATGTCATGTACAAGTTTCATTTTGCTTTATGTAATTGAATAAATTGTTATATTTCATATACGGTGCCTCGTGTTATTCTATTGAATATCTCTGCTCAGATCTCTATTTATCCCATCTATAAATTTCATATTTTATTTTATTATTTACTCGATCCGGGCAATAACACCGAGGTCGATCATCCTCTAGATAACGATAACCAACCAAATCGTACACCTGTTACAAAAAGGTGCGTAACACTTGTTCTCAACAGATTATCATAAAAGACTCAACATCAAACCACTGCATCTTGGTTATATGAAAGAGGTTGAGAGCGATTGTACCTTTTTATGTGGGTTCCGCCTGCAATAGCGGTGGCGATACGCAAACGAGAAATGCCAATATTGGTACGGCCCGCTGATTATTTTACGCAGGCCTTTTTCGAAGATATATGTAAAGATATAACTGACGCGCGATAAACATAATTTTAGATGCACAATGGTCAAATCTTCTGGCATAATATTCTCCATTTCTTTGCAAAGGTCATCTGATAGCGGAAGTGGACGTGGCGCTATTTCCGCCAAAATGGCGGGTTTTGGAAGAATTGCTATGGGTCTTTTGGTTGCCGCACTTCGTGCTAAAATAGTGATAGTGGCCACTGGCGGTTGATTGCCCGCTCATAATACTTTGACAATATCCTGCAAATTTATAAATTGACGTATATTCTTAGGGTAGTACGATCGGCATCACGCAAATTGTTGGTATGCTGAGTGTTGATAATTACTTGCTTTCAGTTAGAGCTAAATTATATTTCATGACATACATAAAGCACTCTTACTAGGCAAAATGACTGACACACAGACAAAACAGGCGTAGTTTGTGGAACAGGTGGTCAACTAGGTCCGAAAAGCAAATAAACAGACTTTTATGGAAGAAGCATACTTCTCACAAATAGCCGTAAAGGTTGAACAAATATGTCAAATGCTTGCTGTTGTAACAATCAAAAAGGCCAGAAAAGCACGTACGCGTAAAGTGTTGTCGTCGTCCGATAAGGAAAATATACCTCCCGGCGCGTGCGGCGTTAGTGTAATTTGCGGCGCGTTAAACCCAGATGACAGTATGGATGACGAAATGCCAACAAAAAGCTCTGATAGTGATAGTTAAATTTCATAAATGTATAAAACACCACCAAGATGTGCGCGAAATTACGCGTAAATAGTTTTTGTTTATTCATCTCTTTTTGTGTTGTGGCTGTACAATTGCACACATTGGTTCATTTAACGATTCGGAAAAAAATGATTATGAGTAGTGGATAAGGGCAGTGTTTGACAATCAAAATGTGTTTAATATTTGCACTCTGAGCATAATTAAGCACATTTTGAGCATAATTATGAACATTTACGACAAACTAATCAATTTTCGGCATTGACACCAATTACAAGTAAATGCTCAATTTTGAAAATGTTAACAAAATTAACACAAATGAAGCATGATGCAGGATTCAAATATTCTAAATTTAATTTAAAAAAACCCCAAAACAAACCCAGGTATTAAAAAGACAAATATAAACAACACGTATACATACATTTTCTTTATTGCATGCAATATTTGACTGACATAAGATATACAATTCGAACACAAAGATACAATTAGCATAAAATTGTATTAAAATTTTTCACAAGCACAACAAATAATGTCATTATTTTAAATCAGTTTTGTGTATTTATATATGAAATATGATTATAATTAATATTGTGCTTCCAACTCAGACGTTTTTCCATGTTGGTTTTGGTTTGGGAAACTTCACAAAACATCCCCCTTGAATCCGTTCAGGATAACGTCAACCTGCATTGCATGTGCTCCAAGCACAACGGCGAACTATTTTTCTGATAAATTTTCAGTGAATTTCTGCATAATCTTTCACAATCCTTCGCAATGTAATAAGAAAGTAATCAAGAGTGGTCTCTTGATTGTGAGCAAATGTGATGGTTAGCAACGCGTAACTACGCAGTGAATTCGATGCCTATTTTTGATTGGCCAAAAAAAATGTGCCTGGTTTGATTGACGACAGGCAGGAGCTATCTGTTCGACGTCATCTTCGTGGACCGGCGTTTTTCGTCACACGCATGTTGTTACATTGACCCAACGCATCATATGCACGGTCGTAAATACAGCTACTTTATAGGCTAGAACTTTATCTCGACATTTTTCTAACATGAGCGTCTCAGTGTCATCGTACGGCACGTGGAAATCCCCAATTTCCAGCCAACTGGTTTCCGAAAGCAGTGTCAATTTCCAAGAAGTTCATATTGATCTCAACCCAGCCAATGCAGGTGAGGTACTGAGATTAATGACTGCTTAGAACATGATGATATAAGCACACTTTCCACGAATAAATCCTGAGATAAAGGAAATGACTTCTGAATATTATCTATCAATACTGCAACTCCCTCTTTCAACGATTTTGTGCAATTTCATGTAGGTGCATATTATAATAGTAAATGAAAAAGTAAAATGGCCAAAGCGAAAGTAGGACATATCCTCGATTCGCCAAATTTCGTGCCCATAACGTGAATAAATCCTGAGATAAAGGAAATGACTTCTGAATATTATCTATCAATACTGCAACTCCCTCTTTCAACGATTTTGTGCAATTTCATGTAGGTGCATATTATAATAAATGAAAAAGTAAAATGGCCAAAGCGAAAGTGGGACATATCCTCGATTCGCCATATTTCGTGCCCATAACGTGAATTAATAATAAGAGAACCAGAACACACACACACACACTGGATGCCTATTATGGCGGGAATTTGATTTGGACTAAGATTAGTTAGTAAGGATTGTTATGAGGACTTACTGACTGAAGAAAAGAGAATTAGTGAAATGGCGTTTTTTTCATGATATATATCTTTGATTCATTTCACAACCAATAAGGATAGGTTTTTCGAAAAAAAATGTCTGTGTGACTCTGTGTTCAGTGTAAATTAATGTTGTGGTTGTGACATCATTGAAAGATGCGTTCTCTCGAGAACTGGGAGTTTATGACACTGCGTCAAAATAGGGTGGAATCATGGAAATTAAAGGAAATGAGGTAGAAATGGTGAATCTTGCTCCCCCAGTAGAGACAGTTATCGAGAGAAAGGTGACAGAGATCCATATAATGGGCTTACCACTAGAGATACCAACAGAAGCACTCAAATTGAAATTGGAAAACGAGCTGAAAGTCACTATAATCCAACATAAAATAGCTACCATAAAAGAATACCCCACAGTATTGACAGGGGTATGAATTGTCACTATAGACACAGAAAAGGTCAAGAAATTGCCCACCCTTTTCTACTTGATTGACTCTCTTTTAAAAAAAAACTTGGTATATTGGCTGTATTCACCACCGACCATGTGCCAGATGTACTGCTAGAGATGCAGACAGAAGAACTAAAATTGAAATTTGAAGACAAGCTGAAAGTCACTGTAAGACAACATAAAATAGCTGCCATAAAATAATACCCTACAGTACTGACAGCGGTATGAATTGTCACTATAGACAACAGAAGAGGTAAAGAAGTTGCCCACTCTTTTCTACTTGTTGGGCTTTCTTTTAAAAACTTGGTATATTGGCTCTATACACCACCGACCATGTGCCAGATGTAGACAAACTAGACATGTAGCAAAGGATTGCTTAAATCCAACAAAACTAAACAACAAGCAAAGACTTATGCTGCAGCTGTATAGAAAAACTTTAAAATTTCGTGTGACCTGGAACATAATCCAGACATACAATTGGATGAAAACCCCAAAATGCAAGAAAACTTTACAGAAGAGAAGAAAGGAATAGAAAACTCTATTGAAGTTGAAGAAGTCGATAGAGACTTGGACGTGGAGAACACCTGGTCAAAATGGGATAACCCTGGGGGCAACATGGGTGAATTCACTACCCCACCCATTGAAAATGTAGGGAATTGAATAAAAAACAAGAAAAATGACCCAAAAGAAAACAAAACAAAAAGAATTTTAAAAAACATAGATCGAAAACAATCTTTGAAGAGCCGAACTATTATGATAAGGAGGTTGCACAAGAGAAGCAGCCTTCTACTGCAGAAAGCATAAATGAAGAAGCATGCCACATGACATCAGGAGCGGTGCAGGAAAATTCTTTTTTGTTGTCACCAAAACCTGCTTCAGAATTGCGGAAAAATAAAAAAACATTGCCACTTTATTAGACAAACTTGAAAAAGGACAGTCATGTGTACAGTGACCAAAACCCCAAAATACAAACAGCTTGAAAAAGACAAAGAAACACAAAGCCAAGGAAAAACAAGAATAAACCAGGAAAAGCATGGAAAAACAATAATAACACTAGAACAGTACAGAGACCAACAAGCAATACCCAAAAGAACAGCAACAACAAACAATGCTGAGACTAGATCAAGGAAAACAAATACAACAGCAAAACACAACATTCAACAAAATATGTACTTTCTCTTTGAAAAAAGCAACTATGTCGAATAAACATTAAAACAACTTGTTACTAATTACCAAAATTCACCAAAGAATGAAATAATACATTACAGCATGGGATGATACCATGAACTAAATAAAAGTTTTCTACAACAGTTCAAAAGAGGGACTTTGATCATTGAAGATGGGGTAGGAACAAAGTACAGCCACTGGGAGGGAAAGGGTTTGGTATATCATTGCGACTAGGGGGATGGTGGCACTTTGAGCTGGTCAAACCCCAACCATCACATGCTGGAAAAATCCTACCCCCAAGAAGAGGTGAACAAGTCCACTCGTACAATGAATAAACAAAAATAACATCTAACAAAAACAGAAAACTTGCATAATAATGCAAGTCTAGCCCAAATAGGTAACAATATTGTAAATGAGAGAAAAAAAACCCCAGGCGGTTATGTTACCTATGTAAGAGATGAGGACGATGAGAGGCTAAGCTATCGTGGCGCTATGTGAGGTAGAAATGCCCACATTAGAGGCTCAGAAAATAAGGACATAACAAAAATATATACAGGACCTAGAAGACAAAACAAGAAAGGGGAAAACATACAAATATTAACAAATGCAAGTAAAAAACACACATCATACAGACATACAGTACAAGAAGCAACAGTTTGTAATTTTTATTTTGTCTCTCTCCTAGAGACCCTTAATAACCATCATGTGCTTCCTGAAATGTGCACATGCCAGGATCAAGTTTTGTCTTGGTTAGTGTACATTAATGGAAAATTAACAAATTACCCTAAAATTCTGAAATAATTACATAATTTCTTCAATGAGAGTGTGCCAGGATCAGCCTGTGTCTTTTTTAGCTCTTGATTATCACAACAAACCAAGTAACCCCTTTACACACATTTTTTGTTTTCATATACTGTATAATAAAAAAAATTAATCATAATGGATTTGATCTAAGAAAATAGTCAGTCCTAACAACTATACATATGGGATAATAGCACCGATACAACAAATAAACCATGATTTTCTTGCATACATGAAAAGGACAAACATATATTGATCCATGGCAAAGATCACTCACAAATTTTCAAAACAGGTGAGGAAACCAGCCATGAGGTATAATGCCTGAGGAGGGAAGTACAAGCCAGCTTTGAAATACAATTTAGGCTTGGGGATGGAATGAATGGAAACCTGGCAAAGGGAATCTAAACAAGTACGTCCCTATCAAAAAGAAAGGAACCCTAATCAAAAACATCTAAATAAATGTACTAGATCAAACTTCTTTTGATTTTTTTTTTAATACTCACAATACAAGTCTGGGGTGGGGAAACATACAGATATAAAACCTTTTAAGTTTTGATCAAACGGGGGTCACCTCATAGGCATGCTAGTTTATCGTAGCTAGGAGGCGTTCACACAAATAAATATCTTTATACAACAAACACATCTCTGATCAGATAATAGTTTTGCACATTTTTACATTTTCACCTGAAAAACTAAGTCAGTAACCATGCCCATTACCTGTGCAGATTTGAATAAATTAATACAAATTATCTATAATTTGCCTTCACCCTCATCCACATGGCTATATTATTTAGTCATTATTCATTTGTTGGGAGATATACAGGGCACTTGTTGATTTTGAACTGACTGTTTTTAGCATATTTGCTTATTTTGGTCTGCAACATGTGTCTGAATTCTTTTTTACAATCGTACTGGTAAATAAATAAATAATTAATAATTTGTAAACATTTCAATGAAACAAAAGTTTTTTGTACTTTGTTCATATTTCTTGAATTAATCTTTATTAAATCTAATACAGCCCCAGAAGATATTCAGGCAGGGGAAATCTTGTGTTGATCTTTATTTTTATATGTTCTCACATGCAGTCTCATCAGGAGTGGTGTAATTCAATAGATGAGGGAACATTATATTCATTTGTTCCATATGATGTAGCTGTTGGGCATGGTTTACCGATTTAGCTTTTCTGTCAAAATGTGCAAAATTGTTATCTGATAAGTGATGTAAGTTTACATTCTATTAAGGTGGAACCTTTCTGAGAATTTGGTTGTAGACACCCTGAGATAACTTTGTCACTGCCGGCTTTGTATCAGATAACAAATAAAAATGTTATTGCCAGAAAATATTCATAAACATATCTGCACAGAGTTTAATGTGATATTTTTACTTGCTAAAGACACTGTCTACTGGACTGAGTTGAGATATGATGAAGGAGGGAGGCATGTTGTTTGCTCGCAGAAAAGTGGAGAAAGCACATTCCAGTCTTTGACCCCAGCAGGGTTCAATGCCAGGACCCGAGTACATGAGTATGGGGGAGGAGCTGCCATGGTGTATGATGGGGCAGTTTATTTCTCAAATTTTACTGATCAGCGGATGTATGTTCAATCATCAGCAAACGAGGCACCTGAACCAGTAACAGAAGAGGGAACATTTCATAGATTTGCTGATGCTGAATTCCATCCAAAGGTTAAGTTCAGCCTAGTTATCTCGGAAATCTTTTGAGTGACAATTTTTTCATCAATAATTTTGAAAATTAAAATTCTGTAGCTATGAAAATGAACTGTAGAAGTCAGGCCTTCTAAAACTATTATATATGCTTGATATGTCCAACTGTAGTTATGGACATAATTGTTTTTACTTATGTTTAATTTGAGAACAATAAAATCAAATAATTTTGAACTTTGTATCTGCAAATCTTCATATGACAGATGTTAAACCACCTCAAGCATTGACCAAAATTACTCCCTAAGGCAGGATTCGTGCTTGCACAAAGAAAACAGATGAAAGTATTTAATGTCATGCCTGAGTGATCTGATATGATATACACTGTATACTGTAATACATACTGTCAAGCATCAGACCGAATCTTTACTTTACATTGTTGGCATTGCTGTAACAATAAATGATCATGTGACTTTGTTTCAAGCTAAAATTAATGACACGGTGAAAAATAGGAATGTAAAAGTCAATCAAACAAACAAAACACATATTCATGCTTTCTTACTTTTTTGTTGATAGTAATAACTGGCAATCAGATAATTGTCAATGGTTAGTACTTAAGAATGATTAAGATCATAGGAAAGACACAGCACTATTGTTTTCCCCTGAGTTATCATAGATATTAAATACACACAACAAACATTGACCATCATTAATAAGAGAAAGAGTGATTATCAAGATGAAAATTGCAGCAGGTTGGACCAGTTCTTGTGGCCAAGATATGACAAAACATTGAATGCACTGTTTTGTGAGTTATATCCAAAACGCAAGCAGAATAACAATTTGTTCAGTACAAGTATTATAAACTTGTGAAAGTCAGCCATTGTCAGCTATGCAGGATGTAAAGCTAAAATTTCAGGAGAAAGCAATGCTTTTATTACCATGTTTCACAAAGTGCCAGACTTGGCAGATGAAACTATGACAATGCTGTTTTGAAATGCCTATTTCATTGCAAAGGAAAATCTTTCAGTCAATAAGTAGCAGACTCTGAATGAGCTCGGTCAGTTTAATAAATTTTAAATTTATTTGTGATAAATGCTTTGACATGGTCAGAGACAGGGTATAAAGTCAGCAATGTGTCTTGCTTGTAGATATATCACCAACTGATGAAAATCCAAGAATTCATCAAAATAGTTATTGTAAAAAAACAGGAGAAAAAAGTCTGTTAAATATTACAAAATCTAATTTTATGCAACACATTACTTTTCCTTACAGAGTATCAATACATGTGCCTTTGCTGTGTCTATTGCATTAATCAGTGCGTTTAGTATTGTGCATAGATGCTGTGATCTCAACTTCCATAAGAGATACTGCACAATTATGTAGTTGTTACAGATGTATTTCAGTAATGTTTTTGTTTCATTATGGATTAAAATGGTTATAAGTATATACATATAAATAGTTAGTATAAAGTTTAACATGGTCATGCTTGTGACTCCCTCACCCCCACCCTCTTCCCCCACAGCTGCAAATATCACATGTCCAACAGTATATTGAAGATTTTCCAGACCTCTGATAGAAGTGTATCAGAACTGCAGCAATGAGAGATGGGTTGGAGTGGTTGGTGATTGGTTTCCTCACTCTTTTCACACAATTTCTCATGAATAGAAGCATCACTGCCTCGCTCTTTCTACAAAATTTTCCTTGCTTTTTAATGATCCACCCTATGTAAAATAATTTGTATGTCCAGTCTTCAGCTTTGCACAATGTACATTCAGTTTGCAAGGAAATAAAAATGTGATGAAAAAACACTTTTCGTACTTCCATATTGGACTATGCAAATCTGCCAAGTTATTTTCTTTTAATATTAGATTGCAACATTGAAGAAAGTAATTGTTCGAAAAATAGGTGGGTAACTGACATTGCATCTAAAGTTCTGTCTTTGTTTTGCTTATATAAAATGAAATATTGGATAAATTTGTGTATTTTAATTTTCTAGTCAGTATATTGAGTTTAAAAACTCCCATGCCATGTTTTGGGCAGAACATTGGCATGGATTTGACTCGGTTCTTTAAGGATCACATGATACCACAATGATGTCTGTGTTCCAAAAATTTATTGAGGACCTAACAGTAATTCTGCATAACATTCTGCAGATGTTTTAAACTTAATGTTTTCTTTATTAACAGACAGGGAGGATATATTGTGTGAGAGAGGACCACAGTCTGGTGGAGAAAGGCCAGGACAAAGAACCCAAGAACACCATTGTGTCTCTAAATCCAGTTAATGGTAGCATGACTGTACTTGTAAGTCCTAAAGTTTTAGTCTCCACAATCTACCATGAGACCAGAACTTGGCTTTCAAAGTGTGATGTGACTGAAAGTGCATTACTTGCCCTCCCGGGTGGGGTATCAGTCAGTTGCAGGTATACCCCCAGCAGAAACTAGTACCCATCTCCTCTGAGAACAACAGTCTGAAAGCCATATTTATCTGATCCTGAGCCCACAGAGTATACCAATAAGCCATGGCACCACACAAGTCTAATACTGGCAGGTAGAAGAGAGTTAAACTGTGGAAAAAAGTTACAAGTCCTGGAAGAAACTTAATAGCTGTAATAGAAACTTGTGTGGTAGCTTTCTTGGGTATTTTAAATCCTTCAGGTTCTGGGTTCATAATAAGACCTGTACAAAAACCTGGAATCTAATATCCTATGCATGGCTACACATTTGAAGATGCCTGCCCAAATTAATCTGTACTACTTAATGAATCAACCCCTATAGGGGGGGGGGGGACAATTTTTGTCATGCATATGGACCACATAAAAGTGGACGTAATGGGGAAAATTATGGCATATGAAAAATCATAAAAACAATATCCTGTCATGATCAGTCTGACTCCATACTTTCCTTGCCTGTTTGAAATAATGAAGTTCTCATATCAACGTAGATCATTCTTTTCAGTTACTGCTTACCATTTGTGACTGAAAATTGGCATAAGCAAGTGAAAATTGTCAACTGATCACTGTCTGGTGACCTATCTTAGTTATTGACATATACAGATTAGTGACCAGTCTCTTATATGACTTATGCTATTAGCCTTGACATGTGGAACAGAGCTGGAAAAAAGAGGACATAGAAACAAAAAAAAAAAAAAAATTGCAGTTGTCAGTAATATTACCATCAAATGAACTACAATCAATAGAGATAATGGCTAAGGCTTTAATATAAAGTATCATCAGAAAAAATGACAGTCAAGACCCTTGATCAGTGAATCTGAGGTCAAGCAATATAAACAGAGATGGTTTAAACAACCCAAATAGTGAATTTCATTACTGTATATACTTGTGTATAAGCTAATACCAACTGCAAACTACATATACCCAGATCTGCCATCGTATAATGTGCTGGCAGATCTGGGTCTATGCAGTTTGTAAGGACTAAACAGTAGAACAAACAACATAGACCCTGATCTGCCGATGCATTATGATTAGATAATAAACTTAATATTAATTTGAATGAAAATTATGTGAGTGAGAGATACAGCAAACAAGCAAATTTGAAAATATTTCCTTTGTTTTTTTAAATTTTTTGCTTTCATATACAGTGTTGCTTCTCGTGCATGGGAATGTGGAATTTCCACATTTTGCATAGCCTTGGTGCAAATTAAACCACTAGTTGTGCTAAATAAATTGCTTATAGTTCAGATTTGGTGCATTTCCCTTGATCCAATGCGTAATGCGACTTGTATGTATTTGGTTTTTGCAGACATGTTGCTCAGCAACTTCTTCTTGCACGCATAGTCGAGGACAACCAACTCTCATCAGAAATATGTAGGGTTTATAGGTAGGAATCCAAGGGGTTCTGATAATACAGCAATCTGAATGGATAAGCCGACAAAGCCCAGTTAATTTGTACACTCATGGTTTGACCTGTAGTCTGCTAGTGGAAAATGTTGCAGAATCAGAAATTAATTTTGCAGTTTTTCAGAAGACCTCATAAAGAACAATTTCTAGAAAGTTAAAAAATTCCAACTCCTTGTGACGATGGTGGTTATTCTTTGCAAAATCAGGCATCTGGATTTGAAACTGGGGAAAAAGGTTGTGGTTCTTTAGCAGCTGAGACTGTGCCACCATTTAAAAAAAAGTGAAGTTTCAAGCAAAGTGGACTGAGAAATTTCCATTCCTATTGAAAAATGATATGTGTATGATATGTGATGTATGTGTCAAATATAACAAGAAAAATACATTCATGACAGGACGTACAAATCACCGAACTTGAACGGTTGAAAGATGTGCAAGTAACAACTTAGATAATGTCATGTTTGTTTGCAAATGAGAGAGATTGGCATTGAGTATTTATGAATTTTATTAGACTTTTTTTTAGCCCAAGTCATGAAACTACTTTACCCACATTTGGGGAGGTGGCCCCATCTGAAATATCCTAGAATCAAAACTGAGAATCTTTTTGGATCTCCATGATTTTGTTGATTTTACACGATATGTATGTACCGCATATACTCATGTATAATCCAAATCCAAATGCAAACAACATAGACCCTAATCTGCCATTGCATAGTGTGCTGGCAGATCAGGGTCTATGTTGTTTGTTCTACTGATTAGTTCTTACAAACTGCATAGACCCAGATCTGCCGGCACATTATGCTGCAGCAGATCTGGGTCTATGCAGTTTGCAGTTGGTATCGGATTATACGCGAGTATATAAGGTATGTATGGATGCATGCATGCTGGCCATATATTTGTGAAATTTAATATAAAAACATTCAAAGGAGATGTAACAAGTTGTGACAAAAAAGAAAACATTGCTATACCTAATCATTAAATGTACCAGAATGTGTTGTTATTTTTGGTTCTGGATTTGCTGCTGCTTTAAAGTTAGTATTATCATTCCATGATTAACTGGTTTCATTTCAAACTGATTATTTATGAAAATAATTTTTTTCTTTCAGAAAACTGTACTTTAGAATTTCACCCAACAACAATATTTTATTCCACTCTCTTTTTAAAAATTAATTATTAATTGACAACATGCGGACTTGCTAATAAAAAAAATGCATAACACCTAATTAACGGGAATTTATGGTAAAGTCAGACGGTGAAGTTTTTTTAATCAGGTCCCCAAATAAGTCTTGGAAAAAGATAATACACTTTTATTACTTGTTGTTGGTAGTATCTTTTTTTTTCTTAATTCAGGCATAGGCTTCACATATTTTGTTCTAAAGGTATCATGTGCTGACACACAGCGACACAAACCACGTGGTGTGAGGGACTGATGTAATGTCTGTAGTACAGACCCTTGGACAATCATTCATTTATAGGGTTTCTAAAAAGTCTAGGAGATAAGTTTTCACACCTCTTTGGTCATGTGTTTGGTGGCTCTAAAGTGTAAAAGCAGTTGGGAAAACATAATGATAAAGCAAGCTTAGTCGGCGAAACCTCTGTTGATTTGTCCGACAAAGAAACAATTTGTAAACGAGACCTAGTGAGCTGATTTTAGCTTAGTCGACAACATCTTTATTGATTGTCCGACAAAGAAACAAAAAATAAAATCTGAAACTAGACCTAGTGTCCTTAAATTTTACTTCAGTACAATGTTTATTTGGCAGTTTAGTGGATAAACAAATCAAAGACAAGTTGATAACAATGGTATTTTAGAGCTCCAATGACCGATGTCTAGTTGCTCAGAGTATGCACTGGTCAAAACCTTTGATCTAGTGGACATGTCTGGCAAATACAGGGGCTTCAGGAATTCGGGTATGTTTGTATGTATGTATCTATGTATGTACAAGGATTTAACAACACGTCAGTACAAAAATGACTACATTGTGCAAATTAAAATTAAAGTTCTATAAATGTAAATATACAGAATTGCAAAAATAAACCATAGCAAGATAAACTCTTAGAAATAAAGGTCAACATGAAGTAGGATTGTTACATTATAAATATTTTGACAGAAAGTTTCCAACATGATGAAAGATTGATTATCTTAGGGGTACTATTATCAGGGGAATTTGTTGACATATCATGGACTTTTGCCATTTTTTGTTATCATGTCTTTACTTTTTTGCGGTTCTTTTTTATACACTGGTACTTCATTAAAATTGGCCTCCCATCCCTCCCTGTATTTCTATGAATCCCTGTAAAATCCATGTTTTTTTTATCTCAGTATTTTTCCTTATCATTTTTCAAAAATCCCTATAATTTCCCTCCATTTTTTTTATGGGAGAAGTACATGCCATTTTTTCTTTAAAATCTTTTTTCAGAGAAAGTATACAATTTTATCATGATGGATGTTTTTTTGGGGTGGGGTGGGTGGGTTGCAGTGATGCACCTTGAGTGAGCCCATGGGATTTTCTCCCACCTCAAACTGCCATTGTCCCCCTATATTTATCAAATTCCCATATGTTAATCATCATAGGGGGACATAGATACATAAAATGTCCCCCTGACAGCTCAAACAAGGTAAACCAATTTGTTTTAATGGCACTTTTAACATTATTTTCTATATGATGCAGAATAAAAGGGGAGCTAAGTGCCTTTTTCAATGACAATGAGGCAGCTGACTCAGACTGGCCTGGGTGGGTATTGAACTTGCAACTCTTGGATTATGAGTCTGATGCTCTACCAAGTTGCTGTGGCTTCCTCATGATGAATGTACTCAGTACAAAAGAAAATAGAAGTAGTAATATTTATTTAAATGCATTATGTTATTAATATTGGCTAATTACTGTGTTCATGTACATAAAATGTAGTATTTAGTTGGTGATATTAGCATGTCATTATTATCCTATTTTTTATGATTTCCGTACAAAAAATCCCTATATTGTTTTCACAATATTTTTTAGATCAAATACCCTGAAAAAAAATTGCCATAATTTTGAAAATATGGCTACTTTTAGCTGTGAGTTCTGTTGAAAGAACCTACTATTTGTTTATGTTGCAGGCAAGTGGGGCAGATTTCTACATCTCTCCTAGAGTGTCCCCTGATGGAAAAAAGATTGCCTGGGTTGAGTGGTGCCATCCTAACATGGTGAGGTTGGGTTCAAGCAAAGGATGTGATATATATATACATATATATGTGTGTGTATATACATATATGTATATATATATACACACACACATATACTTTATTTTTCTTATTATAAAACTTGAGGGTATACCAGAAACTTGTTTAAAAAGTAGAGGATATACTACTATTGATTATTTTAGTATCAGATTGGTTGATTTCCTTTCTATCAAGGGATTATCTCACCATGGTATGTATTTAGCCAAAAAAACACAGTGATGAAAACATATGGAATCTTCATTCATTTTCAGATGATACTAGTTATAGTATTTAAAAAAAAAATATACTGTGTTGTTTGTTTTGTATATATAATTTTTTTTTATATGAATTGATTTACAACTACTTTAAAATAATTTTAACCTTTAAAAAATGCTGTTTTTAGATATAGCTTTCCCTTGTTATAACTTGGTAGTCTGGGTCCAATAACTGCTGGCCGTGTTATGTACCAAACTGCATTATAGTGAGAACCACATTATGTATGGAACCATGATATGTTGAGAATAACATAATATACCAAACTGTGATATAGCATTAACTATACATTTTTTTTAAAATGATGGTCTTTTGAAAAGGAAATAAAGATATAACACTAAGCTTCACCTAGTTTTCTTACAACCCACAATATTATACATTGGTATGATTTTGGTCATGTGGTCCATTGTGGTACGCTTTATATCCAATATCGCATTATAACAAAGCATGCTATAACAAGGAAGAGCTGTTAATACTATGGGGAGGCAATCCTTTGCTGGAAAGGGAGATAACTTGTACAGTACAGAAATTTGGAATTAAACAAGGCCCTGAGAAATTGGAAGTTTTAGACAGATATCTTTGCTAGCCAAGGGTCATGAATCCATTTTGTTCCAGATCGATGTGGAACAGAGTGGAGTGAAGACCCTTGATTGGCAAATGTATATACCATCTATACTGGCATATAAGTTGAATCCAGCTGTAAACAACATAGACCCTGATCTGCTGTTGCATAATGCACTGGCAGATCAGGGTCCATGTTGTTTGTTCTACCTATTACTCCTCACAAACTGCATATATCCAGATCTGTCAGCTCATTATGCAATGGCAGATCTGGGTCTGTGCAGTTTGCAGTTGGACTCGGCTTGTAAGTGAGTATATATGGTACTTTGAGAGACAGGCAGAGCCAAAGTACACCACTCCTTTGTTAATTTACACCCGGATAACTCGCAATTGTGCATATAACATGGCACGCTCTATGGATCCAATTTTGTTTTCTTTGAACATGTTCAAAATTATAGAGAAAAGAAATATTTCCAAGTTAAACTCCATTACACAGAAGATAATATTTTAGGTGCAATATTAAAGAGAATACCTAGCATTGATACACACCAGTAACATATTAAAATTGTACAATGTCCAGTTACCTTTTGTTATTAAAGGGGAGAAATACATGAAAATTTCAGCATATAAACATTTATTCTGGCTTTTTTCTAATGACTCGGATGTCAAAGGAATCCATAACAGTGTCTAATTAAAAGGATGACCCCCACTCCACCCAAAGCAGTTACAATTAACTTCACTTACTCAGCAGAGAAAGTTGTTTTCCTTTGACAATTATTGTTTAATGTATTGCTTCTTAGACAAGATGACAAAAGCTTATTAACAAATTACTGGTCTTAAGGTGTTTGCAATATCAGAAATGTGTCAGTATTATGTTAACATCCGGGTAGAGGCTCACGGCTATTGCTTGTTAAATTCAAAACCTTTTGTCTTTGGCTAATCTGGTATCATGTTCTTATAAAATTGCAGTGATCTATTTATAAATAACTTGCAAGTTCAAACATAATACTCTTGTTTTTGTCTGTTCTCTTTCTGTCTTTTTTTTGAGATTTTGTTTTCAGATGTAGTCTTTCAGGACCGTGTGGTTGCTGCACACTGTATTCATTAGTGTAAACAATATAATAACTACCGTATGTGTTCATTTGACATGTAATATCGACAGAGGCCTTTATGCTGACATTTAACATTACTCTATTGAGGAACTATCAAACACAAAGGTAATGATGCCTTCAGTTTTGGCAGTTAATAGTTTTAATTCCAGTTATGATGTATTTAGTGTGTTCATTTTTATAATCATGGATACATGTACTCTGTTAGGGCTGAGAGGCAACTCCTTGTTAACTTTGGCATGCCTCTGTTAGTACAGTGTGTCAACTTGAATTATATTAAAAGTATACAGTTCATTTAATTTACCCTGATTGACATTTTATGATTACATATCCATAATTTTCAAGTCCTTTAGACTTATATTTGTTTAGGACAATATAGATTAATACAGTTCTAATGCAGTATTGATCCACCTCACCCCTACCCTCTTAACAAAACAGATCAATGCACTAATTATGCTCAAAGTGAGGAAAAAGGCTTGTAGGTCTCTTGTCTTTTACTAGTTTTTAGAAATGGGAGCTGGGTTAATCTTATATCAGTGGAATAATTTTATCATCAAATAAATGCTGTGAATTCACTTAATGTTTAGGTTGTCATTTTGCATTTTACTTATTAATAGATAGGTTTCTTGTAAAATGGTCTTTATGACAACCTTCAGGTACAGGTAGATCCATAGTATATGGTACCTTTACAATGGCTCAAGCACTTTGATAAATGAAGGTACCCCAGAAAATTGGTATTAATTATGGTTTAATGATAATATACAACTTACAATTTGTTTGTAGACTTGACAAATGAGAATAGAGATTTGATTTGTACAAAAGTGGCCTTAAGGGGTGCAAAATGTGTATGCATTCTGCACAAATTATAGATGGGCCAGTTTATGAAAGTTTAATTGTGTCTTCTTTTTCATAAGCTACTTAATAATAGCCATAATATACAGATTATCTTTCCATTAGTGATTGTCAGTAGTCTTTGGGTCTTTTTAAAATTAAATTTGATATGCCCCACCATGAATGTGTTTAGAGTATATATTGTAACCCTTTTCCATCCATCCTTACATCAGTAATGTTAAATTTTGTGTTTAGGTCAGCTGATGAAGTTGAAAGGGGATATAGCATTTTACCCATCTGCTCATGTGTTAATTCCTGTGTTCGTTCATCTAGTTGTTCATTGGTACGTTTTGCCCTAAATATCTTTTACCCTATTTGACCTACAGACATGAAATTTGGTATGTGTATGCATCTCAAGAAGAGTAATTAAACCATAAAAAAACTAGATAACTGTGACCTAATTTTTACACTTCAGTGGCTTGTATATTAAGCTATTCATTTGTTACAGCACCACAGTGGTTCAGTAGTTAATGTGTTGGACTTTAGACCAAAAGAATGTGGGTTCGGACCTACTATCAGATCAGTCCAGAATGGCTGCCATGGTGTGTACTTGGGCAAGGCACTTTAATCCAATTGTTTACATGTGTTGCTGTGCTGTAAAACTCCAGATATTGCACTTGTTCATGACACCCTAATATCTTGTACTCTAAACCACCTACACTCATAAAAATGTGTAACTCAACCATACCAAAAACTAGATAACTGTGACCTGTTGTTTCTCACTTTAGTGACTTTTGTATTTTCAGCTATCCATTCATTACACCCACAATATCTTTGGCTGTAGTTCACATACACTCTTGAAAATTCTTGTCTAAAAGCATCTTAAGGAGAGTAACTCAACCATATAAAAGTAGAGCACTGTGATCTAATTTTCACACTTGTGTGACTTTCTCTTTTCAGGTGTTCATTTGCAACACCCTCAATATCTTGGTCACTTTTTCACCTACACTCATGAAAATTTGTTTTTGGATGCATCTCAAGGAATGTAACTCAATTATACCAAAAGTAGGTTACTGTGAACTAATTTTTACACTTTAGTTAATTTTTTCTTCAAGCTATTTGTTAAACCCTCAATATCTTCGGCCCTATTTCACCTGCTGTATTCAAGATTAGTATGTAGATGCATCTTGAAGGGGTAACTCGTCCATACCTAAATTAAGGAACTGTGACACCGTTTTCATGTTTGAGTGAGTTGTATTTTCAGCTGTCTACTCATTACACCCTCCGTATCTTAGACATCCTATTTCATCTACACTAATGAAAACTGGTATGTGGATGCGTCTCAAAGAGATTTACTTAACCATGCCAAAATTAGGTCACAATCACCTACTGGTAATTTTCAACATTGAATGATTTTTGTAGTTTCAACTATTTGATCATTACATTCTCGACACCTCTGACCCATTTTCACCCACACTCATGAAAATTGGTATTTGTATGCATTTCAAGGAGAGTAACTCAGCTGTACCAAAAGTAAGTTACTGTGACATAATTCACACATTACTGACAATTGTAATTTTTAAATATCTTCTGTATCTTTAACCACACTTTGTTGTGACCTTACACTGATGAAACTTTGTATGTTGATGCATCTTAATTATTCCAGATGTGCTCCTGTTGGCAAGAGGATTTGTGTTTATGAGTAAATGCCATGTTTTTTTTTGTTGCAGAATTGCTATGCAATAAATGCATCATTTGTTTCCACTTCAGCCTTGGGACAGTACTGAACTGTTGGTAGCTGATCTAAATGATGATGGAAGTTTAATTTTGGAGGGAAGTAAAAGACAGGTAATTTACAGAAATTGTCCACATCCACATTTAGGTAAAACCATTTCAGAAAACTACATACTGTGGTATCATTTATTTTCTTGGGTCCCAATTTTCATGGTTTTGTAAAAAAAAAAATACATTTTTGTGGTACTTACATTTGTGGTTTTGCCTGTCAAAGTTTGCATATTTGCAGGTATTTAATTTTGTGGATTAACCTCTGCAAATACCCCAAATAAAGAATGCAAAAGAACAAAACTATGATGACAACAAACGATGACCGCTTCATTGGTTAAAACAATACTACCACCTGTATTAGCACAAATCAAACACTTGTCAAGATAAATTACTTACGCTCAGCATTAAAGGGAGCTGATGCAGCCAACAACACTAAGCAAATCGGTTATTAAAGTACAGGTGTATGATCTCTTCCTTATAACACTGTCCATAAAGTTGCACCATCAATTACTTTCTGATGACCATGGCATTAACACAGTGGCTGAAGATTGGTAAAATTTAACTTAGATACCCGTCGTCTTGGATAATGTCATCATTCCACATGTGAACCAAACATGTGACCAGCTGCCCCTTGCTCAACGCAGTTAGCAAGCAGTGTCAGCATTTAATGTAATGTGTTCAGGGCCCGTCAGAGTGCAAAGATGCCAACTAAATTAAAAAACAATGGAATCACTCCTTTGTTTGAACCTGCCTCATACATGAACCAACCTCAATAACTAGATTTTACTTAAAACATTATCAATGAAGCCAGTTCATGTTGAATGGATAATTGCGACTGATGCGAAATGTGTGAAAGATTACCTAATTATCTGTGGTTTTGAGAATGCTGGATTCAACAATTTCAGGATTATTTATCCAACAAACATCTGTGTATAGCAGCTGACTTTTTTGACACGATGTTGATTCAGTGGTTATGTCAGAAAATGAGTGAAGTGCAAGCTTCAATACTTTGCTGTAATTGGTGTATGTACACAATGTTTCATTAGTAATTGTGCTTCAAGCCATAGGTATAGTATTTTACAGTCATGTTGTTCATTGGGATTAAGCATGCATGGATAAAATGAGACCTGCATTCACAAGAAGTTAAATTTGTCAACAGGTGTTTCACTTGAATGAAGAATCAGTTTGGATAAGTATTAAATCTAATTTTCATTTATAGTGTAATTTCTTATTCTTTCCTTCATTTTCAGTAATAACAGTGTTTGAATACCCAATGCTTTTTCTCATTTCTATCCTCACTTATCTCACAACATATCGATTTAAGGCAATGAGTGGAATTACAGCTACCGGATACCGTATATATATATATATATGTGCATTGAAACAATATAAAATACTTTATAATTCATTTTTTAAAGGGTTAAAATAAAACATGTAAAAAAAACTAATATTTTATTTTAATATATTACAGAAATGAGGTTGATTGATCAAATAGCTTTATTGATCTCTAGGAATGAAACACAGTAAAAACATAACATATGGGTGGTGACTTCTTTATCATATGTGGCTAATTTTTCGTTGGCTCTTTAAATTCATATTTCAGGGCAACAACGAAATCAACGAAAATTGGTACCCCTTCAAAATTTTTTGATACAACAGTATCTTTTGTGCCAGCTATGCTATGAAAGTTGCAGCATAGGAGGTTCAATATTGTATTAATATTGTTGATAATTATTTTAAAAGTTCCACATTTAGGTGTAAATGTTTCATGGCACAGGTTGTTGGTTTTGGATTCTAATGCAGGGATTTACCATATGTACTTGCTTATAAGTCAAGTCAAACTGCAAACAACATATACCCTGATCTGCTGTCATAAAATGTGCTGGCAGATCAGGGTTTATGTTGTATGTTCTATGGATTACTCCTAACAAAAGTGTGTAGACCCAGATCTGCCAGCACATTATGAGATGGTAGATCTGGGTCTGTGCTGTTTATGGTATCTATGCTATTTGGTTATTGTAAAAATGTTGTACTTTTACCATTGTAGCAAAAATTTTCAATATTAATAATGTGAAACTAACTTTTATGTTGGTATCTGACAGATTTTGCAGGGCTTGCTCAAAACGGAATTTGAAAGTGTATTTTTTAAGCATCTGCTGTAGAAAGTAGGATAAGCTGATTTTGTGTATGCCAGTGAGTCTTACATGTAATTTGGTATTGTATAAATTGTTGCTGCATGAAAACCACACTTCAGCTGCCTTTTGAAAATTAATTCACAGTATTAATATATATTGGTTGGAAAATATCACAGTATACATATCAATATATTCATTGATTATAAAATAGATCTTTTTGGATGAATTTTAAATATACTGAAAGGTATAAGTAGTGCAGCAAATTAGGAGACATGTTAATGCAGGCTTCTGAGACTAGTTGATAATGTCCTCTTGCTGTAAAGAGTAATATCAAGATGGCAGTCCACATGATATATTTACCTTATCAAGGATCACTTTGAACTGCATTTTTGCATCAGATTCACTGTAAACTTGAAAAGGTACATAAAGAAAACCTCAGTGTGCCTAAATGGTCCACAAACCTTCTGGAGGGTGCACCATTCTAGTATGTGCCATATCCTTTATTTTCTCTTTCACTTTGTCTTTTGTTCTTTAAAAAAGATCTTTTTTTTTCTTTCCCAGGATTGTCAGTATGCAGAGCCCAATATGATTGACTATCCTTAGTGTGGATTGAGTAGCCAATTTATTAATTTTAAATGAGTGTTTCTAAGCATTTACAATCATGATGCTCTCTGTCTTTCATCTCTCAGATTGGTTAAATGCTGTATTGAATGAAAGCATCGTGATGGTAAAGGTTTCAGTGATGTCTTCATAGCATTTACAAGCATGATGCTGTCTGTCTTTCATCTCTCAGATTGGTTAAATGCTGTATTGAATGAAAGCATTGTGATGGTAAAGGTTTCTGTGATGTCTTCATAGGCGTGAATAAGACCTACACTTCCTTTTGATCGTTTACTTGATTTCTTGTGTTCTAGGAATGATGTTGCAGGGAGCGCCAATTTTGATTGGTTAATGATGCTAAAACTTGTTTTCAGCTGGAGGTGGGGTGTTTCTCCCATGACCACCCACCAGAAGGACCACCCACCAGGGCATTGCCTCCAGATCCCATTGGGGTAGACCTCAGACCCCCCACGTTGGTCCATTTCTCTTTGTTTTTTAAGGCCCACCAAGACAAAATTGTAATGTTATCTCTGCTCAACTACAAACTGACTCTCATATGGTTAAGAGAAAGTTGGAGAAAAACTTCTTTTTAAAGAGAAAAGATAAGCTTTTCATACTGATTAGACACATGAGAGTGATAATCTGTGTTTACTTTTTTGCATTTTTTATAGTTTCTATGTATACTTTTAACAGCATAAATTTTATTGTTCATCAGTTCATTGTGGTAGTGTGTGCTGATTCAGATTGCAAACTTCTAATCAGATTCATTAACTGTTACAGCCATTTACTACAGCAATATAAAAAAGGCAGTTATTGGAGTGGAGAAAGTTTCCATGGAAATTAATTATTTCTGATAAAGCATTATTTGTTTCAAATTTAGTGTAAATGTATTAGAAAAGTATGAACTAGTGTATTGTACTGGTACCTTGAAAACTTGTATCAAACAGTGATTGGGACTAGTGTATTTATGATGCTTCAATATTTGATTTACAACAAGTTCCATAGAATGTCATTGTTTTATATGTATTCCATCAACTTTCAGTTTGCTTTTGAGAATGACGTTAGTGTTATGCAGCCATCTTGGACAGCTGAAAATGAGTTGCTGTACATCAGTGACCAAACTGACTGGTGGAACTTGTACCATGTGACCAGCACTGGTAGACATGTGAACCTGTTGCCTAAAGTACAGGAAATAGGTGAGCCACAGTGGATATTTGGGAACCCTGGATACCAAATTGATCCTAGACACAATGGTGAAGTTGTTACATTGTTTGGAAAGGTGAGATACATGTCATTTCATTTCACCACATAAATCAGACTTTATATATTAAATCACCATTATAGTTTTTTTTTTAGATTCTAAAATAATGTTTGTGTAGTTGAAAAACTATTTTTTTTACTGCCTTGACCATTTTGCAGTAGAGTTTGTTGACAAGTAGTTATACTGCTGCAATTTTAGAACTTTGTCCCAAAGCATGATACAAGGAGGAGCATGCAATCACGATGCGCTGGCAGATCTGGGTCTATGCAGTTTATAAGGACTAATCAGTAGAACAAATAACATAGACCCTGATCTGCCGGTGCATTATGTGATGGTAGATCAGGGTCTATGTTGTTGGCATTTGGACCTGGATTATACGCGAGTAAATACAGTAAGCTTTATTTAGAGGTAATTCTTTTGCTTTCCAATAAATTTTATGGTATGGGTCAATTCAAAAGCATGAACATTACATTAAGTGCAGACAAAGAATTTTGTTAGTGGCTGTAGTTTTTGTGACATTTGAGAAATTATGTGTTTAGCATTGTCTAGATTTAGTAGTCCCTCACTACCTTAAACAATTGTGTACGCCCACAGATGATTTGTTATCGTCAGATGCTTGTTGCAGTTAAGTATTCAAAGAAAATGTATGCATTCTTTTGTATCAAATATGTGTGCTCCACATAATGATAGCTAGGTTTCCAAAAATGTATGAAAATCTGCATTTTTGTCTGAAAAACGTAAGTGAGACATAGGTACCACTTTTTTATTGTTGGCATAGTTGTCAACATTAAGATTTTGCATTTAGTTCAGTTTCAAAGACTGTTGGATGTACAGTTATAAAACTTGATGTGTATGTTCATTGCAGAGGGTATTGTTATAAAACTTGATGGGTGTGTTTATTGCAGAGGGTACAGTTATAATACTTGATGGGTGTGTTCATTGCAGAGGGTACAGTTATAAAACTTGATGGGTGTGTTCATTGCAGAGGGTACTGTTATAAAACTTGATGGGTGTGTTCATTGCATTGGTTACTGTTCATCTCAGGCATGTACAGTGATAAAAATTGGTGGGTGTGTTCATTGCAGAGGGTACTGTTATAAAACTTGATGGGTGTGTTCATTGCAGAGGGTACTGTTATAAAACTTGATGGGTGTGTTCATTGCAGAGGGTATTGTTCATCTCAGGCAAATTGAGGCCACAGTGACCTCCTTTTTATATTCCATTGACTTTGCTGGGTATTTGGAATGTGCCTCAGTGGAGCAGGTGAGATGTAACCATTCTGTGAAATTCTTGTGTATGAATGTTAATGAGTTTTAAATGTAGAAATCGTAACTTCTTATTTATCAGTGTGTCTTGTAGGAGCTTGGCATTCTGAACATGAGGACAGGGAGTTACAGGAAGCTGGAGACAGGGTTCATGACCCACTCCTTTGTATCTGTGGCTGGGGATGGAACCATCTACTGTGTGGCTGAGAGCCCCACCCAGTTCCCCTGTGTTATCAGGGTCAACTCCACTTCAGGGAAGGTAAGATTGAGCTATTTTACTTAAAATGATAATAAAGTGTAATCCTGCTATAACACTTTGTTAGAACACAAATTCAGATATAACATGGTTATGTCATAACTCATGACTTTTTGTCTTAGATGTTCCATATTCCCTGACATTACTCAAAAATTCAGCCAAGCTGACAACAGATTAAAATAATTCAGTTAAGTTTTACAAACCTATAGCTTACAGATCATAATTATTGTTTTTATACATAAATTATTACTTTTAATAGAACAGGAGATATCTTAATCCCTATTGTTATATAAATTGTGTGCAGCATAATCTTTATACAAACCTTTTGCAAACTGTGTGCAGCATAATCTTTATACAAACCTTTTGCAAATTATGTGCAGCATAATCTTTATACAAACCTTTTGCAAATTATGTGCAGCATAATCTTTATACAAACCTTTTGCAAATTATGTGCAGCATAATCTTTATACAAACCTTTTGCAAATTATGTGCAGCATAATCTTTATACAAACCTTTTGCAAATTATGTGCAGCATAATCTTTATACAAACCTTTTGCAAATTATGTGCAGCATAATCTTTATACAAACCTTTTGCAAATTGTGTGCAGCATAATCTTTATACAAACCTTTTGCAAATTGTGTGCAGCATAATCTTTATACAAACCTTTTGCAAATTATGTGCAGCATAATCTTTATACAAACCTTTTGCAAATTGTGTGCAGCATAATCTTTATACAAACCTTTTGCAAATTGTGTGCAGCATAATCTTTATACAAACCTTTTGCAAACTGTGTGCAGCATAATCTTTATACAAACCTTTTGCAAATTGTGTGCAGCATAATCTTTATACAAACCTTTTGCAAACTGTGTGCAGCATAATCTTTATACAAACCTTTTGCAAATTGATGATCATACTACTGTGTGGCACAGCCTTTTCTTTAATAAATAATAATCATGAATCATTTTCTCACTAACTTGTGAAAATGTGACCTTTTGAAAATTTCATGATTCAAAGTATTTTTTAGATACTGACCATGGTAATATTAAAGTCTGAGTGTTACACTTGTTTCGTTGAAGTTTGAAAGATTTGATTAATTTCCAGTGTTTTATTATATCTAATATCTTAAATTGACCCAATAAGGGGAGTACCTGACACACAGAAATGTGTGAAAATCTGAAAATCTGTTTGGGACTCCTCAATTTTTGAAAAGTACTATAGAAATAACATTTAAACTTTTGGTGGGACTCTCGATGGTGAAATTCTAAGAAAAATTGTGATGCTATTCTTGAAGCTCAGTCTTTGTGCTCAGTTGTTTTCCTTGCATTTTAAAGGAAGCCGCATTTTGTTACTAAAGATTAACCTGTAATCAGTCCCTGTCAATCACAATATTATAGACATCAGTGACCTCCTTTTTTAATCATGCCCTTTCAATTTCTCACATACAGTCCTCTCATGTTGTACTGCCATGTCTAGCAGGTTTCATATATAACACTAGTTTCATTCAACAAAAACTGTTGCATGACTTAAAGAAATCTACGCTTACTGATAGTTTGGTTCAGGTCTTTACAGTGAATTGTTTCTAATAGGTGCCTGTCATTTTTTCATTCTTCTCTTCCTCTGTCTGAAAAATAAATCATCTATACCCTAAAGTCCATTGGTGCTATTGGTGCATAAACATTAAATCTCAGCATAAATATAATGTCCTTTACAGGTGGTAGAATGCATTATTGAAAAAGTGTGCAATGCATGCCAGTGTTATGTACTCTTTGAGTTAGTGTCAGTCAAAAGCTTTGCAAGATTTTTTTGCAGATGTGAAAACCTGTATTACCTATACATGTTTTATTTGTTAGGTACAAAGCATGAACAGAAATATATAAATTATACATTTATTAGAACACAGATTATTCTTTCAACCAATCAGCGACTTTTATTTTTTTGGGTAACTTCTATTTGATTGTTACAATTGTTTGTATAGACCTTACCAGACCCTTGTATGGCAAAGATGTAATGGAGCCACATGAGCAGTCTGGTTAAATGAGACTAATGTAATACTGCATGCAGATGATTGATGTACATAAGTCATGTTTAAGTTACCTTCCATTGCTTTGAAGATTTTTGTTTGCAAATTTTTGTTTTCTCTTTGCTGTCGTAAGGATCCCATTTTTGCTAGCCAAGGGTCATCAATCCTCTTCATTCCACATCAACCCATAGCATATGTAGCTAGCCAAAACATCATCTGTAACTCCACAGTTTGACTTGATGTAGCTAAACAAAACTGATCCAATCATATTGTTGATTCTATTTACCTTGGAGGATAGTTGGGAATAGTCATCACAGCCACCATACACAACAACACACATTGCATGTTAGTTTCTCCTTCAAATACGTTCACTGATCACATTAATGTTAGGGATATAAGCCTGCTACCTCCCAAATCCAGCCCTACTAAAAGACAAAAATTCATCTTTTGTGTCTATATCATATAGACAAAGGGCAATAACTCTTGCCCATTACCTCCCCTTGCCACCACCAGGTGTTGCTAGTTTTTAAACTTTGCTGTCGTCCAGTCAACATTGTACAAAAAAAACCTCTGTCAATTCATGCCAATATCGATGTGAATTTTAACCATCCATCCAGAATTTTGGATTTATAGTGTGTATTAATCATTCCTATACAGGTCTGTAAGTCAGAGCGCATGGGGTTTTAATGGATACATCCTATACTACTGTATCACTGTCTGGAGCCATCCAAGATCGTCCAGCCTACCAAGGCTGTCCAGACAGTAAAGCCGTCTCAATCAAGGGATCTTACTGGAAGATCCGTCTCTCTCGCCAGGCCTGCGGCTTCATCTCCCTACAATTACGGAGATCTTAATGATAGATCTGTCTGTCATTCCATGCTATGGCAACACAGTTACAATTACGTGGATCTCAGTGATAGATCCGTTCATCTCACCAGACCTACGGTTTCATCTCTCTACAATCACAGAAATCTTAATGATAGATCTATCCATCAGGACAGCCTTGTGAGAGAAAGAATTTAGACCTCCAATTGTGGAGAGAATCTCGAGAGCAAGAAGGCCCTCCACTCTGAAGACTTGTGAGGGAAAGTGGCATATTTTCAGGGACTGGAGCCGGTTTAACATTGACCCTTTTGGTGCCTCGATTTCAGTGGGCCAACTTTGTTCTCTGGCTCCATGAGGAGAAAAAGCTGGCCCCATTTACCATCAAAGGCTACCGCTCCATGATATAGGACACATTCAGGCATCATGGCAGATGAGATATTGGTCATGATAAAGATCTGTCAGACCTACTAGCCAATTTTGATTTGGATCAAACAAAATCCCTCACCCTATTTCCAAAATGGAATCTCTCCTGGCTTTATACATGGCTCAATTCAGATAAATTCGAGCCTTTAGCCTGAACCTCACTCAACCTACTATCATACAAAACATGTTCCTGATAGCCTTAGTTTTGGCATGCCAGGTGAGCGAGTTATATGCCCTTGCAGCTGATATGAACTAACTTCAGTTCAGATCAAATGGTTCGGTGGTCCTCATGATGCAACCAGGCTTTGTGTCCAAAAATAGGTTGTTGTCAATGTGCAATCTGAGAGTTGTCATACGCTCCCTCTCTTCGTTAGACATGTCAAGAGCAATGGCCATGCAAGACCCTGTCCGCGCCCTCAAGCACTACTTGAAATACACCCAGGCTAGTCGTGGCACACACAAACATCTCTTGCTAGTAGCTTCCCGTGGGTCGGTGGTTCTACCAGGGGTTTTCCCGGGTTCTTCCTCCACCAAATATTCTGGCCACCATGTATAGCCTATCATGTGCTTAAAAATGGCGTTAAACCCATAACAACCAACCAAACATCTCTTTCTCCCAGTGAAGGCTGGAAAGCAGGATATCACCCATCAAGCCCTATCTACATGCTGAAGTGAATTATATGCTTGGTGTACTCTGAAGTCTCAAAAGATCAGTGTTGCCTTATGAGCATTTCAGCTCATGAAATTAGAGCGATCTCTGTGAGCCTCGCTTTCAAATGTACGGTTTCCATCCGAGCCATAATAGAAGCTGTTGGCTGGCATGCCGAGTCAACCTTCAAGAGTTTTTATCTCAGAGATTTCACTTTGCAGAGACAAACCCTGAATCTGGTGGAACCTGTGGCAGTGGCCAAAATGACCACCAGACCCAGTTAAAGCCAACGCAGCCTCTTAGCTTCGCTGGATTTACCAGTTAAATTTTGTTGGTAAGAAGAATTCAATAATCATCTTCTTAACTGGATATAAGGGTCACAGATCATGTGACCCTAGGCTGTATTGCTTTCAAATTAGGAGAGTGGGTTTTCGTTCGCATAGGGAATCCAGCCTTTTATTCCCAAGAAGGATACCTGAGGTATAGGTAGGATGCTCAGCATTCCCTCCTCCTATTACCTATTCTCCTAACATTAAGGTGATCGGGGAACATATTTGAAAGAGAAAGCAAATTTTTAAATAAATTATGTTTCACTGAGAATACTTACTCTATCACATTATTTAAAATCCCTCCAGCCACCCCGCCATGTGAGCATCCTTGTTGGCATATCGCTCAGCTTAAAAACTAGCGACACCTGGTGGTGGCAAGGGGAGGTAATGGGCAAGAGTTCTTGCCCTTTGTCTATATGATATAGACACAAAAGACGAATTTTTGTCTTTTTAGTAGTCCTGGATTTGGAAGTTAGCAGGCTTATATCCCAAAAAAATGCTGTTTTGGCCAGCTTCACATGCTGAGAATAGATGTGGTATAAAGTGGATCAACAACCCTTGGCAAGTGAAGATACAAAGACTCTTGAACTTGCATGTTACATAAGTGATTGTAGCCTAGTGGAAGAAAGGGTCTTTATCAAAGAAACAGGGAATACATAATTAGTGCATGAATAATGCAGAAGGAACACTTGCTTTGCACCTCTGCAACCCCAGGTTGGATCCTCAATTATGACATCATGCAAGGGGTAAGCACTCACTAATTCAGGGTTGTTGGTTTAATGAGGGTTGTCCACATTTTTTCTTCACCTAGGAGACAAATTCATGTCTATGTTTGAGCAGTCGCTGGTATAAATTTTATTGAATTGTAACATTTTGATTTTAATTTTCAAGGTGGACATTATCAGAGAATCAAAGTCCCTTGATCTGGAAAAAGGTTATTTTAGCATTCCAGAAACCATTACCTGGAATACAACAGAAGATGAAGTAGCCCATGGTTACTTTTATCCTCCACAAAACAAAGATTATCAGGCACCCCCTGGAGAGTTGCCTCCCTTGCTAGTGAAAGCCCATGGTGGACCAACATCAGCTGCTTCCAGCTCTCTTGATCTGAGGATACAGTATTTCACCTGCAGGGGCTTTGCTGTGTTGGATGTGGACTACAGAGGCAGCACTGGCTATGGCAAGAAATACAGGCACAGATTGAGATATAAGTATGTATGTTTCTCAGTATGTGCCAAGTAAGATTGAACCAGCTAGGTATACAGACTTTGATATTTATGCATTTGAAGTATACATAGTGCTGTAAATCTGTCTTTCTTCACATGCAATACTTTGAAAATAAAAAAGTAGGTCACAGCTTAATTATTTAATTATCAGTACTTTTTCCACTACTTATTGAAATTGGCTTAGGGCTATTCCGTTTAAAATCTACCCTACCTTAGAAAGGGGAAGAGGGGGAAGAAATGTAGTTGAATTATTTTTCTGGTATGTAGGGGTGAATAATTCTTTTTTTATTAACTTTGTTGTTCTAAAACTTTTTCATTACCTAATCTAACAAAAGTACCCCCACCCCCATCAATTTCACTGTAATAGCTATTCATTTAGGAAAGCTTAAATACAAATAGTAGCAGTAATCATTGTAACATTTGACTTGTAGGTTTTCTCTTGCTTGAACTTAGGATCAAGCCCAGGACTGCAGAGATTCAGAGTTGTTATGCCAACTACCATCCAGTTTGTTAGGTTTAATTATCTGACTTGAATTAGGAAGTGGTAAAGACATTTGCATCACTTTTGTACCAGCTGCAGAGTGTTTACCATTAAGATTTTGTTTTGGGTGTGGGTGTTGGGGGGGGGGTGTACATCATGTTATGGTGAACAGGTGTGACACTGCAGTATGCAGAACTCTTTATTAAACTTACTATCTTTTGTTGTTGTTTGAGTCCATACAATTTATGTTTGCCATACCTAGGTTACAGCTGAGGTGATTCGGGGGGAGGGGGTGGGGGGTCAGTTTGTTGCACACACCCTTTTTTCTATTCAAAATAGTACACATTTTACTATATAAAAATACCAAAGAAAAATGGCAATTTTAAGCAAAACAAATTTTAAGCAAAACAAACTAGCCCTTCTCAAAATCAGACTTATGTAGGATTTCTTATCTTTCTTGTAGTTGGGGTATATTTGATGTGGATGATGCCTGTAGTGGAGCACTGCATCTGGCTGACACAGGAAGAGTGGACAAGAACCAACTGTGTATAGATGGGCAATCAGCAGGAGGATACACCACACTTGCCTGTGTGACCTTCAAGTCTGTTTTCAAAGCAGGTAACTACCTTTGCATAGCATGATGTTGTTTTAACAGGTGCTGCATCTAAAACTGTATTTCTGCAAATGTCCTGAAAATATGGATAAAGAGAAGTCTTTTTACATGGTCTTCAATAGTTTTATAGTGTTTTTTTCCCCAATTAACATGGACACTATGTATTTCATTCACACTCCAAAGTTCATCACTTTTGTAATGTAAATTTTTGGCACTCTAGAAGAGTGTCCAGAAGTTGGATTAACCTTGCAGGGATGACCTTCCTTGAAAAATCACATGCTATTGTCACCTGTGTCATAATTTGCATTCATATTTTTTTGTTCTGTAATAATAAATGAAAGATCCTTCAAGAGAAAAGAAAACTTTTTATGAAGCTAAAGAAAATATTCAAGACAAATTACTGAAAGAGTTCTTAAGCAGAAATCAGCTAGGAGGTTGGAGCCTGTGCAGTGAAAACCATATAACAAAATGGTGGCAATTTTAACATAATGAGGGTGTTAAACCATTGAGCATGAGTTGAATGCATGCTCACTGTGTTAACATGGCAAAGAACAGTATAAAATTAGTAAAGCTTGTGTAAAAGAAACTCATTTTGTCCATTAGTGAAACAATTTGTATTAATACATTTCTAGATGCAGCACCAGGTACCATTCATTATGCCATTTGAAACCAACTATAGTTAATTTCTTATCTGCCTTGACGGAAGATGTGGGGAATATAGCAATAGCGATGTCTGTCTGTCTGTCCACAGACAAGGTGGTTTTTGCAACATAACTTTAGTTTGCTGTGCTCTTTTTTTCCCAGACCACAAATGAACATATTAATTTTAGCGCTGCTAGTTTCAATGTCACTGGAGCTGAAAATGAAAATGTGATTTTCCTTTCTGCATGACAAGTTAGGTTTCCTTGGCCTAATTTTCATCAAACATCATAGGTAGAGAACACCAGGGCAGGGTCAGCTCCCAATTATTGATTCTGAGGCCAAGAGGTGAAATATCAAGGTCACAGGGGCTGACAGTGTAATTTGGTTTGGTTTCTCCTCAATGTGTCATTTTCCCTGGAGTCAGTTTTCACCAAACTTCATATGTAGTCTACACTTGGGCAGAAAAACCTTATTTTTTCACAAACCCAAAAAGCAAAGATCAAAGTCACAGGAAATAAAGTTGTCATTTTGGGTTCAACATGATAAGACTACTTTCCTCAAGTTTCCAGCACCAATTTTTGTTATCAACTTTATAGTTGCATTGCATTTGACTAAGGGCAGCTCCCTTTCGAGTCTGTGATTGATAGATCAAAGGTCAAGGTCACTGGATATGAAATTGCAAAATTACATTAATTTTACATTTGTAATAACTACAGTTAGTCAGGGTAGGTGGGTGAGGGTCAGCCATTCTTCTGATGGCTATTTTTTGTTGTTGTTGTTGTCTGTCTTGTATAAGCAGATATTGATTTATACTCGTGTATAAGTCTATACCAACTGCAAACTGCAAAGACGCAGATCTGCTGGCACATAATGCTTTGGCAGATCTTGGTCTATGCAGTTCATAAGGACTAATCAGTATAACAAACAACATAGACCATGATCTGCTGGCGCATTATGCGACGTCAGATCAGGGTCTATGTTGTTTGCATTTAGACTTGGGTTTTACATTAGTATATATGGTAGGTATCAAATTTGTTGATCTTGCCTTGGCAGAAGCTTGATATAGCAATCACTGTGACATCCATGTGCATATCCATACTGAATCTCTCCATATGTCTGCCCACACCCTTGATAAAGGTTGGTAATACATTTTTAGATTAAGTTTAATGTTAAAGTTGTCTGCTTGCTATCGAAATAAAAGGCAGGTTTAACAAAAAGTCATCTTGTTTTGTGGTGATGTCATCATCATTTTCTGTAACAAGCTTAAAATTTGGGTGAAATTTTTGCATTAAAGCTTTTACAAATTGCATAACATAATCACAGAATGGTTTAAAGGCAAGACCTTGTGTTCTGTAGCACTCTGAGGTTTATTTAATATTCCTCTTGGTTACAGACCTTGGTTTCCAGTGTAGAACGAGCATGCTGAAAACTTACCATTTGACAGCATGTCATTGGCTCCTTAGTATAATGCTGTTCATGAGAGACATAAAAGAGAACCATGTTATAGGTGAGGCCCCTTATACTGGGATACATTACATTTAAAATAGAATTCTACCAGTATAATTTGTTCTATGACTATTCCCTTGTTGTATCAGTGACTGTGTTATACTGGCATACATTACATTTAAAATAGAATTCAACCAGTATAATGGGTTCTATGACTATTCCCTTGTTGTATCAGTGACTGTGTTATACTGGCATACATTACATTTAAAATAGAATTCAACCAGTATAATGGGTTCCATGACCATTCCCTTGTTATATCAGGGACTGTTTTATACTGGGATATATTACATTTAAAATAGAATTCAACCAGTATAATGGGTTCCATGACCATTCCCTTGTTATATCAGGGACTGTTTTATATTGGATACATTGCATTTAAAATAGAATTCATCCAGTATAATGGGTTACATGACCATTCCCTTGTTGTATCAGACACTGTTTTATACTGGGATACATTAATTTAAAATAGAATTCAATTAAACCAGTATAATGGGTTCCATGACCATTCCCTTGTTGTATCAGGGACTGTTTTATACTGGGATCCATTGCATTTAAAATAGAATTCATCCTATATAATGGGTTCCATGACCATTCCATACCTGTCAACTTGTACGGGAATCCCGTAATTTGTACGGTTTTTGGGGTGATTTTGCAGTGTATGGCCGTACAGGCATTTTGTACGGTTTTTTAATATTTTAAAAAAAAAAAAATGTCAGCGATTTTCGCCAAGATCAGGGTTCGACGGGGATTTTTATTTTCTTCATGAGATACAGCGAGAATAGAACATGAATCGCTTGAACCACCTATTAGTGTCTAAATAGTGTCTTTCACTTGCTGATTTGAGAGTTTTATTTCTTTATTCAAGCATGGAATTCTGCCCCCTTACTGGTCGACTGAAAATCAGGTTATCAGTAGGCATAGTACCGTATTTACGGCATGTTTTCGGAACATCAGAAAACGCAGCCAAACATGTATTAGAGCCACAATCGTATGTGTATTTTCCAAAAGAACCGCCATATTAGTAATCTATCAATCCCCGGTTTAACCCTCTGCTAATCAGTGATCACTAAAATCTACCCTACAAACGCACACAAACATTATTTCAGTGTAATTAAGATATGAATACAAACTAAATAAAAAGATTTTGGAATTATGATTCTGAAGATATTTATAAGAGAAACATTTTAGTATCAAGAGTAGAAATGTATGTATGATGGCTAGTCTTAAAGCAACAAGAGTGAGAGGCTCCATATGGGGGTTTGTGTTGTTCGTAAGCCTAGGAAGAATAAAAATAACAAGCAAGTTGCAATATACGAGTCAGAGTGATTAATATGTTGATATTTTTTAAATAAAGGTGATCTATATGTTGTGGTTCTCTTCTGTTTTTGTTTTTTTTTTCCCCCACCTAGCCGAGGGTAACTTCAAAGTAAGCAGAGCTTGCCGACTCGAAACAATCGACTGCTGAAAGATTGTTTTGATGCAAGTCGGCGATTTCAAGGTGTCTAGGTGATAATTGTTAATAACATAACATGTGGGATTTCTTTCACAGGTGTGTTTGGAAATAAAAGGCAGCCATCTGGATTTCGTTAAAAGAGCATTCGATGTACCGAACATATAGCACCCACAATCAATATTTATCATCTACAAAGAGGTTGATTACCTGTAGAACAATAACTATGTTTAACCCGTGGTACATAATGCCTCAGGGATAATGGGTTTGTTTTACTAATCCATACAGTAACAATGATAAGTAATTATCTAATACATTTTCATACCTGTCAACTTGTACAGGAATCCCGTAATTTGTACGGTTTTTTTTTGGTCTGGTGTACAGGTTTTTGTCTCAGGAGGTTGACAGGTATGCCATTCCCTTGTTGTTTCAGGGACTGTTTTATACTGGGATACATTACATTTAAAATAGAATTCATCCTATGTAATGGGTTCTGTGACCATTCCCTTGTTGTATCAGGGACTGTTTTATACTGGGATACATTACATTTGAAATAGAATTCATCCTATATAATGTGTTCCCTGACCATTCCCATGTTGTATCGGGAACTGTTTTATACTGGGATCCATTACATTTAAAATAGAATTCAACCAGTATAATGGGTTCCATGACCATTCCCTTGTTATATCAGGGACTGTTTTATATTGGGATACATTAAGATTTAAAATAGAATTCAACCAGTATAATGGGTTCCATGACCATTCCCTTGTTATATCATGGACTGTTTTATATTGGGATACATCAAGATTTAAAATAGAATTCATCCTATAGAATGGGTTCCATGACCATTCCCTTGTTATATCAGGGACTGTTATAATGGGTTCCATGACCATTACCTTGTTGTATCAAGGACTGTGTTGTAATGGGTTCCATGACCATTCCCTTGTTATATCAGGGACTATGTTATACTAAGGTGCTTTATAGTGAGGGTCCACTGTTCTACCTTTCTGTAAATACTGTCAAACCCCTATATGAGACCTAGACATCATGCATCTAACTACATTATTTTAATGAAGACATAAGCAAGAGAACAAAGACTGGAACTTACAGCAAAGACATGTTCAGTTTGGCTGGCTGCCTTGTTGAACTGGTCCAAATCTGGATGAGTGGGGATGTATGGTGAGAGGGAGTTCCAATGAATCATGATAAAGAAGGAAAACTTAGACTAGTCTGTTGTGGTTCTGATTGTCTTGTAGGAAAGAGAATTGGAATGTTTTGACAGCTATTTCCATGTTAAAAATTCAGCACCAGAGCAGGCCTTTCAGTAGCAAGTAGCTGTGATTCAGGCTTGAAATTGCATGATGCTCTTATTACTGCATTCAGTCCACGATATTCAAATCAGTAAATAAAACTTTAATCTGAGATGATCATAAACCTGGGGAACACTTCACATATAGCCTAATCTTCAAAAATTTGATTCTACTTCATGACCTTTAACTTCACATTGTTGTGCAGTTGAATGGTGTATATAAATTTTGTATGCACAACCTTATCTGTGGAAGTGACATATGGTGTTGTTCATGTTCATCTGTCCTGTTGCATCACGTTTGTGTCTGTTCCTCAATGTGTCCCATCCATCTGTCACAAATTTAATTTCTGCTCAATTATTTTTGAAAGACTTTATGGATTGAAACCAAATTTGGCATGAGGCTTTTATTTAAGGAGTCCTATGGTCAATTCAGTTTTCACCATTTTCTGACAAAATTTCATGGAGTTTTGGCCCTTGTTGACTATGAACTTTCCACTAGAAAGTATGGACGTTTGGTGAATTAAAGTCAGCAATATTCTTGACAGAACATTCTTTTCATTTAAGAAGAAATATGGGTAGGCCCTGAATCAGCACATGCCCCATTGGTTGAGTGATCAGAAAAATCACTTGACCCCTGTAAATCCAGTGTTGCACCCAGGCTGCATGATCACGCAATTCTCCCCATTCTGCAAGCAACTCCCACAAGGATACAGGTTTAATGGGTAAGAAGTACTGTAATGCAAATGAAATAAAATTCCCTTATGTTTTATATAATAGTACATGATAATTATAATCAGTAAATTAAAATAATTTTATCTTTTGCATTAAAATGTACTATAATGTCCTTTTTGTAAGCTACCGTATTTACCGTATATCTTGGGACACCATATATGTTGGGACACCATAAATTAATTTTTAAAGTAATTTTTTGTGCACTGTAAGTTCTGAGACACATCGTTTTTTTCGAGTCGTAAGTTTTGGAACACCTTTTGAATCATAATATCGATGCTTAGCTGGTAAAAAACATGCGCTAAAACTTATATTTTATTAAATAAATAAAATAAAAACCGATGTCATTGTTGTTTGTTTACACTTTTCTTCTTAACTGCAAACTTTTTGAAGAACAAAATTTGATAAATCTATGGGCAATATAGTAGACTAGATGTTTGCACTACGTACTAAATACGTGCAAGTCAGAGCAACCTGTACTTGTATTATATTTTGTTTTGCTGTATAAACAGTTTTGAGTTGATTTATATTTGCCTTTTTCATAAGCCAGATCTAATTCCCAAGTAATATTTCCTCAGTTATCTGCCAGTGCAAATCCCTTAGCTTGTAAAGGCAGCCTCACTTTGTTTATCCAACCCTTTGATCGAGCTGCAAAGTTGATACTTGTTCAGTGCTAAGTAGAGTCCTATATTCAGCTGACAGAATTTATTTGAATTTCCTGTGATCATGCAGCACAATTGACACCTGTTCAGTTGTCGCAAATCCTTTAATACGGGTACATTTCACAGTGTATGCTCAAAGTGTCACTTACAGACCCCGACTGTTTCACTGTTTCAATTTATTTTCAAAATTTCTGTGAATACTGCTAAAAAGAAACCAAAGCCAGATTCCCTTGGTTGGCCAACTTTGTATATACAAATTCTGCACATTTAAAAGAATCCAAAGTCTGCTTCAAGGGTCTGCTTGCTTTGTAATAAAATAAACTTTGTATTTGATATCCTGCTGGTAAGTTGAAACAATGAGTTTATTGCTTGCTACCAGCTGTGTTTATTCACCACCCGGTCTTCTATTGTTTGCTATCTGTAATCATAACTGATACAAACAGGCATTGATGTCTGCAGGGTAAATAGTATACATGGCATTAATTGTCTTTAAGAATAAGTTCTGTATCCCATGCTAGCGAAAATATTGTCATTTGCTCTCATTGTGAATGTATTTCATAATAACGATTTTTATTTGCGAAATATTGTTATATTGTTAACCTGGATATAATACACTCTTGGTTATTTTGCACCATACACCGGGTCATGCGTGAATTGCTGGTGCCTTCAAGCAATCGGTTGTTATTTCTCTGTCTCTCTCTTTCTATTGCTTGTGATTTTGCTGGATCCAATTTTCAGTTTGATAATATACCGGTATTAAAACTTCTGAGGACAACCAAACATGATTCGTTTATCTATATTCACATCAATTAAACAATGTGTCAATGTTGTTACCCGACATAAGCGATACACACGACCGGTACTCTACATTACCGGACCATGTGGTGTTAGTAGATACGTTAGTGATAGTGGATATGTTTGTGTCTTTTATACATAAATTGCTTATGAAGAACAAAAAAGAGGAATAAATGAGAACAGTACAAGGTTAGTTTCTTTCAGTTTATTATCAAATAAACGTTAAATTTTCGTACCTTATTGTAACATGAAGTGCTGGGGGGGGGGGGCAAATTCAACACAATTTGTTTCAGTTCTTAAGTTTTGGGACATATGATCTAGTTTAACCATAAGTTATTGGACAGGAAAAAAATCATTTATTTTATCTTGTCCCAAGATATATGGTAAATACGGTAGTACTATTCATCATGGTTTATATTTATAACTGGGATTCCTTGAAAATCAGATAATATAAATGCATATGTTATTGTACCTAGAGTGGTTTTGAAATTGCTACCACATGGCCAGGACATATGGTAGTTGCTGTACTTAGCACTTATTAAGTGTTATAACTTATTAGATAAAGCAGATAACTGATTTTTTTTTCTGGCAAAGTACTGACAGCAATGGGGAGGATATAAATGCCCTCCAAATAATGCTGACACCTGGTGCAAATAAATACACTGGCCAGAAATGCTGTGGTTCATCTTTAAGCAACTTGAGATGGGGGGAGGGGGGCCGCTGCTGAAGCAGATGAATATGGGGCATTAAACTGTGGTACTTCCCCCTTTTGGGGAGCCTGAGGGGGACTTGCCACTTTCTTGTAAACTCTTGAATGCTGCACTGCATTTTGAGTTCTGTGAGTGAATTTTCTACACCAGCAACAGTACAGACCCAGCTTTGCTGTTGCATCAAGGTTTACTTAGTTTGCTCTACACACAATTACTAGTAGACAGCATAGAGTCTAATCTGCTGGTGTATTATGTGACAGAAGATATGGGTCTGTGCTCATTTTAGTTGGATATATTTTATACATGGATAAATATGGTAGAATTCAAACTTAACTAATTCAGAATTTACTTGTAAAATATTTTCGTTGCAGGAGCCAGTCATTATGGTATTGGCGACCTGGAGGCCCTAGCTAAGGATACACACAAATTTGAAAGTCGTTATTTAGATACATTGATTTCTCCCTATGAGGAAAAATACTACCACATCTACAAGGAGAGATCCCCCAAAAACCATGTGGAGAAACTTAACTGTGCCTTGGCTATCTTCCAAGGAGATGAAGACAAGGTGAGACTCTAACTGTACAAGTCATTTAATAACATTAATTGTATGCAGCAGAGTATTGCAGTAGCAAGTGACTTCATCAGTATCATTAGAACAAAATAATGTTTGTGTTAGGTGTGAACGTACCTAATGATCTGTATAATTGCCAAACTTTGCACACAAAAAATAAAGATAAAATTAGTGGTGCTTTTGTATGCATTAAAAATGATATCTTTTTATCCCCCCAGTATGTAATATAGTGGGATATAGCTAATGCTGTATCTGTTTGTATGTCCATAATCTGTTAGTCTGTCCATAAACATTTTTGTTTCTGAAGGATAACTATCAAACTGTTCAAGGTATTTCAATCTAACTTAGTACATATGTTAAGCAGATTGCACGGAGGTGTGTTTTCATACTTTCTACAGTCAACATTTTTATGTTACCATCGAAACAAAGTATAGCATTAGTAGTATACAAAGTGAGAGTACTTGGCCATAGGGTACAAATATTAGTAGTATAAAAATTGAGAGTAATGAACCTTAGTGTACTTTCAGTAGGAGTCCTTACATAAGTTTTACATAAAGGATCTGGGAATATGTCATTTGTAGATGACTCTTGTTTTGAGAAGTTTGTGGCAGTTATCCAAAAGAATCTTTGTTCAAACTTTCTTCTGCCAGATTGTAAATGCAAAGCCATCACTAAAAAATGAGCCAAAAACAGATTTGGACAGTTTAGCTGTTAGAGACCAATTCCCAAGGGCTCTAAAAAAAAAAACAGTTGATACAAAGTTAATTTTATAATGACTCTTATCTAGCCTCTCAGTCTGATTGGTTAGTGGTCCACTTGGCTCACCCATAATCGGTAATTACTACTCCATTGTAACTCAGTCAAATCACTGAACAATAATACAGACACATCTTGGTGTGTTCAAAGCTGAAATAAAGTGCCTAACAATTGATTTTGTATTTCTAATACTGTTAAATAAACATAAATATAAATTCAGGTACAAATTAATGTTGTATTCATGCCAAATAAACTAAAAAATGGAACTTTGCCTTAAACTTGCTAGGCCATAAATTGTACTAAACTTGATAGTCCATAAATTGTCCTAATCTTAATAGTCCATAAATTGTTCTAAACTTGATAGTCTATAAATTGTCCTAAACTTGATAGTCCATAAATTGTCCTAAACTTAATGGTCCATATACTGTCCTAAACTTGATAGTTCATAAATTGTTCTAAACTTGATTGTCCATAAATTGTCCTAAACTTGATAGTCCATAAATTGTTCTAAACTTGATAGTTCATAAATTGTTCTAAACTTGATAGTCTATAAATTGTCCTAAACTTGATTGTCCATAAATTGTCCTAAACTTGATTGTCCATAAATTGTCCTAAACTTGATTGTCCATAAATTGTCCTAAACTTGATTGTCCATAAATTGTCCTAAACTTGATTGTCCATAAATTGTCCTAAACTTGATAGTTCATAAATTGTTCTAAACTTGATAGTCTATAAATTGTCCTAAACTTGATAGTCCATAAATTGTCCTAAACTTAATGGTCCATATATTGTCCTAAACTTGATAGTTCATAAATTGTTCTAAACTTGATTGTCCATAAATTGTCCAAGCTGAAAAGAGCACCATTATAAGTATATCTTCTATTTCACTGATTAAACAAAACTATTGAAAGGTTATTCTGTTATCTTTATTTTCTATAGATAGAGAAACTAAAAATAATACTGATGTAAGTGAGACTTAGATAAAGGAAAACACTGGGTAAAATACATAGTCACTTCAGAGAATTGTTAGCAAGGTTTATTAAACTACAGGGGCCCATTCAGATAAAGATATTTGATATAAGGTATCTTAAAAAAGTAATAAAGAAAGTTTTTTGCATAAGCTTAATTATAAGACTCGTTGATATCCATCTACACAGTTGGGCCACTGTTATAAACAGCAATACATGTCAGTCTACCTTCATATGTTTCGTGGGTGATGTCATTATGAAGTAGGGCTGTTCTTTCATACATCCACCAACAACATTAGTCATGTTGTCTACAGATCTCATAACTTAATATACAGTATGTTAAAAATGAAATTATTAATAATCAATACTTGGATAAATTTTATAGATTGTTCCACCTAATCAAGCTGAAATGATGCACAAAGCGGTAAAAGACAGGGGTCTTCCTACCATGTATGTCCTGTTTAAAGGTAAGTAGCTTCTATGCCCATGAATAATGGTCTCTAAACTGGGAACAGCTTATATCTGGCTCGGTGTTCTTTAAACTGTTTGAGCCAGAAACTCAGCCTTGAACTCAAAGTCCCCAAAACTTTGATGGTGTGTATCTTGGATTATAATAACGATAGTCTCATAGGACTTTTAAGAATTTTCTGAACCTAAGTCCTTTTCCTAGACTGCTAAATTTCACTGACCTAATTTAAGTCCATGTATCCTATCTGAATTGGGTTTTAAGCTTTATCTTGAGCTAGAGTTTTGGGTTACAAATGTTTGGAGAATATGAGCCCTGCTGTTGCATAATGTACTGTCTGATCTATTGATGATTTCAAACGAATAGTGAAGTCTTGATCTACCAGGGTATTATTCAACATCAGATCAGGATCTAGGCTGTCCATTGATCTGTCGGGGTATTAGTCAATGTCAGATGAGGGTCTAGGCTGTCCATTGATCTGTCGGGGTATTATTTAATGTCAGCCGATCTGATATATTGATGATTTCAAATGAATAGTGAAGCCTTGATCTACCAGGGTATTTTTCAACATCTGTTCAGGCTCTAGGCTGTCCATTTATTTGCCATGGTATTACTTAGTGTCAGATTGGGATCTAGGCTGTCTCTTGGTCTGCTATGGTAGTATTTAATGTCTGATTGAGATCTATGCTGTTTTTAACTGGGTGCATGTTATACATCAACAAATGCGGTCATGTATTTATCCTATGATAAGTCGATTTCCCATTCCCCACTTTTACAAGATATTGGCAAAAATTCAAGTAAGAAAGCCTAATGATAAGACCCTCCTGCTCTTTTCATCAAATTTACAGGGCTGACTCCTGGGCTTATCATAGGATAAATAAAGTACTGTATTTATCTGATGACAAGTCCATGTTTGAGGAATAATTTGTATCATTGCCTTTCAGTACATACAAAACAGAACTGACACAAGATGTTTATTTTTTTCTGGTCAGCAAAGCTAACAGAGTCAGATGGCTTTTTGCAAAGTTCCATATTTTTCCATGTATTAGTCAATACTTTTTATAACCCGCCATAAGGCAGAGTGTATTGTTATGATGTCTGTCTGTCTGTTCATATGTTTGTCTGTTGCAAATTTCATTTTTGCGCAATAACTCAAGTTCTTCACCATCTACAGTTACTAACTTTGTTAATGGCATGAACTTGGGGTGAGGAAGATTTTGGGACTGAAAGGTCAAGGTCAAGGTCATTGACTGAAAGAAGAAAAATGGTTTACATGCAGTAATATTAGTTCTACATCGCAGATTTGGACTAAACTTTGTGGATGGTGCACTTGGAGCAAGAAAGAAGCCTATTGATTTTTGTGTCAAAAGGTCAAAGGTGAAAGTCAGTGACCTAAAGAAGAAAGATGGCTTATGCACATTAATTATAGTTATCAACCATGTACCTTCACCAAGGTTTTTGGATGAGTTACATGTTGGGTAGAAAAAGCCTATTGATTTTGGTGTCAAAAGGCCAGAGGTCAAGGTCACTGTGGCTGAAAGAAGAAATTTTTTGTGTGTAATACCATTAGTGCTAGAACACATAGCTTGACGAATGTATATGGAGGGATTGTACTTTAAGGTATGGAAGAGTTCTGTCAATTTCAAGGTAAAAAGATAAAGGTCAGGGGCACTGTTTCTAAAAGAAGAAAAATTGTTTACACACAATGACTCCAGTTCCCCAACATGTACAGTTACTAAACTTTGTGGATGGCTTGCACTTAGGGTAAGGAAGAAGTCTACTGATTTTGGGGTAAAAATATCCAAGGTCAGGGTCACTGTGATTGAAAAAGGAAAATGGATGACTTGCACTTGGAATAAAGAAGTCAGTCGATTTGGGGGTTTACAAATTCAAAGGTCAAAGTCACTGTGACTAAAAGAAGAAATATGGTTTCTGCTAAAAAAGATCCAGTTCTCAATCATGTACCTTGACCAAAGTTTGTGGCTGACTTACATGCTGGGTAAGAAAAGGCATATTGATTTTGTGATCAAAGGTCAAGGTCATTGTGACCAAAAAGAGAAAAATGGTGTTTGCTTAATAACTTTAGTTTTAGACCATGTACCTTGATAGAATTTATGGAGGATTTGCATGTGTGTGTGTGTATGTGTGTAATGGTATGTGTGATTAACTACAACTGCTCCTAACAGAAGGAAACTTCAGTAGTTAACAAAATTTTCAGAGTTCCAGACACTTCTAAGATGCTACTCTGTTTGCATTGATTTAAGTTATCTTCAGATAGCTGCAGTCCATATCAAATTCAAAAAGGCATTAATTCTCACTTGTTATCTTAATATTGGTCAGGGGCATGGACTTCTTAGCCTAGGTCTCTAGCTTAGGCAGTGATTTAAACATTAAATCAAAGTCTCTGCTAATATTAGTCCATATCTTGTCACAATTTAATTAACTACTGGTTGTAATCAGAACACTGGTCACTGAATACTGAGCTTGGCTGGTCTTTGCCTGATGTATGGAAAGGAGCTATTTGCATTTGTATATTATTTTAATTTTACCAAGTTTATTTCAGCATGTTGCAATTTCATGCCTTGATAGAATTATAAAGAAATTTCTGAATTGGCAAGGTAGCATGTGAGTTATGCAGGGTGCTTTTAGCTCTACTGCTCATAGACCAGAAGAACTTATGTGATGGTCTGTTTTCTGTCATTAGTTCGTCCATTAGCACAAGTTATCGCTACTCCTCCAAAACTACTTGGAGGATTGCCATTAAACTTTACACATACAGTCATCCCATGGTCTAGTTGGTCCTAAATGACAATGGTGCCACTCAGACATCCAGTATGGTTGTCACAGTGGCCATTTTGAAAATCTTGTTATTGCTACTCTTCCTGAATGGATGGTCATATCAACATGGGGTTTTCACTAAAAGACTTCTTATGATGTCTAGTTTATCCTAAGTGAAAATGGTGCTGATCTGACTGACTGCCACAATGGCCATCTTGAAAATCTTGTTATCACTACTTCTCCTGGATTGCTGGTCATACTGACATTGTGCATCACCAAAAGACTTGTTATAGTTAGTTCTAAATAGAAATAGGCCAGTCTGATATTGGATACGGCCTCATAGCACCCATCTTGAAAATTTTGTTATTGTTACTCCTCTAAAATGGAAAGTCATATCAACATGGGGCTTCCACCAGAAGACTTTTTATGATGCCTTGTTGGTCTTAAATGAAAATGATGCCAATCTGATACCCAATATGTCCACCACAGCTGCTGATTTGAAAATTTTGTTATCACTGAAGAATATCAAAGATGGTTTCAACACTCAGCAGTTAAAAGAAAGAAATGGTCTTATCTAGATTTCTTGGAAATTGTTTTTAGCCAGTAGAACATTAGACCCTTTGAGGGATTCTTGTTAGAAAGAGATTTTACCGTAGCTCGATGTTTGTTAGAGTTACTCATCTTGAATAATGGTACATCTGATATAATTTTAAACGACTGAATGGTAACATTTTGCAATGAGAATTCTTTGCTTTTTAATTTTGGATTCACTTACAGCAAACTGCGGCAACATTTACAAATCTTGTCAAAATTTAATTTCTTCCTTAAGATGCTAAATAATTTTCTGTCTGTAATTAAACATTACAAAACTTAGCTATTTAAAATATGTTGATTTTAACATGCCTATAGACCCTTTGAAATGTACAAGTTCCATACACTTTGTGCTTCTTGTAATACCCACGGAAGGCACTTTTTTAAAAATATAAGCCAGGGTAGTCTGATTATTCAGAGTTCAAATTTTTTTTTATATAAGGTTATAAATTGCATCTCTGGGTGATTACTCCACATTGAAAGTGCCTTCCCTGGATCCCAAGTATATTTTAGTGGAACAGCCCCCATGATTGCCTAAAGATGATCTGCATATATTCCATGCATGTAATGAGCTACTTAGCAGTGTGTCTCCCAGTTGTCACAAGAATTGTGCATTCAGATTTCTCACTTACTGAGCCATCTACTGTTAATTCCTACTTATCCCAGCTGTAGTCATTGCACTTGCACTATAAATATCTCTGTTGGAACTAGCATGTAAACATGTCCTGCCATTGCACCTGAGGTCACAAAGTCAGATCATCAGGAGGGCAAAAGTGCATGTTTCCTCTCCTGATTGTGCGTTTCTGATAAATTTCAACATATGGGGTTTTGTCTTAATCCATGTAGTGCATTGTAAAATTCTTTCAGATTTGGTTAGAGGGATTGAAATGTATCTGGCAAAGGTAGTGATGATTTATTGGGATGTTTTGCTAGGGATAGTATATGACACAGGAATAGGAAACTCCAGAAAGCTACCTGATATCACCTGTTCCTTTTTGATATGCAAATGAGACTCCTAGTGATCTATTGAGCAGCATATACATGTACATTTTATTTATGTATCTTGCATACAAATTTGGTAAAAGCTATGCTGCAAATTTCTGTGCAAATGAAATAATCATCTTTTATGCTCACATCTTTTGTCAATAAATAGATACCTTTATTCTGTCATTGATTGGAATCTCGTGTTGTAGTCCACTTTGACTTATCTACAAATGAAGGAATGAAAAATTAGTTCTTTTGACTTGTACTTCACATTGACTAATAACCCCCAAAATGGGGTAATCTTGCTTTGAATGCCATCATAATTTCAAATTATACTACATACATTAAATCCCACAGATCTGGTTATAACGAAATCTTAGTTATGAATAGCAATTAATAATTCTCTGATCATTTTCCACTTTAAAGTATTTGAAATATGGAAAATATAACTAGCTATATATTATTAAAGTTGGTTTTAATGCAAAGATTTATGAGTCGCAGGTTTGACATTTTTGTGCTGTTGACGAGTTTTTGTTTTGATTAGGGTAATGCATACTTGATTGTTTTGAGATTATGAATATTAGATTAGCAGTCATCATGATCAGTGATGCATGGATTGACATCAGTTGTACAACACTTTGCTGCAGTTTTGAAGCCTTTGTGTGAAACTCTGGACATCACCTCACTGTGTTGTTTGCAGTTGAACCTAGCTTGAGGAAGATGATGACAATACAGTTTGGTGCAATGTATGCATTTAGGAGTGACTTCATAACAAGTGATTAACTTCTCTTAATTGATTATAATTTGGTGGTGACAAACTGTTTGAAAACTTGTCTGAACTGGATTAGAATGACAGGCTATGCAAGCAGAAAAAACCCCTCCCCCAACAAATTGCAGATTTAATTTAGACTGCCAAACTTATTGATAGACAGGTAAATAATATAATATTTTCAAAGACTGAACAAAATTTCATATAGCTGTCTAGACTTTTCACTTTGCCATCAGCATTTGTATAGCAATTTGGTTGCATATAAATAGATTTCTCGACAACAGAGGTGTGCTTACATGATGTGTTGTTCCATTCATTGCCTGTCCTGAAATCTGTCCTCTCCCAACAGTTATAATGAGTATGAGATATAACAAGTTGATTTTGATTGTTCCTAGAGTTTCATTTTAACTGGCTTTTTGCTGTATTTGCATCTTTCAGGAGAACAGCATGGATTCTGTAAAGCAGAGAACATCCAAACATCTCTGGATGGAGAGTTGTACTTCTTTTCCAGAGTTTTTGGCTTTAAAGCAGCTGACTTAGATGTGCAGGTGAGTGGTTGAGGACTTAAAAATATGTGCCCCACTTTTTGTAGACAAGGTGGGGGGGGGGGGGGGGACATTAAATTGGGACTGTTCATCCATCCATTGTCCTGCTTTTGTTTCTGCACAATAACTCACTTAATTATTATAGGATTTCAACCAAATTTGGTATGTCACTAGATATTGATGACACCTTGGCCAAGTTTGATTGTCAGCATCCTACATCATCGTTTAGCAGAGTTGTGTTCCCACCCACTTTAGTTCCTGCACAATTACTCCCTCTGTCTAATTATTATTAAATTTCAACAAAATTTATATGCAGCTTGATACTGATGAGACCTTAGATGAGTTTGATTGTCAGTCATATGTGTCTTTGTTTAGCAGAGTTATAGCCCCTGATTGTCAGATCCAGCCACTTCTTTCCTACACAATTAATCCCATGATTATTATTTGATTTAAATCAAATTTGTTATCCTGCTAGATATTGGCATGACCTTGACTGAGTTTGTTTGTCAGCATTCTGCATCATCATTTAGCAGTGTTATGGCTCCTGATTGTCAGACCCACACACTTTAATATCTGCACAATAACTCCCTAAATTATTATTGTATTTCAACCAAATTTGGGATGCAGTCTGATTTTCATGAGACCTTCTCTGAGTTTGATTGTCACTTCTTTGCAACATTGAGTGGAGTTATATCTCTTAATTGTCAGATGAACCCCCTTTCATTTCCACACAATCCAATCATTATTATTGGATTCCAACTAAATTTTTGAGTTATTATGATATGGATGAAGCCAGCGAAAGGCAGGGGACATAAATTCCTGGAATTTGCTTATTACTGCAGTTTTGTTCATTGTATTCTGCCAAACTTACGGTATGCAAGGTAAATTTGAGTAAACAGGACATTAAGAGTACAGCAATTTGAGAATTGAAGCAACATTTTGAAATATGAGAATATGGTTTTCTCTGTGACCACCTGTTTTGGTTAGAATAAGTTATAAGATACAAATGCCTATCACAACAATACAATTATTGAAAGTCGCTTAAATTTTGCAAATATAACATTTCAAAAATTCAGTGAGGAACTAAATTTGCAGAATGAACATTTACCATATATACTCGCATATAAGATGATACCAACTGCAAACTGCATAGACCCAGAACTGCCATTGCATAATGCACTGGCAGATCTAGGTCTATGCAGTTGGTATGGACTAATCAGTAGAACAAACAACATAGATCTGATCTCCGGGCACATGATGTGATGGCAGATCATGGTCTATGTTGTTTGCATATGGACCCGGTTTATACGCGACTATTTACGGTAAGTTAAAATATGTTAGTGCTGAAAGAATTTTTTTTCAGACACAGGCTTAGGGCAAGTGGCTTTCAAAACATCACTTGCCCGGACTAAAATTCCACTTGCCCCAAAAGTCCATATTTTTTTACAATTATGTTGACATAGCGCTGAAATTGCTATACTTTAAATAAAAAAAGAAATATTAAAATGGTTTAAATAGACTCTTGCTGTGTTTTTTTGTCACTCAAGATAGTATACTTAAGAAAAAATGTGCATTCCGTTGTCTTCTACAATTTTGATTGGATTTCATTTCATTAAACCAGAACTCAATACCAAAGTAGATTATTGCTGTATCAATGTCCTTCTTATGGAATTGATCAGCACAGTTCATGTTCATGAACATTTAAAACATTAAATGATTTCTCTTTATACTTTTGATATTGTTCATGAAATTGAACATTCATACACATTCTGCTGTAGAGGGAATCACAACTAACATAATTCCCGATAATTTCACAATTACTGCATGTTCATGTGGAATTTTGTCATGCACCACTGCTTTTGGATCCATAACTGTTTGTATCTTGTTAGCTTTGCCTGGTTGATGTAGGTGTCTACTGCCTGTGTATTCTGTTGTGATCTATAGGGAATAGTATTCAGGGGACTTGGAGAACTTTAGTTTTTTGAATGCTGCAAAAATCACTGCATATTACTTAATCAAAGTTGAAAACAAATGAAATCAGAGAGCCATTTTTTATTTTTTTATTTTTATTTCAATCAATAAAAAGAGTGGCTTAAAGTTTGATAATTAATTCATGTCATAGTATAGTGGGTCATTTTGATGCATCACAGTTACAGAAAACACCCAATACTAGTATATAATAGCAGATACAAACTTGTTCAACTAAATAGATTAAAACACAATGTAATTATCTTAGTTTCTTTTATAAGCCTCTAATCTCCTGGCTTGGATCAATTGTCAAAAACTGCATAGGTACAGCTTTATATTCTAACCAATGATGCATTATCATTTAACTGTGAGCAATGGACAGCTTGTTATTTATAAACATGATAAAGGACAAGTGAGTGCTAATTATAGGTAACCAATAAAATACGGAAAACAGAAATAGTATTGATCCACATTCATAGTCGTGTACTTTGCTTTGTACCTAAAGTTTTTAGCATGAGATACAAGTTAGCAGACAGTCTTGATTAGGGTGTGGGACCTACAAATGGCACCCCAGCAGGGGTCTGAATAGAAATCATTTGCAGTTTCTTTATAGAACTTCAAATTGCACTCAAGGTTTTTTCTGGCAAATTAGGTATGGGCCTATCCCTTTTCTTTGACAAGCCCAACAGACAACTCACTTAGAATACACAAGGGTTCTGATTTATATTTAAAGGGACCCAAGGCATTGGGCTGTTTGATTTTTTTTTAGCACTGTATGTAATTTAGCATCTACTGTAATTCATGTATTCATACCCTCTAATTTTGTAGACACCATCTATCTATATAAAAATCATAATTAAATGTATTATATTTTTTGATACATAGAACTTGGTATTTTGTATAAAATCCTTAAAACTTTTGTACAAAATGAGAAGAATTACATCTGGGCTATTCCAGGAAAAAAAACTGTGTTTGGTGGGAGTGAGGAAGCAGGAACACCTATCTTTTGTGAGGGTACCACCTCCAAAACTTTAATTAATCTTGAGGCACCACCACAAAAACTAAAATTTTCATTGCACCCACCACCACCATAATAGAAGTTAAAATAACAAAAATCACAAATATCAGCTTATATATCAAAATAATGGACAACTGTTGGAGCAAGATCATCGATGGATATTCAGTTTGACAAAGTTACTTTTTGCAATGCAGTTTTAATTTCATTTTTTTTTTTCACTCACACAACTGTAGCTTTAAATGGTTTTAATGTTGCTGATGAGCTGTTCAACCCCAATCACAAGAAAGAAAATCAATAATTGTTCCTGCATTTAATGTCCAATATAATGCATAACACCGGATTCATTAAATATCTACTGCTGAAATGTATTTTATTCATTCATAGTATCCTTTTTATATTGGGTTTTACAGTCAATTTACACATACATGTCTGAAGGTAGTGATGCAAGAATTGTGAGACACTGAGCTGGTGGGGATCAAATCCACATCCCAGGGATATGTGGCATACAGCATAATTAATTTGGCTCTTCAGCCACACAGGCACTAGTAAGAGTGTACACTTGAATGAAGAGTACAGATTTGGTGGTTATGCATAGAATAATTTGCCCTAAAGTCCGACAGATTCAACTTTCAAACAGTGATAGTACATTTTACGAGGAATCTCTTGAAATTTAACATCAGTCACTGGTTATACATAAATGATAACTGATGACTGTTAGTAAGCCAGGCATTACAAAATGCATACCTAATACATGAATATATTTGACAGTGCAACTTTGCTCTAGTTTTTCAAGTGCTTGTTTTTGTTTTTCATTTAATAACTTCATTGTTACTGTTTCTTTTCTAAATTGTTTTCTTTTAACATTTTTGTGTTTAACTACTGTTTTCACTAATACCTCTTATTTTGTTTCAAATTGTTTGGCTTGAGTTTATAATGTGTCACTGACAAATCCTTAGCACACCAAATGGGTCTCTAATTTTCACAAGATGAAACACACCCAATGGATGATACATTTCTTTACCATGAAAATTTAGATTATGTAGAAAATTAAACCAAGGCTTTAAAGCAATACATATAGTTCAAATTTAAAACAATAGTTTGAAAAGTTTAGATTTTTTTTCTATTTGTCGAGGCTGGACATCTTCATTACAACCATGCTATTGGGTGTTTCTTAGTTAACTCCCACCCCCCCACCCCCCAAACAAACCAAAGCTATATTTGTTGTTTTTATTTCAAACAATTAAAAAAGGAACACAACACAGGTGATCTAGAAGTGATTGTATATCACAATATCACTGTCAGAATAATAAACAAATATTGGTTTTAAATGTAAAATCATGAATGCAGAAATGTATAAAATAAGCAGCATTAGAATAATACATAAAAAAACATACAAGTCTCTGATTTTGAAAGCTTCTTAAAAAAAACTCATTTGGCATGCACACATTAATAGAGTATTTATCATTATAGTACAAGATTATCATTGTTTTTGAGAACTACATTCAGTGAGTAGGGCCTTTTATATATTTCTATCAACAAAAGAGCTTTACCTGTGAAAAAAATGCAAACAAACAAGCTTCTCCAAGCATGTGCATGTATGAAATATTTCAATTTGGTCAATTTGGACAAAAAAAAGTCTTTAAGTTGTGTGAAAAAAATGTATAAAATGTGGCTCATAGTTGAAGAATGATGTATGCATTACTATTTTTAGACCATACCTACAAGAAAATACCAGTAAGGGAGTGATACAAATACACAAATGACTATGACGAAACATAATTTCTCATATTGACATAATACATAGTACTTAAAACAATCTCTGTTGGCCTTGCTAATTTGACCTAATCTATGGGCCTGTTGCAGCCATTCTGGCCTTGGCTAGAATTACCTGGACAGTAAATTTGGTTTCAGCCAAATCTCTAGGCATATTTAATGAACATGTACCATAATAACTCTGCATAGCAATGTAGTTTTGGTGTGATGTGACAATGGGTCTGTCTCAATAATTAAAACAGGAATGAACTGTTTATTCAGCAGTGTTAATTGATAATTGAATATACTGAAATAGCAGTGCCCTTATACACAGGAAAAAATAGAATCTCTCTCTTTCTTTCCAAAATAACACACAATAAAAGCTACATATATATATGTATTATTATCACAGTAATGTGATCTTGATTACTAGATCACGTTGAGTTGTCAGCATCAGAAAATCTGGATCATTATGAGATGCGAAGCATCGAGTCATGATCCGGGTTTTCTGTTGTTGACAACAAGACATGATCTAGCAATCCAGATCGAATTACTATAATAATTATATTTTATGTTATATAAATATAAATTGTCAGATAAAGTAATAAAATCCCAAAACGTAACTGAAAAAAAACCCCATTTCTTAACATTTCAACCTTTCTGATATGAACTTCATCTTGAGTCATGAGCCGAATTTTTTATTTTTTTTTAAAATTAGCTTTTGAGACAGAGCTTCTGGCCCTTGATAAGAATTTTGCAGCCATCAGTATAACTCCCCCTGACTTTTATAAAGGGGACAAAAATATTTTCCACTCAACATCAAAGCTGGTTCGGAACATTGTCGCCACTTCTTCGATGTTAGATCTTGCTTAATTAGTGATTTTCCAGCTCGCCAAGAAATTGGGTAACGATCATGCATGGGAGTCAACAGCCCAAATGGGCAGAGTCATTAATAGAGCAGCACACCATTCCATGACTGCTTCTGCTAATCCTGACCTAGTGCAATGAGATGCTTGTTTGCGTACAGCAGCTCTCAAACTGCACCACACCCTGACATTGAGGACAACACCTTTTGTATTGCCCTGCTTTTCAGAGGCAAGATAGAGGAAGTGAAGAGACAAGCAGCCCAAGAACTGTCCCTCCAACTTGCAGCTCAGCCTCCACAACCATATAGACCCAATCAGTTTCAACACCAAGCCTCCTTGCTCCCACTGTTGACTGACTTCCTGCAGACAACCTACTGGGTAGGTGCCAGACTCCTTCACTTCAGCTCACATTGGATTACTCTATTTCTGCCAAAAGAGTGGGCGATCTATGTCGTTTAGGAGGGGCTTTGGATTTAATTTATCCAACCCCCTCCCTTCTCATCCTCTCCGCTAGTTACGAAAGTCCTGTCACAGCCAGAGAAGGCCGAAATCATGCAGCAGGAGATTTGGTTGCTAATCGATAAGCGGGTAGTGGAGATTGTTCACAAACCGCACTCTCCAGGGTTCTGTTCAAGGCTCATCCTTGTACAAAAAGCCAATGGCAAGCTCAGGCTGAATATCAACCTGAGCCGGCTCAATCAGTATATATCCCCACCAAAGTTTAAGATGGAAACTGCTTGATCAATCCAATTCTCCATCAGAAGAGATGAGTTTGCCATCAGTCTTGACCTGACTGACGCATACTTCCCAGTCCCTATACATCCGGTGTCAGGGAAATTCCCTAGATATGCTTACCACGGAACTATTTATCAATTTCAAGCTCTCCCATTGGGTCTAAACATCAATCCATGGGTTTTCACAAAAATTATGAACTGCATTGTCACACTGTTCTGGTTGACTTCACCCACAGCAATGGTGGCGTATCTGGACAAGTTCTTCCAGAAACATATGGTAAGTTCTATTCTTGTCAGGGGCAGGGACGATCTCCTATTCATTTTACATAATCTTGGTTTTCTAGTGAACTGGGAAAAGTCCTAATTCTATCCATCACAGCATTTTGTCCACCTCAGACTCGATGTCCTAGCCAATTCTCTGTCAAGAAAGCGTCAGACCATTTGTACTGAATGGTCCATGCACTAATTTGTCTTTCATTGGATTTGCACAAACTGCCAACTTTTGTCTCCCCACTCCCGGACCCAGCAGCTTGGGCCATGGATGCACTTTCAATCAGTTGGGAGGGTCTGTGGGCCTTTGCCTACCTACCCCCATTCTTAGTACCAAAAATAATTAAGAAATTGAGGGGTCAGAACTGCAAACTGATTCTGATCGGTCCTCTCAGATGGGACAAGTCCTGGGTCAATGATCTACTTGATCTGGTGATACATCTACCCAGGAAGATTCTGGTGAAGCTGAATCTTCTCAGACAGCTGTGGTCACAGGTATTCCATCCCTGTCTGGACTGACTCCTCCTTCACGCCTGGCTTGTGTCAGGAGTGTCCTGCAAAGGAAAGAATTCAAGGCTTCAGTCATGGAGTGAATCTCATGAGCAAGAAGTCCCTTCCGTTTTGAAGACCTATGAGGGAAAATGGTGTATATTCAGGGACTGGTGCAAAGATAATAACATTGTCCATTTGAGTGCCTCAATCCCACAACTGCAACTGGCTGCATTTTTTCTCTGACTTTATGAAGAGAAAAAATTGGCCCCAATTAGTACACTATGGCATCATGGCAGACAAGATATTGTTCATGATAAAGATCTGTCAGACCTTCTAGCCAATTTTGACTTGAATAGACCAAAGTCCCTCACCCTGACAAATTTGAGTCTTTAGCCAAGGCCCAATGAAGCTACTATCATAGAAAACTTGTTTTCTGATAGGTTTAGCTTCAGCATGCAGGGTGAGCAAGTTACATGCACTTTCAGTGGACCCTAACTATCTTCAGTTCAGATCGGATGGTTCCATGGTTCTGATGATGCAACCAGGTTTTGTCGCCAAGAATATACTTTCTGCATTGGGCAATCAGAGAGTCGTCATACACTGCCTCTCTTTGATAGATACATCAAGAGAAGCATCCTTGCAAGATCCTGTCTGTGCTCTCAGACATTACCTGAAGTACACAGAGATACTTCGGAGAACAAGAAAATGACTCTTCTTCCCAGTCAAGGTCGGGAAAGAAGACGTTACCCCTCAAGCCCTAGCATTGTGGCTGAAGTGGGTCTGTTATGTATGATGTTTATATAATATTATAAATATTTTAGGAAATTATAAATGTTTTTTTTTCACTTTAATATTTGCTTAAATCTTAATGTTATCAGGAAAAACATGTTTAACTAGTGTCCTTGAATTAGGTTGTTTTGATCAATATGTTTTCTCAATTTGAAGGTCAAGGTTGATTGTTGTTTACAAGTAAAATTCCATTAAGATGACACACATTCTAGAACATTCTGTCATGTGACCAATCTTTATATATACCATGTTTGGTGGACATTTTTTCAGTTTTGACATTACCATCAGTCTTGTAAAGAGCTATTACAGTTGTGAAAATTCATTCCAAATTCTAAGAGAGGAATTATTTTAAATATTCATTGGATTATAACAGTGCTCATAAACTTTTGGATTTTGGATTTTTAATTGATGATTTTGGAATTTAACTGAACTTATTCAGAGATTTTGGAATACTTCATTTTGACATCAGCACATCAAGATTTCTAGTACATCAGGACTTTGGAGACCATTAACACATCATAACATTCAAGGACACAGCCGTGAATTCGGAACATTCTATATTTAGGACTTGTGATTAGAACAATCATTCTTATTGGATTATTAGGATTTCAAAACACATTACTGTAAGTGACTTTTTGATTTTTCATTTTAATTATCTAGTAATAAATTGCTTGTTGATTTTTACTTGATTTGTTGGTTTCACTTTCTTTCTGTTACATTTTTCTTAGACCATAGAGTCGTAACAGGTCATATGCTCAGCATACTCTCAAGTTTGAAGAGATCGGAGTTGCTTCATGAAGAATTTAGACCATGAAATTAGAGCAGTCTCTGTGAGCATTGCTTTCGAACAGTGTTGTGATGCAAGATATAATAGAAGCTGTTGGCTGGCATGCACAGTCAACCTTCTTGAGTTTCTATCTCCAGGACCTAGGTTCTCAAAGACAAGAATTGAATCTGGTGGGTCAAGTGGCTGAGGCCCAATTATCCACCAGACCTTGCTAATGTCAGCACAGTCTTCATTATGGGCATTCCTAGCGCTTTCGCTGGATTCACACACAAATTTGGTTGGGTGAAGAGTCACAGGCTACGTGACTGTTGGCTGTGCTGCATCCAAGTTAGAAGAGTGGGTTATCTTTCATATAGGGAATCCAGCCTTTCTTCTCTTGAAGGATGCACAGGATATAGGTAGGATGCTCAGAATTCCCTCCTATTACCTATTCTCCTAACATTAATGTGATCGGGGAACATATTTGAAGGAGAAAGCAAATTTTTAAAAGTAAATTATGTTTCTCTGAAAATACTTGTCTGATCACATTACTTTAGCACCCTGCCACCTCCCTGCCATGCGAGTATACTCATTGATCCATCACTTTCTGGTGACAACCAGCAGTGTCAAGGGGAGTTATTTGGGCAAGGGTTATTGCCCTTTGTCTATATGATCTAGGCAGAAAAGATGTTTTTCGTCTTTTGAAGGGCTGGATTTGGGAGGTAGCAAGCTTATATTCCTGATGTTAATGTGATAGAGTAAGTATTTTTTGAGAAACATAATTTACTTTAAAGATTTGCAATTTCATCCATCTCGCACACACACACTTCACTCATAATAACAAAAGTCTTTTTGAGTTGTTTTATATTTTATTGTAATTTGATTAATGAGATTAATGTTGCTGTTGGAATATAAGTTGTACTTGACTTCAGCCATCTTAATCATATGTTGTTGGACTGGTAGAATGGAGAAAGTATATGTCTGCAAGTCTCGGAGGTGTTCTTAGTTCTTATTATTCATTCATGATTTATTATTTCGTACTCAAAAACATGTTATTAAAAGGAATAGTGGTTTATATGATTAAAATGAGACAACAGTTATACCAGTTTATGTTGGTGTTTTTTTTGTTAGTACAGATATGTGAGCAAGTATCATAGGTCATGTAGATCTTTCTTGGGTCTGATCTAATAATTTGTCATTAATGTTTCCTACATGGTCAGTACTCAAAATTAATATAATTTTTTTTTAACACAAATTATACAGTTTTGTACTCAAAAATTTTTGAATATTTTTTATCTACACAAAATTATGTGAAGTAAGGTATATCTGTAATATACATTTTGCTGATCTGTTATTTGCAAAACTTTTTTTGTTTTGAACATGCTTAACTTACCAAATTCATGAAAATTTAATATCATGGAAAATAGTTATTTGCAGTGAATTACATTAACTGACCTTTTTTTCTTCAAGGATTTTCAAAAAAATTTGGAGCTGATATTCAGGTGACAAACTTGAGTTCTTAACATTGATACACCTGAAGTCTAAATAATATTACCATGGGATTTGTTAACAAAGATCTTGGCACCAGCAGATTTTAACATTTATAATTTAGATTTGGTTATAAATATGAAAGGGAGTGTTTTTATTTGGCCCCATATAAATACTTTATTGTCACAATCAAAAATGCACTTCATAAAGGCTATTCCAGGATATTATTTTTTGGAGTTCAATTATGAGAATAAGTTTGTTTGGCTTAAAAGGCTAACTTTGTTTTCTGCTAACGTGTGTACTATTGTACCATTTATATATAAGCCGGGTCCAAATGCAAACAACATAGACCCTGATCTGCCGTCGCATAATGCGCCGGCAGATCAGGGTTTGTGTTGTTTGTTCTACTGATTCGTCCTTACAAACTACATATACCCAGATCTGCCGGCACATTATGTGCCGGCAGATCAGGGTCTATGCAGTTGGTATAGGCTTATACACGAATATATAAAGTAAGTGGAACAGGATTGGGGTGCTGATTGAACCCCTTGTACCTTCCCAGAATCCACCACTACTAAATTAGAATTTGTTTTAGATGGTATGTTTGTAGTAGAATTTATGGCACATCAGCACAATAGTGGCTATATGATGCCAACTTTAAATAAAGTTCAGAAAATGTAAAAATCAAGAAATGCACAACAATTTAAACCAAAAATTATAGATGGATTCCTTTATAAGTATCAGAATTAGAGTTGGTTAACTCACTTGCTTACCAGCTGGTAAAGCTTTCAATGTAATTGTCCAAGAATGTCGTCTCAAACATTGATCGCCTCAAACAGCTTCATTGCGGAAATTGTAAATAAGATGCAGATATTTATTTAATTGTAATTGTGTATATCAGGAAAATTTTGAAAGTTGAAAGCTAGTTTGATGTTGATTGTGCAGTAAGTTTTAATAGAACATATAGATTGCACTCATTTGGAAATGTTGGTGTGCAGATGTCTTTGAGGATACGGAAAACAAAGAAACTTTATAAATCACAGGTTTTTGATGGGTGTTATTGAATGACTTTAAAAACAATGTACAAAATGACTGGTAATTTTGTCATTTAATAGTATCAGACAGATTTTCAGTTGTATTAAAAAAATAAACAAATTCTAAGACTTGTTGTATGGTTTATTTTGATCATCATTCTCTCCTTCCTTCTTTTTTTACAGTTGCCCATAGATAACTTGTAATGAGAGCTATAGATGGATCACATATGGAATTAACATTCGCCATATGTGACATACCCTAACACGTGCTGAAACCTATGGACCTATGGACCGCCAGCCATTACTATCGCTGGGAAAGGAGTGAGCATCATATGATTTACAGGTGCACTGGCAGCTTGTCGGACATTTAGGCCTGATGTCATATACAAATTCAAATTGTCATAACTTACAAATTTTAAAACCATTTTTAATTAAATTTTCATTATGCACTAAAAATCTAACACTAATTCATTGGATCAGTGCCAACATAAATATATCGATTTGATATGATATGCTATGCTAATGAGTAGGGCATGGTTATTTCTGCTTTGGTGATAGATCAGTTGAACAATCAACAGAGAACTAGTCACTGAAACTTAAAAAGAAAACAGCGAAGGGCAAAGCAATCACCTTCTGAGCTTCAAATACTTACCAGAAGTAAAAGGGACAATCATTCATACATACAAAAAAAACAAATGACAGACAGTTCAACATGTGGTGCACCAGTCACCTTCTTAACTTGAATGCTTGAATTCTTAACTGTAGTATTGTTTAAACAATCAGCTCCAGTCAGATCTTGTACAAAATAAAATTGCTGTAATATTTTAATGACATTGTTAGATAAAGTGCAGCCAATTGTAACTGGCCGGCCATGGGAGGAGAAAAATATCAGCAGTCAAACTGAGATAGGTTGTTGTTTTATTTTTGTTTTGTTGTTTTTTTGGGGTGGAGGATCTAAAAAAAACAAAGGAAATGGTAGTAGGGAAAACCAGACACTGGATGGATGTCAAAGATGACTGTGCAGTGGATGGAGGTGGTCCATCTCGGAGGTTATACTGTACTGTATTGTGTGCAATTTTTCATACCCTATGATACTGACTACACCATCAATCCATAAAAATAATTATTTTTTGTATTCTGCTGTTTTATACAGGAACTTTTTTCTTTATTTAAACATTTTTAATCATCTTAAATACTTCAGAAAATTAAAATTATAATGAACACTTTTTCCACAAATTATTTGAACATGAAAAGAAAACCAATAAAAATGTAAGGAAAATTACAGGCAGTGCAGTTTTTATTGTCTTACTGTGTAAAAAATGTTTGAAATTTGTTATGACACTATATATATTCCTGTTTTATCTCTTCAGCCACTTAAGAGTGCATTATTATTTCTTCATGTCTCAGTAGTTTTTTTTGTACACGTTTTTTTTTTTTTTTTTTACATTTGTGTGGTGGCTATGGCATCATCACTAACAAAGGTTACTTTTTTCTTGTGATCACAGGTTTTCTTATACATTAACTTTTTTTGGTACACGTTTTTTTGTTGTTTTTTTTAAATTTGTGTGGTGGCTAGGGCATCATCACTAACAAAGGTTACCTTTTTCTTGTGATCACAGGTTTTCTTATACATTAACTTGCCACCTTACAAGTCTGGAATATGCATATGTCCATTTGCTTCCATGATGCATGTTTTGTTTGTCTATGAGCATAACAAAGTTAATACAATTTCAATCTTTATTCATGCAGTAGTTATTATATTTCCAGTATATCAGTATTATTATTATTATTATTATTAATATTATTTAGATAGTGCCATAAAACATAAACAGATTAATCAGTATCCATCATTTACTGTGAATTCACTATTTTTCATAGGGTACCAATTTTAGTGCATTTCATGGTTGCTACAACCAGAAATTTCAAGACTGAATGAACAACAATCCTTTTATAGAAACAATAGGTTCCACTCACCAATCCACAGATGTAAGTATCTTTGAAAATGTCATTTTTTCCAAAATCACAAAAGTCAATATCCAATAAAATAAATAGATCTACAGCATATTGCTGTGCAATTCACAAATATTATGTAGATGAACCCTGTTTTGCTATACACATGATAATCATTTTTTTAAAGAGCTTGTAAATGATGGATTTACTTACAGTTGTGCACTCAAGCCATTGTGTCCAAAGTACAAAGAACTCTTCATTTTGTACACATGTAGTAGAAGATGTAATATATGTGTACATTTGATTTTTTTACATGTAAACTTCAAAATCGGTGACCTGTTCTCTATGGGCATGAAAGGTGAAAAAAAGCATTACATTCTTATGAAAAACAGAATTTATCTCCTTTCATCATTAAAGACAGAAACTTGCCAACATATTTATGTAAGCCATGCAGTTTGTTGCAAGTGTGTGAATTTTGTTTGTGAACCTGTTTTGTTTTTTAAATCTAAATACACATTTTTTGTACATGAGTAACAGAGTGTGTTTTGTGGTATTATTTCAGGAACTAATTTAACGAGCTAGATTAATATTTGAACTTTCTTGCCTGACAAGAACATTATGGTACAAGTTGAAAGAATAAAGTTGTTTCATAGAGATTCTTGCATGATTTGGTTTTTCAGTGGTGCTACTTGTGCTTGTGAAAATGACAAAGTAATTTTATTCAGGAAGACATACATCCATAATTATATCAAGATTTGAATCTACCAACATTTATGCAATCTCTCAATTTTTTGTCTTGTCATTAACTGTTCAGGTGTTTTTTCTGTGTTTTTCATATCTTCTTTAAGCCAGATAATTCAAAATGTTGAAAACCTGAAAGAAGTATCTGTGGATTTTACAGGGGGAAGCTTAAAAACAATAATGAGATTATACGTTTTCCGTACCGTTCTTGAAGATGCATGGAATGTGTGCATCATAATACATTTCCTGTTTAATGTCATCAGTGCTTCATATTGTGCTTAAATGTGGTAAAGCCTTAAATTTCATTAATTAAATATCAAAATTTGGGCCTTGCATTGAAATGTGTTACTGATTTACACAACACCTTTTCTAGCCATCTGTCAGTCTTCTTGTAACCAGCATAACTCAGCAACTCTTTAACGTAATTCAGTGTCATTTGTTTCTTAAACTGCCTTATACATGAATATGTGTCTTTTAAGGGTTTTGTCTATTTTATTTTATTTAGCTCACCATGCCATAAGGCCAAGTCAGCTTGTGGTATGGCTTTGGATCCATTGTGAATTGTTCACTGTCCATTGTCCATCAGAGTTGTGATAACTCGGTTGGTGAAGAATCAGAGTTGTAATAAAAGTGTTGTTGGTTTGATACCTGCCCAGGCCAGCCAGGGTCAGTTGCCTCGATTTTTCCGTGTGAAAGGCACATTGACTCCCATTTCCACAACATGAGATATACAGTAATGTGTTTAAAGTGCCATTAAGAACCAGTCAATAAACCAACTGTCATACATCCCTCAACATTTGCTATTTTCAGCTTCTCAAAAACCATTGGAATGAGGGCCTTTACATTTTGCATAAATGGTGCCATACCCCATCTAATATGGCCACCATTACCAAAAAACAAAAAAGAAAAATATTAGAATGACTTTCTCTCAATATGCTGAAAAGAATTTGACCAAATTGGAGAGAAAGTATCATGGCAAGGCCTTTCATATTTGTCCAAATGATATTGACCTGCCATCCAATATGGCTGTCTTTACAAAAAGTAGAAAATCTTTAAACAACTTCTGAAGAAACAACTCTCAATAGAATTTGACAGAAGGCATTCGGGCATAAAGGCCCTACAGTTTAGTACAAAAGTGCTGATCTGCTATCCAATATGGTTATCAACGTTACTAAAAATTGAAAAACCTTTGGATATGGTCAGCAATATTAAAATACAGAAAAATCTTGAAACAGTTTCTTCTCAAAAAGAGCTTGGTAGAATTACCTGGTAGATTAAAATTTACAGAAAGGTTCCTGGCATAAAAGCCTTTTAAATTTGTGTAAATGTTGTCAATCCACTATACAAAATGGCCACACCTACTAAAACATAAAATGTTAAACTATTGGTTTTATCAAAAAAATCTCAACAGAATTTAACAAATTTTGGCAGTGTGTCCTTCGATGAAAGCCTTTCAGTTTTATACAAATGATGCTATTTTGGCATCAAGTGTGGCTGAAGGTACTACAAATAGAGACACATTGAAATCATCCTTTTTGTTTTTTCTTCATAACCATCAACAGAAATTTAAATTTAAGAAATTTTGACAGAAAGCATCTTACTAAGCCAGATTTTCTGGCCATCTGCTCTTGCATTCTTCAATTAGGCAGATGTCAGTCTAGATGAGGGATGTCAGGACCTCTCTGAACTTCTGTTCACAGTTAAAACTCTTTTTCAGTCATTTTGAATCTTTAGCAAAAAGTTTCTTGTAACAAGTATAGCTCAGGAACCATGCAATATATCCTGATGCAGTTATCTGTGAACATTGCCATCTGGAACTTTTTAGCAAGCTTTATATCATACACTTCATTTTGACAGAGTTATGGGCCTTGTCTGACAATTCCATATTTTCACTTCAGGTGTTGCTTGTGACCAGCATAGCTCAGAAACCATTTAACATGTCCTTATGCAGTTGGTGTGATATGCTTTATAGGGGTTTTTTGTATTTTCTGCTTCATTTCATTCACAGTTTTATGAGCCTTGCCAATCATGCAGGTAACGCAGTGATATGAGCCAAATACCTTTATGATGACCCTAATGATACATTCTTTTTGAAGAAAAAAAATTGCGAACAAATTCTTCGCAAAGTATCATCTTTACTCACTTATAAGTTGGATCCAACTGCAAATAACACAGACCCAGATCTGCTGTCGCATAATGTGCAGGCAGATTGGTGTCTTTGTTTTTTTTCTTCTATTAATCAGTCCTAACAAACTGTTAGATCCAGATCTGCCAGCACATTATGCAATGGCAGATCTGGGTCTATCCAGTTTTGCAATTGGATCTGACTTATAAGCGAGTAGAGTTAATACTTGCCTCTGCTTTAAAAAGTCATGTTTATCTTATATGATCAGAACAAAAAATGTCATACGTGGTTTTTTAAAAATGGGGGGGGGGGGTTTGTACACAAATTTCAGAAATGTAAAAGTTGTTTCTTATCAGAAGAACAGCGTAGCCATGGATGGCAGAATTGTTAAGACTCTGAATCAGAAGCTAAAAAATGAGGTTTGTTTTCGGCCACTGACTGTGATCCCAAATAGAAATATGTTGCAAGGTGTTTTCTAATCTTGATTGCTCCAATTCCCTCACCCACTTACCAAGAGTTGAACTGGGCCCCCTTAGTCTTCAGACTATCAGAGCAAAACATTTTAAACTTAAACTCAAGGGGGCAGCAAAAAATAGCCAGTTTCTCAGGCAGATTTAGGCAGGTAAATTACCTGGCTGCCAGTGCATAGAGAATGCCGTTCACATCCAGGGAGTAGAACTGGGCCCTTAGTCTTAAAACTGTCTGATCACAAGATTTGAACACTCAAACTCGAGGTTACAAAATTAGAAAGTGTGTTTAAAGTATAAAGTATTTTTTTCGTGTGCACAAATTAGGATAAATGATGACTAGTCAGTTTTGTTATTCTGCACTTCTTTGTAGAGGTGTTGAAAATCAGTTTTTGAAGGTCGAATCTTGGTTCAGATTTTGTTTTCATAACATTTCATGAGCATGGAGCAAGGCCTGGATTTTACCAAAAGAACTTGAGACTGGACTTATTCAGAATTATGATTGGTTGAATTTAACAATGTGACTCTTGTTCAATCAATAAGTAGTCTTGAGGTAAAGTTTAGGATATGTTGATGAAATTGGCCCAAGGTGTGAATATGCATAGCCTAGGCTGGGAGTTGCATGTAACCTATGAAGGACTAGCTTCATGCCATGGAAACTGGGATTACTCAGGACTTTGGAACCACTGTTAGGATAGAGAAGATTGTAATGTTTTATCAAATCTGAGCCATGCTGGACATAATATGGACAAATGCCAATTTACAAATGAATTTTCTCTTGGACCCAACTTTAATAAACATTGTATTAGATAAACTGGTGAATATTGCTGAATTATCATTTAACGAGCTAGATGTACTAAAAACTAACAATGCTCTTCATTCTATTAAATTAAAGGTTATAAACCACACTCCAGAAATACCAATTCTATTGATTCATGCAGCAAGTTACCAATTTTGGGGTCTTTTTATTGCATTCCGATTTTGTAGACTTGCAGTGTATTTTAAAATGATTTCAGTTTTTTTACCGAGTTGATGTGTACGATATTTTTACAGTAACTCTGGAAGCAGTAGATCATATCTGTGATGCAGTAGTAGGTATACCACATGTACCTGACCACTATATCCTTAACTGCAAACCAATTATTTTAGAAACAACACTGTACACCCAACCCTCAAAAATAAAATTATCAACAACACCCTACCTCCGACCCATAAAATAAAATTTTAAAAGCAAGACCTTACCCCCACTAAAAAATGTGTGCAACTGTTCCTGGTCACAGAACCCTACCCCCCATCCCCAATTTTTCTATATAAAATTTAAATTCTACCTAAACCCTACACTCTCATAAATAAATTTTTAAAAACAACACCTTTTCCTGCAAAAATAAATTTTGAAAATAACACTCTACCACCTGCCAAATAATGTTTGCAAAATTTTGTGGCCGACAACCATATGCTATAGCACTTCTAAAAAAAAATGCTTTGGTAAACAACACCCTACCCCCACTCTCACCCCAAATAAAATATAAATTATTAATACGTACCAAGTTGCCACAAGTAAATTTAAAATATAAATTAAAACTATACAGCTTTAAGCAGAATTTTAGAAAATATTAAAATGGGACAAACAAACTCTGAACTAACTAGCTATATGAGACTCGGAAGTCTTGAAACAATGATCAGATGAGTTAGGTTCATTAGTACTAGGCAATAAATCAGTAAAATAGAACAAAAATTTTATTATAAATAAATTGTTAAGTATGACTAATTTTACTACCACTAAATATAAAGTAAAAATTATTATTGAAGTTACATCTACAGCTTTAAAGTATAAATGAAAAAAGAAAAAAAATTCCAGCTCTGAATGATGTAACGAAACAGTGTAGAGGCAATAAATCATTCTAAATAAAACGAGTTATAGAGTATAAATTATTTACTATGACAAATGCTACCAATAAAATTTAAATTTTAGGTTATTACATAGTAACAGCATAATTTTAACATTTTTATTGCAAATCAATAGAAAAATGAAGTACAAGTGACCTGGTTTTAAGCCAGTGCTACCTTAACCCCAGATACTTAAACACCCATTACTGATGAGCTATAATTATTACTATAAAATGTAGATTACATAATCTAAACTACTTTAAAAGTTTATGCTGATAACAATATTTGATATTTAAATAATGGACTTTATATTTTTTTTTTTTTTTAAAACTTGCAAGGAATGCCTTTCAAGTATGTCCAGCGACATTCAGCACTCCAGTTAATAAACACAATGCACAAATATTTAAAGCTATAAAAATATACTAGATGGAAAATAACTATTTTACATACAATTCATTATGCACTTTTTATAAATACACTTTAAAATTTGTAATGATGGTTGAATGAACAGGTACAGAGCACAGTGTGGTGTGAAATTCTGGCAAAATCAACTTAATTAGGCAGAATGGATGGCAACAGCAGGATGCGGAATATCTAGTTGACATTTATCTGCTCAAAGTATACCCGAGTTGGTAAATATATAGGTTTCATGTTTACTTTCAGATAAGAAAATTGGTGTCTGAATGCTGTGACGTAACTTGATTATCAAGGTTTTAATCCAACAAACAATAATATAACAAAAAACAATTTTATATAATCTGTAAAAACTTTAATATTCTTCCTCATGGTGATTGGATATATATTAATAATAAACAATTGATAACGTCGATGAAGAACATAAAGCTGTACATCATTGTTTTGGAGACCCTACATCAGCTGATGTGAAAGATACTTGCACATGGCATTATAATTATTGCACTGGAAAAGTTGCATGCTGGAGAAGAATTCCTGATAAGAAATAAATTTACTGATGACAAGCAGTCAAAAAATAGGATGAGCATATTTTGTTCTACAAGATGGCAATTGATTAACAGAAAAGTTGTATCTATACTAAATCGTAGTATAAGGTTGCATTTGACGTCTTTTAGGTTCTCAAGTATAAAACACAACATCTATTAAGCAGACTGTTCAAGACAATGCAAAAATATTTTTAAAAATTAGTTTTAGTTGATGAATCATTGGAGTCCAATGAAAATATTACAATAAGATTTCAGTAATATGTTTTAGAATCAAACATTTGATGAAGTTGTACTACTGATGACATTGGTATATTTTAGTTACCTAGTGATATGGGGATGAGAACTGACAGTGTTATTGGGTACAACAATTTTTAAAAAAAATACATACATTTAATCTAGGAATAAATACTGCTATAAATACAGATATGATAAAGAATATAATACCAACAGCTGATACAGTATATAACACTTCATAAAATATTGACAACATAAAAAAGAGAACTTGAGGAAGAATTATTTAAACAAGAAGGAAAAAATGTTTTGAGTGTTGTAACCAGAATATCAGATGATTTAAGACATAAAAAACCAACAAATAAACTAGCTTTATAATTATGTGCTTTTTGAGCTGGTTTAATTTACATTTATAATAGGCTACTACTTTTTGCTCTTCTTTCACTTTTTCTTTTTATCCTTTTTGTTACTAAATATAAACCTTTAATTACAATTGGAAAGAACAAAAAACTTATTACTAGAATAAGCAAATGAAATTACCAGCCAATAAAGCTAATTTAAAATGCCAGTTTATTAGACTGACAATGATACCAGGCAATGCTGCTATTTTTTCTAATAAATAATAAATAGTTGTCACTATTTTTCATACCCTGTTTAAATTTGTTGACGAACAACTGTGCTACCTTTTTGACCCCTACTGCTACCACCACCAACAACTTTTACAAAATCTGCTATGGTTAGACCAAGAGTTGCTGCCAGTGGCGGCGTGAAGGGGGTTGAGAGGGGAAAAACGCCCCCTGGTGCCAGGCAAAGGGGGTGCTGTCAGGAGCTTTATTTATTTTATTGGGGTTTTTTTTGCAACTTTTGATAGTATTTCACCTTCACGTTAGTGTAATGGGGGCAATTCACAAAACTTTTATTTGGGGGGAGTGTTGGTTAGCAGTTGACATAAAAACTGTTCTCTGTAGGAAAGTAGGGGCGCCACAGAAGAACATTGCCCCCGGGCCACGTAAACCCCTGGCCCGCCACTAATTGCTGCTATCATGCCTAACAATCTTAGCGATTGTTATATTTTCTTTGAACAGTTGTTGTAGCCTTTCACCTATTGGTAACTTTTCCCTGACATTTGAAGTAATGTTATTTATATTTTCCCTAAAGATCTTTTCTAGATATGTTAAATGGCCAAATACTTCTGCGCTTTTACTTACATTATTTGCAATTTAACTTAGATGGGCAGGGGCTGCATCTATGTTTACTTATATAATTTGTTATTTCCTCTATATATGTTATAGATTTCAATGCCTGACTCCATTAATTTTAATCTTAAAATTACTACATCAACGGCATTTATTTAAGCTCTGAATTCTCTTTTATCTTCCAGAGCAAAGAACGTGTTAAGATTTCTTTCTTCTTAATAACCCTTTTTAAAGGCTTTTCTTGTTTGTTTGTTTTTTTTCAATTTCGTAACAAAATCATTATTTCCTTTCAAAAATCAGTATGTGTTTCCTTTGAATTGTTCAAAATTTCTTCCAATTTGTATCATCATAAATTTGTATTGACTTTCTGTTTGTAACTGTTGGCTCTAATGACTGATTTGTTTTTAATGTTTGCAACTGTATTTCAACCTGTTTTAGTAGCTTTAGAGCTTGATGCTAACAACATTTGGTTTACCCTAATAAGAAATTTGTATTGGTTATTTGTCAATTTCTTGGTAGAACAATATTTTGTCATCACTTTTTAAATGAGGTTTACTTGTATTATATTGATCTTCATCTATGTGTAACTCCAGTTTGATATCATTTTTGTAAGTATCAGTTAATTTTAGGTGAAGATTGCATTAAGGTTGAGGAGTCTTAAATACATCATTGGATAAATTGTCAGCAAAAGGTTCATTAATTGTTGCACCAGTAGAATGTTCATCAAGATCTACATTTAAAGGATTATCAAAACCACTTCCTCCACCTTCATCCATTTTGCACTATTTATACTAATAAAAAAAATATAAAAAAACAAAAACAAAAACAAACAAATTCAAACAGAATTGGTTTTTTTTATAAGATAAAAAATAGCAATGAGAGAAGCAACGAGGAAGAAGAATATAAACATTAAAAACTAGAATAGCAAAATGGATATACAAGGGAATAACTGGTAAACTGAGAATGTGTTGGAAAGAATGGATGTAAAGCAAATTAGGAAAACATGATTTTAGAAAAAAAATTAAAGATCTTCAAAAATATCAAAATCATTGTCAGATGTAGTAATACTAAGGGGTAACATACCTGATGAGTACATTTTTTAAAATTGATAATACAGACGAATTCTAGAGTTGAAAGATTACATGACAACAAACAGAAATCGATACTCAACTTGTTCTTTATCATTTAGCTTGGAATTAACTATATATGTATAGAATTCTAGCTTAAAACACTTAAATATAGAAACAAATCAACAGAGGAAGTAGAAAAGAAAGTGTCAAAAACTAAGCATAACACTGAAATTTATGCTAAGTAAATAGGCTGTGATCACACTTTGTGATGTGTGTTGGATGATTTGTAATTGGTGCATTTTTCTTATTGACCAAGGTTGTAACAGCTTGTTTTTACAGGAGTGTCCATCTATTACATGTACATAAATCTTTTAGACAAGATATAAGGCAGATTTTAGAATGTGTGAAAAAAAGATTCTACATTTTTCTTGTGTTCTATTTTCTTTTCATGGCATGTTATCATTTTTAGACAAGTTATCACTAGTCTCGTGTAAATAGTGCTTGACCAGTGAAAGCATTTTTTTCTGTTGAGATCTCTTTCACCAACGCCTTCACGTTTTGTAAAAGTTAACCATCTTCTGGAATTCAATTAATGGAACAATGAGTATTGCAAAACATTTTATGATTTTATATTTTGTTTCATCACCTGTAAAATTCTAACTATTGTTAAGTGAATCAATTGGAAATTTTCCTCCTTTTGGTACCTTTTATTTATTGTACTTAATTGTGTATTTATTTACGGTGTTTTGTTTTTTCTCGTCAATTTTTAAAATATTTCTAAAACAAGGCTTACAAAAAGTGTGTTTGTTGAACTCGGGAACGATTTTTTGGTGCTGCATTTTGTGCATACTTTGGTCTCCATTTATTTTGTACTATTTGTGTCAGTACATTTGTACTGAAAAATGTTATTATATTTAAAGATGAATTTAAGATGAAAAAAAAAAAGTGTTTAGTTGAAACATGATGGCGAATACTAACCTTCAAACAATATTTACATTAACTGTTAATTTTGTTGCCAAATAAATGGACAGTGAAATTAAGCAGATTTTGATTGTCAAACCTGCTCTTATCCACTACTAGTGTTTTAATTTCAGATCCATGTAAAACGATCATTGATCCTAATCTCATAAAAAAGAAAGAAATAAGAATGGCACGTTGAAATAAACAAGTACAGGCACGTTGATGGTGTTATATTTGCATCTGCTTTTACCTTTGTTCGCTAATTAGTGTGACACGTTTTATCTTACTTCATTGATGTCATCACATTTTGCTGGTGTTATAAAATCAGTAAGTTGTAAGAGATAAGTTTTATTTGAAGTCAGCATGACAAACATACAATAAATGGCAGGACATAGCTTGCTGTTATTTATAGTGTCAGGCCTAATAAAGACAAAAGAAATATTTTATTACAGGTTCACCTCTTCATAAAGTTAAAAAAAATGTTAAAACTCCATAATACAAATTTTATTAAAAAACAAAAAATTTGTTAAATGATATAAAAAAATTAGAGCCATTCCAGAACTTAAATGTACAGGGTGAAAATGGTTTCAAAACCCCACAACCCACAGTATTTTATTAAGTTTCTCCAAGAAAAACAACCTGTGCCAATCAACCATGTAGTTGATACCCTACCATCAGAGAATGGAAAAAGAAAACCAAATTTTTGTAAACTTTACACCAATTACAAGTAAATGCTCAATTTTGAAAATTTTTACAAAATTAACACCAATGAAGCATGATTCCAATATTCTAAATTTAATTTTAAAAAACAAAACAATCCAAGGTAATAAAAAGACAAATATAAAGAACACATATACACACATTTTATTTATTGCATGCAATATTTGACTGACATAAGATATACAATTCGAACATAAAGATACAATTAGCATAAAATTGTATTAAAATTTTTCACAAGCACAACAAATAATGTCATTATTTTAAATCCACTTTGTGTATTTATATATGAAATATGATTATAATTAACATTGCACTTCCAACGCAGAGGTATTTCCATGTTGGTTTTGGTTTGGGAAACTTAACAAAAAATACCCCTTGAATCCGTTCAGGATAACGTCAACCTGCATTGCATGTGCCCGAAGCACAACGGCGAACTATTTTTCTGATAAATTTTCAGTGAATTTCTGCATAATCTTTCAAAATCCTTCGTAATATAATAAGAAAGTAATCAAGAGTAGTCTTTTGTTCGTCAGCAAATGTAATGGATACAAACGCGTAACTACGCAGTGAATTCGATGCCTATTTGTGATTGGTCAAAAACAATGTGCCCGGTTTGATTGAGGTGGCACTCTCTAGTTTCGTACTTTGCTTATTAGATTTTTAAAGAAAAATAATGACCCAGGTTTTCCTCACTGGTTGTCCTGGCTATTTAAAAAAGACCTTGTATATCTTGGGTATTGTTAAAAGAACTTTGAATTCCCTTTATTTTGGTGTATGATTGATGGGTGCAGTTTGGGTTATAGAGTATACAACTTGGTCTTGCTTAAGATGTGCACCTTTAAAATAACTGCTAGCTCCGCTTGGTCATTTTCACTTCCTGGGCTTCAAAGGCAAATAAATAAAAGAAAAAAAAAAAGAAAAAAAAACGGATAACTTTTTTTTACTTTTTATATATTTGGTTATTCATTCATTGTACTTTCAGAGGCAGGTATTGCCTACTGTAGCAAAATTCGTTTCCCTATTTTCATAACTGTTGAAAATAGTGTACTTTTGAGTAATTCAGGCTGATTTTTCGAGTACTTTGGAGCGGCCATTTCTGTCTGCTGTGTGCTTAGATCATATCCAGTGTCCACAAGTACAATATGTAAAGAAATTTCAGCCACAGTACATGAAAGTAACATAGAGGTATGCCAACATTCTCTCCATTGTGCATGTTGCAAATGCAAACAACTTCAACTTACACCTGTCACTCTCTCAGAAGCAGGTATTATCTGCCCATCTGTAGAGCGCCCCCTGACCGGTCTTAGCTATCTGTTCCACGTCATCTTCGAGGACCGGCGTTTTTCGTCACATGCATGTTGTTACATTGACCCAACGCATCATATGCACGGTCATAAATACAGCTACTTTACAGGCTAGAACTTTATCTCGACATTTTTCTAACATGAGCGCCGCAGTATCATCATACGGCACGTGGAAATCTCCAATTTCCAGCCAACTGGTTTCCGAAAGCAGTGTCAATTTCCAAGAAGTTCATATTGATCTCAACCCAGCTAATGCAGGTGAGGCACTGAGATAAATGGCTGCTTAGAACATGATGACAAGCACACTCTCCACGAATAAATCTTGAGATAAAGGAAATGACTTCTGAATATTATCTATCAATACTGCAACTCCCTCTTTCAACGATTTTGTGCAATTTCATGTAGGTGCATATTAGTAAATGAAAAAGTAAAATGGTCAAAGTGAAAGTAGAACATATCCTCGATTCGCCATATTTCGTGCTCTTAACGTGAATTTTAACGCGTTCGTTATAATATTGTGAGAATCTATTCTAATAACCATAGAGATTTAAATTTGTTTTCCGGAAGCAATTATGCGTTTTCCGGCAGTGTTTTCCAGTCGCTTTTTGCTCAGACTAAATCGAATCAAATTATATCATAAAACAAGAACTGTATTTATAGTCATGTATATAAAATTACCATTTATTTTTAGAGTGTTTTATTACATGTCAAGGACAGGACCATTGATATGACCACACAGCTGGAGGAGTTTGGTTGTGCTGATCTCTTTTGCAATGCACTGGTCCCACAAGCTGAAGATCTTTGCCTGGTTCGTTCAGGTCTGTTGTCTCTGGTACCGAGATAACTTGCCCTCAGACACAAGCTTTCGCTGAATTGGCAACAAGCTGGCTTCTTCGTGTAGCTTCTGGATCAGCTTGTAGAAAGGTGGTGACTGATCATTGGATTTCTTGTTAAGACGACAGTGCCACCCCTCTACATCATTGTTGGTGTGCATAGGTTGGCCAAAAACAGTCCAGGTGGTGCTCCTGTAGGTTTTGTTGTTGATCCAAGTCTTGCTCATGTTGCGGACCAGCTTGAGTAGTGACTGATCTTCAACACCGTCTTTAAGCTTCTTGAAAGCTGGTTTAATGTTTGTTGCTGGCAAGAAGGACAATACCATAAGTTTTCTACAGAATCTGAGTGGGACTCCGGGGCTGTATCTGGTGACTGGTTTGAGTGGTCTGATTCTGATGCTGGGTCTGGGTGTAGACTCTGGTTTGGTGTGCTGGAGTCGGACTGGTTTTTATCTGGTGCCACAAGTGACTGTGTTGAGCTGTGGTTTGTGTCTGACTGGTCTGCGTCCTGGGTATGGGGTTACTGGTCTGGGGCTGAGTACTCTGTAAACTGGAATGACAACCTGGTACTTTCTGTCATGGGTCTGTACATACAGCTGGTACAAAACCATGTCATGGTCTCACTACCTTTGACCCCACACTTATACATATCTCTAGAGATATTTGTGTTGCATGTACGGTGCTGCCAGTTTTCACAACCATCATACTGGACAGCTTCTTGCTTTGGTCTAACAGGCTTCTTACACTCTATACAGTCACTAGCCATTGTGTTTATGAGATGACAGAGTGAAATAAGGTTATATATTTTCATTTTTGGCTTGTCCAAGCTTTTGATTTCAAAACATGTTTGCACCAATAAATTCTCATTTGGCTTCAAAGGCTTGTAGCTCGTTGTGGTCTTTCCGTTGCAAGCTTTGTTGATGCTTTGTCTTTTTGTGCACAAAAATAATCATAACAAACAAAGGTTTAATTCAAAGCAATGAGTATAATTAACCCACATCAAAGTTTATGTTTCTATTCTTTGCAGTCTGTGTACAACTTTTTGTTTCAACAAAAGTAAACAGATGTATGTTGTTTTCTTGTTTATCTGGATTTAAAAACAAACAATACAAAGCAGTGGATGAAAGATATTCTTGCATGAATTCATACATCGAATACGATAATTAGCTTGAGATCACATATGCGCCTGCAGGGAGTGGTCAGCTATCATGCCTAAATCGATTCCTATAAAAATACCCCCAATCCTCAGCCTTACATACATACAATTCAATTAAATGCGTGTAATTAATCAAGTGCGTACACTGTCATTTTGATTCATGTAACTTCTATTCTGTCGTATGCTAAAAGAATATAACTTCAATTTTTTTTATTAATATTGAATCTAGTTACACTAACAAAATAAATATGTAAATAAAGAAACTACAAGTGTTTGTTTAATATTATATATTCATTTTTTATACAAAAAATATATTTTTAACCACTACATTAGCCTGTTCCCCTGGTGAAATCTTCACATATTGCTAAGGCCACTTATGTTTCTGAGGTTCTTAGGTTATAATAAATGTAGAGAATGAAGCGTATGAGGCGTTATTGACTGGAATGGGGGCGATTTGGTGAAAAGTGGGGGGATTTTGATTGGAGACGATTTTGCAATGGGGGCGATTTGGTGAAAGATTGGGGCATTTTTGTTTGGTGATGATTTTGCAATGGGGGTGATTTGTTGAAAAGTGGGGGCGTTTTTGTGTCTTTGGTTATTTTTCAGTGGGGCGTTTTGACCTGTTTCCGGTGCATATTAGTAAATGAAAAAGTAAAATGGTCAAAGTGAAAGTAGGACATATCCTCGACTCGCTATATTTCGTGCCCTTAACGTTATAATATTGTGAGAATCTATTCTAATAACCATAGAGAGTGTTCAACTATATCTACTTCATTTAATCATTGGTAAAAAAAAAATTTGGCATGCATGTACATTAGTTCAGAATTGCCGTTTTTCTGATCGTATGTAAGTTTACTTATTTCCGGATGTGCATGCATGCTACGTGCCACTGACTAAAAAGTCACACTTTAAAGTATGAATAAACTGCGTATGAGTATGATACATTCATACACGTACAAAATGTGTTTATAATATGCATACAACATAGAGAATTTTCTACCTGAAAACAAAGTATCATTTAAAACCAATGTAAAATGCAAATATGCATGATAAGAAATACAGGACACGGACCAAATAAGAGAACCAGAACACACACACATACACACACACACTGGATGCCTATTATGGCGGGAAGTTGATTGACCCCATCAGAATAGTTAGTAAGGATTTTATGAGGACTTACTGACTGAAGAAAAGAGGATTAGTGAAATGGCGTTTTTTTCATGGTATGTATCTTTAATTCATTTCACAACCAATAAGGATAGGATTTTCAACAAAATTTTCTGTCTGTGTGACTCGGTGTTGATTAGTGTAAATTAATGTTGTGGTTGTGACGTCTTTGAAAGATGTGTTCTATTGAGAACTGTGAGTTTATGACACTGCGTCAAAATAGGGGAGAGTCAAAATGGGCTGTGGGATGATATATACATTGCATTTCTTGCTTTGCTGCCAATTATCCCTGTTCTGCTCTTACTTCTACCTATTCTGTCCAAAAGGAGAAGTCACTTCTCCCTCAATTTCAAGTCTAGCTTGACCCCTGATATTCTACCATCTAAAAACTAGTTTTTCAAATGAGTTAGTTTCTCTTGTGTTTACTGCTCTTTGACATAACAAATATATGTAATGGCATTCTGGTTATCTAAGTCTTAAAGTACAGGATGCTTCTCCATTATTTTGATTAATTTATTCTCTGTTTCACTGTATGGATCTGTGCTGCCTTGCAGTCTTCATTTTTCACACCAATTTCAGGAATTTTCTCAACAGCATATGGGATTGTCTGTCTTTTTGCATAGCATGGCAAACCTCAACAACAATTAAATGACCCGAATTAAATTCATGATGACTAAAGGCTGAGAGTGCCAAGTTTGTATTTCCATTCAAGTGAAAGGATTTTGCACCACTCACTAATTGCTTTTACTGTACCATCTGATTCCACTTTTTAAACTAGGAGAATTGAACTCCCACTCAGATCTCAAAATTCTCATGTTTGTAGGTCTGTTGCCATTTTTATAAACGTCCTTCACTGTAGTCGAGATGGAGCTGGCATTAAATATATATCTGGAGTTCAAATTCTCTTGGTTGTTTTCATTGCAAGTCTGTTTCCCAAAAAATGAAACCAGATTTTGTTGACTCCTTTTTATGAGTCAAAGTGCTTTTCTGCATTCTTTTAAAAGTGTCCACTGATACTCTAGTGCCCTAGTCTAAGTCTCGTATACTGATATAGTTGTTATTATTATTTTTATTATTATTATTATTATTGCATAATAATGATGAACAGTATTGTCCAACTCAAACTCTGAGAAAGTTTTGATTACTTCATGATTTATATATGTGTTGTCACCAATTTAAACACCATTACAACAACAAGGGTAATCGTTTATTTGCTGAACAATAAGAGGTGCATATGTACACATTCAATAAGACATTGATTTCATTAAAGTCATCACTTCAGAGAAGGATTAACTGTTAATCAGTCACACTGGCTTCATGCATGTTTTTCTTGCCATTCGCTATTCCACAGATCAGACATATTTGACCAATAATATAAAAAGGGGATCATCATGCAGAAAATGAGGCACATCATGGAGATGCATTACACCGAGAAAAGGTGCATCCTCTGAGAATTTCAGATGTATTTGACCTGGAAGGCCCTGAATACTTATTTCTCAAAAAAAAAAAAAAAAATGGCAAAATTGCAAAGCGGCTGGGGTGTGAGAGCCCATTTCGTCAGCGGACATAAGGTTTCTTCGTTATCGTGGCTTCTTGGCTCCAAGGCACTTGCTTTTATACCAAAACCCGCCTTCTTTAGTTGTATTTTTTCGAATTTAGTGCTTGGACTGACTTGTAAAATTAACGGTCTCTGAGAGAAACGGAATATCATTTGGTCATAAGATGCCTTTTTATGCTATTTTTTATAGACTCTAGAGAGCACGGTTCATAGTCTGAACCATCGGCTAAATAAGTGTTTAAATGATCAGAATGATATTTTCAATACTGCATGCCTCACGTTTGTTGTCATAAAGCCACTGCTGTACATTGTGAATATCACGTTCAGTCACTTGCTTGGTTGAAAGATTCTTTTGTGACTCAATGACATCGTCAGCTTTATCATCTCTACTCTCAAACAGCTTGTTTAGTTCATCCACAGACAAATCTAATAAAGCAAAAGCTCCGGTGTCTGCTACATTTGCGTACATTGTTTGTTTACAATAAAAAGTAGTTCCTAACACGCGATACTATTTTTAGACACACGGGTCGTGCAGTATGAAGCCATGCAGTATGGAGAAATACTGCACGGTTCTGACAATGCAAAGTTAATGGAGAAAAAAATGAGTATATAATACTGTTTATTATCTTACCACTAATATAGCACAGATGCACACTAACGCAAAATACTCGAAAGAGGGTGTTGCAGTATAAATAGAAAGATGATATCGTTGAGTGTTACAGTAAGAGAATAAAGAAGAAACTAGTGCAGAAAAGACCTTTAAGCATAGAATTTTCCAATATGGTCTTTATCCTGTAATTTTCAGAATCCTTTAGGTAGCAGAATTGACATTTCCTCATCAAAAACAAGTATAGGACATGAAGTATGGGCTTATTTCAGAATTTTTTTTTCTTCTTTTTTTTCTGTGTTTTTAGAAAACCATAATTCCAGTTTGGAAACTGATTGTACAGACCTTCAATTTTAGTATTTTCCAACATAATGACCACAATTAGAGATCATAACCTTAATAGGAACATGTCCATTCTGCAAAATAATAGGGTGTATGAAGATTTTCCATCAATTCTAGAACAAAAATGACAGCCAGTTCAGAGAGTAATTTCCAGTTGTTGGGGTTTTCAGAGCAGGTGGTGAGACCAAGAATATGTCATAGCACATGCTGTAAAAACCAGAATGGCTATTGCAGTCCAATATGGATGCAATCTGGCATCATTGTTTTTCTCATAGACTATTAGAAACATGGTGTAGTCCTACCAAACCTAACTTATCTAAGTTATTAATTTGCAAATAGATTGGCATAGCTGATGTTATTCAGTTGTGTTTAATACTAAATAAATAGCTCATGTACATAATTATGGCAGAAAAATGCTGACATTAGACATTTACCCTCAACTATAGATTTTCAGGTGGTGAAAATAATTATTGTTATTATTATTATTATTGATTATAATGATGAATACCATGCAGCCTACTTCTGAAAAACATTCTCAGATCCTAAAATGTTGAGTTTTTTTGCACATGTGAGAAGTAGTGAGAAAAATGAAGTTAAATTGTTGCGTGCCAAACAACCATAAAGACCAAGTTTATGCAGTCAGAATGGCTGATTACAGTAATTACACAAAAAAGTCTCTGCTTGGTCATATCCCTTGCAGTCAGAATGGCTGATTACAGTAATTACACAAAAAAGTCTCTCTTGGTCATATCCCTTGCAATTACTATTTAACTGAAAAAAATTCTGTTTTTACAAAAACATCATTAAACATTTATGTATTGCAAGTTTTCATAATTATCTCCCTTGAATTCACTTCATCCATTAATCATCCTTTAGTATGAAATGTATGGGGGAAATGGATTCCTTGTGTAGAGACATAAGCCTACAGTTAATATTTATTGTATATAAAAAGAACATACTATTTTACTGTTTCTGTTAATGTTTTACATTACTATCAATGATTAAAAGTGTATAATCAATCATTGTACATGTAATTTGTAGTGCATTTCATTTCTGTAACCAGATCTTCTAACATAAAACAAATTTATAATTACATCAGTAATAATGCATGGGGTCTATTCTATAACCAATAATTTAGGAGAGAAATTCCCACTTCCATATAGGAAATAAAGGTAGGGCTTAAAAATATAATACAAGATTTTTGTGCATTCAGTTGATTTTTCTGCACAGAGTTTTAGAAATTAATATGAATCCTGCAATAGCATGTTCCAAAGTAGACTGAACACTGGAAGTTTGATCCAAAAAAACAGCAGACAACTAGAGAGAGGTAACTCAAATTGGAATTGTAGGCAATTGATTTGTAAGCTAATTCATGGCTTAAAGATCCCAGGGAATAAGTTTTATGAGAGCATTATTCTTATTCCTTCTGTGCATATTAAAGTATGATCATAAGAATACTATATGTAATCTGAAAGAAAGTGACAGTGACAAAGATTGTTCAGGTTGACTATGGCCAATTCTTAAAAAGTCCTATCTTACAGTCACAGTTCAGAAGGAAAGTTGTAGATGTCACAATGGCCAATCGACAGTGAAAATCGCTCATGCACCTACATGTAGCATGCAGTACTTCTTGATGTAAAAATCTGTGCATGTAGATTTATCTGCCTAATGTTTTGCATTGCATTTTGTCTTTGTCTTCTTTTCACGGACAGCCTGTGCTGGGAACAAGGTTAGTTAAAATTATTTTTCATACTTTTCATATATTCCTGAACTTATCATCCTTTCTTCTCTGAGTTGTGATTTCTTCTTCTCAAATGCTCATTTTTGTCTGCAATTTCAAAACTTCAACTTGGAAGGGAAAAAGCTTAATGTATTTTTTAATACTGAAGTCAAAAACCATAGTGGATGAGAGGGTTTTGATAATCCAAAGGAAATCGGGGGTCAACTCCAAAATTGTGAACATATAGAGATAGAGGAGCAACCTAGACCTGCAGAAATCCTTAGCACACTTGAAATTAAAGGAAGTCAGGTAGAAGTGGTGATTGCTCCCCCAGTAGAGAGAGTTATCGAGAGAAAGGTGACAGAGATCCATATAACAGGTGTACTGCTAGAGATGCCAACAGAAGAACTCTAATTGAAATTGGAAGACAAGCTGAAAGTCACTGTAAGACCACATAAAATAGCTGCCATAAAATAATACCCCACAGTACTGACAGGGGTATGAATTGTCACTATAGACAACAGAAGAGGTAAAGAAATTGCCCACTTTTTTCTACTTGTTGGGCTTTCTTTTAAAAACTTGGTATATTGGATCTATACACCACCGACCATGTGCCAGATGTAGACAAACTAGACATGTTGCAATAGATTGCTTAAATCCAACTGCAACTGGACAACAAGCAAAAACTTATGTTGCAGCTGTAGAGAAAAACTTTAAAAATTCATATGATCTGGAACATAATCCAGACATAAAATTGGATGAAAATCCCAAGATACAAGAAAACTTGACAGAAGAGAAGAAAGGGATAGAAAACTCTATTGAAGTAGAAGTAGATTGAGACTTGGATGTGGAGAACACCCCATCAAAATGGGATAACCATGGGGGTAACATGGATGAATTCACTACCCCACACAATGGAAATGAAGGGATTCAGATAAAATAAAAAACAAGCAAAATTGACCAAAAAGAAAACAAAACAAAAAGAATCAAAAAACATAGATCGAAAACACACATTGAAGAGCCGAACTTTCATTATGGGGAGGCTGCACAGCAGCTGTCTACTGCAGAAAGCATAAATGAAGAAGCATACCACATAAAATCAGGAGAGGTGCAGGAAAATCCTTTTTTATTGTCACCAAAACCCAGTTCAGAAAAGTGAAAAAATATTGCTACTTTATTAGACAAATTTGGACAAGTACATTCATGTGTACAGTCAGCAAAACCCCAAAATACAAACACAGCTTGAACAAGACAAAGATACACAAAACCAAGAAAAACCAACAATAAACCTGGAAAAGCATGGAGAAACAATAATAACACTAGAACAGTACAGAGAGACCAAACAACAACACCAAAAACAACAGCAACAATAAACAATGCTGAGATAACTGGTAGTTCAAGCAAAACAAATACAACAGCAAAACACAACATTCAACAAAATATGTACTTTCTCTTTGAAAAAAGCAACTATGTTGAATAAACAATAAAACAACTTGTTGATAATTACCAAAATTCACCAAAGAATGAAATAATACATTACAGCATGGGATGATACCATGAACTAAAAAAAAAGTTTCAACAGTTCAAAAGAGGGACTTTGATCATTGAAGATGGGGCAGGAACAAAGTACAGCCACTGCTAGGGGAAGCATTCCCACTAGGGGGATGGTGGCACTTTGAGCCAGCCAAACTCCCACCATCACATGCTGGAAAATCCTATCCCTAAGAAGATGTGAATAAGTCCACTCATACAATGAATAAATAAAAATAACATCTAACAAAAGCAGAAAACTTGCATAATAATGCAAGCCTAACCCAAATAGGTAACAATATTGTAAACAGACTAAAAACAAATGGGGGGTTATGTTTCTTAAGTAAGAGGTGAGAATGATGAGAGGCCAAGCTATCATGGTGCTATGTGAGGTAGAATGGCTCACATAAGAGGCTAAGAAAATAAGGACATAAAACGACTTACAAGACAAAACAAGAAAAGGGGAAAACAGATACAAATATTAACAAAAGCAAGTCAAAAGCACATACAAGAGAAAAAGAAGCAACATTTTTTTATTTTAATTTGTCTCTGTCCTAGAGATCCACAATAACCATCATGCTTCTTGCACATATGCTTCCTAAATAGTGCACATGCCAGGATCAAGTTTTGTCTTGGCTGCTGCACATTAATGGAAAATTAACAAATTACTGAAACATTTATCTGAAATAATTACATAATTTCTTTAATGAGAGTGCCGGGATCAGCCTGTGTGTTTTTGTCCTGGCTAGCTCTTGATCATCACAACAAACCAAATAACCCCTTTCCACACATGTTTTGTTTTCATATACTATATGATAAAAAAATAATCATAATGGATGTGATCTAAGAAAATGGCCAGTCCTGACAACTACACATATGGGATAATAGCACTGATAGAACAAATACACCATGATTTTCTTGCATACATGAAAAGGACCAACATATATTGATCCACTTAAAAAGATCACTCACAAATTTTCAAAACCGGTGAGGAAACCAGCCATAAGGTGTAATGCCTGAGAAGGGAAGTACAAACCAGCTTTGAAATACAAATTAGGCTCTGGGATGGAATGAAAGGAAACCTGCAAAGGGTATGTCCCTATCAAAAAGAAAGAGGAACCCTAATCAAAAACATCTAAATAAGTTTTCTCGATTGAAATTCTTTTGATTTTTAAAAAAATACAAGACAAAGCAGGGGTGGGGGGAACATACAGATATAAAACCTACTCGTTGATTTTTAATTGACTTATTAGCATATTTGCTTAGTTTGGTCTGCAACATGTGTCCGAATTCTTTTTTAAAATGGTACCAGTAAATAAATAATTCGTAATTTGTAAACATGACAATGAAAAAAAAAGATGCTTGTTCTTTGTACATGTTTCTTGAATTAATCTTTATTAAATCTAATACAGCCCCAGAAGATATTCAGGCAGGTGAAATCTTGTGTTGATCTATATTTTTATATGTTCTCACATGCAGTCTCATCAGGAGTGGTGTAATTCAATAAATGAGGGAACATTATATTCATTTTGTTCCATTTGATGTAGCTGTTGGGCATGGTTTACTAATTTAGCTTTTCTGTCAAAATGTGCAAAATTGTTATCTGTTAAGTGATGTAAGTTTACATTCTATTAAGGTGGAGCCTTATTGAGAATTTGGTTGTAGACACCCTGAAATAACTTTGTCACTGCCAGCTTTGTATCAGATTACAAATACAAATGTTATCGCCAGAAAATATTCATAAATGTATCTGCACGGAGTTTAATGTGTTATTTTTACTTGCTTCAGACACTGTCTATTGGACTGAGTTGAGATATGAGGAAGGAGGGAGGTATGTTGTTTGCTCGCAGAAAAGTGGAGAAAGCACATTCCAGTCTTTGACCCCGGCAGGGTTCAATGCCAGGACCCGAGTACATGAGTATGGGGGAGGGGCTGTCATGGTGTATGATGGGGCAGTTTATTTCTCAAATTTTAGTGATCAGCGGATGTATGTTCAGTCATCAACAAAGGAGGCACCGGAACCAGTAACAGAAGAGGGAACATTTCATAGATTTGCTGATGCTGAATTCCATCCAAAGGTTAAGTTCAGCCTAGTTATCTCAGAAATCTTTTGAGTGACAATTTTTTCATCAATAATTTTGAAAATGAAAATTCTGTAGCTATGAAAATGGACTGTAGAAGCCTTCAAAAACTATTATATATGCTAGATATGTCCAATGGTAGTTATGAACATATTTTTTTTTACTTTTATTTAATTTGAAAACAATAAAATCAAATAATTTTGAACTTTGTACATGTATCTGCAAATCTTCATTTGACAGATGTCAAACTGCATCAAGCATTGGCCAAAATTGCTCCCTAAAGCAGGATTCATGCTTCCGCCAACAAAACAGATGACAGTATTTAATGTCATGCCGGAGTGATCTGATGTGATATATACTGCAATACATACTGTCAAGCATCAGACTGAATCTTTACTTTACATTGTTGGCATTGCTGTAACAATAAATGATCATGTGACTTTGTTTCAAGCGAAAATTAATGACACAGTGAAAAATAGGAAGGTAAAAGTCAATCAAGCAAACAAAACACGTATTCATGCTTTCTTTCTTTTTTGTTGATAGTAATAACAGGCAATCAGATAATTGTCAATGGTTAGTACTTAAGAATGATTAAGATCATAGGAAAGACACAGCACAATTTTTTTCCCCTGAGTTATCATAGATATTAAATACACACAACAAACATTACCCATCATTAATAAGAGAAAGAGATTATTGAGATGAAAATTTTAATCTGAAGAAATCAAGAAGTTTCAACAGCAGCAGGTTGGATCAGTTCTTGTGGCCAAGATCTGACAAAACATTGAATGCACTGTTTTGCAAATTGTATCCAAAACACAAGCAGAATAACAATTTATTCAGTACAAGTATTATAAACTTGTGAAAGTCCGCCATTGTCAGCTATGCAGGATGTAAAGCTAAAAATGCATGACAAAAAGCAACACTTTTATTTCTCTGTTTCACAAAGTACCAGACTTGGCAGATGAAGCAGCTATGACAGTGCTGTTTTGAAATGCCTATTTCATTGCAAAGGAAATCTTTCAGTCAACAAGTAGCAGACTCTCAATGAGCTAAGTCAGTTTAATAAATTTGAAATTTATTTATGATAATTTGCTTTGACATGATCAGAGACAGGGTATAAAGTCAGCCATGTGTCTTGCTTGTAGATATACCACCAACTGATGAAACCGAATAATTCATCAAAATAGTTATTGTAAAAAAACAGGAGAAAGAAGTCTCTTAAATATTACAAAATCTAATTTTATGCAATGCATTACTTTTTCTTACAGAGTATCAATACATGTGCCTTTGCCGTGTCTATTGCATTAATCTGTGCGTTTAGTATTGTGCATAGATGCTGTGATCTCAACTTCCATAAGAGACACTGCACAATTATGTAGTTGTTACAGATGTATTTCAGTAATGTTTTTGTTTCATGATGGATTAAAATGGTTATAAGTATATACATGTAAATAGTTGGTATTAAGTTTAACATGGTCATGCTTGTGACTCCCTCACCCCCTCCCTCTTCTCCCACAGCTGCAAATATCACATGTCCTGAAGATTTTCCAGACCTCTGATAGAAGTGTATCAGAACTGCAGCAATGGGAGATGGGTTGTAGTGGTTGGGGATTGGTTTCACAAATTTCTCATGAATAGAATGATCACTGGCTTGCTCTTTCTACAAAATTTTTTCCTTGCTTTTTAAAGATCCACCCTATGTAAAAATAATTTTTATGTCCAGTCTTCAGCTTTGCACAATGTACTTTCAGTTTTTAAAAGAAATAAGAATGTGATGACGAAAAAAAACTTGTCGTACTTCCATATTGGAATATGCAAATCTGCCAAGTTATTTTCTTTTAATATTAGATTGCAACACTCTTTATTTTGCTTATATAAGATGAAATATTGGATAAATTTGTGTATTTTAATTTTCTAGTCAGTATATTCAGTTTAAAAACTGCCATGCCATGTTTTGGGCAGAACATTGGCATGGATTTGACTTGGCTCTTTAAGTATCACATGATACAACATTGATGTCTATGTTCCAACAATTTATTGAGGACCTAACAGTAATGCTGCATAACATTCTGCAGATGTTTTAAACTTAATGTTTTCTTTATTAACAGACAGGGAGGATATATTGTGTGAGAGAGGATCACAGTCTGGTGGAGAAAGGCCAGGACAAAGAACCCAAGAACACCATTGTGTCTCTAAATCCAGTTAATGGTAGCATGACTGTACTTGTAAGTCCTAAAGTTTTTAGCCTCTACAATCCACCATGAGACCAGAATTTGGCTTTCAAAGTGTGATGTGACTGAAAGTGGATTACTTCCCCTCTCCCCCCGCCCCCCTTCCCCCCCCCCCCCCCCGGGTGGGGTATCAGTCAGTTGCAGGTATACCCCCAGCAGAAACTAGTACCCATATCCTCTGAGAACAACAGTCTGAAAGCCATATTTATCTGATCCTGAGCCCACAGAGTATACCAATAAGCTATGCCACCACATAAATCTAATACTGGCAGGTAGAAGAGAGATAAACTGTGGAAAAAAGTTATAAGTCCTGGAAGAAACTTAATAGCTGTAATAGAAACTTGTGTGGTAGCTTTCTTGGGTATTTTAAATCCTTCAGGTTCTAGGTTCATAATAAGAGTTGTACAAAAACCTGGAATCTAATATCCTTTGCATGGCTACACATTTAAAGATACCTGCCCAAATTAATCTGTACTACTTAATGAATCAACCCCTATGGGGGGGGGGGGGGAGGATTTTTGTCATGCATATGGACCACATAAAAGTGGATGTAATGGGGAAAATTATGGCATATCAAAAATCATAAAAGCAAAAGAATATCCTTTCGTGATCAGTCTGACTACATGCTTTCCTTGCCTGTTTGAAATACTGAAGTTCTCATATAAATATAGATCATTCTTTTCAGTTACTGCTTACCCTTTGTGACTGAAAATTGGCATAAGCAAGTGAAAATTGTCAACTGATCACTGTCTGGTGACCTATCTTAGTTATTGACATATACAGATTAGTGACCAGTCTCATATATGACTTACATGTATGCTATTAGCCTTGACATGTGGAACAGAGCTGGAAAAATGAGGACATAGAAAAAAAGAAAAATTGCAGTTGGCAGTAATATTACCATCAAATGAACTACAATCAATAGAGATAATGGCTAAGGCTTTAACATTAACTATCATCAGAAAAAAATGACAGTCAAGACCCTTGATCAGTGAATCTGAGGTCAACCAATATATACAGAGATGGTTTAAACAACCCAAATAGTGAATTTCATTACTGTATATACTTGTGTATAAGCTAATACCAACTGCAAACTACATATACCCAGATCTGCCATCGCATAATGCGCCAGCAGATCTGGGTCTATGCAGTTTGTAAGGACTAATCAGAAGAACAAACAACATAGACCCTAATCTGCCGGTGCATTATGCGACAGCAGATCAGGGTCTATTTTGTTTGCATTTGGACCTGACTTATATGCAAGTATATATGATAGCTGGTCTGAGGTTGAAACAGATGATTATTGTTTACAGTTCTGTGAGACAGATCTGTGTACATGTGTTGTGCTTTTATTTTATTATTACTCTTTCATTTACCTTAAGTAAAAACTTTTTTTTTTCATCATCTTTGACCATTAGTTCCCACAAATTTTGATTTCTGTTTTCAATTTCTATTGTGACTTAATTATTAGGGCTTGGCAATCAAAAAGTTTAATGGATCACTTAAATTTTAAAGAAGGTTGCCCTATGGCTACTAAAATTTGAAAGGTACTTGGAGTGCTGCACCATCACATCTAAAGTTGTGTGTGTGGTCATCATAAAACTTTGTCAAGCTTTCTCATTCTTAACTTGGAATGATCTATAATGAAATTAGCAATGATTAACTTTGTAGGTAAATGCTTGAGTAACTGTAAGATTTGATTTCAAACACCTACAATTTTATTCAGGTTTTTTTTCTGGCAGCTCCTTTTAACAATTCCCTATTGTCGGTTTGTTTTAAAATTATTATTACATCATAAACTTAATTATTATCAACTTGGCTGAAAATTTTGTGAGCGAGAGACTCAGCAAACAAGCAAGTTTTGCTATCAATAATGAAAATATTTCCTTTGTTTTTTAAATTTTTTGCTTTGATGCGCAGTGTTGCTTCTTGTACATGGGAGTGTGGGATTTCCACATTTTGTATGGACTTGGCACAAATTAAACCACTAGTTGTGCCAAATAAATTGCTTATAGTTCAAATTTGGTGCATTATCCTTCATCCGATGCATAATGCGACTTGTATGTATTGGGTTTTTGCATACATGTTGCTCAGCAACTTAATCTTGTACGCATAGTCGAGAACAACCAACTCTCATCAGAAATATGATTTATAATATGTAGGGTTTATAGGTAGGAATCCAAGGGGTTCTGATAATACAGCAATCTGAATGGATAAGCTGACAAAGCCCAGTTAATTTGTACACTCGTGGTTGAACCTGTAGTCTACAAGTGGAAAAATGTTGCAGAATCAGAAGTTAATTTTGCAGTTTTTCTGAAGACATCACAAAGAACAATTTCTAGAAAGTTCAGAAATTCCAACTCCTTGTGAGGATGGTGGCTATTCTTTGCAAAATCAAGCATCTGGATTTGAAACGGGGGAAAAAGGTTGTGGTTCTTTAGCTGAAACTGTGCCGCCATTTAAAAAAGGGAAGTTTCAAGCAAAGTGGACTGAGAAATTTCCATTCCTATTGAAAAATGATAAGTGCATGATGTGTGATGTATGTGTCAAGCATAACAAGAAAAATGCATTCATGACAGGGCGAACAAATCACCGAACTTGAACGGTTGAAAGATGTGCAAGTATCAACTTAGATAATGTCATATTTATAAGCAAATGAGTGATATTGTATAAGATTACAGAGATGGGCATTGAGTATTTATGAATTTTATTTGCCATTTTTTTAAGTCCAAAGTCATGAAACTATTTGGCCCACTTATTTACAGGTTTGGCATTCTTTTAGTTTCATTGGGGAGTTGGCTCCATCTGAAAAATCCTAGAAGCAAAAGTGAGAATCTTTTGGGATCTCCATGATTTTGTGGATTTTACATGATATGTATAAACCGTATATATACTCACGTATAAACCATATCCAAATGCAAACAACACAGACCATGATCTGTCATCGCAAAATGCGCCTGCAGATTAGGGTGTATGTTGTTTGTTCTACTGATTAGTCCTTACAAACTGCATAGACCCAGATCTGCCCGTGCATTATGCGACGTTAGATCTGGTCTATGCTGTTTGCAGTTGGTATTGGCTTATATGCGAGTATATACAGTATATATGGATGGATGGATGCATGCATGCTGGCCATATATTTGTTAAACTTAATATAAAAACATTCGAAGGAGATGCAACAAGTTGTGACAAAAAAGAAAACATTGATATACCTAATTATTATATACTTCATTAAAATTGGCCTCCTATCCATCGAAGTATTTCTATGAATCCCTGTAAAATTCATGTTTTTTTTATCTCTGTATTTTTCCATATCATTTTTCCAAAATCTATATAATTTCCCTGTAGTTTTATATGGGAGAAGTAAATGCCATTTTTAAAAAAATCTTTTTTTCATAGAAAGTATAAAATTTGACAATGATTTATCATGATGAGTGTTTTTTTGGGGTGGGGTGGGTGGGTTGCAGTGCTGCACTTTGAGTGAACCCATGGGATTTTCTCACACCTGAAACTGCCATTCTATATTTATCAAATTCCCATATGTTGATCATTATAGGGGGACATAACATTATTTTCTATATGATGCAGAATAAAAGGGGAGCTAAGTGCCTTTTTCAATGACACTGAGGCAGCTGACTCAGACTGGCCTGGGTGGGTATTGAACTTGCAACTCTTGGATTATGAGTCTGATGCTCCACCAAGTTGCTGTGGCTTCCTCATGATGAATGTACTCAGTACAAAAAAAAAAAAGAAGTAGTAATATTTATTTAAATGCATTATGTTATTAATATTGGCTAATTACTTTGTTAATGTACATAAAATGTAGTATTTAGTTGGTGATATTAGCATGTCATTATTATCATATTTTTTATGATTTCCGTACAAAAAATCCCTATATTGTTTTCACAATAATTTTTAGATCAAATACCCTGAAAAAAATTGCCATAATTTTGAAAATATGGCTACTTTTAGCTGTGAGTTCTGTTGAAAGAACCTACTATTTGTTTATGTTGCAGGCAAGTGGGGCAGATTTCTACAGCTCTCCTAGAGTGTCCCCTGATGGAAAAAAGATTGCCTGGGTTGAGTGGCGCCATCCTAACATGGTGAGGTTGGGTTCAAGCAAAGGATGTGATATATATATATACAGTACAGCTCTCGTGATTTTTCGGAACTCCGCGCATCGCGGTGGGGGTGGAGAATGAGTGGAGAGGATTAAGAAAAACCCCTCCACTATCACTCGATGCGTCCTGACGGAGGTGTCGCGGAGTCTCGCGGAGAATAGCCCTGCACACCACGCTTTCTCGCGGAGTCGCATCCGATCACCACCGCGGAGTGGGCGTGGTCTCGATAATATGGGCGTGGTTTATTGTTTATTACCCATGCAAGCAGAGGTTGAGAGAGAGACGGGGGGCACTGGTTTATCTACATCGTTATCCCTCTGGGGAGCAATTTGCTAATTTTTGACACTGAAAAAAACGTAGTAAATCAGTTAATTATAAATATTTCCTTGTTCTAACGAAGATAATGTATGATACATAGTGCCAAATCATATTTAAGATGATGATAACGTAATGACAATACCTCGTAAACTGTATTAATACTACATTTTGCACAATGAATCTAATTTCTTTTTCTTCAATACTATGTTATTGGAATCTAAACATGCATTCATATCCTTATTTCTTTTTTCAGTAAGCGCAATACAAAATTGTAATGATCATATGAAAGTCAGTGATATTGTACTACCTGCAATGAAAAGAACAATAAACATCGAACAAATTAATAACAAAGCTGCAGTCATACCTGACTGAAGTGAAACAAAATCGCACAAGTTCCGATGGTTACTCCATGCATGAGTACTCATTCACATATTGTACGTTTTTTTCTGACATCCAATCGCTTAAATAAAGCATTATTAAGATTTCACATCGTTATTTTATTTTAAACTGTACTATTTTGCATTAATTACCAAAGTAGCTGGTTTTTTTTTAAAATCACAAATGGTCGCAAAAGGTCATCCTAGATACATGTAGTTGACACATGCAAGTAACCTAGCACAATAGAAGCCATCAGCACTGCGTGTTTTCTTTGATATTGATGTGTTAATTTCATGTGCTAACTGTTAACCTAAAAGTACAACAGCAACGCTTCTGCGGGTTTGTTTTCTTTGCCATTGATTTGACAAACTTGCGCATCAGATGAAACTAATGTTTAACTTTTTCTTTTCTGTTCGTTTTCCTATTGCATAATAGAGAAAAATAAGATGAATAAGTTTAGATCATTAACTCTTCTTAGTAAAGTCCCCCCCCCTCGCTTTCTCTCTCTCTCTCTCATAAAATATGGAATCCAAATCACTACTACTGCACAAGTTATCGTAAACTGAAATCTGGAAAAGTTTGCAAGTGGTAAGAAACAGAAACACGCTCAATAACCAAAGGCTCTAACAGTCACAAACAGGAAACTGCATTCTTTAATATCTGCGTAAAAATAATAATAAAAGTAAATTTTATTTTTTTATTTTCGCCGTAGGAAAATGAGCAAATAATCGGATACACGTGGAGACAATACATCCATGCAAAATGCTCTAAACTTGTTGGAAATTAAAATCTCTGAACATCTCAGATTTTAGAATTTTCCATATTATTTTGCATTTCGGTAATAAGCCGAGTTCAGATTAATTACTAACAATTATCAAACTTCTGTTGTTAATGGCGGGACCATAAATGTGGCTGTAAAGTACAACGCGCTAAGTCAGATGGCTTCATGTGAAAAAAACACACTGTTCCCAAGCTGAAACTTACATCATCCTTTGATGCAAACCCTTGTTAATATTTTACAACAGTGTTCACAATGGTCACTGCCTTGATTTCTGAAGAACATCCGCTGAAGTCAAGTCTTTATTAGGGAGAGACAATTGAATTTTCCAACGGGGGGGGGGGGGGGGGGGGTAATTGCATGAAAACAATTGTCTTTCTCTGATTTTTGTAGCAGATGTTAATCCGTTCCATATTTAACTTAAAATAAATAAATACTGTGATGAAAGAACAAAAAATATCCTTGTCGAAAAAAACAAAACAACATATAAACCCCGTATATTAAATGGTCAGTCCCTTACAGTACACATGCAGTCATAATATTCAGCCTCGTGACTCTACTATTACTGCTTAAAGACTAAGCACGCGGTTTGCATTTCAGTGTAAATTCAGTGTTTTAGGTTTATTGTTGTGGGGGGGGGGTAAGCAGAAGCGGATGTCAATTTGGATTTTAATTGTCCATATCTCAGAGAATTACTTTCCTTTGGAACAAAATGATAAATTTATTCTGCTTGAGAGGCTCAGCAATGTGTGCTTCTCGTCAAGTCAGTGCATAAGTTTGTTCATATTTCTTTGAAATAAATTAAAATCATAAACTTATTGCAAAAAAAGTCGATCAACCTTTTATAAACAGTAATGTTTACTGAATATACAAGCCTTTTGAAATTATTTTTTTATTGCCAAATATATGATCGAAATAAAAACGACTGATTCTTCAGATGGTATCCGGTTGTAAATCACTCTTGACGTCTCAGTCTTTCCATAGGTGGTCTTCATTCATTGGCTGTTAAGATGTCAATCAGTAATGTCGACTAGCCCCTCCACGGTGGAGTTTACATCAGCGTGCCTGCCGAAATGCGGTGGTGATTTGTAGGTATTTATGCCAATTTGTGCCTCCACCGCGGAGTGCTATCGCAGAACTAAAGTGGAGGGGATTAAGTACCCCACCGCGATGCGCGGAGTTCCGAAAAATCACATGAGCTATACTGTATATATATATATATATATACTTTATTTTTCTAATTATAAAACTTGAGGGTATACCAGAAACTTGTTTAAAAAGTAGAGGATATACTACTATTGATTATTTTAATATCAGATTGGTTGATTTCCTTTCTATCAAGGGATTATCTCACCATGGTATGTATTTAGCCAAAAAAACACAGTGATGAAAACATATGAAATCTTCATTCATTTTCAGATGATACTAGTTATAGTATTTTTAAAAAAAATATACTGTGTTGTTTGTTTTGTATATATAATTTTTTTTTATATGAATTGATTTACAACTACTTTAAAATAATTTTAACCTTTAAAAAATGCTGTTTTTAGATATAGCTTTCCCTTGTTATAACTTGGTAGTCTGGGTCCAATAACTGCTGGCCGTGTTATGTACCAAACTGCATTATAGTGAGAACCACATTATGTATGGAACCATGATATGTTGAGAATAACATAATATACCAAACTGTGATATAGCATTAACTATACATTTTTTTTTAAAATGATGGTCTTTTGAAAAGGAAATAAAGATATAACACTAAGCTTCACCTATTTTTCTTACAACCCACAATATTATACATTGGTATGATTTTGGTCATGTGGTCCATTGTGGTACGCTTTATATCCAATATCACATTATAACAAAGCATGCTATAACAAGGGAGAGCTGTAAATACTATGGGGAGGCAATCCTTTGCTGGAAAGGGAGATAACTTGTACAGTACAGAAATTTGGAATTAAACAAGGCCCTGAGAAATTGGAAGTTTTAGACAGACATCTTTGCTAGCCAAGGGTCATTAATCCATTTTGTTCCAGATCAATGTGGAACAGAGTGGAGTGAAGACCCTTGACTGGCAAATGTATATAACATCTATACTCGCATATAAGTTGAGTCCAGCTGTAAACAACATAGACCCTGATCTGCTGTTGCATAATGTGCTGGCAGATCAGGGTCCATGTTGTTTGTTCTATGAATTACTCCTCACAATCTGCATATATCCAGATCTGTCTGCACATTATGCAATGGCAGAACTGGGTCTGTGCAGTTTGCAGTTGGACTCGGCTTGTAAGTGAGTATATATGGTCCTTTTAGAGACAGGCAGAGCCAAAGTACACCACTCCTTTGTTAATTTACACCCGGATAACTCGCAATTGTGCATATAACATGGCACGCTCAATGGATCCAATTTTTTTTTCTTTGAACATTTTCAAAATTATAGAGAAAAGATATATTTCCAAGTTAAACTCCATTACACAGAAGATAATATTTTAGGTACAAAGAGAATACCTAACAGGCTTTGTCCAAACAAACCAGGTATTGATGCACACCAGTAACATATTAAAATTGTACAATGTCCAGTTACCTTTTGTTATTAAAGGGGAGAAATACATGAAAATTTCAGCATATAAACATTTATTCTGACTTTTTTCTAATGACTTGGATGTCAAAGGAATCCATAACAGTGTCTAATTAAAAGGATGACCCCCACTCCACCCAAAGCAGTTACAATTAACTTCACTTACTCAGCAGATAAAGTTGTTTTCCTTTGACAATTATTGTTTAATGTATTGCTCCTTTGACAAGATGACAAAATCTTATTAACAAATTACTGGCATTAAGGTGTTTGCAATATAAGAAATGTGTCAATATTATGTTAACATCCGGGTAGAGGCTCACGGCTGTTGCTTGTTAAATTCAAAACCTTTTGTCTTTGGCTAATCTGGTATCATGTTCTTATAAAATTGCAGTGATCTATTTATAAATAACTCGCAAGTTCAAACATAATACTCTTGTTTTTGTCTGTTCTCTTTCTGTCTTTTTTTTTGAAATTTTGTTTTCAGATGTAGTCTTTCAGGACCGTGTGGTTGCTGCACACTGTATTCATTAGTGTAAACAATATAATAACTACCGTATGTGTTCATTTGACATGTAATATCGACAGAGGCCTTTATGCTGACATTTAACATTACTCTATTGAGGAACTATCGAACACAAAGGTAATGATGCCTTCAGTTTTGGCAGTTAATAGTTTTAATTCCAGTTATGATACATTTAGTGTGTTCATTTTTATAATCATGGATACATGTACTCTGTTAGGGCTGGGAGGCAACTCCTTGTTAACTTTGGCATGCCTCTGTTAGTACAGTGTATCAACTTGAATTATATTAAAAGTATACAGTTCATTTAATTTATCCTGATTGACATTTTATGATTACATATCCATAATTTTCAAGTCCTTTAGACTTATATTTGTTTAGGACAATATAGATTTATACAATTCTAATGCAGTATTGATCCACCTCACCCCAACCTTCTTAACAAAACAGATCAATGCACTAATTATGCTCAAAGTGTGGAAAAAGGCTTGTAGGTCTCTTGTCTTTTACTAGTTTTTAGAAATAGGAGCTGGGTTAATCTTATATCAATGGAATAATTTTATCATCAAATAAATGCTGTGAATTCACTTAATGTTTAGGTTGTCATTTTGAATTTTACTTATTAATAGATAGGTTTCTTGTAAAATGGTCTTTATGACAACCCTCAGGTACAGGTAGATCCATAGTATATGGTACTTTACAATGGCTCAAGCACTTTGATAAATGAAGGTACCCCAGAAAATTGGTATTAATTATGGTTTAATGATAATATACAACTTTCAATTTGTTTGTAGACTTGACAAATGAGAATAGAGATTTGATTTGTACAAAAGTGGCCTTAAGGGGTGCAAAATGTGTATGCATTCTGCACAAATTATAGATGGGCCAGTTTATGAAAGTTTAATTGTGTCTTCTTTTTCATAAGCTACTTAATAATAGCCATAATATACAGATTATCTTTCCATTAGTGATTGTCAGTAGTCTTTGGGTTTTTTTAAAATTAAATTTGATATGCCCCACCATGAATGTGTTTAGAGTATATATTGCAACCCTTGTCCATCCATCCTTACATCAGTAATGTTAAATTTTGTGTTTAGGTCAGCTGATGAAGTTGAAAGGGGATATAGCATTTTACCCATCTGCTCATGTGTTAATTCCTGTGTTCGTTCATCTAGTTGTTCATTGGTACGTTTTGCCCTAAATATCTTTTACCCTATTTGACCTACAGACATGAAATTTGGTATGTGTATGCATCTCAAGAAGAGTAATTAAACCATACCAAAACTAGATAACTGTGACCTAATTTTTACACTTCAGTGGCTTGTATATTAAGCTATTCATTTGTTACAGCACCACAGTGGTTCAGTAGTTAATGTGTTGGACTTTAGACCAAAAGAATGTGGGTTCAGACCTACTATCAGATCAGTCCAGAATGGCTGCTATGGTGTGTACTTGGGCAAGGCACTTTAATCCAATTGTTTACATGTGTTGCTGTGCCATAAAACTCCAGATATTGCACTTGTTCATGACACCCTAATATCTTGTACTCTAAACCACCTACACTTATCAAAATGTGTAACTCAACCATACCAAAAACTAGATAACTTTAGTGACTTTTGTATTTTCAGCTATCCATTCATTACACCCACAATATCTTTGGCTGTAGTTCACATACACTCTTGAAAGTTTTGTCTAAAAGCATCTTAAGGAGAGTAACTCAACCATATAAAAGTAGAGCACTGTGACCTGATTTTCACACTTGTGTGACTTTCTCTTTTCAGGTGTTCATTTGCAACACCCTCAATATCTTGGTCACTTTTTCACCTACACTCATGAAAATTTGTTTTTGGATGCATCTCAAGGAATGTAACTCAATTATACCAAAAGTAGGTTACTGTGAACTAATTTTTACACTTTAGTTAATTTTTTCTTCAAGCTATTTGTTAAACCCTCAATATCTTGGGCCCTATTTCACCTGCTGTATTCAAAATTAGTATGTAGATGCATCTTGAAGGGGTAACTCGTCCATACCTAAATTAAGGAACTGTGACCCCGTTTTCATGTTTGAGTGAATTGTATTTTCAGCTGTCTACTCATTACACCCTCCGTATTTTAGACATCCTATTTCATCTACACTCATGAAAACTTGTATGTGGATGCATCTCAAAGAGATTTACTTAACCATGCCAAAATTAGGTCACAATCACCTACTGGTAATTTTCATCATTGAATTATTTTTGTAGTTTCAACTATTTGATATTTTCATTCTCGACATCTCTGACCCTATTTCACCCACTCTCATGAAAATTGGTATTTGTATGCATTTCAAGGAGAGTAACTCAGCTGTACCAAAAGTAAGTTACTGTGACATAATTAACACATTACAGACAATTGTAATATTTAGACATTTGTATGTTACATCTTCTGTATCTTTAACCCCACTTTGTTGTGACCTTACACTGATGAAACTTTGTATGTTGATGCATCTTAATATATTGCAGTAAGGTTTCCTGTCACCACATGGTGGCTCAGTCATTAGCTTTGACTTGCAACCAGTGGGCAACAGGTTCGTATTCTGTGCAGAATTGTGTGGTTTGGCTTTTATGGCCTATCTATATGCAAAGCACTTAACTCCCATTGCTTTGGCATCAAATCCTCATTAGCAGTCTGTATATTATTGGTTATTCCAGATGTGCTCCTGTTGGCAAGAGGATTTGTGTTTATGAGTAAACACCATGTTTTTTTTTGTTGCAAAATTGCTATGCAATAAATGCATCTTTTGTTTCCACTTCAGCCTTGGGACAGTACTGAACTGTGGGTAGCTGATCTTAATGATGATGGAAGTTTGATTTTGGAGGGAAGTAAAAAACAGGTAATTTACAGAAATTGTCCACATCCACATTTAGGTAAAACCATTTCTGAAAACTACATATTGTGGTATCATTTATTTTCATGGGTCCTAATTTTCATGGTTTCGTAAAAAAAATACATTTTTGTGGTACAGTGGTCCCCCTCTTGAACGGCCACCCGCTTTATACGGCCACAATCCCTTGGCACCAACGAGTTTGTGTTCAAGAGTACCCCTCAAGGACGGCCACCCCTCTAACGCGACCAGCGGCCAGCATTTTAGTGCAAAAACGGTCAAATTTACCCCTTGCGAGCGGCCACATGATGGTTGTTTACAGATTAAAATCTCGATAATATTTTTTAATTTCTCAATCCAACACATTGACATTTTGTTTCAACATGCCAAAAAAGTAATTTAAATCCTTACAAAGGGGTAAGTAATCAGATTATCCTTGCTGCCATGTGTTCCTTAGATGTTAGCTTTTGTCACTTTGATAATTACTGGCTATTATTACCACTGATAATTATCAAGATGACAAAAGCTAACCGCTGAGAAGCACAGCATTGTTCAGCTCAAATGTGTGAAAGATTACCTAATTATCCATGGCTTTGAGAATGCTGGATTCAACAATTTCAGGATTATTTACCCAACAAACATCTGTGTATACCAGCTGACTTTTTTGACACGATGTTGATTCAGTGGTTATGTCAGAAAATGAGTGAAGTGCAAGCTTCAATACTTTGCTGTAATTGGTGTATGTACACAATGTTTCATTAGTAATTGTGCTTCAAGCCATAGGTATAGTATTTTACAGTCATGTTGTTCATTGGGATTAAGCATGCATGGATAAAATGAGACCTGCATTCATGAGAATTTAAATTTTTCAACAGGTGTTTCACTTGAATGAAGAATCAGTGTGAATAAGTATTAGATCTAATTTTCATTTATAGTGTCATTTCTTATTCTTTCCTTCATTTTCAGTAATAAGTGTTTGAATACCCAATGCTTTTTCTCATTTCTATTCTCACTTATCTCACAACATATCGATTTAAGCCAATGAGTGGAATTACAGCTACCGGATACCGTATATATATATGTGCATTGAAACATTATAAAATACTTTATAATTCATTTTTTAAAGGGTTAAAATAAAACATGTAAAAAAACTAATATTTTATTTTAATATATTACAGAAATGAGGTTGATTGATCAAATAGCTTTGTTGATCTCTAGGAATGAAACACAGTAAAAACATAACATATGGGTGGTGGCTTCTTTATCATATGTGGCTAATTTTTCGTTGGCTCTTTAAATTCATATTTCAGGGCAACAACGAAATCAACGAAAATTGGTACCCCTCGAAAATTTGTGATACAACAGTATCTTTTGTGCCAGCTATGCTATGAAAGTTGCAGCATAGGAGGTTCAATATTGTATTAATATTGTTGATAATTATTTTAAAAGTTCCACATTTAGGTGTAAATGTTTCATGGCATAGGTTGTTGGTTTTGGATTCTAATGCAGGGATTTAACATATATACTTGCTTATCAGTCGAGTCAAACTGCAAACAACATAGACCCTGATCTGCTGTCATAAAATGTGCTGGCAGATCAGGGTTTATGTTGTTTGTTCTATGGAATACTCCTAACAAAAGTGCATAGACCCAGATCTGCCAGCACATTATGAGATGGTAGATCTGGGTCTGTGCTGTTTATGGTATCTGTGTTATTTGGTTATTGTAAAAATGATGTACTTTTACCATTGTAGCAAAAATTTTCAATATTAATAATATGAAACTAATTTTTATGTTGGTATCTGACAGATTTTGCAGGGCTTGCTCAAAACGGAATTTGAAAGTGTATTTTTTAAGCATCTGCTGTAGAAAGTAGGATAAGCTGATTTTGTGTATGCCATTGAGTCTTACATGTAATTTGGTATTGTATAAATTGTTGCTGCATGGAAACCACACTTCAGCTGCCTTTTGAAAATTAATTCACAGTATTAATATATATTGGTTGGAAAATATCACAGTATACATATCAATATATTCATTGATTATAAAATAGATCTTTTTGGATGAATTTTAAATATACTGAAAGGTATAAGTAGTGCAGCAAATTAGGAGACATGTTAATGCAGGCTTCTGAGACTAGTTGATAATGTCCTCTTGCTGTAAAGAGTAATATCAAGATGGTAGTCCACATGATATATTTACACTATCAAGGATCACTTTGAACTGCATTTTTGCTTCAGATTCACTGTAAGCTCGAAAAGGTACATAAAGAAAACCTCAGTGTGCCTAAATGGTCCACAAACCTTCTGGAGGATGCACCATTCTAATATGTGCCATATCCTTTATTTTCTCTTTCACTTTGTCTTTTGTTCTTTAAAGAAGATCTTTTTTCTTTCTTCCAAGGATTGTCAGTATGCAGAGCCCAATATGATTGACTATCCTTAGTGTGGATTGAGTAGCCAATTTATTAATTTTAAATGAGTGTTTCTAAGCATTTACAATCATGATGCTCTTTGTCTTTCATCTCTCAGATTGGTTAAATGCTGTTTTGAATGAAAGCATCGTGATGGTAAAGGTTTCAGTGATGTCTTCATAGGTGTGAATAAGACCTACACTTCCTTTTGATTGTTTACTTGATTTCTTGTGTTCTTGGAATGATGTTGCAGGGAGTGCCAATTTTGATTGGTTAATGATGCTAAAACTTGTTTTCAGCTGGAGGTGGGGTGTTTCTCCCATGACCACCCACCAGAAGGACCACCCACCAGGGCATTGCCTCCAGATCCCATTGGGGTAGACCTCACACCCCACGTTGGTCCATTTCTCTTTGTTTTTTAAGGCCCACCAAGACAAAATTGTAATGTTATCTCTGCTCAACTACAAACTGACTCTCATATGGTTAAGAGAAAGTTGGAGAAAAACTTCTTTTTAAAGAGAAAAGATAAGCTTTTCATACTGATTAGACACATGAGAGTGATAATCTGTGTTTACTTTTTGCATTTTTTATAGTTTCTATGTATACTTTTAAACAGCATAAATTTTATTTGTTCATCAGTTCATTGTGGTAGTGTGTGCTGATTCAGATTGCAAACTTCTAATCAGATTCATTAACTGTTACAGCCATTTACTACAGCAATATAAAAAAGGCAGTTATTGGAGTGGAGAAAGTTTCCATGGAAATTAATTATTTCTGATAAAGCATTATTTGTTTCAAATTTAGTGTAAATGTATTAGAAAAGTATGAACTAGTTTATTGTACTGGTACCTTGAAAACGTGTATCAAACAGTGATTGGGACTAGTGTATTTATGATGCTTCAATGTTTGATTTACAACAAGTTCCATAGAATGTCATTGTTTTATATGTATTCCATCAACTTTCAGTTTGCTGGTGGGAATGACGTTAGTGTTATGCAGCCATCTTGGACAGCTGAAAATGAGTTGCTGTACATCAGTGATCAAACTGACTGGTGGAACTTGTACCATGTGACCAGCACTGGTGGACATGTGAACCTGTTGCCTAGAGACCAGGAAATAGGTGGGCCACAGTGGATATTTGGGAACCCTGGATACCAAATTGATCCTAGACACAATGGTGAAGTTGTTACATTGTTTGGAAAGGTGAGATACATGTCATTTCATTTCACCACATAAATCATACTTTATATATTAAATCACTATTATAGTTTTTATTTGAGATTCTAAAATATTGTTTGTGTAGTTGAAAAACTATTTTTTTTACTGCCTTGACCATTTGGCAGTAGAGTTTGTTGACAAGTAGTTATACTGCTGCAATTTTAGAACTTTGTCCCAAAGCATGATACAAGGAGGAGCATGCAATCATGATGTGCTGGCAGATCTGGGTCTATGCAGTTTGTAAGGACTAATCAGTAGAACAAATAACATAGACCCTGATCTGCCGGTGCATTATGTGATGGCAGATCAGGGTCTATGTTGTTGGCATTTGGACCCGGATTATACGCGAGTATATACAGTAAGCTTTATTTAGAGGTAATTCTTTGCTTTCCAATAAATTTTATGGTATGGGTCAATTCAAAAGCATGTACATTACATTAAGTGCAGACAAAGAATTTTGTTAGTGGCTGTAGTTTTTGTGACATTTGAGAAATTATGTGTTTAGCATTGTCTAGATTTAGTAGTCCCTCACTACCTTAAACAATTGTGTACGCATACAGATGATTTGTTATCGTCATATGCTTGTTGCAGTTAAGTATTCAAAGAGAATGTATGCATTCTTTTGTATCAAAAATGTGTGCTCCACCATGATGATAGCTAGTGTTTCTAAAAATGTCTGAAAATCTGCATTTTTGTCTGAAAAACGTAAGTGAGACATAGGTACCACTTTTTTATTGTTGGCATAGGTGTCAACGTTAAGATTTTGCATTTAGTTCAGTTTCAAAGACTCTGTTGGATGTACAGTTATAAAACTTGATGCGTGTGTTCATTGCAGAGGGTATTGTTATAAAACTTGATGGGTGTGTTTATTGCAGAGGGTACAGTTATAAAACTTGATGGGTGTGTTCATTGCAGAGGGTACTGTTATAAAACTTGATGGGTGTGTTCATTGCAGAGGGTACTGTTATAAAACTTGATGGGTGTGTTCATTGCAGAGGGTACTGTTATAAAACTTGATGGGTGTGTTCATTGCAGAGGGTATTGTTCATCTCAGGCAAATTGAGGCCACAGTGACCTACTTTTTACATTCCATTGACTTTGCTGGGTATTTGGAATGTACCTCATTGGAACAGGTGCGACGTATAACCATTCTGTGAAATTCTTGTGTATGAATGTTAATGAATTTTAAATGTAGAAATCGTAAGTTCTTATTTATCAATGTGTCTTGTAGGAGCTTGGCATTCTGAACATGAGGACAGGGAGTTACAGGAAGCTGGAGACAGGGTTCATGACGCACTCCTTTGTGGCTGTGACTGGGGATGGAACCATCTACTGTGTGGCTGGAAGCCCCACCCAGTTCCCCTGTGTTATCAGGGTCAACTCCACTTCAGGAAAGGTAAGATTGAGCTATTTTACTTAAAATGATAATAAAGTGTAATCCTGCTATAACACTTTGTTAGAACACAAATTCAGATATAACATGGTTATGTCATAACTCATGACTTTTTGTCTTAGATGTTCCATATTCCCTGACATTACTCAAAAATTCAGCCAAGCTGACAACAGATTAAAATAATTCAGTTAAGTTTTACAAACCTATAGCTTACAGATCATAATTATTGTTTTTATACAGAAATTATTACTTTTAATAGAGCAGGGGATATCTTAATCCCTATTGTTATATAAATTGGCACTTAGTAAAATGATTACTGTACATTTGACTGGCATTTTGTTTACCCTACCCCAACACTCATCCATGCATTCATCAAATTTTCTCTCATTCTCACAATACCACTGCTAGTCACATAATGTGCTCAGCAGTTGTGGACCCCAACTACCTGATTATAGTGGGTTCCGATGTATTGTAGCATTATTAAATTTGAACAAATTGTGTGCAGCATAATCTTTATGCAAACCTTTTGCAAATTGTGTGCAGCATAATCTTTATACAAACCTTTTGCAAATTGTGTGCAGCATAATCTTTATACAAACCTTTTGCAAATTGTGTGCAGCATAATCTTTATACAAACCTTTTGCAAATTGTGTGCAGTATAATCTTTATACAAACCTTTTGCAAACTGTGTGCAGCATAATCTTTATACAAACCTTTTGCAAATTGATGATCATACTACTGTGTGGCACAGCCTTTTCTTTAATAAATAATAATCATGAATCATTTTCTCACTAACTTGTGAAAATGTGACCTTTTGAAAATTTCATGATTCAATGTATTTTTTAGATACTGACCATGGTAATATTAAAGTCTGAGTGTTACACTTGTTTCGTTGAAGTTTGAAAGATTTGATTAATTTCCAGTGTTTTATTATATCTAATATCTTAAATTGACCCAATAAGGGGAGTACCTGACACACAGAAATGTGTGAAAATCTGAAAATCTGTTTGGGACTCCTCAATTTTTGAAAAGTACTATAGAAATAACATTTAAACTTTTGGTGGGCTCTCAATGTTGAAATTCTAAGAAAAATTGTGATGCTATTCTTGAAGCTCTGTCTTTGTGCTCAGTTGTTTTCCTTGCATTTTAAAGAAAGCTGCATTTTGTTACTAAAGATTAACCTGTAATCAGTCACTGTCAATCACAATATTATAGACATCAGTGACCTCCTTTTTTAATCATGCCCTTTCAATTTCTCACATACAGTCCTCTCATGTTGTACTGCCATGTCTAGCAGGTTTCATATATAACACTAGTTTCATTCAACAAAAACTGTTGCATGACTTCAAGAAATATACGCTTACTGATAGTTTGGTTCAGGTCTCTACAGTGAATTGTTTCTAATAGGTGCCTGTCATTTTTTCATTCTTCTCTTCCTCTGTCTGAAAAATAAATCATCTATACTCTTAAGTCCATTGGTGCTATTGGTACATAAACATTAAATCTCAGCATATATATAATGTACTTTACAGGTGGTAGAATGCATTATTGAAAAAGTGGGCAATGCATGCCAGTGTTATGTACTTTTTGAGTTAGTGTCAGTCAAAAGCTTTGCAAGATTTTTTTGCAGATGTGAAAACCTGTATTACCTATACATGTTTTATTTGTTAGGTACAAAGCATGAACAGAAATATATAAATTATACATTTATTAGAACACAGATTATTCTTTCAACCTATCAGCGACTTTATTTTTTTTGGGTAACCTCTATTTGAGTGTTACAATTGTTTGTATAGACCTTACCAGACCCTTGAATGGCAAAGATGTAATGGAGCCACATGAGCAGTCTGGTTAAATGAGACTAATGTAATACTGCATGCAGATGATTGATGTACATAAGTCATGTTTAAGTTACCTTCCATTGCTTGGAAGATTTTTGTTTGCAATTTTTTGTTTTCTCTCTGCTGTCGCAAGGATCCCATTTTTGCTAGCCAAGGGTCATCAATCCACTTTATTCCACATCAACCCATAGCATATGTAGCTAGCCAAAACATCATCTGTAACTCTACTGTTGGACTTGATGTAGCTAAACAAAACTGATCCAATCATATTGTTGATTCTATTTACCTAGGACGATAGTTGGGAATAGTCATCACAGCCACCATACACAACAACACACATTGCATGTTAGTTTCTCCTTCAAATACGTTCACTGATCACATTAATGTTAGGGATATAAGCCTGCTACCTCCCAAATCCAGCCCTACTAAAAGACAAAAATTCATCTTTTGTGTCTATATCATATAGACAAAGGGCAATAACTGTTGCCCATTACCTCCCCTTGCCACCACCAGGTGTTGCTAGTTTTTAAACTTTGCTGTCGTCCAGTCAACATTGTACAAAAAAACCACTGTCAATTCATGCCAATATCGATGTGAATTTTAACCATCCATCCAGAATTTTGGATTTATAGTGTGTATTAATCATTCCTCTACAGGTGGTATACGTCTCTCTCGCCAGGCCTGCGGCTAAATCTCACTACAATTACGGAGATATTAATGATAGATCTGTCTGTCATTCCATGCTACGGCAACACAGTTACAATTACGTGGATCTTAGTGATAGATCCCTCCATCTCGCCAGACCTACGGTTTCATCTCTCTACAATCACAGAGATCTTAATGATAGATCTATCCATCCTATCATGCCTATGGCTGCAAACAATTACAATTACAGGGATATTAGTGATAGATCCATCCGTCTCGCCGGGCACATGGCTACACAAACATATTATGATGGGGATTTCAGTGATAAATCTGTCCGTTCAGCTATGCACATGGCACAGCTGGTACCGGCACCAACCAGACTGCCTTCCACACACCTGGTAACCGTGCCGACCATACTCCTGGCAAACCACCCGTCTGTACAGGTATGTTCACGGCTTACCCACAGGGAAGTTACCATGACTTACATAGAGATTACAGCATTGCGTCATCTATGCCACCCGGGATGGTTTATCCGGATATGGAGGTAGAACCAGAACAGGACACTACACACAGTGAGTATGAAGATACTCCTGAACAACAGCTTTACTCAGATCCAACCATGGAGTGGACTGAGTTCAGCTTTAAGGCTGCTGTCAAAGAGATATACCGGGTGTTGTTGGTTTCAGAATGCCCTCCACCCCCTACCGCCACGCATGACTCCAAGGTCAAGGCTTTGGTAGATATCGGTGATGAGGAAGAGACTCCGTCCTTCTGGCTGCTTCCCCAGTCAGCAAAGATCATGGAGATTAATGACCATCTGTCTGGACAAGTCTGTGATTTGGGGAATGCTAAGGCTTTCATTTCTGAAGGCCAAGTACCAGCAACGTTCTCATCGTGCTGGTATAAAAAATACTCTGATGCCTGCCATACTGAATGCCAGGTTCTGGATAAGAATTTAGTGGCTGTCCACATGGCCGCAGCACTTAATGTGTTTCATACCACATCAAAGCTGGTTTGAAATGTTGCCATGTCTTTGATGTTAGATTTGGCGATTTTCCAACTTGCAGAAAAATCGGGCAAAGAGCATGCCTGTGAGGCAACGTCCCGAATTGCTTGGATCATTAACAGCGCAGCTCACCATTTCATGGCAAATGCGCCGACTGCCTCTGCGAATCTCGACTTGATATGACATGACGCATGTTTGCGTTCCACGTCGCCCCAGCCACATCACACCTGGGCATTATGGATGACACCATTTAGTTCGCCATTACTCTTTTGGGGCACAATTGAATAAGTTTGGAGGCAGGCAGCTCAGGACCTGCCAATCCAACCCACCGCCTCCCCAGTTAGTCTTTTAAGACCAATCTGCCCCTGCCACAGTGGATCGACAATAGATGAGCAAAGGAAAAGGGATCTTTTACGTCCTACCAGTTTTGGAGGCAACCTTGCAGGGGGGGCAAAAGAAACCAAGTTTCCCCTCCTCCAAGCCTCCTAACTCTTGACTCTGACCTACCAACCCCACCGCCTGCAGAGAGCCTACCGGTGGGCACCAGACTCCAGCACCTCCAATCTAGTTGGATCAGCCTATTTCCTCAAAACGAATGGGTGATCCATATAATTTTGGAGGGGCTTCATTTATCCAACCCTTTCTCTTTCTTCCTCTCCCCTTCTAATGAATAGGGCTTTTCCTTATACAAAAGGCCAATGCACATTGAGGCCAATCATCAACGTGAGTGGCCTCAATCAATACATTCTTCAGCCAAAGTTCCAGATGGATATGGTGACATCAATACGACTCTCCATCAGAAGGGATGAGTATGCCATCCGGCATCGCGGAAATGTCTTAGTTTTTCTTACCATGACAAGGTTTACCAGTTTCAAGTTCTTCCATTAGGTCTGAACATCAACCCCTGTGTCTTTAACAAAATCATGGATTGTGTCATCACCCTGTTCTGGTTGATTTCATCTACAGCGACGGCAGCGTACATGGATGACATCCTTCAGAAATATATGGTAAGTTCTATTCTTCTCAAGGGCAGGAACAATCTCCTATCCCTTTTGAATCATCTTGGTATTTTCATAAACTGGAAAAAGTATGACATTCATCCATCCCAGTGTTTTGTCCTCCTGGGTATGGAGTTTACCACCAATCTCAATCTGGTACGACTTCTTCAAGTTCGTTTAATACTGATTGTCGAACTCATTCAGTCCATTTCCAACAGAACTTGGACCTCCTCAAACGGGGAGGGGGGGAGGGGGTGGAGGAGGGCACCAAATCACCTGATCTGTATGTTCTGCATATCTATGTACAAATCAGGTGCATTTCCGGCAGACTTAGTGTACTGGCTGACCCTCTATCCAGAAAGGATGAAGTCATTCATACGGCATGGTCCCTACATCAGTCAGTCTTTCATCTGCTTTGCGCACAATGTTCGATCCTTTTGCGACAAGGTGGAATCACAAGTTGCCCACCTTCATCTCTGCCGTTCCAGACCCAGAAGCTTCGGCCGTGGATGCAATATCGATCAGTTGGGAGGGGTTCTGGACCTTGCCTACCCACCCACGGTCTTGGTACCAACAATAATACAGACATTTAGGGGTCAGAACTGCAAGATGGTTTTGATAGCCCCTCTCAGATTGGACAAGTCCAGTGTCACCGATCTACTCAATCTAGTGATAGATCTGCCCAGGAAGATTCTGGCCAAGCCGAATCTTTTCAAGCAACTGCAGTTGCAGGTGTTCCACCCCTGCCCAGACCGCCTTCTCCTTCACGCCTGGCTCTTGTCAGGACAGCCTTGTGAGAGAAAGAATTTAGACCTCCAATTGTGGAGAGAATCTTGAGAGCAAGAAGGCCCTCCACTCAGAAGACTGGGAAAGTGGCGTATTTTCAGGGACTGGAGCCGGGTTAACATTGACCCTTTGGTGCCTTGATTTCAACCGGCCAACTTTTTTCTCTGGCTCTACGAGGAGAAAAAGCTGGCCTCATTTACCATCAAAGGCTACCGCTCCATGATATCGGACACATTCAGGCATCATGGCAGACAAGATATTGGTCATGATAAAGATCTGTCAGACCTACTAGCCAATTTTGATTTGGATCGACCAAAATCCCTCACCCTGTTTCCAAAATGGAATCTCTCCTGGCTTTCAACATGGCTCAATTCAGATAAATTCGAGCCTTTAGCCTGAACCTCACTCAACCTACTATCATACAAAACATGTTTCCTGATAGCCTTAGTTTTGGCATCCCAGATGAGTGAGTTATATGCCCTTGCAGCTGACATGAACTAACTTCAGTTCAGATCGAATGGTTCGGTGGTCCTCATGATGCAACCAGGCTTTGTGTCCAAAAATAGGTTGTTGTCAGTGTGCAATCCGAGAGTTGTCATACGCTCCCTCTCTTCGTTAGACATGTCAAGAGCAATGGCCATGCAAGACCCTGTCCGTGCCCTCAAGCACTACTTGAAACACACCCAGGCAAGTCGTGGCACACGCAAACATCTCTTTCTACCAGTGAAGGCTGGAAAGCAAGATATCACCTATCAAGCCCTATCTACATGCTGAAGAGGGTTATATGCTCAGCGTACTCTGAAGTCTGCCTTATGAGCATTTCAGCTCATGAAATTAGAGCGATCTCTGCAAGCCTTCCTTTCAAACGGACCGTTTCCATCAGAGCCATAATAGAAGCTGTTGGCTGGCATGCCGAGTCAACCTTCAAGAGTTTTTATCTCAGAGATTTCACTTCGCAGAGACAAACTCTGAATACGGTGGAACATGTGGCAGTGGCCAAAATGACCACCAGACCCATTTAAAGCCAACACAGCCTCTTAGCTTCGCTGGATTTACCAGTTAAATTTTGTTGGTAAGAAGAATTCAATAATCATCTTCTTAACTGGATATAAGGGTCACAGATCATGTGACCCTAGGCTGTATTGCTTTCAAATTAGGAGAGTGGGTTTTCGTTCGCATAGGGAATCCAGCCTTTTATTCCCTAGAAGGATACCCGAGGTATAGGTAGGATGCTCAGCATTCCCTCCTCCTATTACCTATTCTCCTAACATTAAGGTTATCAGGGAACATATTTGAAGGAGAAAGCAAATTTTTAAGTAAATTATGTTTCACTGAGAATACTTACTCAATCACATTACTTAAAATCCCTCCCAGCCACCCCGCCATGTGAGCATCCTTGTTGGCATATCGCTCAGCTTAAAAACTAGCGACACCTGGTGGTGGCAAGGGGAGGTAATGGGCAAGAGTTCTTGCCCTTTGTCTATATGATATAGACACAAAAGACGAATTTTTGTCTTTTTAGTAGGGCTGGATTTGTAAGTTAGCAGGCTTATATCCCAAAAAAATGCTGTTTTGGCCAGCTTCACACGCTGAGAATAGATGTGGTATAAAGTGGATCAACAACCCTTGGCAAGTGAAGATACAAAGACTCTTGAACTTGCATGTTACATAAGTGATTGTAGCCTTGTGGAAGAAAGGGTCTTTATCAAAGAAACAGGGAATACATAATTAGTGCATGAATAATGCAGCAGGAACACTTGCTTTGTACCTCTGCAACCCCAGGTTGGATCCTCAATTATGACATCATGCAAGGGGTAAGCACTCACTAATTCAGGGTTGTTGGTTTCATGAGGGTTGTCCACATATTTTCTTCACCTAGGAGACAAACTCATGTCTATGTTTGAGCAGTCGCTGGTATAAATTTTATTGAATTGTAACATTTTGATTTTAATTTTCAAGGTGGACATTATCAGAGAATCAAAGTCCCTTGATCTGGACAAAGGTTATTTTAGCATTCCAGAAACCATTACCTGGAATACAACAAAAGATGAAGTAGCCCATGGCTACTTTTATCCTCCACAAAACAAAGATTATCAGGCACCCCCTGGAGAGTTGCCTCCCTTGCTAGTGAAAGCCCATGGTGGACCAACATCAGCTGCTTCCAGCTCTCTTAATCTGAAGATACAGTATTTCACCTGCAGGGGCTTTGCTGTGTTGGATGTGGACTACAGAGGCAGTACTGGCTATGGCAAGAAATACAGGCACAGATTGAGAGATAAGTATGTATGTTTCTCAGTATGTGCCAAGTAAGATTGAACCAGCTAGGTATACAGACTTTGATATTTATGCATTTGAAGTATACATAGTGCTGTAAATCTGTCTTTCTTCACATGCAATACTTTGAAAATAAGAAAGTAGGTCATAGCTTAATTATTTAATTATCAGTACTTTTTCCACTACTTATTGAAATTGGCTTAGGGCTATTCCGTTTAAAATCTACCCTACCTTAGAAAGGGGAAGAGGGGGGAAGAAATGTAGTTGAATTATTTTTCTGGTATGTAGGGGTGAATAATAATTCTTTTTTTATTAACTTTGTTGTTTTAAAACTTTTTCATTACCTAATCTAACAAAAGTACCCCCACCCCCATCAATTTAACTGTAATAGCTATTCATTTAGGAAAGCTTAAACACAAATAGTAGCAGTAATCATTGTAACATTTCACTTTTAGGTTTTCTCTTGCTTGAACTTAGGATCAAGCCCAGGACTGCAGAGATTCAGAGTTGTTATGCCAACTACTATCCTGTTTGTTAGGTTTAATTTTCTGACTTGAATTAGGAAGTGGTAAGACATTTGCATCACTTTTGTACCAGCGGCAGAGTGTTTACCATTAAGATTTTGTTTTGGGTGTGTGTACATCATGTCATGGTGAACAGGTGTGACACTGCAGTATGCAGAACTCTTTATTAAACTTACTATCTTTTGTTGTTGTTTGAGTCTATACAATTTACTATGTTTGCCATACCTAGGTTACAGCTGAGGTGATTCGGGGGGGGGGGGGGGTCAGTTTGTTGCACACCCCATTTTTTCTATTCTAAATAGTACACATTTTACTATATAAAAATCCCAAAGAAAAATGGCAATTTTAAGCAAACTAAATTTCAAGCAAAACAAACTAGCCCTTCTCAAAATCAGACTTATGTCGGATTTCTTATCTTTCTTGTAGTTGGGGTATATTTGATGTGGATGATGCCTGTAGTGGAGCACTGCACCTGGCTGACACAGGAAGAGTGGACAAGAACCAACTGTGTATAGACGGGCAATCAGCAGGAGGATACACCACACTTGCCTGTGTGACCTTCAAGTCTGTTTTCAAAGCAGGTAACTACCTTTGCATAGCATGATGTTGTTTTAACAGGTGCTGCATCTAAAACTGTATTTCTGCAAATGTCCTGAAAATATGGATAAAGATAAGTCTTTTTACATGGTCTTCAATAATTTTATAGTGTTTTTTTTCCCCAATTAACATGGACACTATGTATTTCATTCACACTCCAAAGTTCATCACTTTTGTAATGTAAATTTTTGGCACTCTAGAAGAGTGTCCAGAAGTTGAATTAACCCTGCAGGGATGACCTTCCTTGAAAAGTCACATGCTATTGTCACCTGTGTCATAATTTGCATTCATAATTTTTTGTTCTGTAATAATAAATGAAAGATCCTTCAAGAGAAAAGAAAACTTTTTATGAAGCTTAAGAAAATATTCAAGACAAATTACTGAAAGAGTTCTTAAGCAGAAATCAGCTAGGAGGTTGGAGCCTGTGCAATGAAAACCATATAACAAAATGGTGGCAATTTTAACATAATGAGGGCCTTAAACCATTGAGCATGAGTTGAATGCATGCTCACTGTGTTAACATGGAAAAGAACAGTATGAAATTAGTAAAGCTTGTGTAAAAGAAACTCATTTTGTCCATTAGTGAAACAATTTGTATTAATACATTTCTAGATGCAGCACCAGGTACCATTCATTATGCCATTTGAAACCAACTATAGTTAATTTCTTATCTGCCTTGACGGAAGATGTGGGGGATATAGCAATAGCGAAGTCTGTCTGTCCGTCCACAGAAAAGATGGTTTTTGCAACGTTACTTTAGTTTGCTGTGCTCTTTTTTTCCCAGACCACGAATGAATATATTTATTTTAGCGCTGCTAGTTTCAGTGTCACAGGAGCTGAAAATGAAAATGTGATTTTCCTTTCTGCATGACAAGTTAATTTTCATCAAACATCATAGGTAGAGAACACCAGGGCAGGGTCAGCTCCCAATTATTGATTCTGAGGCCAAGAGGTGAAATATCAAGGTCACAGGGACTGTTAGTGTAATTTGGTTTGGTTTCTCCCCAGTGTGTCATTTTCCCTGGAGTCAGTTTTCACCAAACTTCATATGTAGTCTACACTTGGGCAGAGAAACCTTATTTTTTCACAAACCCAAAAAGCAAAGATCAAAGTCACAGGAAATAAAGTTGTCATTTTGGGTTCAACATGATAAGACTACTTTCCTCAAGTTTCCAGCACCAATTTTTGTTATCAACTTTATAGTTGCATTGCATTTGACTAAGGGCAGCTCTCTTTCGAGTCTGTGATCGATAGATCAAAGGCCAAGGTCACTGGATATGAAATTGCAAAATTACATTCATTTTACATTTGTAATAACTACAGTTAGTCAGGGTAGGTGGGTGAGGGTCAGCCATTCTTCTGATGGCTATTTTTTGTTGTTGTTGTCTGGCTTGCATAAGCAGATATTGACTTATACTCGTGTATAAGTCTATACCAACTGCACACTGCATAGATGCAGATCTGCTGGCACATAATGCTCTGGCAGATGTGGGTCTATGCAGTTTGTAAGGACTAATCATTAGAACAAACAACATAGACCATGATCTGCTGGCGCATTATGCGATGTCAGATCAGGGTCTATGTTGTTTGCATTTGGACCCGGGTTCTACATGAGTATATACAGTAGGTATCAAATTTGTTGATCTTGCCTTGGCCAAAGCTCGATATAGCAATCACTGTGACATCCATGTGCATATCCATATTTAATCTCTCCATATGTCTGCCCACACCCTTGATAAAGGTTGGTAATACATTTTTAGATTAAGTTTAATGTTAAAGTTGTCTACTTGCTATCGAAATAAAAGGCAGGTTTAACAAAAAGTCATCTTGTTTTGTGGTGATGTCATCATCATTTTCTGTAACAAGCTTAAAATTTGGGTGAAATTTTTGCATTAAAGCTTTTACAAATTGCATAACATAATCACAGAATGGTTTACAGGCAAGACCTTGTGTTCTGTAGCCCTCAGAGGTTTATTTAATATTCCTCTTGGTTAAAGACCTTGGTTTCCAGTGTAGAACGAGCATGCTGAAAACTTACCATTTGATAGCATGTCATTGGCTCCTTAGTATAATGCTGTTCATGAGTGACATAAAAGAGAACCATGTTATAGGTGAGGCTGCCTTATACTGGGATACATTACATTTAAAATAGAATTCTACCAGTATAATTTGTAAGATGACTATTCCCTTGTTGTATCAGGGACTGTGTTATACTGGGATACATTACATTTCAAATAGAATTCAACCAGTATAATTTGTTCTATGACTATTCCCTTGTTGTATCAGGGACTGTTTTATACTGTGATACATTACATTTAAAATAAAATTCAACCAGTATAATGGGTTCCATGACCATTCCCTTGTTGTATCAGGGACTGTTTTATACTGGGATACATTACATTTAAAATAGAATTCATCCTATATAATGGGTTCCATGACCATTCCCTGTTGTATCAGGGACTCTTTTATACTAGGATACATTACATTTAAAAAAGAATTCAACCAGTATAATGGGTTCCATGACTATTCCCTTGTTATATCAGTGACTGTTTTATACTGGGATACATTACATTTAAAATAGAATTCAAGCAGTATAATTGGTTCTATGACTATTCCCTTGTTGTATCAGGGGCTGTGTTATACTGGGATACATTACATTTAAAATAGAATTCATCCTATCTAATGGGTTCCATGACCATTCCCTTGTTGTATCAGGGACTGTTTTATACTGGGATACATTAATTCAAAATAGAATTCAATTCAACCAGTATAATGGGTTCCATAACAGTTCCCTTGTTGTATCAGGGACTGTTTTATACTGGGATACATTACATTTAAAATAGAATTCATCCTATATAATGGGTTCCATGACCATTCCCTTGTTGTATCAGGTACTGTTTTATACTGGGATACATTGCATTTAAAATAGAATTCAACCAGTATAATGGTTTCCGTGACCATTCCCTTGTTGTATCAGGGACTGTGTTATAATGGGTTCCATGACCATTCCCTTGTTATGTCAGGTTCTATGTTATACTGAGGTGCTTGATAGTGAGGGTCCACTGTTCTACCTTTCTGTCAAAAACTGTCAAACCCCTATATGAGACCGAGACAGCATGCATCTAACTACATTGTTTTAATGAAGACACAGGCAAGAGAACATAAACTGGAAGTTACAGCAAAGACATGTTCAGTTTGGCTGGCTGCCTTGTTGAACTGGTCCAAATCTGGATGAGTGGGGATGTATGGTGAGAGGGAGTTCCAATGAGGGACTCTTTTATACTAGGATACATTACATTTAAAATAGAATTCAACCAGTATAATGGGTTCCATGACCATTCCCTTGTTATATCAGGGACTGTTTTATATTGGGATACATTAAGATTTAAAATAGAATTCAACCAGTATAATGGGTTCCATGACCATTCCCTTGTTATATCATGGACTGTGTTATACTGGGATACATTACATTTAAAATAGAATTCAACGAGTATAATGGGTTCCATGACCATTCCCTTGTTATATCATGGACTGTTTAATATTGGGATACATTAAGATTTAAAATAGAATTCATCCTATAGAATGGGTTCCATGACCATTCCCTTGTTATATCAGGGACTGTTATAATGGGTTCCATGACCATTCCCTTGTTATATCAGGGACTGTTATAATGGGTTCCATGACCATTCCCATGTTATATCAGGGACTGTGTTGTAATGGGTTCAATGACCATTCCCTTGTTATATCAGGGACTATGTTATACTGAGGTGCTTTATAGTGAGGGTCCACTGTTCTACCTTTCTGTAAATACTGTCGAACCCCTATATGAGACCTAGACATCATGCATCTAACTACATTGTTTTAATGTAGACATAAGCAAGAGAACATAAACTGGAAGTTAAAGCAAAGACATGTTCAGTTTGGCTGGCTGCCTTGTTTAACTGGTCCAAATCTGGATGAGTGGGGATGTATGGTGAGAGGGAGTTCCAATGAATTATGATAAAGAAGGAAAACTTAGACTAGTCTGTTGTGGTTCTGATTGTCTTGTAGGAAAGAGAATTGGAATGTTTTGACAGTTATTTCCATGTTAAAAATTCAGCACCAGAGCAGGCCTTTCAGAAGCAAGTAACTGTGATTCAGGCTTGAAATTGCATGATGCTCTTATTACAACATTCAGTCCACGATATTCAAATCAGTAAATAAAACTTTAATCTGAGATGATCATAAACCTGGGGAACACTTCACATATAGCCTAATCTTCAAAAATTTGATTCTACTTCATGACCTTTAACTTCACATTGTTGTGCAGTTGAATGGTGTATATAAATTTGGCATATGGTGTTGTTCATGTTCATCTGTCCTGTTCCATCACGTTTGTCTCTGTTCCTCAATGTGTCCCATCCATCTGTCACATATTTCATTTCTGCTCAATTATTTTTGAAAGACTTTATGGACTGAAACCAAATTTGGCATGAGGCTTTAATTTAAGGAGTCCTATGGTCATTTCAGTTTTCACCATTTTCTGACAAAATTTCATGGAGTTTTGGCCCTTGTTGACTATGAACTTTCCACTAGAAAGTATGGACATTTGGTGAATTAAAGTCAGCAATGTTCTTGACAGAATATTCTTTTCATTTAAGAAGAAATATGGGTAGGCCCTGAATCAGCACATGCCCCATTCGGTGAGTGATCAGAAAAATCACTTGACCGCTGTAAATTTTCACTCACTATATCCAGTGTTGCACCCAGGCTGCATGATCATGCAATTCTCCTCATTCTGCAAGTAACTCCCACAAGGATACAGGTTTAATGGGTAAGAAGTACTGTAATGCAAACAAAATAAAATTCCCTTATGTTTTATATAATAGTACATGATAATTATAATCAGTAAATTAAAATAATTTTATCTTTTGAATTAAAATGTACTGTAATGTCCTTTATGTAAGCTAGTACACCGCTCCCTCGATAACTCGCGCCCGGATAGCTCGTGAACCCGCTTATAACGCGGACCAGACGTGGATCCCTTTTTTTTAAAACTAGAAAATTAAAAAAAAAAAAAAAAAAAAAAAATTAACCCTATTTGTTGAAGGTGAAAAAAATCGCGATCAAAAATTAGTAAATGAAACCTTAATATATCGCTCGTTTTCTCGTCAAAACCAGTGGTTAGTACCCAGAAATTTGAATCATCATCATGAAATTTTCGACTTTTAATAAGAAGTCAAATATTTTGTTCAATTTTCTTTCCAAACAACATTCTCAGTACACTATAAATAACAATATTCGATGAAATTTCGATCAATGAAAACGTCACTAAAGCCTACTGGTGGCAACACTTTTAAAAAAAATACCAATTAAATAAGTTTTGTCAAGTGAAATATGTGTTTTAGTTCTATCTTTTAATTCGGTTTCAGTGTAATCATCATAAATGCAATAAGCCCTCTTGTATTCAAACGTGAAAATTAAAATTCAACCGACCCAGCTATCGCCGCGAGCCTTTCCGTGAGAATCTAATTATGTGCCGACCTTTTTTTGTTTTTATCTCCGACTTGCGGAAGTATATGTTGTGTTGTTACACTCAATTAATAGCAGACCTGCTTTGTATTATCACGTTAATTATGTCTTTTGTATCAAATCAAACAAAGGGGATGGAATAACAGAAAAGTTAAAAGGCGTGCAAATCCTGCCTGCATAAGAGCTAGCGGTCACGGCCGTGTGTCAGGTCAACTCATTTCAATTGATCAATCGAACACTGTTATAAATATTATTATGTAAGTAATATAATTAAACTACATTAAATTACCCTACTTCATTCACAAATGTAATCAAAGATAGTAAGGCAACCAAGCCAAATGAGTACTTGGAGAATAAAAGCTTTGTTTTACAGATGCAGTTTATTATGGAGAAGCGAGTTCCAGAGTTTGTATTGAACTTTCTAACATGCTACTCAGGGATTTCCTCAAGGATGAGACGAAGTTTCACTGTTACTTTATATGAAATCACGGCATCCATATTTTACTAATGGAACAATAAATAAATCGAGGTTCGATGTTGACGGTTGTTTCACGAAATAAATGTCAATAGTTTTTGAAAAAAGGAATCTTGTTTAGTTGTGAATCAACAACAACAAAAAGCAGTGACGTAATACACAATGTATCACGTACACGTGTTGATCAAACCGCTTGGACTAATGTTGTTAACGATCTTTCAGAGGTTCGTTATCTTGAAAATAAAGGTAATTTATACAGAAAAGCAAACAACTACATTAGAAAAAGCTCTTTATTGACAATTATTCCCAATGTAATTATAAAACGAGTATTCCGCCATTAAACAGCCCTGTTACCCACCCCCACCCGCCCTGCGGTTTTCTCGATGTCCAGCAGGGATGGCATCCCTTTCTTAATTTTTTTGAGGTCCCTTGGTAACTCGCGCCCTCGCTTATAGTGTGGTCTATGTTTTTGGACCCCATTGTGCGCGAATTATCGAGGGAGCGGTCTACTATTCATCATGGTTTATATTTATAACTGGGATTCCTTGAAAATCAGATAATATAAATGGATATATAATTGTACCTAGAGGGGTTTTGAAATTGCTACCACATGGCCAGGACATATGGCAGTTGCTGTACTTAGCACTTATTAAATGTTATAACTTATTAGATAAAGCAGATAACTGATTTTTTTTCTGGCAAAGTACTGACAGCAATGGGGAGGATATAAATGCCCTCCAAATAATGCTGACACCTGGTGCAAATAAATACACTGGCCAGAAATGCTGTGGTTCATCTTTAAGCAACTTGAGATGGGGGGAGGGGGGCCGCTGCTGAAGCAGATGAATATGGGGCATTAAACTGTGGTACTTCCCCCTTTTGGGGAGCCTGAGGGGGACTTGCCACTTTCTTGTAAACTCTTGAATGCTGCACTGCATTTTGAGTTCTGTGAGTGAATTTTCTACACCAGCAACAGTACAGACCCAGCTTTGCTGTTGCATCAAGGTTTACTTAGTTTGCTCTACATACAATTACTAGTAGACAGCATAGAGTCTAATCTGCTGGTGTATTATGTGACAGAAGATATGGGTCTGTGCTCATTTTAGTTGGATATATTTTATACATGGATAAATATGGTAGAATTCAAACTTAACTAATTCAGAATTTACTTGTAAAATATTTTCGTTGCAGGAGCCAGTCATTATGGTATTGGCGACCTGGAGGCCCTAGCTAAGGATACACACAAATTTGAAAGTCGTTATTTAGATACATTGATTTCTCCCTATGAGGAAAAATACTACCACATCTACAAGGAGAGATCCCCCATAAACCATGTGGAGAAACTTGACTGTGCCTTGGCTATCTTCCAAGGAGATGAAGACAAGGTGAGACTCTAACTGTACAAGTCATTTAATAACATTAATTGTATGCAGCAGAGTATTGCAGTAGCAAGTGACTTCATCAGTATCATTAGAACAAAATAATGTTTGTGTTAGGTGTGAACGTACCTAATGATCTGTATAATTGCCAAACTTTGCACACAAAAAATAAAGATAAAATTAGTGGTGCTTTTGTATGCATTAAAAATGATATCTTTTTATCCCCCTAGTATGTAATATAGTGGGATATAGCTAATGCTGTATCTGTTTGTATGTCCATAATCTGTTAGTCTGTCCATAAACATTTTTGTTTCTGAAGGATAACTATCAAACTGTTCAAGGTATTTCAATCTAACTTAGTACATATGTTAAGCAGATTGCACGGAGGTGTGTTTTCATACTTTCTACAGTCAACATTTTTATGTTACCATCGAAACAAAGTATAGCATTAGTAGTATACAAAGTGAGAGTACTTGGCCATAGGGTACAAATATAAGTAGTATAAAAATTGAGAGTAATGAACCTTAGTGTACTTTCAGTAGGAGTCCTTACATAAGTTTTACATAAAGGATCCGGGAATATGTCATTTGTAGATGACTCTTGTTTTGAGAAGTTTGTGGCAGTTATCCAAAAGAATCTTTGTTCAAACTTTCTTCTGCCAGATTGTAAATGCAAAGCCATCACTAAAAAATGAGCCAAAAACAGATTTGGACAGTTTAGCTGTTAGAGACCAATTCCCAAGGGCTCTAAAAAAAAAAACAGTTGATACAAAGTTAATTTTATAATGACTCTTATCTAGCCTCTCAGTCTGATTGGTTAGTGGTCCACTTGGCTCACCCATAATCGGTAATTACTACTCCATTGTAACTCAGTCAAATCACTGAACAATAATACAGACACATCTTGGTGTGTTCAAAGCTGAAATAAAGTGCCTAACAATTGATTTTGTATTTCTAATACTGTTAAATAAACATAAATATAAATTCAGGTACAAATTAATGTTGTATTCATGCCAAATAAACTAAAAAATGGAACTTTGCCTTAAACTTGCTAGGCCATAAATTGTACTAAACTTGATAGTCCATAAATTGTCCTAATCTTAATAGTCCATAAATTGTTCTAAACTTGATAGTCTATAAATTGTCCTAAACTTGATAGTCCATAAATTGTCCTAAACTTGATAGTCCATAAATTGTCCTAATCTTAATAGTCCATAAATTGTTCTAAACTTGATAGTCTATAAATTGTTCTAAACTTGATAGTCCATAAATTGTCCTAAACTTAATGGTCCATATATTGTCCTAAACTTGATAGTTCATAAATTGTTCTAAACTTGATTGTCCATAAATTGTCCAAGCTGAAAAGAGCACCATTATAAGTATATCTTCTATTTCACTGATTAAACAAAACTATTGAAAGGTTATTCTGTTATCTTTATTTTCTATAGATAGAGAAACTAAAAATAATACTGATGTAAGTGAGACTTAGATAAAGGAAAACACTGGGTAAAATACATAGTCACTTCAGAGAATTGTTAGCAAGGTTTATTAAACTACAGGGGCCCATTCAGATAAAGATATTTGATATAAGGTATCTTAAAAAAGTAATAAAGAAAGTTTTTTGCATAAGCTTAATTATAAGACTCGTTGATATCCATCTACACAGTTGGGCCACTGTTATAAACAGCAATACATGTCAGTCTACCTTCATATGTTTCGTGGGTGATGTCATTATGAAGTAGGGCTGTTCTTTCATACATCCACCAACAACATTAGTCATGTTGTCTACAGATCTCATAACTTAATATACAGTATGTTAAAAATGAAATTATTAATAATCAATACTTGGATAAATTTTATAGATTGTTCCACCTAATCAAGCTGAAATGATGCACAAAGCGGTAAAAGCCAGGGGTCTTCCTACCATGTATGTCCTGTTTAAAGGTAAGTAGCTTCTATGCCCATGAATAATTGTCTCTAAACTGGGAACAGCTTATATCTGGCTCGGTGTTCTTTAAACTGTTTGAGCCAGAAACTCAGCCTTGAACTCAAAGTCCCCAAAACTTTGATGGTGTGTATCTTGGATTATTATAACGATAGTCTCATATGACTTTTCAGAATTTTCTAAACCTAAGTCCTTTTCCTAGACTGCTAAATTTCACTGACCTAATTGAAGTCCATGTATCCTATCTGAATTGGGTTTTAAGCTTGATCTTGAGCTGGAGTTTTGCGTTTAAAATGTTTGGAGAATATGAGCCCTGCTGTTGCATAATGTACTGTCTGATCTATTGATGATTTCAAACGAATAGTGAAGTCTTGATCTACCAGGGTATTATTCAGCATCAGATCAGGATCTAGGCTGTCCATTGATCTGTCGGGGTATTAGTCAATGTCAGATGAGGCTCTAGGCTGTCCATTGATCTGTCGGGGTATTATTTAATGTCAGCCGATCTGATATATTGATGATTTCAAATGAATAGTGAAGCCTTGATCTACCAGGGTATTTTTCAACATCTGTTCAGGCTCTAGGCTGTCCATTTATTTGCCATGGTATTACTCAGTGTCAGATTTGGATCTAGGCTGTCTCTTGGTCTGCTATGGTAGTATTTAATGTCTGATTGAGATCTATGCTGTTTTTAGCTGGGTGCATGTTATAACATCAACAAATGCGGTCATGTATTTATCCTATGATAAGTCGATTTCCCATTCCCCACTTTTACAAGATATCGGTAAAAATTCAAGTAAGAAAGCCTAATGATAAGACCCTCCTGCTCTTTTCATCAAATTTACAGGGCTGGCCCCTGGGCTTATTATAGGATAAATAAAGTACTGTATTGATCCAATGACAAGTCTATGTTTGAGGAATAATTGTTATCATTGCCTTTCAATGCATACAAAACAGAACTGATACAAGATGTTTTTTTCTTTCTGGTCAGCAAAGCTAAAGGAGTAAGATACCTTTTTTTCAAAGTTCCATATTTTTCCATGTATTAGTCGATACTTTTTATAACCCGCCATAAGGCAGAGTGTATTGTTATGATGTCTGTCTGTTCATATGTTTGTCTGTTGCAAATTTCATTTTTGCGCAATAACTCAAGTTCTTCACCATCTGCAGTTACTAACTTTGTGGATGGCATGAACTTGGGGTGATGAAGATTTTATGGCTGAAAGGTCAAAGGTCAAGGTCATTGACTGAAAGAAGAAAAATGATTTACATGCAGTAATATTAGTTCTACATTGCAGATCTGGACCAAACTTTGTGGGTGGTTCACTTCGGGCAAGAAAAAAGCCTATCGATTTTTGGGTCAAAAGGTCAAAGGTGAAAGTCAGTGACCTAAAGAAGAAAGATGGCTTATGCACAATAATTTCAGTTATCAAGCATGTACCTTCACCAAGGTTTTTGGATGAGTTACATGCTGGATAAGAAAAAGCCTATTGATTTTGGTGTCAAAAGGTCAGAGGTCAAGGTCACTTTGGCTGAAAGAAGAATTTTTTTTGTGTGTAATACCATTAGTGCTAGAACACATAGCTTGACGAATGTATATGGAGTGATTGTACTTTAAGGTATGGAAGAGTTCTGTCAATTTCAAGGTAAAATGATAAAGGTCAGGGGCACTGTTTCTAAAAGAAGAATTTTTTTTTACACACAATGACTCCAGTTCCCCACCATGTACAGTTACTAAACTTTGTGGATGGCTTGCACTTGGGGTAAAGAAGAAGTCTGCTGATTTTGGGGTAAAAATATCCAAGGTCAGGGTCAATGTGATTGAAAGCGGAAAATGGATGTCTTGCACTTGGAATAAAAAAGAAGTCAATCGATTTGGGGGTTTAAACATTCAAAGGTCAAAGTCACTGTGACTAAAAGAAGAAATATGGTTTCTGCAAAAAAATTCCAGTTCTCAATCATGTACCTTGACCAAAGTTTGTGGCTAACTTACATGTTGGGTAAGAAAAGGCATATTGATTTTGTGGTCAAAGGTCAAGGTCAGTGTGACCAAAAAGAGAAAAATGGTGTTTGCTTAATAACTTTAGTTTTAGACCATGTACCTTGATAGAATTTGTGGAGGGTTTGCATGTGTGTGTGTGTGCGTGTAATGGTATGTGTGATTAACTACAACTGCTCCTAACAGAAGCAATGTTCAACAGTAGTTCACAAATTTTTCAGAGTTCCAGACACTTCTAAGATGCTAATCTGTTTGCATTGATTTAAGTAATCTTCAGATAGCTGCAGTCCATATCAAATTCAAAAATGCATTAATTCTCACTTGTTATCTTAATATTGGTCAGGGGCCTTGACTTCTTAGACTAGGTCTCTAGCTTAGGCAGTGATTTAAACATTAAATCAAAGTCTCTGCTAATATTAGTCCATATCTTGTCACAATTTAATTAACTACTGCTTGTAATCAGAACACTGGTCACTGAATACTGAGCTTGGCTGGTCTTTGCCTGATGTAGGGATAGGAACTATTTGCATTTGTATAATATTTTATTTTTACCAAGTCTATTTCAGCATGTTGCAATTTCATGCCTTGATAGAATTATAAAGAAATTTCTGAATTGGCAAGGTAGCATGTGAGTTATGCAGGGTGCTTTTAGCTCTACTGCTCATAGACCAGAAGAGCTTATGTGATGGTCTGTTTTCCGTCATCAGTTCGTCCATTAGCACAAGTTATCGCTACTCCTCTGAAACTACTTGGAGGATTGCCATTAAACTTTGCACATACAGTCATCCCATGGTCTAGTTGGTCCTAAAAAATGACAATGGTGCCACTCAGACATCCAGTATGGCTGCCACAGTGGCCATTTTGAAAATCTTGTTATTGCTACTCTTCCTGAATGAATGGTCATATCAACAGGGGTTTTTCACTAAAAGACTTCTAATGATGTCTAGTTCGTCCTAAGTGAAAATGGTGCCGATCTGACTGGCTGCCACAATGGCCATCTTGAAAATCATGTTATAACAACTACTCTTGGATTGCTGGTCATACTGACATTGTGCATCACCAAAAGTCTTTTTATAGTTAGTACTAAATAGAAATGGTGCCAATCTGATGTTGGATATCGCCTCTATGGCACTCATCTTGAAACTTTTGTTATTGTTACTCCTCCAAAATGGAAAGTTATATCAACATGGGGCTTCCAGCAGAAGACTTTTTTATGATGCCTTGTTGGTCTTAAATGAGAATGATGCCAATCTGACATCCAATATGTCCACCACAGCTGCTGTTTTGAAAATTTTGTTATCACTGAAGAATATCAAAGATGGTTTCAACACTCAGCAGTTAAAAGGAAGAAATGGTCTTATCTAGATTTCTTGGAAATTGTTTTTAGCCAGTATAACATTAGTCCCTTTGAGGGATTCTCGTTAGAAAGAGACTTTACCATAGCTCAATGTTTGTTCGAGTTACTCATCTTGAATAATGGTACATCTGATATAAAATTTTCAACAAGTGAATGGGTACATTTTGCAGTGAGAATTCTTTGCTTTTTAATTTTGGATTCACTCACAGCAAACTGTGGCAACATTTACAAATCTTATCAAAATTTAATCTCTTCCTTAAGATGCTAAATAATCTTCGGTTTGTAATTAAACATTACAAAACTTTGCTATTTAAAATACGTTGATTTTAACATGCCTATAGACCCTTTGAAATGTAGAAGTTGCATACATTTGCGCCTCTTGTAATACAGGGCTGTTCCATTTAAATATACATGGTACCCATGGAAGGCACTTTTTTAAAAATATAACCCAAGGTAATCTGATTATTCAGAGTTCAAATTTAAAAAAAAATAAGATTATAAATTGCATCAGTGGGTGATTACTCCACATTGAAAGTGCCTTCCCTGGGTCCCAAGTATGTTTTAGTGGAACAGCCCCCATGATTGCCTAAAGATGATCTGCATATATTTCATGCATGTAATGAGCTACTTAGCAGTGTGTCTCCCAGTTGTCACAAGAATTGTGCATTCAGATTTCTCACTTACTGAGCCATCTACTGTTAATTCCTACTTATCCCAGCTGTAGCCATTGCACTTGCACTATAAATATCTCTGTTGGAAATAGAATGTAAACATGTCCGTTGATTGCACCTGAGGTCACAAAGTCAGATCATCAGGAGGGAAAAAGTGCATAAAGTCATGTTTCTTCTCCCGATTGTGTGTTTCTGATAAATTTCAACATATGGGGTTTTGTCTTAATCCATGTAGTGCATTGTAAAATTCTTTCAGATTTGGTTAGAGGGATTGAAATGATGTGGCAAAGGTAGTGATGATTTATTGGGACATTTTGCTAGGGATAGTATATGACACAGGAATAGGAAACTCCAGAAAGCTACCTGATATCACCTGTTCCTTTTTGATATGCAAATGAGACTCCTAGTGATATGTTGAGCAGCATATACATGTACATTTTATTTATGTATCTTGCATACAAATTTGAAATAATCATCTTTTATCTCAAATTTTTCCAAAAATTTGATTAAATGTCCAAACAGATTATACCAGTGCATGCTGACATCTTTTGTCAATAAATGGATACCTTTATTCTGTCAAGGATTGGAATCTCGTGTTATAGTCCACTTTGACTTATCTACAAATGAAGGAATGAAAAATTAGTTCTTTTGACTTGTACTTCACATTGACTAATAACCCCAAAAATGCGGCAGTCTTGCTTTGAATGCCATCATAATTTCAAATTATACGACATACTGTAAATCCAACAGATCTGGTTATAACGAAATCTTAGTTATGAATAGCAATTAATAATTCTCTGATCATTTTCCACTTTAAAGTATTTGAAATATGGAAAATATAACTAGCTATATATTATTAAAGTTGGTTTTAAATCAAGGATTTTATGAGTCGCAAGTTTGACATTTCTGTGCTGTTGATGAGTTTTTCTCTTGATTAAGGTAATGCATACTTGATTGTTTTGAGATTATGAATATTAGATTAGCAGTCATCATAATCAGTGATGCATAGATTGACATCAGTCGTAGAACACTTTGCTGCAGTTTTGAAGCCTTTGTGTGAAACTATGGACATCACCTCACCTGTGTTGTTTGCAGTTGAACCTGAGCTTGAGGAAGATGATGACAATACAGTTTGGTGCAATGTATGCATTTAGGAGTGACTTCATAACAAGTGATTAACTTCTCTTAATTGATTATAATTTGGTGGTGACAAACTGTTTGAAAACTTGTCTGAACTCGATTAGAATGACAGGCTATGCAAGCAGAAAAAACCCCTCCCCCAACAAATTGCAGATTTAATTTAGACTGCCAAACTTATTGATAGACAGGTAAATAATATAATATTTTGAAAGAGTGAACAAACTTTCATATAGCTGTCTAGACTTTTCACTTTGCCATCAGCATTTGTATAGCAATTTGGTTGCATATAGATAGATTTCTTGACAACAGAGGTGTGCTTACATGATGTGTTGTTACATTCATTGCCTGTCCTGAAATCTGTCATCTCGCAACATTTATAATGAGTATGAGATATAACAAGCTGATTTTGATTGTTTCTAGAGTTTCATTTTAACTGGCTTTTTGCTGTATTTGCATCTTTCAGGAGAACAGCATGGATTCCGTAAAGCAGAGAACATCCAAACATCTCTGGATGGAGAGTTGTACTTCTTTTCCAAAGTTTTTGGCTTTGAAGCAGCTGACTTAGATGTGCAGGTGAGTGGTTGAGGATTTAAAAATGTGTGCCCCGCTTTTTGTAGACAAGGTGGGAGGGGGGACATTAAATTGGGACTGTTCATCCATCCATCTGTCCTGCTTTTGTTTCTGCACAATAACTCCTTTAATTATTATAGGATTTCAACCAAATTTGGTATGTCACTAGATATTGATGACACCTTGGCCAAGTTTGATTGTCAGCATCCTACATCATCGTTTAGCAGAGTTGTGTTCCCACCCACTTTAGTTCCTGCACAATTACTCCCTCTGTCTAACTATTATTAAATTTCAACAAAATTTATATGCCGCTTGATACTGATGAGACCTTAGATGAGTTTGATTGTCAGTTGTATGTGTTTAGCAGAGTTATAGCCCCTGATTGTCAGATCAAGTTACTTCTTTCCCACACAATAAATCCCATGATTATTATTTGATTTAAATCAAATTTGTTATCCTGCTAGATATTGGTGTGACCTTGACTGAGTTTGTTTGTCAGAATTCTGCATCATCATTCACTAGTGTTTTGGCTCCTAACTGTCAGACACACACACTTTCATATCTGCACAATAACTCCCTAAATTATTATCATATTTCAACCAAATTTGGGATGCAGTCTGATTTTCATGAGTTTGATTGTCACTGCTTTGCAACATTGAGTGGAGTTATATCTCTTAATTGTCAGATCAACCCACTTTCATTTCCACACAATCCAATCATTATTATTGGATTCCAACTAAATTTTAGAGTTATGGTGATATAAATGAAGCCAACGAAAGGCAGGGACATAAATTCCTGGAATTTACTTATTACTGCAGTTTTGTTCATTGTATTCTGCCAAACTTATGGTATGCAAGGTAAATTTGAGTAAACAGGACATTAAGAGTACAGCAATTTGAGAATCAAAGCAACATTTTGAAATATGAGAATATGACCACCTATTTTGGTCAGAATAAGGTATAAGATACAAATGCCTATTACAACAATACAATTATTGAAAGTCGCTTAAATTTTGCAAGTATAACATTTCAAAAATTCAGTGAGGAACTACATTTGCAGAATGAACATTTACCATATATACTCTCATATAAGATGATACCAGCTGCAAACTGCATAGACCCAGAACTGCCATTGCATAATGCGCTGGCAGATCTGGGTCTATGCAGTTTGTAAGGATTAATCATTATAACAAACAACATAGATCCTGATCTGCTGGCACATGATGTGATGGCAGATCATGGTCTATGTTGTTTGCATATGGACCCAGATTATACGTGAGTACAGAAGGTAAATTAAAATATGTTGGTGCTGAAAGAATTATTTTTCAGACACAGGCTTAGGGCAAGTGGCTTTCAAAACATCACTTGCCCAGACTAAAATTCCACTTGCCCCAAAAGTCCATATTTTTTTACAATTATGTTGACATAGCGCTGAAATTTCTATACTTTAAATAAATAAAGAAATATTAAAATGGTTTAAATAGACTCTTGCTGTATTTTTTTGTCACTAAAGATAGTGTACTTAAGAAAACATGTGCATTCCGTTGTCTTCTACAATTTTGATTGGATTTCATTTCATTAAAAGTAGTGTTTTTTATTGGTCCTGATGTAAACCAGAACTCAATACCAAAGTAGATTATTGCTGTATCGATGTCCTTCTTATGGAATTGATCAGCACAGTTCATGTTCATAAACATTTGAAACATTAAACGATTTCTCTTTATACTTTAATTTTGATCTTGTTCAGGAAATTGAACATTCATACACATTCTGCTGTATGGGGAATCACAACTAACATAATTCCCAATAATTTCACAATTACTGCATGTTGTGTGGAATTTTGTCATGCACCACTGCTTTTGGATCCCTAACTGTTTGTATCTTGTTAGCTTTGCTTGGTTGATGTACATGTCTACTGCCTGTGAATTTTGCTGTGATCTATAGGGAATAGTATTCAGGGGACTTGGAGAACTTTAGTTTTTTGAATGCTGCAAAAATCACTGCATATTACTTAATCAAAGTTGAAAACAAATTAAATCATATAGCCATTTTTTTATTTTTTTATTTTTATTTCAATCAATAAAAAGAGTGGCTTAAAGTTTGATAATTAATTCATGTCATAGTATAGTGGGTCATTTTGATGCATCACAGTTACAGAAAACACCCAATACTAGTATATCACAGCAGATACCAACTTGTTCAACTAAATAGATTAAAAAACAATGTAATTATCTCAGTTTCTTTTATAAGCCTCTAATCTCCTGACTTGAATTAATTGTCAAAAAACTGCATAGGTACAGCTTTATATTCTAACCAATGATGCATTACCATTTAAGCGTGAGCAGTGGACAGCTTGTTATTTATAAACATGATAAAGGACAAGTGAGTGCTAATTATAGGTAACCAATGAAATACAGAGAACAGAAATAGTATTGATCCACATTCATAGTCATGTACTTTGCTTTGTACCTAAAGTTTTTAGCATGAGATACAAGTTAGTCGACAATCTTGATTAGGGTGTGGGACCTACAAATGGCACCCCAGCAGGGATCTGAATAGAAATCATTTGCCAGTTCAATTGAAAATCTCACATTTGGTTGGTGCACTCAAGGTTTTGTCAGGCAAATTAGATATGGGCCTATCACTTTTCTTTGACAAGCCCAACAGACAACTCACTTAGAATACACAAGGGTTCTGATTTATATTTAAAGGGACCCAAGGCATTGGGCTGTTTGATTTTTTTTTAGCACTCTATGTAATTTAGCATCTACTGTAATTCATGTATTCATACCCTCTAATTTTGTGTACACCATCTATCTATATAAAAATCATAATGAAATGTATTATATTTTTTGATACATAGAACTTGGTATTTTGTATCAAATCCTTAAAACTTTTGTACAAAATGAGAAGAATTACATCTGGGCTATTCCAGGAAAGAAAAGCATAGTGTGGTGGGAGTGAGGAAGCAGGAACACCTATCTTTTGTGAGGGTATCACCTCCAAAACTTTTAATTAATCTTGAGACACCTCCACAAAAACTAAAATTTTCATTGCACCCACCACCACCATAATAGAAGTTAAAATAACAAAAATCACAAATATCAGCTTATATATCAAAATAATGGACAACTGTTGGAGCAAGATCATCGATGGATATTCAGTTTGACAAAGTTACTTTTTGCAATGCAGTTTTAATTTAATTTTTTTTTAACTCACACAACTGTAGCTTTAAATGGTTTTCATGTTGCTGATGAGCTGTTCAACCCCAATCACAAGAAAGAAAATCAATAATTGTTCCTGCATTTAATGTCCAATATAATGCATAACACCGGATTCATTAAATATCTACTGCTGAAATGTATTTTATTCATTCATAGTATCCTTTTTATATTGGGTTTTACAGTCAGTTTACTAGGGGTGAAATGATACACCTCTGCCACGTATCAATACAATTCTCAATAAACAGCCTACGATACGTACATTATCGATACACATATCAACTTGATGGTCGTTTCATCTTTAGAAGGTCTGTCAATGGTAAGATGGTGCCATTTTTTATGTGTTGACATATTGGGTATATTTCCAGTATGCAGATTACAAACAAACATAGACTTATCATCTGTTCATATGTCATTCTCATTCTTGACAAGATAAAAAAAAATTAATAATAATAATACTTCCAAACAGACAACCTGTTAGCTGTTAATGATTTATATTAAACTTTTTAAGGCCATTTCAGGCTGCTCCATTCGATCAGATGCATGACTGATCCTGGTCACCACACCCTTTGTTTTGCATTGAATGTATGTTTTTAAAACATCTTATTACCAATTTTATGTCTTCAATTAAATTTTGAAGAGATTACAGTGTTATCTTCAAAACGGAAGAAACTGTGAAATTTCCTTGTGCAAGGATAATCTTATCTAGAACAAGTCCGAGTGTGGGAGCGGAGATGACTAACAACCAGATCCTTGACATTATACTTCCTGTCAGTGAAAAAAGAAATTATTGACAACACCCACTCCCCTTCTGCAAATTGACAAGGTGGCTATAACTTGGGTGGTTTGGAATCTGCCCCCTTGCCGATTCTGTGATGATTTTTTAAATTTTTTTTTATATCAGTGTAAAAGGAGACATTCTAAACTTATTCCCCATGTACGATTTAAGTACTTTACAGATCATTTAATAGTCACTTTTGTGTGAAGTTTCTATGTTGCTTTGTATCTATTTGGATATAGTTTGGATGCCAATATTTTTGGTATGTCACGCAGTGAACACACTACAGTTAGTTATGATTGGAGGTTATTGTTTTACCCTGGACTTGAACAAACAGTAACTACTAATCAGAATTGAATGTAATATATTTCACTGTGTAACACACCAGAAGTGTAGCCTTTAATTTGATCGAAGTAGACAAGATGCGATGCAACAAATAAATTTCACGTAAAAGTGGTTATTAAATGATCAGTAAAGTACTTAAATCATACATGGGGAAGAAATCTGCAATGTCTTCTTTCTGTTGATATATGTTATCAGTGGCTGAATATGCAGATGGGATAAACTAATTAGCATTAGAGTTGGGGCGGGGGAAGAGGGCAGATTTTGAACCACGTGAGTTAATCACCTTGTGTTAATTTGCAGAAGGTGAGTGGGTGTTGTCATCAATAGTTTTTTTTTTTTACTGACAGAAAAGAGTGCATGTACTTGCTACGGCTGTCTCAGATGAATTCTCAATTTAAAGAATGAAAAAGCAAATGACTAATAATTATTCACAACTCCTGAAGATTAAAGTAACTTGTATAGAGTAAGTATCGTTTTGTATCGATTCTTCCCCTCTTGTATCGATATGGGTATCGATATAGAAAAGGTATCGATATATCGATTATTTGTTTCACCCCTACAGTTTACACATATACATCTGAAGGTAGTGATGCAAGAATTGTGAGACACTGAGCTGGTAGGGATCAAATCCACGTCCCAGGGATATATGGCATTCAGCATAATCAATTTGGCCCTTCAGCTACACAGGCACTAGTAAGCGTGTACATTTGAATGAAGACTACAGATTTGGTGGTTATACTTAGAATAATTTGCCCTAAAGTCAGACAGATTCAACTTTTAAACAGTGATAGTGCACTGTAAGAGGAATCACTTGAAATTTAACATCAGTCACTGGTTATACATAAATGGCTCTCATTTGATATATTTGATATCAAATTCATTTTGGTATTTTCCCCCAATCGGATACTCATCTGCAATACTAAAAACATAAAGGCCATGCCTGTTTAATACATTTCTCATACAGGTTTAAATAGACAAAAAAAATAAGAATACTTTCTTCATGCTGGGATCAGCCTAGCTCTATTCCACTAATCTGGGATCAACCCAGAATACACTCCTATGCGGGGATCGGCCTAGCTTAGATTTACTTAAGATGGGATCAGCCCAGAATACACTATGCTGGGATCAGCCTAGCACCTAGCCTACTTAATCTGGGATCAGCCCAGAATACACTCGAATGCTGGGATCAGCCTAGCAGTACACTACTATGCTGGGATCAGCCTAGCACATAGCCTACTTAAGATGGGATCAGCCCAGAATACACTCGAATGCTGGGATCAGCCTAGCACAAATGTTACTCGAGCTGGGATCAGCCTAGCAGTCTACTTATGCTGGGATCAGCCCAGAATACACTAAATGCTGGGATCAGCCTAGTACAGATTCTACCGGAGCTGGGATCAGCCCAGAATACACCTGAATGACTAAGCACATAGCCCACTTAATCTGGGATCAGCCTAGAATACACTAAAATGCTGGGATCAGCCTAGCACAGATGTTACTTGAGCTGGGATCAGCCTAGCACAGTCTACTTATGCTGGGATCAGCCCAGAATACACTCTAATGCTGGGATCAGCCTAGCACCAATTGCGAATCATCATAGTCTCGTATAGTGTTTCATTCAGATTCTAGCCCATGAGTAGCCCCCACAGAGAGAGCCAAATATTTTATTTGTTTAAGTATTTATGTTATTGTAGTTATACATTTTTGATGTAGTTGAATTGTTGAATCGAGAGAGAGAATGCATATACTCATGTAACCTTTAAGTTCTTACAATGCATATATTAAACCTTTCCTCGTATACATCTGTATTTGTGTTGTGCATAAATAAATGATAACTGATGACTGTTGGTAAGCCAGGCATTACAAAATGCATACCTAATACATGAATATATTTGACAGTGCAACTTTGCTCTTTTCTAAATTGTTTTCTTTTAACATTTTTGTGTTTAAGTATTGTTTTTACTAATACCTCTTATTTTGTTTCAAATTGTTTGGCTCGAGTTTATAATGTGTCACTGACAAATCCTTGGCATACCAAATGGGTCTCTAATTTTCACAGGACGAAACACACCCAATGGATGATACATTTCGTTACCAGCTTGTGAAAATTTAGAATATGTAGAAAATTAAACCAAGGCTTTAAAGCAATACATATAGTTCAAATTTAAAACAATAGTTTGAAAAGTTTAGATTTTTTTTCTAGGCTGGACATCTTCATTGCAACCATGCTATTGGGTGGGTCTTAGCCAACTCCCACTCCCCCAACAAACCAAAGCTGTATTTGTTGCTTTTATTTCAAACAATTAAAAAAGGAACACAACACAGGTGAACTAGAAGTGATTGTGTATCACAATATCACTGTCAGAATAATAAACAAATATTGGTTTTAATTGTAAAATCAGGATGCAGAAATATATAAAATATGCAGCATTAAAATAATACGTAAAAAAAAAATACAAAAAGTCTCTGTTTTTGAAAGCTTCTTAAAAAAAACTCATTGGGCATGCACACATTAATAGTATATTTATCATTATAGTAAAAGATTATCGTTGGTTTTGAGAACTGCATTCAGTGAGTAGGACCTTTTTATATATTTCTATCAACAAAAGAGCTTTACTTGTGAAAAAAATGCAAACATCCAGGCTTCTCCAAGCATGTGCATGTATGAAATATTTCAATTTGGACAAAAACAAAATCTTTCAGTTGTGTAAAAAATGTATAAAATGTGGCTCATTGCTGAAGAATGATTAAAATAGTATGTATGCATTACTATTATAACTGCAAGAAAATACCAGTAAGGGAGTGATTATAGCCTGTTGGACAGATAATGACTGCCCACAAGATCTGATATGTATATATCTCAAAATAAGGACTATATAAATGTTATTTGATAAGTGTACAAATACACAAATGACTATGACAAAACATAATTTCTCATAATATTTAGTACTTTAAACAATCTCTGTTGTCAATATTGCAATTTCAAAAAAGCCCCCAGTTATATCAACATAAAAATGTAAGTTTTAGCACTAATATCTGTTAATGGCAGTGTCATGAGAAAGTATTCTTTAAATCCTACATGTATGGAACCAGTGTTAATCTCACACATATACATGTAACCTGGAATAATAAACTCAACATTCTGAAAATATTCATAATTAAAAACACTGACAAACTTTTTCTCCTCAACATTATTATCTTTCAGAGTGGCAGATGACAACAGAAGGAGAGCTGCTTTATTGTTCTTAGTTCGGGTACATTTTACATGAAATTGTTCAGAGCAATCATAATTTCAGCCACTGTGAACTGGCAAAGTCCAGATACAACTGTCTTTATGATGTTCTTTTTACCACATTTGATTGTTTCCTTTTCCTTCTGCTGATGAACATAGGCTAAAATTTCTCAAGCAGATACACCAACCATGTCACTTAACAAGAATATTTAACCTTTTCTTGAAAAAATTGGGATTTTGACAAACTGAATATTTTTGGATGGGAGGAAAAAGTCACGAACAGACAGCCACATCAGAAGAGCAATACCATGTTCCTCAAAATGTTGCACTAATGTCTTTGCCTCATGGTACTTAAAGTAGTGATGTTCTGGTCATTTTGAAACATCTAGAACAGGATGCATTTCAAATCATCAGAGGGGTTCAGCAAATGAAGATTCATTTGGATGATAACAAGTGAAATCATCTTGTTCTGGCCATGTACATAATGGTTTCACTGATTTGTGATAAACAGCTACGGCATTAAGAGACTTGTCATGATTGAGATCATACATGTTACAAAGCGAATCCCATATTTTCCTATGGGGACCTAATTACAAAAATGCACTGAAAAATGTGTTCACAAGAGTTTGACTTCAGTAGGTCTCTGCTTTTCACAACAATTTCTTTGTCAAATACCCAATATGTTTCAGGTGGGGCTAGATAACTTTGGAATCAGTAACCAGCAAGTGGTGTTTCCTTTATTTCGTTTACGGCATCCATGGAAGCACAGTGCATATTTTCTCTGAACAAATTGAAATCAAAGTCTCCACTGGTACAAGTTTCACTTGAATGTACTACAGATACTTCACAGTCAGCTCACAGAGGTGCAGTATCAATTATCTCTTTGTCAGAATAAGCATGTATCTTAGACGATCTTAACTGTGCATATTAATTAACTATCATACTGTATTCAGAAGCAGGACTAGAAGTGGATTTCAGGAAGGCCACCATTGTGTGTTGGGCACCTGAGCTTTCTTTTTGTCCTGCTGACTTACAATGCTTGGATTCTTTTCATGAGTTTGGTACCATCATGCTGATTTTTTATATTACTGAGTTGATTCACTCAAATCTCGGCCTGATTTGTTATCAGATAGCTCCTGAGCATCATGTGTTCTAGGACACTGCTCCTCTACCACAATGCACTGTTGGTTTTGAACTTCATATGACTTGACTCTTCACATGGAATCTAGTTTTTGTGCTTTTTCCTTCAACCTGGAAGAAAGTTAATATTATGCTTTACATTCAATGCATTCTTGAAACGATACATAATAAGAGACCAAATGGACCTGAAATCACTCACATTCTGTTCATTGATTCATGAGAAGGGATCACTAAAAGGTTTTTCTGTTTTTAATAATGGTGGCCATATTGGATGGCTGATCAGGATCATTTGAACAAATCTGAAAGAGCCTCATGCCAGGATGCTTTCTGCCAAGTTTGGTCAAATTCTGTTCATTGGCTCATAAGAAGATGTTGTTCAAAGGTTTTTCTATTTTTAGTAATGGTGGCCATACTGGATGGCCAGTTGGGCTCATTTGAACAAATCAGAAAGAACTTCATGCCAGGATACTACCTGCCAAGTTTGGTCAAAATTGGTATAGCAGTTTTAGATGATGTCGAAAATGGCAAATGTTGATGGATGAATGACACACAACAGATGCAGGACCAAACCATAAAAAGAGCTATCATAGGAGAGCATCCACATCTACTCAAAGTATTGATCAAGTTTACATAATGTTATGGAATATTTTAATTACTCAATATCTATCATAAGAAATGTACATGATTCAGATCAGTTAAGAACATTCATAGCAAGCTGAAGAATGCTTTAGAAGGTATTGTATATGATATATTTCATAATTTTTAATTTTAATACATAAGTGAATATTCATCTGAGTTTATTAAGAAAAATGGTTGAAATGGGTATCTGAACTGAAGCCCAATTAATATTAAGAATTTTGAACTTCCCATAGGATAGCTCATCGAGAAAAAGTGATTACTAAGAATTTGATTTTAGTGAGAACCAAGTTACACTACTGATTAGAAACATTAAGTGGCACTGCCTTATAAGTGAGGTCTACCTTATGAGAGGGTAAATCATTCAAAATAGTAGTGTTAATCTGTGAAATGAGGTCTACTGTTTAACCTATCTTAAAAGAAGGACAGTGCTATTAGGAGTAACATTATAAAGAGGGAGTGGGTTACATATATATTGTTTAAAACGCATCACCACAAATACTTTGTATTACCTTTGTTACTTTTATGATAATTTTCCTCCAAAACAAACGTTATGTATTAAATGATATTTCCTGTGCTTATTTGACAAAGCACAGTGATTGCATGCACAACTTTATTGTTTTATTGGTTTCATGACCAATTAACACATGCCAGGTTATATAGGGGCAGGCGACTTCAAAGGTCGTGTTAAATAGCTTGTTTAGATAATACAGAAATGTAACCAACAAAAGATTTTAATCTGTAAATTCATCAATATATTTCATAAATACCCCACTACAATTGATATATGGTATGACCAAGTGTCCCCTAACAGCATAATCTAATTTATTAACAGAACATGAAAAATAGTTACTGTGACTAATGAAGTGACCATAAACTGCCAACCTTTGTCTCCCCACTCTCAGACCCAGTGGCTTAGGCCATGGATGCACTTTCAATCAGTTGGGAGGGTCTGTGGGCCTTTGCCTACCTACCCCCATTCTTTATACCAAAAATAATTCAGAAATTGAGGGGTCAGAATTGCAAACTGAATCTGATCTGCCCTCTCAGATGGGACAAGTCCTGGGTCAACGATCTACTTTATCTAGCGATAAATCTACCCAGGAAGATTCTGGTGAAGCCAAATCTTCTCAAACATCTGCGGTCACAGTTATTCCATCCCTGTCTGGACTGACTCCTCCTTCACGCCTGGCTTGTGTCAGGAGTGTCCTGCAAAGGAAAGAATTCAAGGCTTCAGTCATGGAGTGAATCTCATGAGCAAGAAGGCCCTTCCGTTTTGAAGACCTATGAGGGAAAATATTGTATATTCAGGGACTGGTGCAAAGACAATAACATTGTCCATTTGAGTACCTCAATCCCACAACTGCAACTAGCTGAATTCTTTCTCTGACTTTATGAAGAGAAAACGTTGGCCCTAATTAGTACATTATGGCATCATGGCAGACAAGATATTTGTCATGATAAAGATCTGTCAGACCTTCTAGCCAATTTTGACTTGAATAGATCAAAGTCCCTCAGCCTGAAAAATTCAAGCCTTTAGCCAGGACCCCAATGAAGGTACTATCATAGAAAACTTGTTTTCTGATAGCTTTAGCTTCAGCATTCAGGGTGAGCAAGTTACATGCACTTTCAGTGGACCCTAACTATCTTCAGTTCAGATACGATGGTTCCATGGTCCTGATGATGCAACCAGGCTTTGTCGCCAAGAATAGACTTTCTTCATTTGGGCAATCAGAGAGTTGTCATACAATGCCTCTCCTTGTTAGATACATCAAGAGAAGCGCCCTTGCAAGATCTTGTCTGTGTTCTCAGACATTACCTAAGTACACAGTGGTACTTCGGGGAACAAGAAAATGACTCTTCCTCCCAGTCAAGGTCGGGAAAGAAGACATTACTCATCAAGCCCTAGCATTGTGGCTGAAGTGGGTCATACGCTCAGCGTACTCTCAAGTTTGAAGAGATCAGAGTTGCTTCATGAAGATTTTAGCCCATGAAATTAGAGCATTTCTTTCGAACACAGATATAATAGAAGCTGTTGGCTGGCACGCACAGTCAACCTTCTTGAGTTTCTATCTCCAGGACCTAGGTTCACAGAGACAAGAATTGAATCTGGCGGGTCAAGTGGCTGAGGCCCAGTTATCCACCAGACCTTGCTAATGTCAGCACAGCCTTCATTATGGGCATTCCTAGTGCTTTCGTTGGATTCACCCACAAATTTGGTTGGTAGAAGAGTCACAGGCTACGTGACTGTTGGCTGTGCTGCATCCAAGTTAGAAGAGGGGGTTATCTTTCATATAGGGAATCCAGCCTTTCTTCTTTCGAAGGATATCCAGGATATAGGTAGGATGCTCAGCATTCCCTCCTCCTATTATTACCTATTCTCCTAACATTAATGTGATCGGGGAAACTTATTTGAAGGATAAATCAATTTTTTTAAAGTAAATTATGTTTCTCTGAAAATACTTACCCGATCAGATTACTTTAGCACCCTGCCACCTCTCTGCCATGCTAGCATACTTATTGATCCATCACTCAGCTTAAAACTAGTGACACCCAGCAGTGCCAAGGGGAGGTAATGGGCAAGGGTTATTGACCTTTGTCTATATGATCTAGGCAGAAAAGATGTTTTTCATCTTTTTGAAGGGGAGGATTTGGGAGGTAGCAAGCTTATATTCCTAATGTTAATGTGATAGAGTTAGTATTTTTTGAGAAACATAATTTACTTTAAAGATTTGCAATTTCATCCATCTCGCACACACACACATACACACACACACACACACACACACACACACTTCACTCATAATAACAAAAGTCTTTTTGAGTTGTTTTATATTTTATTGTAATTTAATTATTGAGATTAATGTTGTTGTTCGAATATAAGTTGTACTTGACTTCAGCCATCTTAATTATATGTTCTTGATCTAGTAGAATGGAGAAAGTATATGTCTGCAAGACTCGGAGGTGTTCTTAGTTATTATTATTCATTCATGACTTATTATTTCTTACTCAAAAACATGTTATTAAAAGGAATAGTGGTGTATATGACCAAAATGAGACAACAGGTATACCAGTTTATGTTTTATTTTGTTAGTACAGGTATGTGAGCAAGTATCATAGGTCACATAGATCTTTTTTGGGTCTGATCCATTAATTTGTCATTAATTTTTCCTACATGGTCAGTACCCAAAATTAATAATAATTTATTTTTTTTTACACAAATTATACAGTTTTGTACTCAGAAATTTTTGAATATTTTTTATGTACACAAAATTATGTAAAGTACTGTATATCTGTAATATACATTTTGCTGATCTGTTATTTGCAAAACTTTTTTTGTTTTGAACATGCTTCACTTACCAAATTCATGAAAATTTAATATCATGGAAAATACTGTTACTTACAGTGAATTACATTAACTGACCTTTTTTTCTTCAAGGATTTTCAAAATATTTTGGAGCTGATATTCAGGTGACAAACTTGAGTTCTTAACATTGATACACCTGAAGTCTAAATAATATTACAGTGGCATTTGTTAACAAAGCTCTTGGCACCAGCAGATTTTAACATTTATAATTTCGATTTGGTTAAAAATATGAAAGGGAGTGTTTTTATTTGGCCTCATATCAATACTTTATTGTCACAATCAAAAATGCACTTCATAAAGGCTATTCCAGGATATTATATTTTGGAGTTCAGTTATTGGTATAAGTTTGTTTGGCTTAAAATGGCTAACTTTGTCTGTTTTCTGCTGACGTGTGTACTATTGTACCATCTATACTCACGTATAAGCTGGGTCCAAATGCAAACAACATAGACCCTGATCTGCCGTCGCATAATGCACCGACAGATCAGGGTCTATGTTGTTTGTTCTACTAATTGGTCCTTACAAACTGCATAGACCCAGATCTGCCAGCACATAATGTGTCGGCAGATCTGGATCTATGCAGTTTGCAGTTGGTATAGGATAATACATGAATATATACAGCAAGTGGAACAGGATTGGGGTGCTGATTGAATCTCTTGTACCTACCCAGAATCCACCACTACTAAATTTGAATTTGTTTTATATGGTATGTTTGTAGTAGAAGTTACAGCATCTCGGCACAATAGTGGCTATATGATACCAACTTTAAATAAAGTTTAAAAAATTTAAAAATGAAGAAATGCACAACAGTTTTTAAAAAAAATTCTAGATGGATTCCTGTATAAATATCAGAATTGGAGTAGGTTGACTCACTTACCAGCTGGTAAAACTTTCAATGTAATTGTCCAAGAATGTCGTCTCAAACATTGATCGCCTCAAACAGCTTCATTGCGGAAATTGTAAATAAGATGCAGATATTTATTTAATTGTAATTGTGTATATCAGGAAAATTTTGAAAGTTGAAAGCTAGTTTGATGTTGATTGTGCAGTAAGTTTTAACGGAACATATAGATTGCACTCATTTGGAAATGTTGGTGTGCAGATGTCTTTGAGGATAAGGAAAACAAAGAAACTTTATAAACCACAGGTTTTTGATGGGTGTTATTGAATGACTTTAAAAACAATGCACAAAATGACTGGTAATTTTGTCATTTAATAGTATCAGACAGATTTTCAGTTGTATTAAAAAAATAAACAAATTCTAAGACTTGTTGTATGGTTTATTTTGATAATCATTCTCTCCTTTTTTTTTTTTTACAGTTGCCCATAGATAACTTGTAATGAGAGTTATAGATGGATCACATATGGAATTAACATTCGCCATATGTGACATACCCTAACACGTGCTGAAACCTATGGACCTATGGACCGCCAACTATTGCTGGGAAAGGAGTGAGCATCATATGATTTACAGGTGCACTGGCAGCTTGTCGGACATTTAGGCCTGATGTCGTGTCACCTTTCCAACTTTTGTTATATATTATATGCAAATTCAAATTGTCATAACTTACACATTTTAAAACCATTTTTAATGAAATTTCCATTATGCACTAAAAATGTAACACTAATTCATTGGATCAGTGCCAACATAAAGACATCGATTTTATATGATATGCTATGCTAATGAGTAGGACATGGTTATTTCTGCTCTGGTGATAGATCAGTTGAACAATCAACAGAGAACCAGTCACTGAAACTTAAAAAGAAAACAGTGAAGGGCAAAGCAATCACCTTCTGAGCTTCAAATACTTACCAGAAGTAAAAGGGATAATCATTCATACATACAAAAAAACAAATGACAGTTCAACATGTGGTGCACCAGTCACCTTCTTAACTTGAATGCTTGAATTCTTAACTGTAGTATTGTTTGAACAATCAGCTCCAGTCAGATCTTGTAAAAAATAAAATTGCTGTAATATTTTAATGACATTATTAGATAAAGTGCAGCCAATTGTAACTGGCCGGCCATGGGAGGAGAAAAATATCAGCAGTCAAACTGAGATAGCTGTTGTTTTATTTTTGTTTTGTTGTTTTTTTGGGGGTGGAGGAGCTAAAAAAAAACAAAGGAAATGGCAGTAGGGAAAACCAGAAACTGGTTGGATGTCAAAGATGACTGTGCAGTTAATGGAGGTGGTCCATCTGGGAGGTTATACTGTACTGTATTGTGTGCAATTTTTCATACCCTATGATACTGACTACACCATCAATCCATAAAAATAATTATTATTTTTTGTATTCTACTGTTTTATACAGGAACTTTTTTCTTTATTTAAACATTTTTAATCATCTTAAATACTTCAGAAAATTAAAATTATAATGAACACTTTTTCCACAAATTATTTGAACATGAAAAGAAAACCAATAAAAATGTAAGGAAAATGACAGGCAGTGCAGTTTTTTTTGTCTTACTCGTGTAAAAAATGTTTGAAATTTGTTAGGACACTATATATATTCCTGTTTTATCTCTTCAGCCACTTAATAGTACATTATTATTTCTTCATCTCTCAGTAGTTTTTTTTGTACACATAATGTTTTTTTGTTTTTTTTTTAAATTTGTGAGGTGGCTATGGCATCATCACTAACAAAGGTTACTTTTTTCTTGTGATCACAGGTTTTCTTATACATTAACTTTTTTTTGTACGCATGTTTTTTTTATTTTTTTAAATTTGTGTGGTGTCTATGGCATCATCACTAACAAAGGTTACTTTTTTCTTGTGATCACAGGTTTTCTTATACATTAACTTCTTTTTTGTACACATAATGTTTTGTGTTTCTTTTTTTAAAATTTGTTTGTGTGGTGTCTATGGCATCATCACTAACAAAGGTTACCTTTTTCTTGTGATCACAGGTTTTCTTATACATTAACTTACCACCTTACAAGTCTGGAATATGCATATGTCCATTTGCTTCCATGATGCATGTTTTGTTTGTCTATGAGCATAACAAAGTTAATACAATTTCAATCTTTATTCATGCAGTAGTTATAATATTTCCAGATATCAGTATTATTATTATTATTATTATTATTATTAATATTATTTAGATAGTGCCATAAAACATAAACAGATTAATCAGTATCCATCATTTACTGTGAATTCACTATTTTTCATAGGGTACCAAGTTTAGTGCATTTCATGGTTGCTACAAACCAGAAATTTAAAGACTGAATGAACAATAATCCTTTTATAGAAACAATAGGTTCCACTCACCAATCCACAGATGTAAGTATCTTTGAAAATGTCATTTTTTCCAAAACCACAAAAATCAATATCCAATAAAATAAATAGATTTACAGTATATTACTGTGCAATTCACAAATATATGTAGATGAACACTGTTTTGCTATACACATGATAATCATTTTTTTAAAGAGCTTGTAAATGATGGATTTGCTTACAGTTGTGCACTTGAGCCATTGTGTCCAAAGTACAAAGAACTCTTCTTTTTTGTACACATGTAGTAGAAGATGTAATATATGTGTACATTTGATTTTTTACATTTAAACTTTAAACTCTGTGACCTATTCTCTATGGGCATAAAAAGGTGAAAAAAGCATTACATTCTTATGAAAAGCAGAATTTATCTCCTTTCATCATTAAAGACAGAAATTTGCCAACATATTAATGTAAGCCATGCAGTTTTTAGCAAGCATGTGAATTTATGACCAAATGTTTGTGAACCAGTTATTATTTTGTTTTTTAAATCTGAATACACATTGTTTGTACATGAGTAACAGGGTGTGTTTTATGGTATTATTTCGGGAACTTATTTAAAAAGCTAGATTAATATTTGAACTTTCTTGCCTGACAAGAACCTTGTGGTACAAGTTGATTTGGTTTTTCAGTGGCGCTACTTGTGCTTGTGAAAATGACAAAGTAATTTTATTCCAGAAGATATACATCCATAATTTTATCAAGATTCGAATTTACCAACATTTATGTAATCTCTTAATTTTTTGTCTTGTCTTTAACTGTTCAGTTGTTTATTCTGTGGTTTCCATACCTTCTTTAACCAGATAAATCAAAATGTTGAAAACCTGAAAGAAGTATCTGTGGATTTTACAGGGGGAAGCCTAACAATGATGATGAGATTATACGTTTTCCATACCATTCTTAAAGATGCATGGAATGTGTGCATCATAATGCATTTCCTGTTTAATGTCACCAGTGCTTCATATTGTGCTAAAATGTGGTAAAGCCCTAAATTTCATTAACTAAATATCAAAATTTGGGCCATGCATCAAAATGTGTTACTCCTATACACATCACCTTTTCTAGCCATCTGTCAGTCTTCTTCTAACCAGCATAACTCAGCAACTCTTTGACGTAATTCAGTGTCATTTGGTTCTTATACTGCCTTATACATGAATATGTGTCTTTTAAGGGTTTTGTCTATTTAATGCCATTTTATTTAGCTCACCATGCCATAAGGCCAAGTCAGCTTGTGGTATGGCTTTGGATCCATTGTGAATTGTTCACTGTCCATTGTCCATAGTCCATCAGAGTTATGATAACTCTGTTGGTAGAGCATCAGAGTTGTAAGCAAGGTGTTGTTGGTTCGATACCTGCCCAGGCCAGCCAGGGTCGGATACCTTAATTTGTCCATGTGAAAGGCACATAGTCTCCCATTTCCACAACATGATATATCCTGTAATGTGTTTAAAGTGCCATTAATAACCAGTCAATAAACCAACTGTCATACATTCCTCAACGTTTGCTATTTTCAGCTTCTCAAAAACCATTGGAATGAAGGCCTTTACATTTTGCATAAATGGTGCCATACCCCATCCAATATGGCCACCATTACCAAAAAAAAGAAAAAAGAAAAATATTAGAATGACTTTCTCTCAATATGCTGAAAAGAATTTGACCAAATTGGAGAGAAAGTATCATGGCAAGGCCTTTCATATTTGTCCAAATGATATTGACCTGCCATCCAATATGGCTGTCTTTACTAAAAGTAGAAAATCTTTAAACAACTTCTGAAGAAACAACTCTCAATAGAATTTGACAGAAGGCATTCGGGCATAAAGGCCCTACAGTTTAGTACAAAATGGTGCTGATCTGCTATCCAATATGGTTGTCAATGTTACTAAAAATTGAAAAACCTTTGGATATGGTCAGCAATATTAAAATACAGAAAAATCTTGAAACAGTTTCTTCTCAAAAAGAGCTTGGTAGAATTACCTGGTAGATCAAAATTTACAGAAAGGTTCCTGGCATAAAAGCCTTTTAAATTTGTGTAAATGATATCAATCCACCATACAATATGGCCACACCTACTAAAATGTAAAAAGTTAAACTACTGGGTTTTTTTAAAAAAAATCTCAACAGAATTTAACAAATTTTGGCAGTGTGTCCTTGGATGAAAGCCTTTCAGTTTTATACAAATGATGCTGTTTTGGCATCAAATGTGGCTGAAGGTACTACAGATAGAGACACCTTGAAATCATCCTTTTTGTTTTTTCTTCATGACCATCAACAGAAATTTAAATTTAATAAATTTTGACAGAAAGCATCTTACTAACCCAGATTTTCTGGCCATCTGCTCTTGCATTCTACAAGGCAGATGTCAGTCTAGATGAGGGATGTCAGGACCTCTTGGAACTTCTGTTCACAGTTAAAACCCTTTTTCAGTCATTTTGAATCTTTAGCAAAAAGTTTCTTGTAACCAGTATAGCTCAGGAACCATGCAACATATCCTGATGCAGTTATCTGTGAACATTGCCTTCTGGAACTTTTTAGCAGGCTTTATATCATACACTTCATTTTGACAGAGTTATGGGCCTTGTCTGACAATTCCATAATTTCACTTCGGGTGTTGCTGGTAACCAGCATAGCTCAGAAACTATTTAACGTGTCCTGATGCAGTTGGTGTGATATGCCTTATAGGGGTTTTTGTATTTTCTGCTTCATTTCATTCACAATGTTATGAGCCTTGCCAATCATGCAGGTCACGCAGTGATATGAGCCTTCTTGATCATGCAGGAGAATTGTTCAGCTTGCATGCTTTTTAATTTTTTTATAAAATTTGAAAAGGATACCAAATAACTTCATGATGACCCTAATGATGCATTCTTCTTGAGGAAACAAAAAAATGCAAACAAATTCTTCGCAAAGTATCATCTCTACTCACTTATAAGTTGGGTCCAACTGCAAATGACATAGACCCAGATCTGTTGTCTCATAAGGTGCAGGCAGATTAGGGTCTTTGTTTTTTTTTTTTTCCTTCTATTAATCAGAGCTAACAAACTGTTAGCTCCAGATCTGCCAGCGCATTATGCAATGGCAGATCTGGGTCTATGCAGTTTGCAATTGGATCTGACTTATAAGCGAGTATAGTCAATACTTGCCTCTGCTTTCAAAAGTCATGTTTATCTTATATGATCAGAACAAAAAATGTCATAGACTTGGTTTTTAAAAATGGGGGTTTATATACACAAATTTCAGAAACGTAGAAGTTGTTTCTTATCAGAAGAACAGCTTAGCCATGAATGGCAGAATTGTTAAGACTCCGAATCAGAAGCTAAAAAATAAGGTTCATTTCAGCCACTGACTGTGATCCCAAATAGAAATATGTTGCAAGGTGTTTTCTAATCTTGATTGCTCCAGTTCCCTCCCCCACTTACCAAGAGTTGAACTGGGCCCCCTTAGTCTTCAGACTATCTGAACACAAAATTTTAATATTAAACTCAAGGGGGCAGCAAAAAGTAGCCAGTTGCTCAGGCAGATTTAGGCAGGTAAATTACCTGGCTGCCAGTGCATAGAGAATGCCCTTCACATCCAGGGAGTAGAACTGGGTCCTTAGTCTTAAAACTGTCTCATCACAAGATTTGAACACTCAAACTCGAGGTTACAAAATTAGAAAGTGTGTTTAAAGTCTAAAGTATTTTTTTGTGTGTGCACAAATTAGGATAAATGATGATCCGTCAGTTTTGTTATTCTGCACTTTGTTGTAGAGGTGTTGAAAATCAGTTTTTGAAGGTCAAGTCTGGGCTCAGATTTTGTTTTCAAGACATTTCATGAGTATGGAGCAAGGCCTGGATTTTACCAAAAGAACTTGAGCCTGGACCTAAGTCTTTAATTCAGAATTATGATTGGTTGAATTTAACAATGTGACTCTTGTTCAATCAATCAGAAGTCTTGAGGTAAAGTTTAGGATATGTTGATGAAATTGGGCCAAGGTGTGAATATGCACTAGCTTAGGCCGGTAGTTAACGTATGAAGGACTGACTTCATGCCATGGAAACTGGGATTACTGGTAGCTCAGGACATGGGAACCACTGTTAGGCTAGAGAAGATTGTAATGTTTTATCAAATTTGAGCCATGCTGGACATAATATGGACGAATGCCAATTTACAAATGAATTTTCTCTAGGACCCAACTTTAATAAACATTAAATTAGATAAACTGGTGAATATTGCTGAATTATCATTTAATGAGCTAGATGTACTAAAAACTAACAATGCTCTTCATTCTATTAAATTAAAGGTTATAAACCACACTCCAGAAATACCAATTCTATTGATTCATGCAGCAAGTTACCAATTTTGGGGTCTTTTTATTGCATTCCGATTTTGTAGACTTGCAGTGTATTTAAAAATGATTTCAGTTTTTTTACCAAGTTCATGTTTACAGTATGTTTACAGTAACTCTGGAAGCAGTAGATCATATTTTGTGATGCAGTAGTAGTTATACCACATGTACCTGACCACTATATCTTTAACCACAAACCAATTATTTTAGAAACAACACTGTACACCCAACGCTTAAAAATAAAATTATTAACAACACCCTAGCTCCCACCCATAAAATAACATTTTAAAAGCAAGACCTTACACCCACTAAAAAATGTGTGCAACTGTTCCTGGCCACAGAACCCTAACCCCATCCCCAATTTTTCTATATAAAATTTCAATTCCACCTAAACCCTACACTCTCATAAATAAATTTTTAAAAACAACTTTTCCCGCTAAAATAAATTTTGAAAATGACACTAAACCACCTGCCAAATAATGTTTGCAACATTTTGTGGCTGACAACCATAAGCACTTCTCAAAAAAAATGCCTTGGTAAACAACACCCTACCCCCACTCTCACCCCAAATAGAATAAAAATTATTAACATGGACCAAGTTGCCACAAGTAAATTTAAAATATAAATTAAAAACTATACAGCTTTAAGCATAAATTTAGAAAATATTAAAATGGGACTAACAAACTCTGAACTACCTAGCTATATGAGACTCGGAAGTCTTGAAACAATGATCAGATGAGTTAGGTTCATTAGTACTAGGCAATAAATCCTTCAAATAGAACAAAAATTTTATTAGAAATAAATTATTAAGTATGACTAACTTACCACCACTAAATATAAAGTAAAAATTATTATTGAAGTTACATCAACAGCTTTAAAGTATAACTGAAAAGATAAAAAACATTCCAGCTCTGAATGATGTAACAAAACAGTGTAGGGGCAATAAATCATTCTAAATAAAATGAGTTATAGAGTATAAATTATTTACTATGACAAAATTGCCACCAATAAAATTTAAATTTAGGAGGTTATTACATAGTAACAATATTTTTTTAACATTTTTATTGCAAATCAATAGAAAAATGATGTACAAGTGACCTGGTTTTAAGCCAGTGCTACCACTGCCTTGAGGCTGCTTAACCCCAGATACTTAAACACCCATTACTGATGAACTATAATTAATCCTATATAATGTAGATGATATAATCTAAACTACTTTAAAAGTTTATGCTGATAACAATATTTGATATTTAAATAATGGACTTTATATTTATATAATATATATGTCTATTTATATAGACATGGTAAAGAATATAATACCAGCAGCTGATACAGTATATAACACTTCATAAAATATTGACAACAACATAAAAAAGAGAACTTGAGGAAGAATTATTTAGACAAGAAGGAAAAAATGGTTCGGGTGTTGTAATCAGAACAGCACCTGATTTAAGACATAAAAAACCAACAAATAAACTAGCTTTATAATTATGTCTGTTTTTTGAGCTGGTTTAATTTACATTTATAATAGGCTACTACTTTTTGCTCTTCTTTCACTTTTTCTTTGTATTCTTTTTGTTACTAAATATAAACCTTTAATTACAATTGCAAAGAACAAACAAATTATTACTAGAATAAGCAAATGAAATTACCAGCCAATAAAGCTAATTTAAAATGCCAGTTTATTAGACTGCCAATGATACCAGGCAATGCTGCTATTTTTTCCAATAACTAGTTATCAATATTTTTCATACCCTGTTTAAATTTGTTGACGAACAATTGTGTTACCTTTTTGACCCCTACTGCTACCGCCACCAGCAACTTTTACAAAATCTGCTATGGTTAGACCAAGAGTTGCTGCCATTGGCAGCATGAAGAGGGTTGAGAGGTGGCAAATGCCCCCAATGCCAGGCAAAGGGGGCACTGTCAGGAACTTTATTTATTTTATTGTTTTTTTGCAACTTAACTTTTGATAGTATTTCACCTTCACGTTAGTGTAATGGGGGCAATTCTTCACAAAACTTATATTGGGGGGAGTGTTGGTTAGCAATCGACATAAAACTGTTCTCTGTAGGAAAGTAGAGGCGCCACTGAAGAACATTGCCCCCTGACCCCGTAAACCCTCGGCCCGCCACTAATTGCTGCTATTATGGCTAGCAATCATATTGATTGTTATATTTTCTTTGAAAAGTTGTTGTAACCTTTCACCTAATGGTAACGTTTCCCTGACTTTTGAATTAATGTTATTAATATTTTCCCTAAAGATCTTTTCTAAATATGTTAAATGGTAAAATACTTCTGCACTTTTACTTACATTACTTGCAATTTAACTTAGATGGGCGGGGGGTTGCATCTATGCTTTACTTATATAATTTGTTATTTCCTCTATACATGTCATACATTTCAATGCCTGACTTCATTAATTTTAATCTTAAAATTACTACATCAGCGGCATTTGTTTAAGCTCTTAATTCTATTTTATCTTCCAGAGCAAAGAACGTGTTAAGATTTCCTTCTTAATAACCCTTTTTAAAGGCTTTTCTCGTTTGTTTTTTCTTTTTCAATTTTGTAACAAAATCAATATTTCCTTTCAAAAATCAGTATGTATTTCTTTTGAATTATTCAAAATTTCTTCCAATCTGTATCATCATAAATTTGTATTGACTTTCTGTTTGTAACTGTTGGCTCTAATGACTGATTTGTTTTGAATGTTTGCAACTGTATTTCAACCTGTTTTAGTAGCTTTAGAGCTTGATGCTAACAACATTTGGTTTACCCTTATAAGAAATTTGTATTGGTTATTTGTCTATTTCTTGGTAGAACAATATTTTGTCATCACTTTTTAAATGAGGTTTACTTGTATCATATTGATCTTCATCTATGTGTAACTCCAGTTTGATATAATTTTTGTAAGTATCAGTTAATTTTAGGTGAAGATCGCGTCAAGGTTGAGGAGTCTTAAATCCATCATTGGATAAATTGTCAGCAAAAGGTTCATTAATTATTGCACCAGTAGAATGTTCATCAAGATCTACATTTAAAGGATTATCAAAACCACTTCCACCACCTTCAGCCATTTTGCACTATTTATACTAAAAAAAATAAAAGAAACAAACAAATTTAAACAGAATTGTTTTTTTTATAAGATAAAAAATAGCAATGAGAGAAGCAACGAGGAAGAAGAATATAAACATTAAAAACTAGTATAGCAAAAGGGATATACAAGGGAATAACTGGTAAACTTAGAATGTGTTGGAAAGAATGGATGTAAAGCAAATTAGGAAAACATGATTTATTTTTTAATTAAATGCAAGATCTCCAAAAATATCAAAATCATTGTCAGATGTAGTAATACTAAGGGGTAACATACCTGATGAGTACATTCTTTAAATTGATAATACAAACGAATTCTAGAGTTGAGAGAAAATTACATGACAACAAACGGAAATCGATACTTGTTCTTTATTATTTAGCTTGGAATTGACTATATATGTATAGAATTCTAGCTTAAAATACTTAAATTTAGAAAAAAATCAACAGAGGAAGTAGAAAAGAAAGTGTCAAAAACTAAGCATAACACTGAAATTTATGCTAAATAAATAGGCTGTGATCACACTTTGTGACTTGTGTTGGATGCTTTGTAATTGGTACATTTTTCTTATTGACCAAGGTTGTAACAACTTGTTTTTACAGGAGTGTCTATCTATTACATAAATCTTTTAGACAAGATATAAGGCAGATTTTAGAATGTGTTAAAAATCTTCAATGATAAAGTTAGAAGTTTTAAAAGATTCGACATTTTTGTTGTGTTCTGTTTTCTTTTTCATGGCATGTTATCATTTTTAGACAAGTTATCACTAGTCTCGTGTATCTGGTGCTTGACCAGTGAAAGCATTTTTTTCTGTTGAGATCTCTTTCACCAACGCCTTCATGTTTTGTAAAGGTTAACCATCTTCTGGAATTCAATTAATGGAACAATGAGTATTACAAAACGTTTTATGATTTTATATTTTGTTTCATCACCTGTAAAATTCTAACTAATGTTAAGTGAATCAATTGGAAATTTTCCTAGTTGTGGTACTTTGTTTTTTGTACTTAATTGTGCATTTATTTACGGTGTTTTGTTTTTCTAGGAAATTTTAAAAATATGTTGTAAAACAAGGCTTACAAAAAGTGTGTTTGTTGAACTCGGGAACGATTTTTTGGTGCTGCATTTTGTGCATACTTTGGTCTCCATTTATTTTGTACTATTTGTGTCAGCAAGTTTGTACTGAACATTGTTATTATATTTAAAGATGAATTTAAGATGAAAAAAGTTTAGTTGAAACATGATGGTGAATACTAACCTTCAACCAATATTTACATTAACTGTTAATTTTGTTGCCAAATAAATGGACGGTGATGAGAGAAAAACGTCAACATTCCTAAGGTTGACAAATCACTAGAAAAGGTAACTTCAAAAAATAACAAAGATCCATGTTGAGTTGAATTTGGAAAACAACTTAGAAAACATTCACAAGAGTTTAAAAGAGCAAAGCCAGAACAGTTAACACTAACTTTGCTAGTAAAAATAAAAACCCTCTAGATGATACAAGTACCTCAAATAAAATGTATTACTTGATAGTTAGCATAGTTGTTGCATTAGGATAAGGTGTTATATTGATGCGTTTTAAAAGTGCCATCCCTAAAACGCCACCTCAGAAAGAACCAGTTAAATTAGTTATATAATATTCAATTCCATGTCCAGAAATGCTGTGAAAAAATCAGAATTACCGTAATACTCGCGTAGAAATTAATACTAACTGCAAACTGTTAGACCCAGATCACCCGTCGCATAATGCGCTGGCAGATCTGGGTCTATGCAGTTTGTAAGGACTAAACAGTAGAACAAACAACATAGACCCTGATCTGCCGGCACATTGTGTGGCGGCAGATCAGGGTCTATGTTGTTTGCATTTGGATTCGTCTTATACGCGAGTACATACGGTAAAATTTTCAGTAATAAATGGCAAGGGAGACAAACAGCGTAATTAACACTGTTTACCATGCAAAATTAAATTCAGGTCTTACACTTAAGTAAATCATCTGTTAAAGATGTTTAAGACGTCAAAAGATTAACTGACAAAAATGAATTTTGAGTAAGTCATAAAGTTGATTATTCTAGTATATATGAGTCAGTTTACAATTGTTTATCTGATAAAACAAAGGATTCTATCAGACAGAATAATTAGGTCAGTAGTGCAATGTAAAAATCAGTACAGTGGACTTACAGAATTAGCATGGACAAAGTCTAATTACATTTCAATGCTAAAGAGCAAATCAAAGACAGCAGCGAGAGAAGCAAACAAAAAAACCTAATAAATATGATGCAACTCCTAAGTCTAAGCTGTTTATTTCTTATATCTGATGCTAGAGATAATACCAAGTCTACCACCATTGTATCCAACAATATACCACTATATACCATCAGTGGCATTAGTTCAAGATTGATAAAGATCAACGAAATTAAAAATGGTTTTGTTAAAGATATAGAATATTACAGAGGTGTCAGAAAAAAGTACAAAGCAGCATGCAAATTGTTTTTGATTTTTTAAATGGGTAGAGGTGAGCATAGCTACTGCTTTAGCTGGATGGTTGTCGCAACAGATAGTTTAGGAGTCGCAATAATATCAACATGATCTATAATCCCTTCGGCTTTTAGCGGGTATGGTGCAACTTTGCATGGCTTTGTGGCTAAAGCTTTCAAGGAAATGTGGATCGACAAGAAGGTTTTGAACAGGATGAGATCGTTGCCTCTGCCATAAGTAAGTTAACAGTATTGATGATGTGTGGAGTACGGTAATAAACGATAATGAAATGAGTCGTGAGGGATTTAATTTCATACTTGCAGAGTACAGCAGATATAATAAAATCAAAACCAAAATAAGGAAACGCAGAATGGTAAGATATTGAAGAACTAAAAAGTATTTTTATAGGAGGGAAAGAAAATAAAGGAGATAGATGTTTTAGACAAGCTTTAAGGTATAAAAAAAAAGTAAGAGGATACAACATAAATAAAAAAGCTGTATCTATTGGTTGCTTGAATGTTAGCTGTTTTAATTGACGCTACATAAATGAAAAGTTACAATACCATAGAAAGTCAACCTGAAAAAAAATCTATTTGGCAAATCCAATTGATAACAGAGATGGTAAGTTATCCATTTCTTTGGAAATAATATATTTTATTGTTGGATATTACAATATTTGAAATGATAAAAACATGTTATTACATCAACGATAAGAATGAAAGCAAAACTTTTTTAATACCTGATTGTTTATAAAACATAAAAAATATACATGAACAAAATCAAAGAGGGAATGATTGCTAAAAATAACAATGAAGAAAATATTGATATTGAGTGTCTAAAACGGAGTTCAATAGTTTTTGTCACTCCGAGAAATAATTACACAGTGTTCATAACCAACTACAACTATACATTGCTAGGATTTAATACCAAGAAAATTATATAAACAGCTATTTAATCGGATACAGTTTATGGGTTTTAAAACCTAACAATTTATTCGTTTTTCAAAGTCAGATCGATAACACCAACAATTTCTCAAGTGGATATTATTCAAGTTTACTCGAGTCTCTATGAATGTTTTTCACAATAACTTTGTTTGATACAATGTTAAGGGCCGTTACAAGCAATTACAAAAAGGTACCAGAAACAAGTTGAATATTAGCATTAGAGATGAAGATGGAAAAGTAATATATTCCAGTTTTAATCGTGGGCTATGCCAATCAGGATAATGCCATTGAAATGGTGGCCAGGAAAAGGAAAGTGCTCTGTAACGGGAATTCTGGCAATTATTTTTGGTTTTCCAATCGGACCTATGTTGATTCAGCCACCTGTTCAATTTCTCGGTTTCCACCACATACTGGATTGGATAAATTTTTCATGTTAAATATTTTACTTTTTGTGTTTTGCATTTGATAGTGCTGATGTGAATATTGTGGTTTTCGTCGCTGCTGTGCTTGAAACATCGCTAGTTTTGATCATGTGTTGGTATGTCTCGCATCTTATATCCTTACTCCTTTAGGTGGCTCCATTTGTAGTTGGTCTGTGAGGGGTTTTACTTTGCTCGGACTAAGATGTCACACACACACACTCACACACACACACATATATATATATATATATATATATATATATATATAGAGAGAGAGAGAGAGAGAGAGAGAGAGAGAGAGAGAGAGAGCATCCAATCTGAGACTTCGTCCATCTTTTCAAAAATCTATGACCTGGCTTGGCCTCTTCATACAAGGTATCATGTACACCCTGAAATTATGTAGATGACCATAGACGTGTAAGGTATGGTTTCTAAACATCAACTTTCCTTGTTTACTGAAAATAGTTTTACTTGCATACATTACATAACCCTAACACCCCCCCCCCAAAAAAAAAAAACAAAACAAAAAAAAACATGTTGAGGTTGCCATCAGTAGTTTGATAGAACGAAAAAAATTCCAAACTTTCTTTCATGCATCAGGTATGTGTATGTGCTTGCTTAATGAGTACTTTATTCTCCATTTGTTTCAAGAACTATGATGCAATTGTTTCAATAATTTTTTTTAAATCTCGAGATAGATCAGTTTATCTTGTAAGTTTATCTTCAATGTACATAGGTAAATAAACAAGCTTCTGTTCCCGCTATATTTTACTAAAAATAAGAATTTATACAGGCCAATGGCCACAACGTGAAAACTTATTTCATTATATAATTCCTGACCGTGGGCAAATTGTATTCACGTCACCAATAATTTACTCAGCACTTCTTACTCATAGTCTCACAGAGACATTCTCGCTGTCATGACTTTCCATCGTTTCGTGATACGAAAAACTATAAATAATACAACAACTTTCGCTAGTTATTTCCTGAAACACCTTTTCCCACACGGTGACCGCGTTGCAACAAAATGTATTGATCTTTCTTCTAGGCCATTGAAAATGGAAAGACAACAAGAGGCAATTTATGTCCGTATTGTAAATAAGAGAGACTGACTTCATTCTATTATGCCACACGCATTATGACTTATTCGGGGCCGTTTTAATATTCAATCAATAATTCTGCGGAATTGCTCCACACAAATCGGGCCATGGATGCATATACGCTGACGCATTGCGGCGGAAGATTTAGCGCCTGCGACACAGATCCAGTTACACCTATATGTGCGTATGTCCACAGTTATGTATTGATTATTTGATTATTGGCAAGACATTGCCTGTTATTTTCTATTTAGTACTTTACAAAGTACTTCCACGGAAACAGATAAAAAAAAAATATGAGACCAAGATAATGAAATTGTAACTCGTCGCCTTAGTTCATATACACGAGTTTCATAAAAATTCAAGACTTTGTAAACCGATATCAAAATGGCTGCATTTTCTTTGTTTGTTTTTCTTTCCATATATCTGAAACATGTGATGCGAGTGTGATTGCATTCCAGAAATGTTGAGGCAAAAAGTCTGAACAAACAGGCCAACATAGTCTAATAGTCTTATCTGAAATGTATAGCGTGAGTCTAATAGTCTTATCTGAAATATATAGCGTGATATTTTTAAGAATTTTAGTTTCAGCTGAGGGATTTGGGAAGCTAAGGATAAGTTTTGAGGGAACTTCAAAGATAATTTCATCAAATATTTTTACAGAGGCACACTAATGTTAGAAATGTGTGTCCTCATTTCTCGTCCCCCTCAATAACAACTTGGATCAAGACATATAGGTTATTAGTATATTACGGGCCCACCTGCCGATTGGACAGTGAACAAATATTGAATGCATCGTATACCTTTTAATGTACCATATATACTTGCTTATAAGTCGTGTCCAATTGCAAACTGCATAGACCCAAATCATCTGTCGTCGCATATATGGTTTTATGCTGTTTGGTAGGGGCAACCAGTAAAAAAAAAAAAAAAGCATACACCCTGATCTGCCGGAGCATTATGCGACGGCAGATAAGGGTGTATGCACTTGGACCCGAGTTGTAAGTGACTAAAGACGGTATTTTCACAAGGAAACTAACTATACACTGGAGTTGGTTTTGGCGCTCAAAACGGGTGTGTCTGCTCCCTCCAAGAAGCCGTGTGACAAAACTGAAACAGTAAGAAAAATCCTGGTCACCTGATTAAATCAGCACTAGTTAAAAATCACTTAGAAGTATATTTGAAATGACAATCACGCTTAAAATACCGGATTGTAACTTTTTATTCAGAATAAAATTACCTGCAGAAAAAAAACCGCCTTATATTCCAGAGGTAAGACTTGATTAAAACAAAATGTAAGAGGCACTAAGAAGACATGAAACGTATTAATTTCGCTCTCATTGAATATTGAACTGGTTCATTCTCGTATATACTTGCACTAATGTATTGTTCCTGGAACTCTCATTGTTATACAAGGACATTCGGTAGAGGTTATATTCGTAGATCAAAATTTGATATCATAGAGTTTAAAGATCACATAGCTGTAGCAGCAAAGACAGCGAAATTCTGTGTTTTAGTATTTCCGTTCTTTGATCCCATATTGAATACAGCTTGTTTAGGCTCATAACAGTGATTTATCTAAGAAAAGACGGATGAGTTTGTGAATTATGCGGAAAAACAATCAGATCGCTGCATGTTGTAGTCCCAAGATAGATTTCATTAGAAACAGCAAAAACAAAATGATATCGCACTTGAATCTTTTCGTAAACAACCGCCCTACTTTCTCGTCTCTGACATTGTATGCGTGGTTGCTTGCGTGCATGTGTGTGTGTGTGTGTGTGTGTGTGTGTGTGTGTGTGTGTATTTTTCTCTTGTTCTGTGTATATATCTGTCTGATGATTACTCATCCTAATTTGAATGAAGCTGATATTGTATTACATTTCCACAGAGGTCTTTTTTCACGGATTTAGAAGTTGTTTTCCCAACTTAAAACTGATGATTGACATCTGAAACAAATCCCTGGCAATAGGCGGACACAGTCAGCGTTTGAAAGATCCTACTCATCCAATACCATCTAAGAATCTATTCAAAGCATTCTAAGTATGTTTTTTTTTTTTTTGTAAGTGAAACTTAGAAGTACAGAGGTATAAGGAATAACATTGTGGGCGACAAGAAGGCGGGATCATCATCGTAATAAATAATAAATGTGGCACAGGGTCACGTTTTCAGAGGGTAAATAGCAGTGCTTTGAAACTAACCTCTTAAAATAACAAATAAGGTATGACGCCTTTATTCTAAATGGTGTAAGAATTACGTATGTCTAGAGAATTTTTTAAAAAATAAAATAAAAAGAAAAAAGAAAAGAAAAAGAAACCCCCGACTAATCACTTTTTGTTCGAACGTTTTACTGAACAGAAGTCGTATTTCCACTTTGCGCAATTGTAACTTGATCGTGAATCATACAAGATGCACTAAGAAAAAGATATATTTAATTGGCTATCCGATAATATGACACAACATAGAAAACTTTACCACACCACCCTGCCTCTTCTTAATGCAGAAACTTTAGCTAAAACCAATACTTCTTTGATCTTCATGAAGAAAATGCACTTCGTTATACAGTAGAAACTTACTACAACCGATCATTTTCTAAAGAACGTTTTTATTGTCCATAGAGAATGAAGATTTTAGTAAGTATCTCATAATTCTGATGTTTGCATTTATCCCCAACCACTCATTTGCATAAGAAATTCTTTTCAAAGTTTAAAGTATTATGAAATTTTTATTACTCATTGTTCTTTCTCAAAGACAACAAAATTCAAAATTAAAGAAATTGTTTCTGAGTTATTACTGTACATATTTCCTATCTGATTATATTTTAGTCAGTGTATGGTAGTCGAACACACAAGCACGTTTGATTTATTTCTAATTTTGTAATTATTCTCACCAGGCCTTAGGAAGAAAAAAAAATAGTCGTCCTGTTTACATAAGGAAACGGTAAATATCGTTCATAGACATGTCGGAACTATCAATACGTAATATTGGTGGAACTATTCAAAGATTTACCTCTATGTTTACAGATCGTACATTATTTTAATTAGAATAGAAAATAATGCATCAAATTAAGATTGATCTTCATTCTAAAAATACATGTACACATTATTCTTCTTTTTTTTTTTCCTGGACCCTTTTTTTTCGGCAGGTTCCAGATACTACATGCACATGATCGGTAAATACGCAAACCGTACCAAGAGATCAGTTGCATAATCGTGTGGGGACTTCGCTCTTAATCGTAATCTCTACCTTTCGCTGATCTTAAACTTCCAGGATGAATTCCTATTATCATTGTAAGAACTCTAGTCCTCTATGGCGCAGAGCGCGTGTCAAAGAATAAAGGAGTACATATACAACTTCAGAAGCTGTATAATTCAGCTGTAATGGTTTTTCGTCTTCGTGGGAACCCGAAGTCGCAAAGAAATAATTTGCTTCATGTACGTCCAGTATGATCTTTCATTGTCAATCACATCTTCCACCAATTTATTTAAATCTAAAATTGACTGGTCCATTAAAAAATTAGTTAGAAAGTAATAACTAACATTAGATAATACTATATAATGCAATTCAACCGACATTTTGTAAATAAGATTTGGAATAATTCTTATTTTTTCTTTGTTTACACTGAATCTTTGTCTTTGTCAATTTGTCTTTTCCAACATATGTCTGCTGCTTGTCTTAGATTTTTTAATTATCTTTCCTGTATCTTCCAAGTCGCATCTGCATTGAGCGCTATTAAAAACATGACCTTTTGTTTTTGTCTTTACTTTATTTCATGGAATTAAATTGTCAGATCAGGCATAATGAAGTTCCAGGGGTTTACTCCTTGTATCAATCAATCAATCAATCAATCAATCAATCAATCAATCAATCAATCAATCAATCAATCGAGAGAGAGAGAGAGAGAGAGAGAGAGAGATAGTCTAAATGTTTGAAAAGCAACTGAAGAAAACTGTATATTTCCTGTTGATCATACCATACCGAAATATATTTCAGCTGATGTTTTTGATTTCATCTTGTCTGCCACCATCGAGTCAAGCCTTGGAGCTATTGTCAAGGTTGGCTATTCGATTAAATATAGCAAGGACGATTGGATTATATATAGCAAGGCAGATGAATGTGTGGATGAAGAAACCGGTTGTCGTTATATGCATGCATTGTGACCAGTCAATATGTTGGTACGATTCTCTGTGTGTGTGTGTGTGTGTGTGTGTGTGTGTGTGTGTGTGTGAATCATCAACCAACACGTTACAAGCCACAACAATCTAAGCACCGTTAGACATACAACAGTTCTACTAAACTCAAGCCAAATATAAGTTTTACACAGATCTTACACCTTAAGGTAGAAGGATACTCAAGTTATTTACATGCAGACACACTTCATACTGAAATAAAAGTGAAGACTGGATCGTAATAAGTGTATCAAAAGGAAATAAATGGAGAATCACTGAATTAGTTTTCTCCCTATGGACATAATAGTAATATGCCCCTTTTGGTTGGGTTTTACATAAGATTGAATTGGATTTTACTGAGATAAAGCGTTTTAACAGCGTTGTATATTTTTATTGCATACGATTTTGTAAATACTTTGCAGAGATAATTTAAATGATGGCAGCTTTGATACGGATGACCGTGCTTTAAATAAACATACAACAACAGTTTATGCTGGAAGTGAATAAAGGTACAGCAAGATGCAGGTTGGAATATTTTCTTAATTTGATCAGTTTCACGTTACTCAGTGAGTCATTTTATTTTGAAAATTAATCAGTTAAGTAAACAAATTTACAAATTGCATGAGTATGATTGAATAGAGAAGTTATTTTTATAGGTGAAAACGGTATTTCGTAAAATGAGTTGCTCAATTTAAACTCATCTTTTAATGCTAGTAGGTATTCAAAATATTGATTTGTTTCTATAGGTAATATATTTGTGTCTACAACTTAAAGCTTAACAAAATTCTTTTGTCCATTTGATGTCGTAAAGGTTGCTGTGAACTGGTTATCAGTTTAGGAGTATATTTCTACATGAAGAAACCTGAGTTACCGTGAGTACTAGCGTATAATCTCATACCAACTGCAAACTGCATAGACCCAGATCTGCCGGCGCATACTGCGCCGGCAATCTGGGTCTATGCAGTTTGTAAGGACTAATCAGTAGAACAAACAACATAGACTCTGATCTGCAGGCGCATTATGCGACGGCAGATCAGGGTATATGTTGTTTGCATTTGGACTCCCTTTATACGCGAGTATAAACGGTAAGTGTCGGCTTGTACCTTTCAGGATAAATTCGTGACCCAAAATTTCTTCTGATAATTATATTTTAAAAAATATAATTTAAATTTTCTCATTGGTCTTAAATCTCTCTCTCTCTCTTTCTCTCTGGATAGTTAAGTACGTGTACTGCTAAGAACAATAACTCCCTAAGTTTAGGATAGACCGAGTTTCCTCTTGTCACAACTCATACTAGGGGTGAAACGATACACTTCTGCCACGTATCGATACGATTCTCGATACACAGCCTACAATACGAAACATTATCGATACACATATCGACTTGATGGTCTTTTCATCTTTAGAAGGTCTGTCACTGGTAGGGTGGTGCTATTTTTTATGTGTTGACATATTGGGTGTATTTCCAGTATGCAGATTACAAACAAACATAGACTTGTCATCTGTTCATATGCCATTCTCATCCTTGACAAGATTAAAAAAAAACATTTAAAAAAACAACAACAACAACAACATCAAAAATTCCAAACAGACTACCCGTTAGCTGTTAGTTATTTGTATTCAACCTTTTAGGCCATTTCAGACTGCTCCATTCGATCAGATGCATGACTCATACTAGTCCCCACGCCCTTTGTTTTGCATTGAATGAATGTTTTTAAACATCTTATTACCAATTTCACGTCTTCACTTAAATTTTGATGGCCTTACGGTGTTATCTTCAAAACAGAAGAAGCAGTGCAATTTCCTTGTGCAAGGAAAATCTTATCTAGAACAAGTCCGAGTGTGGGAGCGAATATGACTAATAGCCAGATTCTTCTCATTATACTTCCTGCAGATGCAAAACAACTGCCGCGGCAACACGCACTTGTTTCTGTCAGTTAACAAGGAAATTATTGACACCACCCACTCCCCTTCTTCAAAATTGACAAGGTGGCTATAACTCGTACGGTTTGGAATCTGCCCCCCTTGCAGATTCTGTGCTACAATTTTTTTTTAACTCATCGATACGTTCAGTCGCTGATTACATATATCAACGAAAAAACGAGACATTCCAAACTTATTCCGCATGGACTATTTAAGTACTTTACAGATCATTTAAAAGTCACTTTTGTGTGAAGTTTCTATGTTGCTTTGTATCTATTTGGATATAGTTTGGATGCCAGTATTTTTGGTATGTCACGCAGTGAACACGCTACAGTTAGTTATGATTGGTGGTTATTGTTTTACCCTGGACTTGAGCAAACAATAACTACTAATCAGAATTGCATGTAACATATTTCAATGCGTGACACATCGGAAGTGTAGCCTTCAGTTTAATCGAAGTATACAAGATGCGATGCAACAGATAAATTTTGCGTAAAAGTGGTTATTAAATGATCAGTAAAGTACTTAAATCATACATGGGGAAGAAATCTGCAATGTCTTCTTTCCGTTGATATATGTTATCAGTGTCTGAAGATGCAGACGAGATAAACTAATTAGCATGGAGTTGGGGCGGGGGAAGGGGGCAGATTTCGAACCACGTGAGTTAGTCACATTGTGTTAATTTGTAGAAGGCGAGTGGGTGTTGTCAATAGTTTTTATTTTTTACAGACATAAATTAGTGCATGTACTTGCTACGGCTGTCTCAGATGAATTCTCAATTTAAAGAATGAAACTGCAAATGACTAATAATTATTCACGACTCCTGAAGATTAAAGTAACTTGTATAGAGTAAATCTCATTTTGTATCGATTCTTCCCCTCTTTTATCGATATAGGTATCGATATAGAAAAAGTATCGATACATCGATATATCGATTAATCGTTTCACCCCTAACTCATACGGGTCATTACAATCCATATAAGTCTTTATTTTCTATTGATGTTGTTGTAAATAGAGCCTAATAAGAATTGTAAAGCCTTGTATCGGTTGTAATGACCCGTGTGAGCTGAGAAATGAGATCGGAAGTAAATAGCCTTTAGTATTATGCGCGAGATATAACATGTCTATAGAAACTCGAAAGACGGTTTGGGTAGCTGACTTCAAGAGTCAATCTGGAGAAATATTCAGGCTGAAATGGAACGATAGTTGTCAGGAAGTAAAGAATGATGTTCAGGCTAACCATGTATTTAACATATTGCTTCGTAAATAGTAGGTAAATCCTAGAAAACTACTGCCATTAAAAATGCTAATAAATTTCGTCCTTCTCCGGACATAATTTATAAGCACCGCACTCTGTCTTGGAAATGGACAGTAATAGTCAAATTATAAAAATCAATTTTCAAGACAGAGGAAATTCAGTCTAGGTTTTAGAACAGAAAGGCAAGAACAGAAAACTGACTAAGCGCCACGGCAAATCTTTTTACAATATCAGTTCTTTTGACAGTAACAGTCTCAATTAATGTTAATTTTCAACATATACTGTGAGTACTAAAAATGTCGTGAGAACTGAGAAATCTTGATCTACTTGAATGCTTATATATTACAGAGAGGATATTTGCTTGAAACGAGCGAATAATGGATATATTTCACCGAGTGGGTGAAAATACATACGTTACAATATGTTATACATATTGCTAGCACATACATCTGAGCATAAAATAAAAAGAAAATTTGCTTGCTCCGAGCGAATAACGGATATATTTCATCGAGTGGGTGAAAAACGTATGTATTTTCACTCGTGGCTTCGCCACTCGTGAAAATATTGAGACTGTTCCAGTCCAAAAAAAACTGATCTTGTAAATATCACATCGAATTATTCCTTTGTCTTATTCTTCAATGTTTGGAGTTTATGTATATTTACGTCTCAAACTTTTCTTTTCAAAAGAACGGAATATTTACATCTGTCTGCATGTCTAGATTATGGCTTGTATCTGTGTTAACTAGCTAGATGGATATCCAGCTGCCTGATTAACAAGCTATATAGTTATTCAGGTATACCTCATGCAAGAATTTTTCCGCAAAATACGGATTTGTCGCTATAGTTTTGGAAAAGCGAAAGGATAATGGAAACGTGTGGATTTGTATGTTCGAAATTTACATTTTTATCTGCCCGTCTCTTTTGAATTGCTGCATTTACTGCTTTATTTTGTTTTCAGAATGGCTCTGCGTTTGAAAATATTGTAATCTAAACGGTTGAATTACCGAAAAATGTAAAGGAATCGATATATATCTTAATTTCTTTCTGCTGCCTCTACCAATTTCCTTAGAAATTTTTCTACCAATTTCCTTAGAAATTTCCTTTGAATGAAGATTGTATTCCCTAGCTGCAAATAAACATAAGAACAGTTTTAAAAATCTGTGTTAGTCACACTAGCTATATGTTTATGTAACGAGAGAGAGAGAGAGAGAAATGCAAGTCGGATAATTAAGAATGACCTCCAGCAAAAGATTGATAGAAATTTTATATTATTTGTTTGATGTTTTATGTACAATCGATCATCGGTCTATTCAGCTATGCAACGTGTTGGCTTTCCGCTCCCATGAGAAAATTCAAACATCGTTCATGCAAGTTTCATGATAGCATAAACCATTTACTAATGGCTACATTCAACATTTACTCCATAAAGTCTCTCTAATAATTGATGATTGTGAAAGCTTCAATAGTTTGCTTTCTGTCACGCGTAGCTAGGCATTATGACTCAAGGGCATACTGTTATAGTATTAATTCGAATAATTCCATTCTGCGGATTGTTATGCTTGCCAGAAGGGAATCAATATGTTGATTAGCTTTGCACTGGACGATATTACTAGAAGATAATCAGACACGATAAGACAAGCAATAAAATCCACTATCGTAATACAGCATAGTGCAAATCGCGGTCTCATAAAATAATGATCGTTTTCCATCTAGTTCTAGCCAAAATTTCCCGCCTTCAGAGTACACACGTATGCGCCTGCGCTGACAGCAAACAAACCCAAAAAAAATTCCAGCTTTTTTTTTTTTTAACGCAATCTCACATGTGAGAAAACTAGTGCTATGGTCAATACTTATTTCCTGTGCGTGTATTGTTATAAATATGCCACACACACACACACGCACGTGAATATCCATCGCTTTCTATATACACTTCCAACTTTCTGTCGGTCACATACACGCCTAAAGCCTTAAACCCATACTTGCACATGCAGATGAGCACGTGTACTTGTGCCAGAAGTTAATTATGTTATTTACGTTTTCATTTGCACTAGCGGCTCTTTATCACTCTTCCTACACTCAAGAAATAAATGGAATTATATTGTTTTTTTTTTTTTTTTTTTTTAATATATGCAGGTGAGTGAAATATTCGCGTCGTCTTTAATAATTTACAAACATGTACATATCTAGTCACTCCAACTGGAACCATTGTAACAACAGAGTCTGGTAATTAAATATGGATAATTAGACTCGACTCACGTGATAACTGAAGCAAATGGAAACTATTACATATAAATACTTAGATTTATCCCCATGGCCAAAATCAAGATTCTAATTTATTCAGATATGTACCAGTATAAGATAATTATTAATGCATGTTTCGAGATAATTTTAAACACAATCTGATGTTTCCATCAATTGAGGAATCATAACCAGCGCTGCTCTTCCGCAATGGGATTAGACACTCTGCAACATTACGACCATAGGCATGTTGCTTCGAACATCTAATACATTACACAATCATAATAAGAGACACTGACTAGCGACCGAGATTCATTTTCATTGTCCGTTTCAATTAGTAACTGACTAACAGTCTGTAAATAAGACGCTTTATTTTTTATTTTTAGAAAATCCGATTTATTATGTTAAAAAACGATAAGATTTTATTCTTTGTTAAAATCGCTTCCACTGTTTACAATCTGCATGAATGCGACTCAGATGTGTCCATTCACATACTGGGAGTCTGTCACTGGTGCGTTATGAAATGGAGTCTTGTATGTTCTGCACACCTTGGGAATGACTGTCGGTCACTGTACTTCTTTTTAGTTGTTCTTGGTTGATTGGACAATTTCACCTTCGATGTAACTGAGATTCAATTACATAGATTTCTGCCATATATTTCCTTGACTTACAGCTAGGAGAAAATTGAGAAAATAACGTAACATATTCCGCTTTCGTTGCTGTTGGTATCCATAAATCGATAATATATTTAGTAGACACCTTGGACAGATTCGCTTTTGTTCTGAAAGCGGAAAAAATGGTTTAACAAATAAAGTTATTTAAAACCATTTCCTTAGATCTTAATAATGTATTGCTTATCTTCTTTCCATTTATAAAGGGCAGTATTCTGATTAATCCATCGCAATATATAAATATATATATATATATATATATATATATATATATATATATATATATATATATATATGTGTATAGCACGCGCCCAATTGCAAACAACATGGACATAGACCCCAGTTTCACTAAATTTCTCTCAAATTTTTATAAAAATAGGATTTTGTTTATCTTGCTTATGACACTTCTGACAATATTGGGATTTCACTCAGAGCTAAGATATAATAAAAAGGTATTATGTATTTGGGTTTCATGGCACATCAGCACCATACTGTCTAAAGGGTGCCGCTTAAAAGTTAAGTTTTAAAAATATAAATTTTAAGGTTAAAAGTTACTTTGAAGTTGTAACACTGTATACCTGGAATATTTTTGCTTTGGGATTTTTTAAAAAGGAACCCATACATTTTGAAGAAATACTCAACTTTTCCTCAGAAGTAAAACAATACTCTTTTCAGAATACATTCAAGACATTATGACTGTATTGTAACCTTTGATCCCCCACACCACCACACACACGCACACAAATACAAAATAATTAAACAAAATCAGTGTTGCAAATCAAGCAGTTAGGTGGAGAAACTAGAACTTTTAAAATCTCATTCTTCAGAAGAAAATTTGAGATGTTTTCTTAGTGAAAATGGAGCCTTTTTGCCATCGCACAAGGTCAGCTGATCATGGTCTGCACTGGCACTTAAAGTAATAAATACAACGAACGATGTGGACCTTGATCTGCCGAAGTATTAGTCACGTTTAATAAGACTCTCGCGTGGTTCCATGAGTTTTCCACCTCATTTAATCAAGCAGTATAAACCTTCGATAAGAATGCGCGTTATGACATTATGACGTCATGACACTTTTAACATTATGACGTAATCCAACTCACCCGATATATTCATGCGCGTTATGAATGAAATTACGAATGAAGGTGGGTGAAGAATCAAAAAGAGCATATTTAATTAAATGTTTGTAAATTTTCCTCAGGTAATATCGTGAAATCTGGTAAAGGATGTAAATTGCAGTTTCGAGTATATAATAAAGAGGTTATTGTATGTGATCTGTCTGATATATCAGGCTGATTCCATGTCACGAAGCCGACTTGCAAGATCCTCGGCCACATGATAAAACAACTCGTTCACTCGTGATATCAGGCAGTACACATACAATAACCAATAAATCGGGAATATTAACGAGTATAAAATGTACACTTTGTGTGAAGCATCTGCGACCATTTCTATAAGATTTCAACATGTATGGCCTCTGTTTATAAAACATCAACATTCTAGTATTATAAGATGGGTATAATAACACATTGAATCTGGCGGGCGTGATTTAGAACGCGCAAAAAAGTCAAGCCTTTATCAGACCTCTGTTGAACTAGCAATGCGTTTTTGGAACACTGATTCCACCCCACATCGCTTAAAAAGTTAACTGACCTAAAATTAAAATTTAACCAACGTGTGTCGGTTCTTAAAACAGAATTCCAAGATACACGACACAAAGAAGAAGATAATACAACCGTCGGCTCTCGTGGATCTAAAATTATATAGACCAGCATCCATCTTAGGCAATCAATAGTCTGTCCCTCGGCCTCTGGTCAAATGGTTAAAGGGACTGTTTACATATTTTATTTAATTTTTACACAGAAAATTATATTTTATATATCATATAAAGTTATGCACTTTATGCTAATTACACAAATGTAAAGTGCACAGTAGCAAAGTTCTAATGTTTAGATTATATGAAAAATATAATCTACTTTTGCTCCAACTCGATTCGAATTTAAATGTTGGTGCATGCGTAGTTGCCCCGGGAGTAGTTGGAGAGAAATCAACAAATCAGTATGCGTATCTGTGAAAACGAACGATGTTTGCATTTATCTGTAATCAGAAAAATATGAACAGATTTGATTACCTGAAAAAGAGTAATTTCGATTGATATAACCACGGGTATACAAAAGAAGATCATTATGTACTTTTCCCTAACTGGTAATGAAGTTAACATACAGCTCGTGGGTACCTTACAAGTAAATGCTCGACCCAATTTTTTGTATGTCGGTCATGTTCGTTTCTTTTTGAGTTCCATCAGAGCTAATACGCCTGCATCAGCATTTGTATTCACCGTAAGTCGAGACAAATGTAAATTACTTTTTTTAGTTCCAAATGAGTACATTTTTCATCGTCTCAATACCAAATATTTGCCAAGATGCACTTTAAAAATGTATAATTAACAGGAAGTTCATAACTTTCTTATACCTATTTAAAGCTAACGTAAGCTAGAGTTGCTAGCCAAGGAAATTGTGAAAAAAAATATTTTCCTTTACTCTTGGAAAATGAGGCTAAAACAAGAGCAGGCGTTTCTGCAAGAAAGTGGCTGATTTCAACTTGTGGTGGTATTGGTGTTTTAAGAGATGCGACATCGTCACATGGGGAGCAGTTTGAATCATTATGGTACCGTTATAGAATTATTTGCACAAGTTCTGTGAAATAAAGTTCCCCTGTGAGGTCATGCTTGAAGAAAGAAACCTTGGAATGTTTCGGCTGAGAATAAGTCATCTTAATGAGTTGTCGTAATGATGGCTATGAGAGTGTGTAATGTGGTCTGCACATTACGTCATTTTGTAAACTATGGCAGCTGCTCGTATTTCCGCGATATTTTTCCAATTATTGGCGGAAAGGCCTGAACGTGTTCCGATTGACTTGACAGAGCGTTATCCGGACCCAAGCTGATGTCTCGAGTACCGTCATCACATATAACCGCATTCAATAACTTACTGCGTTGGTCATCCAAGTTTGTGTACCACTACTACTAATAATGATGATGATGATGATGATGGTGGCATTAGTGGCGATGATGATGACGACGACGATAGTCGCAATGTCTTCGCGTATAGCCTGAGATGATTCCAAATGGTATGTTGCATAGATTGTTCTCTATTTCTAGATTCTATTTAACTAGTTACCATAAAATCAATTATTTATTAGAAAGCAATTGTAAAAAAATGTTGAAGCAAGAAGCATTGTAAATAAAATATACGGAGAAACTCTGGAAGCAGCATTCTTTTTAATGTACAATTAGCGCGCAAGAACGTATTCTGTGGTATGTTGTCAATCGTTTTGCTGAAGGCATCCTTCAACTTGGTGGATTTGAACGAAATCGTAATTATTGGTAATGATAATGGATAAAATCGCAATTAAGCATAAAATAGAGTTGTAAATTACTGTAATAACCATTATAATGTTAGCACTGACCATTTATTTTGTTTAGCGTCGATTATATATCAGCTGGTATTCAAACAATGTAGAACTGCAGTTGCGAGTGAGCATATGGTCACCCTCCCCGCCCCATTTGCATGAGACGACATTTCTGAGATGAGTCCAGGCACGATTTTTAGGAAATGTTGAACAAGCCTTGGAAAGCAGGTCACATCAGCTAAGTTTAGGTGTGTGATGCACTTTAATTTCCAAGTAGAACCCACACTGCAAGTTTGATCTCATTATGAGTCAATATCTATATATGAGACTAACAGCCGAAACAGGGAGACGAATGGTCGTACGGACGGACAAAGCGAATTCTATATACCGCTCGCTTCCTAAACTGGATAAAGCAATACTAAGGGAAAATTATACTTTATCACAACAATATGTATGCTGTTTAACTGAACAAAACTTTCAAAGTGAAAGCTTTGTTGCTGAAGGCAAATGGGGTGTCGATATTGACGTTTCGGGCGTTAGAGAATTACAACAGAGTTATGGAAGTTCTGGCTTTGATTTGAGGTATGACCAAAGATTTTTTTTAAAAAACCAAATCCTGCGACGTTGCTGAAACCAGTCTACGAGAAGAACTGAGTTTTCTTTTCTCCTGTAGGCAACAATGATTCCATCCTAGTTAGACAATGGTTGTCAATCAACTTCGTTTTCTCACTGACGTTGAACGATGTGGATCGATGACCCCTTACAAGCGAAGATGCCTCGAATTTGGAAAGCAAAAGTTTGCTGGTTAAGCTAGAGGGATGGAAGTTTCGGCTTTGATTCTCACGCACTATTGGCCGTACGCACCTTTGTTTATATGATCACTCTGAGTTAAAACAAAACAAAATAAAACTTCTGCCAAAAGTATATCACAGTGACTCACATTTAATAATTCAAACTTCTGTAGCTTCAACTAGGTATTTAGATTAAAATAGTTTCTCAGGTACTAATGTCAGTAGGATCATGTACACTTTTGTTTGGATGTGATTTTAAGAGTATATATCCTCCTGTCAAAAGCCATCGTTACCTCAGTTGTTTTCGCAAAGTGACTACTTTTTTGTTGTTGACGTTTTTAAGTCGGTTTTGCTTGCATTGCTGGCTGTAGGGTCATGGATCTAATTCTTAGTGAATGCACGAGTCTTCGTTAGTTCAACAGTCTCTTGCCAATCTTTCCTGCTAGCGTATGAATTATATTTTATAATCCCATGGCGCATGCACTCACGTGTGACGATCGAGGTAAAAGTAGCAAAGTCATAGGATATAGAAGGGAGCGGACCTATCTCAGCTACCGAAATCTAAATTGCCCATCGTGACACTACTAGTTGGTTTTAATATGTGTTTGTATACGTGCGTGTGTCTTTTATGTATTTTTCAAAAATACAACAACTGCACCATTTTGTAGTCGCGACAACGGCAGGGCAGCCAATTCCGTTTTTGTGTATGCGGTGTACATTGTTGTCGCTGTTTATATTTCTAAAAAGATACTCTTCGCAAACAGAATCTGCTGGCATTCAGGCCTATATTATTGATTGTAACTATGCTACATACGTAAAGATTCCTTTTCTGTTTGACCAAACTACTACTGCAGGAATAGGATTATTGATCGCCACTGCACTCTATAAAATAATATTTTCTCTGTGGCAGAGTTAGTGTGAAAACACTTTATATTGACTGTGGCAGAGTTAGTGTGAGAATATTTTTCTATTAAACAGTTACCGCGGTGTATGTATATATATGGCAAAAAATTCACAGATTGATGCGTATAGTATTCTGAAAGAATTAATGAGTATAGCCAATTCTGGGATCAATCTACCAGATCAATGGAGTGTATGTAACGTTACAGAAAAGATTAAATCACTGTTTCGCTTACAAACATCATACATATTTGTCAAATAGGCTCAAAGATGGTGTATAATTTTTCAAATACGTATCCGGAGTATCTTGATAAATTAATCGACTTAGGAATTATCTTGGAACAGCAACGATGCAAACCTGGATAGTCTTATAAGAAAAAACGTGAAAGTCATTATATGATATTGTGCAAGAATAAATGAAATCGCTGACGTTGATTAGACCACCTAGTACAGATAGTGAAACGAATGAATACTCTAATTATGACATTGAAACAATAAGCAAATATAGTAGCAGTAGCGAAGATCACTAAAAATAAATCATTTAGAAAGATACTTTTGGTGTTAATATAACAATGGCATCCACACTCACCAACCTTCAGAGATGTTATGAATTGATGTACAACGCCGCAGAAGGGGAGCAGCGTAAGCACCGGGAGAAATTTTCAGAAGCTATTGCTAAAAACAATGAAGTAAAAACTATCGAGGAAATTTACAAGCACTCCAAGACAGTTGACATTTTGGATACAAATGTACAAAGTCTGGTCGTATTCTAGTCGGTGCAATACTGAGTGATGGGTCATTTGAGCTTATTCGGACCGACGCCTTTCTGAGAAATATTTTATTTGAGCTTGCAAGCCAATTTCATGATCCTGGAAAGAATAAGCCTGTTTATTTGCAAAGGGCTGATTTACAAGTTTGTTTATTTATAACACAAAAATATGATTGGTCGCCTGATGGACTCTGTAAAATTCTAATATAAAAGCCAGATTTTATCCTCCTGGTTCAAGTACCAATGCATGCCTATGAGGAGATAAAACGGCGGCGACTGTAAAAATCAATCAATTAGAGAATACAATCCGTATATATATATATATATATATATATATATATATATATATATATATATATATATATATATATATATACAGTCCAATGGCATTGGGGCGCAATCAATGCAAAAGTGTATGCCTTGGAAAGCATGAACTCTGTGGCAGAACATGCCATTATGAATACTGTAAATCCCATTTGCTCGCGTTGCGTGTTGGTCTAGGTGCTCGACCATGTCTTAAATGCGGCATCGGAGTCTAATCGCATAATCATCTTTTCCGACCATACGGGTCCGTCCCCGAGTATTATCGTGCGCGCCCGTGAAAATTCGCCAACGCAACAAATATAGAACCTATTGTTGTAGAAATACCCAACAACGTTGAGGAAACACCTGAAAACGTCAACAATGTCGATGAAAAAGATACAGAAGCCAAAGAAATAATAGCCAGGACTGAAGCGATTGCAGTTTCTGAGCCTGGTAAAGTAAAAATGGTCAAAAAATGTATAGACCGAATATGCAATTATACAATGATTTCCCCTTTTATACCAGTATGCCGACTGTGATTCAATTAAGGCAACTCGCACGAGAGTGTGGGATACGAATACCAAGGAGTATACGAAAAGCTGATATACTTGAGTTATTAGGACTCGCAAATGAACCACAGCTAGTTATGCAACAACTTCCCCGGTTTACAACGGCAACCGCAACGTCAACGTTAACAGTACAACAAGTAAAACAATCCGCGTGCAAGCGTAACATAAAAATACTAAGAGACGCAAGAAAAACTGACATACTTGCGTTATTAGGTATTACAATTGAACCGCGTCAGACTGTAAGAGAGCTTCGTGCAACAGTAGCACGATTAAATACCAAAATTCCTCCACGAGTCAGGCGGGCGTAAATTGTACACTTTGTTGATGATGAACAAAATCGCCGACGCATCGCGGCCACTATCGCCGCTGATGCAGTCGAGTATGATCGTCAACGAACTCAAGTTATTCAAATTACACAAGCGTGTTGGTGATTTTGAAGATAATCATGAGAGTATTCCAAACGCGTACGCGCAAAGTAAACACGCTAGAAATTATTTTTATCAAAGACGGTTCCAGGAATCATATCGACGTTACAACGCTCTGGCATCTCTACAGTTAAAGCAGATATTATTTTTGGTGTACATTTGACTATGCCGCTTAATCGCAAGTCATCAGACAAGGATGGTTTTAAAATCGCAGCCCCGTGGATTCATGGTGGTCCTGGTGGTCCACTTATAGACTCCAACCGTAAAGACACCGAGGCTAAAGAAACCAGCAAAGGCATTGAAAAGATTGTCTAGACGTTGCAAAATACACCAACGCAGGTTCAGGATGGATTATTGACAGATGTGTGGAAGTTCAAAGGCATACTTCCCCAAATATACCATTCCGCGGGTTTGATTATATACCAAAGTATGTACCACCGCGGTCGCTAAATAACTGTGAAAAATGATGACAATGAATGTTTCCGCGGTCGCTAAATAACCGTGAAAAATGATGACAATGAATGTTTCAAACGGGCGCTCGCGTCGGCGAGGCACCCCACGCGCAATAATACAGATCAGCCGTGACAATACCAGCAATATCTGAATGAACTTAACTTAATTTTGGTGACATATAATCTCCGCTGCAGGTTACTAAAGCTATACTCAACAAGTTTGAAGAACTTAACCCCAGTATCGCTGTTCATATGTACGCTTGGTGCAAAGTTTTTTATATGCTTGAACAATCACCACATATACGAAACATGAATGGTTCAGAGTCGCGATCTCAATACGTATGTATAAAGAATCTTTCCCGGTTGTTTAACCGACACAGAAAGCACCACGGTAAAAAGTTTCCATGCAGACTATGCCTACATTTATTTACCACCCAACATCTGCTTGACGACCATGACTTTTACTGTGGTGTAATTAGTGAATAGCCGCAACGCACTATCATGTCAGAACCCGGCAGGAACATTCTAAAATTCACCGTGATGTAAAATAAGATGAAAGTTCTGTTCGTGATTTACGCGGACATTCTCGTGAAAACCAACGAGGTTCAGTCGAAAACAACGCAAGTTGCTGAACAAGTTCCATGCGGGTTTTGCTTCGTTGACGCCAGATGTGACGGACAAACTGAGCATTCAGTATTGTACCGTGGCAAGAATTCGGTTGAAGTATTTATTAAATCGCTCGAGGTTACCGCAAAATGGATCAGAGAACAGCTCTCCTTGCCCGCAGACATGATTATGACCAACGATGACACTCGTGAGTTTTAAGTGGCCAATCATTGCTGGATCTGGCATCAGATATACTTGTAAACGAATTTGACACAAGTGATTATCCCAAAGACCATTCGCTGTTTAGTAACACCAGCAGAAAGGTTGTTGGTAAGTTCAAGGATGAATGTGCGGGAAAGTCAATCGAAGAATACGTGGGACTGCGCTCCTAAATGTATTCGAGCGTGGTCGCACCGCAGAAAGCAAAAAGTAAGCAAAAGTAGTTCGCCGGGTTATTATTGCAAAAGATCTGAAACACGACATGTATGTGGAATGCTTGCGTGAGCGACGCGAATTCGCACACTGATGCAATCTAATCCGGCCGCGGAAGCATCGTGTTGGTGTGTATCGTTGTATCAAGGTGAGTTTGTCTCCGCTTGACACCAAGCAATGAATATTACCTGACGGAATCACCACCTACGTTTAAGGGCACATCGCGATTGTTAATCAACTTTCGATTGATACTCTAGCGCATTGATGCACTTGCGCATTGATGCACTTACGCATTGATGCATTAATGCATTAAAATAGGCTTTGGTGGTAGTTCTGTATCCGCGGAAACGACTTGCAATTCCTCTCGTACAAATGCTTTGCTTGGTGGACGAAGTCCACTCGGCTTTGCCTCCTGTGGTTGGATCGCAGAGCGGTCTGCAGGCGCTAGATGGTAACGTGTGGTCAGAAGCATGACGTTGTGAGCCTTCTAGTTCTCCAGGTGCATACAGATACCGAACGAAATTGTTTCCGAGTGGGGCTAACACAGGTGGTTGTGCAACTGATTTATGGGCAACAGTGGCAGTCTTCTGCCGAATTGCATCAGCAGATTTTAACTCCATTGCGCTTATGATTTCATTATTTAGTGCTTGTATGACTAAACGAAGCCGTGTTACCCACTTGCGAGATCCTTCTGCGATCTGAGATCGAGCACTCTAGGTTCGCGACCTCATTAACAATTCTTGCGCGTACTGATGTCCAAATAATCGTTTTGCGAGTGTACTGTTAAATCGTCCCACAATAGGCTGGTCGCGATGTATGTTAGCATGTTCAACACTAACAAACACCTTATCTTATGTTAACAACGCAGCAACAGCTCCGAGATATTTTTAACCTGGATCGACTTTCAACAACCGCGGCCATGTTAGCGGTACGCGAGTGTAAATACGTTTAAATGCATCTGCGACACTTGCTAAATCTTTAAATGTCAACTTCGCCACTTCCGTGTATCTGCTGGCAACATCTACAATAGTTAACGCATATTTGTATGTGCGCAAACGACCTTGTCATTCACGTACCTGATCATGTAGGAGAAATAAAAGATCAGCTTGATGAACTTCGTTAGGCTTTCTCACATCAGACCATCGACAGGATATCTATCTTGGCGCGAGTAGGTAAATCTGTCACAGCGCTTGTTTAGCCAACCAAGGTAAAGCAACCCAGTGATTGACCTTTGCTGCGTTTGCTAACTTTTCAACACCTGTTTCACTCTTCCAATAACCTCGCGGACTGTAGTATATTGTGGACAAAGTCCGTTCAGAAACTTCGCTTTTCTTATTCATGATTGTTTGTTTGTTTGTTTGGTTATTATATCTATTTATTTTGCATTCAAATGAGTGGATTTTGTCTACCAAGTGGCGCGTTAGAGGCCACCAATGAGAAACTTAGCCTCCATACCTCCTTTGACGATCCATCTAGAGATTCTTTCCCTGAGTGTAGGTGAGGAAGCAGAGCTTCCCACGATCGCATTCAGATCATGGATGAGATCTACATCGACACGTTGACGTGCACGGATATCACTTGATGCTTTATAAGCAAGATCATGTCAGGAACATGCAACATCGACGTTGTTTATAGGTGCTTCCCTAGGTTTTGCCTGGTTGTTATAATTAAGTCGTATACCCAGCCGTGTACCAGCCCCGCAATAATTGTATTTATGTATGTGCTTTTCGCCAGGGTATTTTCTCCATGGTGTTCCGGGAAGCTTTGTTAACACAGCAGCGACATCATCATCGACTATTTTTTAATAAACGTGAACGTCTTTGCTTCATACCGAACACAAGTTCCAGTGATCGCAGTTTCCAAACTCGGTTAATCATTGGTCCGGCCGGACCAGAAAAAACCCAATTGTTGTTAAATATGATTATGAGATGGTTAACATGGGATCGTCTGTACGTGATTGCGCCGTTGGCGGATGATTCAACCGTTTTATGATGTACTCAGGGATTTTACGGAAACGCTTCAGTCGTCGCCAAGAAGCAAATCTTCCACAATTGATTTCTTTTCCACGATCGATGAAGTTCCTACCATTGATGATCTTGATTCAAGCGCGAATACTCTTGTTGTGTACGACGATGTGATGCTTGAACACCAAGAAAACCCTGCTAGAATATTTTCCCTAGGTCGACACAAACACACAGACGTGATCTATGTGACTCAACGATATGCACACGTGCCTAAAGCAATACGAGACAACTGCAATATGTTGATAATATATCGTGGCATTGACGTTCATGGTCTCGCAAACATTCATTGGACCTGGTGTGCCGCCGACCACTCGTGGGATGAGTGTCGTAATATGTTTGCGGATGTCACCCAGGACCCGTATGTTTCCTCACTATTGACTTGACTGGTGGACCGCCCTCTGGTGGAAATATCGAGCCGGTTTGGACACGAACGTGTCTCACGCGGCAACATAGACAATGTTGAAATCCACCAGCAATGCAATAGCAGAGGCTGCTGACCGACGTCGTAAAGCCGCGCGCAATCAACTGGAACTTTTACGCGAGTACATGGATGCAGCAAACGTGTCAAAGATATGTTACAGTCGAGACAAACTGCACGGGAAGACCTCACAGAGGGCTTCGAACAAACGTTTGCACAGCTAATCAAACCAACAAATGAGATTGTAGCCAAGACTGCGGAAACTGTGGAACAAACAAAGAAAGTCTCAGAAACCACTGTCGCGATGATGGAAACACAACGACAACCTGGTCTGATCAGGCGTGCGCCAGAACAAAATTAGCGCAAATTAAAAAAAGGATAGAGGACATACAAGAGGATGTTGGAGAGAAACTTGCGAATCTTCCACAACAAGCTGCACCCGAGTACAAATCAAAGTTAGACACACCATTTCAAAGATTTAATGAAGTTGCACGGCAGGAAATCTTTCAATATCTCCTAGAGTCTGCTGTTAATGTACCTGATCCAAAACAATTTAAAGAATATATATTAGAGTCTGACATGCCGGCGGATACGCGCCTGAGGTCAATCAAAAGGGAATGGGACGGATGGGTATTTAAAGAGTGGACTGGATATAAAAGACCATACAGTAATAATCATATGTGGAAAAAAATTCATAAAATTGTTAAACTCCATGAAAAATGTGGTCCAGTAAACGTCAAACCATACTGGGAGAAATTTCTCCGTACACAAACCCTACTGGGAGAAATTTCTCCGTACACACAAAAATACTTGAAAAAAAAAAAAAACGTCTATGGGGATGGTGGGAGCCTTTCAAGGAGGATGTGCCTACCGAGAAAAAAGAAGAAGAAGAATATCTCTCCCCATCGGAGGAGGAACCGCCAAAACATGGTAAAGGTCTCAGTGGTCGTGCACGTAAACGTGAGATATCCAAAGGGTTCAAAACCGCAGGGTTCAAATGCGTGTCTTTGGAACAACAAGAGGTAAATGAACTCATGGACCGGTTGGAAACAATAGTGGGGTCAGTTCGCGCAGGCAACAACGCACCAGTAGTTGTTAATGAGGCCACATCGATTTGTCAGCGATTGCTCACCAATGACATCATGGACCTGGGCACGTTTCGTTTTGTTATGCACGAACTCATTAAAGACATCGATGACGTATATAACACGTATGATGAGTTTTGAATCACTTCGTGTTGAGACACACCGCGTCTTACATAAAATCTATGTCGCGATGCAGCCTGTTGTTGTAACACCCCGAGCGCTACCTCGATGATTATAATATCATCAACAACACCAGAATTTTATGTGACTTTCTCCACACCGATCACCGCGGGGGAATCACGCACACTCGAGATTGCATTGGCGTCGTAGACGTGTGTATTAGTTATAGTTGGCCTAATATCCGATCCCGCGAATAACTCGTTTATGTTTTCGATGGATGATGGCGCAACCTGCCAAGAAGTTGAACTTACCGCGGGCGCGTACGACACGGAATCGATTAATGAAGAGATTCGACGGAGGATTTCATTGGTGACTGGCAAAGACTCCACAATTTTCATACGCGAAATTGAGCCCACACTCAGCTCTATCATCTCGATTAAATCTGAACCGTATGCAGTTAAGACCACACGGTCGTCAACAGGGACAATTCTTGGTTGGCCCGAAGATATCAATGAAATTCCTGATGACAAACGAATCTTACTCCCAAAACCTGGAGGGTCTGGATACCATATCGCGCCAGACATTGTCAAGATAACCTAAACGATTCAGATCAATTTAACGCCATCAGTGGCAGTTATGAAAGCGAAGCTTCCTCAACGTAGCCGAGGGAGGCATAGCCCCCCCCCCCCCACCAGGGTTACATACCGTTTGGGTTTCCCCAACTATGGAACCGGGTGATTTGATATTGATTATTCCCGCGGCGCCTGTGTATCTTCCATGCCACAATCCCCGGTTGATGCATATTCGTTTCACCCGATTGGACCAGGACGGGCACATGGTAGATCTCCGCGGGGAGACCTTAGCAATACAACTGTTTATTAGAGACAGACCTGATATTTAATATAATGACAATCTTACGTGGACGTGTGATACCAGTACGTGTTGTTAACGCGAGAAAACCTGTTAACATGACATATTACGGAACTGGCCTTGGTGATGTTTTGCAGGGTTTGTTTACAGGCGAACAAAAGGTGCTAGCGGCCTTGTCTTCGCGCGCTGCTGATATCGCTAAACAAGTTGCAATGCGAGTCGTTGATAGCATCAAAAACGTTGCTGCGGATCGGTTAAAAAATCTGGGGTTGCGAGCAGTTCAATCATTTCGAGACCGACAACGTCGATTAGTGACTCGATCACCACCAAAGGTGATTACACTTCCAATGCCCGCGCCAGTCAGTAAAATCATCAATGAAGCTGCTCAACAACGTCTAACTGATTCAATGGTTGCAAATGCGGCAATAGGAAGCGGATTACGGTTGTGGACGGCGAGCGGCGAAGCCTGGAATCGGACGGCAAAGCCGTCTCACAAAAAGGTATTAGACGAAACTGATAATGTATAAGTGATGGCAAAATTTGAAGAAGTGTCCGATCCCGCGTTTGGTATGGACGTGCCTTTGAAGATAGATCAAAGTAAAAAAACATTTTCAGTATTATTCGTACCCGGCTAAAGATCCTGATATAAAAGATAGAATAGACTTACAAGTGCGTGATACGTCTCGGTATTTTCTCCCGTGTGAGGTCTTTTTGGAAATTGATGAAAACGTTTTACAAAACGACTATACTGATTATCCCGCCAATGCTCGGGTTGGATTTGTCAACAACGGCACCATGGCGTTGTTCAGCAGCGCACATTATTTTATTGATGGAAAGGAAATTGAAGTATGTTTGAGCAACGTCGACATTGCCACGATGATTATCGGACTAGCCAGATACAGTGATGATTATGCAAGATCCGCTGACCCGTCTATGGTGCTTCACAAGGATGGATCCGACGCTGCAGATCAGTTACAGTATGAAAGAGCTGTCGTTGGTCGTGTTTCTTTTGAGTCGAACCTTGCTGCTGACAGCACCATTTTGAAAAACATTAATGAAAATTACAACCTTGGATTCGCACAGCGACGAGGTCAACTTAAAGGAGACTCATTGTCGTTTTTGTGTGCAATTTCTCACATCATATATTCGGGTTTTGCAGAGATGTTGACAAGGTTTTTTTTGGAGCCAAACACACATTCACATTATACCGAAAACCCACCGACAATGATGCAATTTGGCGTCATGGAGGTAATCCTGGAAAAGTTGCATTGTTGAAATGAGCATTGTGGATGCCTGTGATAATCCCTTCGGTGGCTGCAGAAACACGTTTGTTGTCGTTTATGAGTTCTGGAGGCTCATAACCGCTGTCATTTCACACGCTTACGACAGACTCGTATGAAGGCAATGTTCAGCAGTTATCACGGCAAATAACTACCCAACAAGGTATTAGCGCACCAAGACATGTGTTCTTGGCGTTTCGAGCTATATCTCAAGCGTGCGGTGGACAGGAGGTGAATCAAATCAAATGATATTTGACCGGTTAGGAGTGTCTGCAGTTTCTTTGCGATAAAACGGTTATCAGGAACCCGCCGAAGACATTTTGCTGGACTTTACAAACAATCATGTCGCACGTACATATCAAAAGTTGTGGTCGTTCATGGGCCGGGATCAAAAAGTTGACATGGATCTGCAGATTTTCCACAAAGATTTCACCACGTTGTACCCGATTTATTACTTTTCGTTGGAACATTTAGACCTGTACAGATAGTCTGTAGTTGATTTACACTTTCATGCACGTGTAACTGAGGCCTGGTGCCGGTGGTTACAGATGTATTGCTGCAATTCTTTCTGATAAGTTAATGTTGTTGGAGGGCGCAGGTGGTCGAATGATGGTGATTGACGCACCAGTAGAAAACCTGTAATTTTTGTTGTTGTAATTGAACAGCGTAATTACAAATAATGTATTATCACGAAGTTAATCTTGGCCTTAGCCCAAAACGGCTTGCGAAAATAAAGAGCGCAATACGAAATGAATGCGGGGTCACATTGAAACTTTCTCCGGAAAAGTTAACTGGAATTATTCCTGTGTGGTTGACCCAAACACAACTTGATCAGCTTAATGCAGTCAAACAAAATAACATCTCAGTGACATTAAAGTTATCCAAGTCAGAATTAACACAAATGCAAAAAATAAAAAAATAAAAAAATAAAAATATAAAGTGGCATAGTTCCAACTATCGCAGCTATTCCTGCGTTGTTAGCGGCTGCGGTTGCGAAATCGGCAGCGTTAGAGGCCGTCAGAACTGCATCCGGGATGGCTCTAAAAAAAGGCTGTTGGTGGAAAAATCTATGATTTTTCGTCTCGTAAACGAATGAAAAAAGGAAAAGGTCTTCGATTATCCGGGACAACTCGCAGAATAGCTTAAGGCAGAGGTCTTCGACTACCTGGTACGACTCGCGAAAGGCCGCGCCATTAACCAGTCTTGACTTACTTGCAATGGTAAAGTCAGTCAAGGATTTCCGAGGCGTCTTTATGCGGGATGAACTTGGAACCAAATGCTCTCGAGCCATGATCCCACGCACAAGAAAAACCGGCATTGTTGACCTAGATTCATCAACAGGACCTGGCACTCATTCGGTAATTACGCCTCGACATCTTTTGTTTTTAGACTCGTATGGGCTTGCACCGCCACTTGAAGTTGTTGATTATTTAACGGGAGCTAGCGCTGGACGACCGCTGTTTTATTCAACGCTGCCGTTATAAACTCGGATGGACGGTCCAATATGCGGTCATTTTGTTCTTAAAGCGTTGCATGCACTCGCGGGAAGTAAAGTTTCCACAACACCAACCACGCAAACACTTATTGATTTTACATTAAAGTACGCTTTAATAGTATACGCAATTCCTATTAAGATTTACGGTCGCTACTCAGTCCGACGCTGCGCTGATGTGGATCTGAGCAGGTTTGCCACCAAAGCGGATTTGACTGACTTTTCCAACCAGGTTGTTGTTGGCGTCGATCCGGGCAAGCTTGTGATTTTTGAAGATCAAACTGGAAAACTTTGAACGTCTAATACGGACATTCAAGATGATGTTGTGAAGGTGCGAGGCGCTGTCGCGAAAAACCTGGCCGAAATCACTGAAAACGGGGCAATCAGAGACTCTGGCGTGTCGAGGGTCTCTATCAAAGACTATGTTGATGATGATGCTGCTACAAAGAAACAATACGTGAATGAACAGATCGCAAATATGCCTTCACCACCACGCATAGTAACTTCATAGAGCCAAATTCAAGCAATATTAATCAAAGAAGGAGAGAAATTCAGTTTGAAGGATTCAACGTTTATTCGGACGGGTACTTAGCCGTCTTTGGCGTTTGTGTTTAAGATTAGATTTATCATTACATATAAATGATGGATTCACATCCTGGTGATGAGGTTGCGGAATTTACAGATGAGGTGAATCGGCTGACACAGGATGCTAACATTGATAGTGATTTTGTTCCACTTGTCGACGCATATCTGGGTAAAAACGGTGTTAACAAACCCTCATATACATTGAAATATAATTTTGTTAAGGATCAAATAGAAAACAACAGTTGGTACCGTTTGGTGTGGCAATACCAACTCGAATCCAGCTTGGAATCATTGCATAGGCACGTATAAATGCCCGGTCGTTGACTGCACCACCAAGCATGAAAACACTCAGGGACTTTTTCATTAACGATAAAGTAATATTCACCACTGAATAAACCCCAGTTAAATTCCCCACCGAATTTGTTAAGCCAATATTGAAGAAGAGAAAGATCTCGACTGATTTTCAACAAGGACGCACTTGTCCGTGTAACAGTTCTTGGGCGAAGACGAGTACAATCGTTTCAGACACCAACCAAGGGCGTGATCAATATGGCTCTAAGTGAACGTGGTGTCATACTCCCAGAACGAACAATTGTCAGAGATTTAAATATACCACAGGAAGATATTTTCTATGATTGTATGGCAGTTGTACCAGTAAAAAAGAGTAATTGGTTAGCAGTGCGTGTGAGTGTTGCACCTAAACAAGGCATGCTTGCCGAGCGATTATACTACGCGATCACATTATTAATAGAATAATTATGATGGACCCTCAATGTTACCGACGTGAATTAATAATTGAAGCTTAACAACATCTGCGAGATGAAGTCGTCAAGAGAACCGCGTTGCTCATGAAATACAAAAACGTGTGTGCTGTCGTTGATGCTATTTGTGGGCTTGCCGCGGCGACCACCGTTGGTCTGGGTGTTGCTGGAATTGTGAGTATATCAACCATCATAGGTACACCAATATGAATTGTTCTTTGAGTCATATCACTAGTAACCTGTGTCTCTGATGGTGCTGGCAAAATAATTTTGATACGATTACATTCGCGAATACGTATCTATTCGAAACTTCTCGCAGCAGCACATAGTAGTCTCAGTATGATTAGTAAATTGTGCTCGGTGGCTATAAACTGTGCTCGGTGGCTATCGATGATTACATAATTAGCATGACTGAGTTCGAGACTGCGGTGGCGGAAATGGAAAACCACTTGCGACTCTGAGCACAGATACGAAAGCGATGTGTTAGCGACCAAAAACAGCTAATTGATTTACAGACAGTGAAAATCAAGTAACTGTTTGCAATATCATTTACGCGACCAAATGGTAAACTCATTTACGCGTTCACACGAATGAATAGTATCCAGTGTGTTGGCGAAGAGTATCTTTTTAGAAATATAAACAGTGACAACAATGTACACAAAAATGGAGTTGGCTACCTCGCCGTTGTCGGTACCAAGGGTGTAGTTGTTGTATTTTTTAAAAATAAACATTGTAGTTTTTGAAAATTAATAGCAGCAAAATCGTTCACGCTAGCGTTAGAATTATATTTTATAATCTCATAGCGCATACACTCGCGTGTGACGATCGAGGTAAAAGTATTAAAATCATGAGGTATAGAAGGGAGCTGACCTATCTCAGCTACCGAAATCTAAATTGCCCATTGTGACACCAATCCACTAGAACCAGATCCAAAACTCCACGCACCATTCCAGGCTCCACTCCATGCCTTTACTCTGTAATTTACACTATGCCAATATACGATAACAGTTATTGACTAGCTTTAACACACAAATGAGGGGGATGAAACATTGCAAAAGAGCCGAGAATGAATTTAAATTAATGGCTTCTACGGTATAAACTCCGTGCTGAATTAACATATTAGCGCGACTTTAGCAATATGACCATAAGACTCAAGAAAATGGCCTTAGTATATGATGCAAGTGTAGACTCTTATAGAAATTATCAACAACCATATGCGCTAATCGTAAGCGCCAAGCTGGATTATGTAAGTCACGAATACATGCATTTCTTTCCCGAGCAGCTGACTTCGAACAAAAAGTATTTCCGAAACACCTTACAAGAAAATGAGGTTTTTGTATCTTTGTTTTCGTAATGTGACTAACTGTAAATGAATTGTCGCAAGGGTGTGGTATTCAACTTTAGCGGAATTAGTTGATATCCGAGTGAACCCCTCCCATCTTGTATTTCAAGTGACTAATGCTTCCCTGAGATTTCCGGAAATAAATTCCCCGATGTGACATTCACTGTGTAACTTTTAGAATGCAAGTTATATGCATAATCTACAAGATGATGACGTTGTATAAACGTACAATGTATTATGAACCAGAGAAGAAGCAAATATTTCCCATAATATGTCAGAAGTGCCTCTTCAAACCGATATGCAACAGTGAGCGGCCGTTAATCCGACGGTTGCAGCAGTTAACCCGTAGATGGCAAGCGGCCTACCTCGCCCGAGTACTATGTATATATGTACATGTATGCATTTATTTAGATCCTAAACCCTTTGCTGTCATGCTATGCTCTTGCGTTCACATTTTTACTACGATCAACTGCTTTCATCCTCCCCAGACACAATTTACAAGAACTTTGTTCCTGCTGTATTCTGATAACGCCCACATCAATAAAATAAAACGGTATAATCTAACAACATGTGCTTATACTTACCTTCTGTAAAGAGTGTAATAATTCAACAGTTTACATTAATACACTGGTTGTTAAGTTAATAAAGAAAGAAGACGAGAAATGTGCTTAAAGAACACGAAATGCCCCGCACTCTCTCTTTTGTAATATATAAATCCCTGACCTAAATGCAAAACGATAAATACTTTATTACACTCAGGTTACAATACAAAAAATATAAGATAAAATATTAGTATCTCACTTTGTATGTTTGTACATCAGCCATGGATGATATAATGTTTTTAACAGCAGAGACAAGTTAACTCAGATTGACAGCAATATCATAATCAATACTCCAATGGAATACCAGCAAGTACAAACTTACATTCATCTCTGCACATCGTAATACATGGATGCTGGCAGTGGCGTACTAAGGGTAAATGGTACCCGGTGCGACGATGATGGCCCAAATGGCCAGAATATGAGGGCTAATTTGTATCAGCTGTTTTGGCGCCCCAACCCCTCTGGCGCCGGGGGCAACCGCCCCGTCCGACCCCCGTTAGTACCCTACTGGATGTTGACATAATTGGAAAGGATCTAAATTACAATAAATGGAACACAAATTAATCTGTAGTAAACTCATTACTTTACAACGATGAACCTATGGTACTTTCGTCTTCCTGAGAAATGGAAAGACAACATGTACTTCGAGTAATGATGATTTTAAATTTTTAAAACTTTGATATCAATCATTTTAGTGTTTTTTTTTAAACGCCAACTTTCTCAGAACTCAGTAATTCTTTAAACTTTGGTATATTTGGTCTGATATAGAAGTGTTTTGGAAGTAGTTACTTTAGTTACTTTAGCTGTTCTTGCAAATAGATGCATTCAAGGAGATATTCATCACCCACGCAGTTTTACACGCAAAAGTTTGCACAATCATTAATGTCCAGGCAAATTTTCTCAACTTCCCTTCTCTACATGTAAACAATGATTACATGTTCGAAATTTTATTCGATTTACCTTATATTTTTTTTATAAGCCTTTTAATAAATAATGTTCTAATTTTAATCCCTTTTTAAAAATGATATATGTATCGAATTTTGTCGAGTTAGTAATGAATGATTCCCATGTCTGTATAAACTGATCAAGAAGTCTTTCTTTAAAGATTGTATCTCACCATGATTTATTGGAAATATTTTGATTAACCCAAATCAATTGAAACCCAGTTTCCGATAAGATGTTATGAATGCTCTCTATCCATTTACTTCTGCCTATACCATTATTATAATCCTAAAATAGCCTCAGATACATGATGTAAGATAGTTTGGTTTGTTTACCATTAATGCGATTTACCCAATAGCCAACCATTCTCCTTTTTAGTTGTAAATGTAGAGGGGGTCTACTAAGCTCACCATAAAACATATACATGGGGATGAACTTTGTTCTTAACTTTTAGCACAAATCTTAGAAAGTCTAAATGAACCCGTTTCATCATATCTAATTTGTCAAAATCCCAGATCTCAGCTGCGTATGTAAGAATTGGAATTATTATCATATAAAAAAGTTTAAGCTGACAGTCAATAGGCAAATTAAGGTTTAATATTCTTTTCTTAAGACGCTACATAGCTTTCCTGCCTTGACTAATTAGATTGTTAAATCTCAATAAATATATACCATTCTTCGCAATGATCAGTCCTAAATATTTATAATTTCTGACAATTTTAAGTTCCGAATCTCCTAAGTTGAACTTCATATTTGGTCTACTTCCACATTTGTCAAAAATCTTAGCTTTAGTTTTGCTTGTGTTAATGATAAGCTTACATATTTGCAATAATATAAGAATACGTCAGGATTATTTTGCATATCTCTTGGATTATCTGAAAATACAACGGTATCGTTTGCATAGAGTAAAACAACTAGTTATAAATATCTTACTATATCTCCATCCAGTAAATCAACTGTAACCCCATTACAATTTGAGCTCAAAAAGTGAATCTCTATGTGATTTAGATACAATGCAAATAAAACAGGAGAACGATTTTCGCCTTGTCTAACTCCTTGATTGCATGTGAATAGCCCTTATTTCTTTCCATTGTAGAAGATACAAGACTTAACATCTATATACATATTCATTATTACCTTGCGTATATTCCCATTTATAGCAGTGTTGATCATTTTTCTCCATAAACCAACTCTCCATACCCTATCGAAAGAGAAAAATCCACAAAAGTACAAAACAATGTTTTATGTCTTCTATTTAAAAGTTTTGTTAAGGACTTTAAAACAGAAATATTATCAGTTGTAGAATATCCTTTACAAAAACCTGTCTGTGCCTCAGATAGTAAATTATTTTCTTCTTGAAAAAGCGAAATTCTGTTGTTAAGAAGAGCAGTAAAGACCATACTAAGACAACTCAGTATAGTAATATGCCTGTAATTGGTAGGATATGATTTATTTCCCTTGTTTTTATCTATCGGTTTAATCAACCCTGTAGTCCAGGTTTCTGGAACAACACCTGTATTTAAAATCAGGTAAAAAAAAACGTTTATGAACCAGAAACAAAAATTTATCCTGTACGTTTCAAATATTCATTCAAAATGGAATCTTCCCCATGCGACTTATTGAATTTCAAATTTCTCAGTCCTTTTAGTATTTCCTCCGAAGAGATTGGTTCGTTTAGTACTGTGTAATGCTCTATATTTAATGGTTCCTCATTTTCATCTGTCTCGTCATTATTCTCATGGGATGAGTTTATATTCCTAAAATAACCATTAAAGGTGTTAATTTCGATAGGTATGTCATCATTTGCTTTAGTCAAATTGTTTATTATTTACCAGTATTGTTTTGGATTTTTTGGGTTTGCAAGTTTCTTAGTTTATCTTGTTATACAAGTTTATACAAATTCTCATTGTTTTCTTGTAATTTTTACTAGCAGAAAGCATGTCATTCTGACTTTGGGGTGTTTTTAGTCGTAATTTTTTTTTTTTGTAGTAGGATATTTATTTCTAGCTAACTTGCATTCATTTCCAAATCAGATCTCCACAATCGCTTTTTGACTGATTATGTCTCAGGCAAGAAGGTATTCACCTCAGTGTGTACCACGAAAGTCACTACATTATGAATGTCAGAGGGCATTGGACACAAATCATGAACATAAAAGTGTCTGCAAGAATTAAAACCTTCTGCAGTGGTAACTAAATAATCTATTACATTTACACCTTTACTTGTACATTTGCCTATTCCTGTGCCACGTCCGATTCTTGAGTTGGCTATATACATACTGCAATTTCTACGAAGCTCTAACATGCGATTACCATAGTTATTTGGCCTCTTTTTATCACAGGTCTGTCTTTTCATTGGGATATCATTATTAATGAGGCACTGTACGTCCTTAACGTAATCAGAAGCGATTTGATCAAGGTTATCAGTGTGTGGACGGACAAAATAACACAAAATGCTGTGTCACATTTGTGACGCAGCATTATAAAACTTACAAATTACAAGCATTGTCATTTTTTTAAAAATTACCCCCAGGTAATGCTTACTTAACTACAGGAAAAAGATTCGCTTACTTGCAGGCGTACTATGCAGAAAAATATTTTCAAATACAGTTGATACTGGAAGATTTATAATTGAAATTGTATAAGACTGGTAGCTACATTACTCGAATTTTTATAAGACTGGTAGCTACATTACTTTAATTTTTATCAGACTGGTATCTACATTTCTGAAGATACAATAGATGGGTCATGTTTGTCCATGTGCTTGTGCTTTGTCCTTGTTACTTGAACTCTGTATAAGGTTAATTGATATCTTTAGCTAACATAACATGCATATAAATATATTTCGAAACAAATTACTACTCGTATAGCGTTACTTTTGAATCAAACTCGGTTTTAAGGACTGTTATACTTTAATTTTATTTTACATATCCAAAACCAGTTATGAGTTCCAGTTTATGAAGTAATGTACATATGTCTATAGACTATCTTGTGAAGAAAAAATCAATATGACGTTTTGAAACTGCCTAAATTGGAGGTATGTATTTACACATGCCAACATACTTTTACCTATCTTTATATCTGTATCAGTCACAACGTTCCATGGTAGTTTTCAAGAGGCGCAATTGTGCAAAGAAAAAAAAAAAGAAAAAAAATTCCAACCCCAAAAACGATGCGTACCTCAGAATGATATTGCCGTTTATTATTTTCATGACCGATCCGTTTTTCAAATACTTTTGAACACTCCACGATCGTTATTCTTGTACGTATATCATATATATCTGAAACCTGACTATGCACGGAGAGTGTTGTTTACTTTTTTAAAATTTGTTTCAAAGCCACTTGTGCAAATATTGCCACAAATATTATCTTTTTGTTTTGTTAAATTACTATACTTGAACCATTCCTTGTATTGATTATATTCGGACCAGTATTTAAACTTGTATTTCACTAAGTGTCTTGTAATGTCACCTTAAATTATTAAATAAGCAGTTGTGGTGCTCGCATATGTCACTTGCGCGTGGCACGAGAGAGCCGTCATAAATAAAGAGCTGCTCTGTTCTGTTCTTTTCAGATATGCGAGATTTCTCCCTAAGCGACGAAGTCTGGTTCAGGGTACATTTGTCTGGCGAGCTGTTTCTCATGCAACCCGAGCCCTTCCATCGATCTTGTTCCAGCCTTTTTTGGCATGAGTGGCCGAGATCAGAGCGCTGGTGCATGAGAGCTAGGTAATGGGTACCATTGATGCGGCACGGGCTCGATAGGATCTTGCTCAGATCCAATTATAATTCTCTAACGTGTAACATGTTTAATTATATTTGTGTCATTATATATAAATGTCTTTCAAACAATTATGCATCCATAAATACAGAGATGGGCGCTTTCCTCTCTGTTTGGAATCTAAGTGACAATTTGTAATTATAACTTCATGCATTCACTTTGCATTCCTAAATAGAAATCCATTGGGTTCTGTACATTTAGCTGAGTGTTAATTTCCGTATTACTTTTAGTACATATAGCTAAGTGGTAATGTAGAACAACGCAGTAGGTCTTATAAGTGATTTTCCATACGTTCCACAAAATTGCTGAATCTGGATCAAATATATCCATTACTGTTCTCGTTTCTCTTTTCGGCCTGGAGAACGTTAAACTGCCAACGTCTATTTACGTTAAATGAAATATCTAGAGCGTCGGTTCTTTCTTCTCAATCGGTCCATTTTTCCCATCCATGATCCACTTGTACAATCGCCAGGCAAGTCTTAAATGAGATTTCCAAAATTCCCACAACACCGATGAATCTCCTCTAGTTATATTAATTACTGCTTATGTTTCCATGTCGGCATGGAGAACGTAAAACTGCGCCTCTGGAAAGGGCTGTCAAATGACTTCTGCAACTTCACTTGAACATTAGAGCCCATTGGAAGGTACACTGGATTATTTGATTCATCAACCAATCCAGCGACTGAGCTCAGTGCTAGTTAGGGAGTACAACAAAATTAGATTGGTCCATTGTCTTTCTGGGGAAGTAAAGAATGATAAAAAAAAAAAAAATTACAAATATTAATATTCTTTTAGCATCGCCAAAATTACATTTTTAGCATTTTTAATTGATGTGCTGTGGATTAAATCTGATATATAAATATTTTTGTATCTGCATGGCTGTATGAAGAAATAACCCTTCGATGCGCGTCTAATACTACCTTACAGCAATAAAACTGTACAATTATTTCTTCGTGCAACTTGAAAAACATGGATGTATCGATTACATATATAGCTTTACTATCAATCAGATTACCAGTATTGTCAATATTTTAGTCAGGCATCAGTTTATGAACAATAGACAAATTTTTTGCGACAGTTTTTAATCATGTAAATATTCCCTGACACTTTACATGAAATTATTACTATCAATGTATACCCTGCCAGTGTCCACCGAAAGTGCAACACATTCTTGTCGAGTGTATCGACTTCCAGCCAGTGAGACATGAGTTTCTATGTGAACTTAGCTAAGAAACTTAATCATGATGTACCATCAGAGAAAATCTTGGACTTTATGAGGGAATGCGGTTTATGGAACAATTGTAACAAGATATTTTAAAGATTTTATATTTGTTACATATATCTTTTATTTTATGTACCTTTCACTGAATTGTAGCATCTTTACCGTTCATATATTGTATCTTGTAAGTACAACGTGTTTACGATTTTTAGAAGGTTTTATTTTCCTACATTTTATTTAGTTGCAAGTTTACCTTTACAGATTTAGAACTTAACTCTTAATCGGCATCACGTAGCCAGTATTGTGCTGACGCGCATTTAAAGTCTATACATACATACATACATACATACATACATACATACATACATACATACATACATACATACATCATGAATATACTGTTATTATTTACTAAATTAAGATAAAATGTTTTCCATTTTATCATAAAATATCGGTATTTGCTAATTAAAGGATGAGGGCATATTTTTTTAAGCATATATAAATATATTGTTAAATAAGTTGGAACGCTGCTATAATTTATCTAAATACAAATAATGCAATAGATACATGTTTTATTGTTTTAAAGGGTGGGTAGGTTCTTTCATAAATTTATGTTCAGTACACTAGTAGTTCTCAAGATTGAATAACATTTTGTGGTGTATATAAAGAAACATATATCAATAGAAGTATTTATAAAGATTATTTTAGAAGTATTTATAAAGATTATTTCAAGTCTCCACATTTAGTATCATTTATTTACCAATGACGCTTGACGTATGCAATTGTAATGCAAGTCGCAGCGAGTTTCTATTTTATAGCGTTTCTTGTTGTTGTTGTTGTTGTTGTTGTGGGTTTAACGCCATTTTTCAGCACATGATATACATGGCGGCCAGTTTTTTCTGGTGGAGGAAGAACCCGGGCAAACCCCGGGAAGAACCACCAACCCAAGGGAATGCGTTACTTGCATCAAACAATATTATGTAAAAACCAGAACTAAATGATGGCATTTTATATTTTTTTTAAAGTGAAGATGTCGTATTTCAAAACCATGGTATCAATTTCAAAATCTGTTTCATCGACCCGCTACTAATTCTTAGTCTTCATTGGGGCCAATTTGCTGATTTTGGATGAAGATCATTTTAAATTGTTCATTTTAATTTTGTGTATCTTTATCCTTTTCCATTGTGGGCAAATTTACAAATCTAGATAGAAACGATCAGAAGATTATCGAATTTGGTGCACCTCTCTCTCTCTCTCTCTCTGTATATATATATATATATATATATATATATATATATATATATATATATATATATATATATATATATATATCAATAATAAAAAGTCAGAGCAGTGATTCTGTGCGGATAATTTTCTGGAATGAAGGAATGGAGGAATGAAATGTTTGTTTTATTAAATTAGGGAACTAGATAATAGCCGAATATGGTTTCCTGTATACATCTGCAAATGCATTCATTGCAGCAGCATACTAATTACCATGCAATCAACTCTGTCCAAGAACATTTTTCGCCGACATATTTCTTATCATTAATCTGACAGAAAAGTTCCAGTGACAAGTTATGTTCAGGATGACCACCCAGTGGCGTACTAAGGGTAAATGGCGCCCGGGACGACGATGATGGCCCAAAGGGCCAGAATACGAGGTCTGAATTTTTATCAGCTGTTTTGGCGCCCCAAGACCTCTGGCGCCCGGGGAAACCGTCCCGGCCCCTCCCCCCCCCCGTCAGTAGTCAGTACACTACAGTGACCACCGCATACTTGTCAAAAAATGTTCCATCTCATTAGAATCCAAATGTATGTCGCTATCAGATAATTGTTTTGTTTTTTTTTAGTTTTAGTTTTGACATTTTGATTGAAAAACCTGCAAACCACGCTCAATATCTCCGGCATGTGGAATAAATCAATATAAACTGTAGCGTCCTTTTCAGTTGAATTATATTACTCCATCGACGCAACCGACGGGTGAAAATCCGCTTTGCTTTGTTATTATAAGAGAGCGTTGAGGATTTTGACCTGTGACTTGCGAGGATGACATATTTCCTGATACAAAGCAAGACGCGATGTTTGGGCGCGTGACTATTACGTGCTGTTCTGTGTTCTTTGATGATCTGTAATAAGTGGAGGCCCTATTCTAGGAAGAAAGATTGGTTTGAAAAAAATATTACAATGAACAAACATCCTTTCTTTTCATAGCGATGTTTACAAATTTTGAATTGTGTATTTAATTACTTTAATACAACGAATTAAGTCGTATGTCGCTGACTAAAACGAGTTTCTATGCTAAATATAAAGTTAAAACTGAATGTGGACGAATATGAAGATTTGTAGGTACGGTATATACTCGCTTATAAGTCGAATCCAACAGCACAAACCCAGTTCTGCCGTAGCATAATGCGCCTGCAGAACTGGGTCTATGCAGTTTGTTAGGACTAATCAGTAGAACAAACAACACAGATGTTTATCTGCCGACGCATTATATACGGTCATTGGTATTCATTTAGCCAGAACTACGTCGGTATTGCACGTGGTTTACAGACTTTAGTTTTTCTGCTAAAATGTTGAATTGTGCGAAATTGTTGTTTGATGAGCGATGTAATTCACATTCTATTAAGATGGCACCTTTCTCAGAAGTTTGAGGTAATTGTCCGGAACAAACTTTGCAACTTGCAATTTTCTATCGCATAGGACAGCTTTTACATTCGGATAATTTTGATGTGATCTCTCATTCGGCTGTGGTGAAAACTAGGTCTTTATCCTTCATGAAGTCACCAAGCTTATGACCTTTTTTAAGTATTGACCATAACATGTGCTTAAGTAATGTTCTTAAGATAATATTCAAGATTTTCTCTTTAAATAATTGAACATACTTATTTAGATTGCTTAAATGTCTTCTCACCCCACCCCCCACTGCGGACGTCTGTGCCTAGCGGAAAAGACACAATTCTTCATAGCCTCATTACTGCATCGAATGAGGCTGTCGGTCCTTGTAAGGGAAACAACATACAATAACTAAAAACGTCACGAAAAACCCAAATAAAAAAATGTTATCGCCTAAATCATGGGCACAAACGTATCTGGACAGAGTTTAATTAATAATACAATAAAACAAACTGATTTTAAACCAGATTCTTACATGTTATAAACAAGTTACCATTAAGACTCTTCAATAAATAGGGGTTTCAGTTACTTTCTGTGGATAACAGGTAAAACCAACACGTGCACATAAATAATTGTAAACTTGTGTAGTTGAATAGAATGGACAAGTTTTGATTCTCTATTTTTAATATTGTTATATAACAAAGGTCATTCGGAAGTTCCTTTGCTATTCCTGCAGGACAAAAAATCCGTAAGATTGACCAAGAAATTGCGAATGAACAAAGAAAAATATGAAGTTAAAAACTAAACTCTTACACAATGCCTGCCGGGCGCTGATAGACACGAAATCGACAAAAATGGACACTCTTATTGGCAGGTCTGAGATGATCATCCTTGTTTTCTTTTCAAATAAATTAAATTACCATGTTATCATGTCATATGCCGCTTTCGACATGGCAGTTGATAAACTCAGGCCATGCAAATTTAAGAATTGAGCTATATAACAGTAGTTCTGACTTGTCATTCATAGGTTACATCCTAAACAACAAACTGTCACTATAAAATGATTACTGCCTTTTATGCAATAGGAAGTTACCATACTGTCCACGAAACTCTCCTTTTGAAAATGTCCCGTATATGAACACACACACACACACACACACTTTATAGATCAAGATTGAAAATTGACGTTGGAAATGCAGGTTGATATTTTAAAATTATCCTTACGATATATAAAAGGATAAGTGAAAGAAAATAACCACACGTTATTAATGTAAGAAATTTAACTATGCAAACCTACTGCATTGATTATATCAAGAGCGAAAATCGATGTCATAAATGAAAGTTTACGAAATATTAGTATAATATCACAAGTGAATAAATCATCAAAGCTTTATCGATCATTTATCTATCCTAAAACTCAACAAGAGTACCTTGAACGGCACATTATACGCCCGCCATGTGTTTAACAGTCTTTTATGCAGGCATTAGTAGAGGTTGACCCTGGAGATTACTGACCAACGGTTCTCAATGACCTAGACCTTTCGTCAAGTTGTGCCAGGGTCGGATTAAGACCTTTAGAGGCTCTAAGCACTAACAAGATTGTGGTGCCCCCCCCCCCCAATGTAATTCAAAATAAAAACGATACTTAACCGTAATTTCTCATTGTTTTGTGCCCCTGCTTTGTTGGTGCCCTAAGCACGTGCTTAGTCTGCCTATTGGGTAATCCAGCACTGAGTTGTGCTGTCTTGAACTATACTTACTGTGCAGAAACCATTATTTTCTTATACCCAACGTTTGGTCTAGGAACTTACTCTCGAACAAAACTTATTCTGGAAAAACCCATTTTTTCTCTGAGTCACATTGACCTTGACACTTGGACCACAAAATCAATAGGCCTCTTTCATAATTTAAGTGCAAGCTCCTCCCCTTAACCCCACACCCCCCGACTATGATCATGGTTTAGAACTATAGGTATTGTGCAAAAACCATTATTCTTCTTTTTGGTCACAGTGACCTTTGACCCTTTAATCCCCAAATCAATAGACTACTTCTATGATTTCAGTGCAAGCCCTCCACAACCAGCGGTGAAAGTACATGGTTGAAAACAAAAAAAATTCTGCAGAAACCATTTTTTTTATTTTAGTTACGTTCACAGTGGCCTTGAATTTTGACCTTGTAACCCCGAAATCGATAGACTTCTTCCCTACCCTATGTGCAAGACATCCACAAAGTTTGATAACTGTAGAAGGTGGATCATTTCAGTTATTGTGGGGAAACGAAATAGAGAACTGACAGACGGACATATGGACAAACATCATACTTTCCGCTTTATGGCGGGTGGATTTTTTTTATTAATCAGAGAATCTAATAAAGTAAGAAATATAACTGTTGACGTTGATCCACTTTTACGATGATCGAAATCAATGTAGTAAAATATAGGTTGAAAAAATATATTTAACATTAAAAAATGAATAAATTAAATTAAAAAGTGAAAAAACGTGACTTTGTAGATTTGTATTCCTAAGTACATGATGTATAATGTTTAAAATTAGGTCAGCTCTACGTTGACGCGCTTCCCTTATCTTTTGCTTATACGATCAAGCTGAAGAAAAAAGACGTAAAACAATCCAAGAAGACAACACAAATCATTAAATGTAAAAAGAATGAACGACATGACTGTATATTCTTTGATAACTGAAGACATCTTCCAATTTTTCAGCTGGAAAAAAATCGGTCATAAATCCAAGTTACCTAAAACTTATTATCACATTAAAAGTGGATAAATTACATAATTTAAAGTACATGCATTTTAATGTTACTATGGGAACTTGTCTCCTCTTCTTTTAGATTGAAAGAAACAGAATTAAATCTAGGTTGAGAAAATAAATTTTAAAATTTTTGAATTGATAAATGAATAAAAATACATATACTATAATAGAAATAATGATAGCTTTGTTGCATGACTATCGAAAATAAATATCAGAAAAATACCGACTGACTAAAAACAATAAAGTATTAATGATGTGTGTCTATCAAGTAAGCTTTATATAAAAGCATAGTTTATATTCTCTTATAAGTTGAGTTCAACTGCAAACTGCACAGACCCAGATCTGTCAGTGCATTATGCGACGGCAGAACTGGGTCTATGCAGTTTGTTAGGAGTTGTCAGTTGAACAAACAACATTGACCCTGATCTGCCAGCGCATTATGCGACGTCAGATTAGGGTCTATATTGTTTGCAGTTGGACTCTACTTATAATCGAGTATATACGGTACTTATAATTGAGTATATGCGGTATGTAATGTATGTGTTGAATTTCTGCATTTGTTCATTCATAGATATTCAGCCGACTTTTCGTTTGATGTCACGGCTGGTAAGAGAAATCACACATACATATGGAAAGTATGACTTATTGAAAGCGTCTATAGTCATTGATTTTTAGACCCCACCTCCTCCTTCTCACCACTATTCGTATTAACTTAACGAGCCCTTGATTCACCGGTTTTCCACCGAGACATCATGACTAAGTATACCACACTGACCAATCTTTCCGCCCAGCACTGACCTAAACGATTATTTTAATCAATACTATTTGCCAGTTTTTGCTTCGAAATGCTAGATATTTTGCGATAATTGTCCGTGGTTACGTGTCTAGGGACAGAAGAATTCAATCATCAGTTCACCATATTGTATTCGTACTTAGCATTGAAATCTACCGCCGAGGCTGTTGTCGCAATGCGGTTATCATTAGCCAATAGAAGCGGTTCTTTCATTCGAAAGTGTTATCGATAGCAGCGCGCACGTAAGAGCGTAATGCTCGAGAAATCTGGTTGATAAAGTAGTTCGTTATCATACATCCGTTTAGAACTGAAATCCGACTTGAACGGTGTAAGTCTAGGGATAGCTGTTTGTATATTCAGAAGACATTTACAAACATTGCACAGTTAGACAGCGACGACCAAAAAGTTAGATACAAAATTTAGGGCGGAAGGATATATATGGTAATTCAGTCAGCATCAGCAACCGGCCATCAAAATTGTACCGTCATCGTGTTAAACTCTTGGTTCATTTCAATCAAAAATGGTAAGTGGAGATTGCTATCCATCCATGTGATTTCTGTTTCTTTTTGAATAGAACTGAACTTCCCATATATTTTCCTTTTGTTCTTTTTTGATTTCATCAATCATACGTCGCTCGTTTATCGTGATGCATTTTGCGGTCTTCAACGTGTCGTCAAACTTGCTGTCCATCATGCCATTTGTTTTTTCTTTTGATTGTACATGTCACTGACTTTAAACGCAGAGACCAACTATTTGGAGTATTTGTTCGAAGCAAAAATTACGTGAGACTCTCATTCCCTCGCCTCTTAGTTTACCTATTTACCGCACAATAGTTCATACGCTTAGCAGAAGTGTACGTTAATGTGGTCATGTAGTAGGCGCATTTATTGGTCTTATATATATATATATATATATATATATATATATATATATATATATATATATATATATATATATATATATATATATATAAATAATATTGTTCAGAAATTTAATGTAATTTTACCATAGTTCATTGTTAAGTGATATGTAGCTTAGTTGTCGTTACAAAACTTGTCAGATTAAAATTTATCGATCGCTATGAACTTGAACAATGTCGGCCAAGCGCTATAGTTGACTTCTGCATGGTCATGCAGGCGCCTTTATTGATTTAAAATGAAATATTGTTCTAAAATTGATACTAATGTAAAGTGCATGTCAATGTGGTCACGTATGCGCATTTACTCAAATATTGTTCAAAAATGTAATACTAATGTAGTTTTAACAAAGTCTATTCAGTCACGATTGTTGAATGTTCTGCACCTGAAATGTAGTCAAAAAACTTACAGCTGAAAATTATTGATCGCTATGGACTTTAACCCTTTTAATACTGCCCAATCAGACAGACAGCTGTGTAGAACTGGACAATTTTTCATTCTGTGGTGTAACAACAGGAGAGGATGCAGTGATATTGGTAAATCTGGCTCTACAGGACAATTTTTTGAAATAATTTGTCAATGTAGTATACTATTTTAAAAAGCATACAATTTTCTTCAAGGTCATATTTTTAACTGAAATTGTTCAGCTGTAAAAACTTCAGTTGAAAGTAAAGAGGTGCAAACAAAAAATAAACTTTAAATTTTTTATAACTTTCAATGCAATTTTCCTATTTTTATAACTTTCAATACAATTTTCCTATCTGCAATATTTTACCTCCTTTATGCAAGTGTATGAAACGTGGGCAATTTTACAGTACGGTTCGCATGATTTTTCGGAACCCTATGCTTTGTGGTGGGTAACTTAATCCCCTCCACTTTAGCTCTGCGATAACGTTCCGCAGTGGAGGGATAAAATACCTGCAAATCACCACAGCGCCTAGGCAGGCATGGTGATGTCAGCTCCACTGTGAAGGGGTCTGGTTGATATTAGTGATTGACATTTTAACAGCCAATGAATGAAGACCACCTATGGAAAGACAGAGACATCAAGAGTGATTTACAACCGGATACCATTGGAAGAATCGATCGTTTTTATTTCGATCATATATTGAGACAATACAAAAATAATTTCAAAAGTCTTATATATTCAGTACACATTACTGTTTATAAAAGGTTGATCGACTTCTTTTGCATTAAGTTTATGCTTTTAATTTATTCAAAGAAATATGTACAGATTTGCGCACTGACTTGATGAGAAGCACACCTTGCTGAGCTTTTCGAACAGCATACATTTATCATTTTGTTCAAAAGGAAAGTTATTCTCTGCGATATGGACAATAAAATCCAAATTGAAATCCGCTTCTGCTTACCCCCCCCCCCCCCCAAAAAAAACAAAGCTAAAACCATGAATTTACACTGAAGTGCAAACTGCGTGCTTAGTCCTTGGGCAGTAATGTCACGGTCACGAGGCTGAATATTGTGACTGCATGTGTACTGTAAGAGACTGACCATTTAATATATGGGGCTTAAAAAAAATTTTTTTTTTTAACCGGGATATTTTTAGTTTTTCATCACAATATTTATTTTAAGTGAAATATGAAATGGAATGTCCTTATACTACAAGTTAGAGAAAGACTTGTTTTCATGCCTCCTCCCCCCCCCCCCCCTCCGGAAAAACCATGAAAGCCTTCATTGTTGTCAGTATCCGAGTAAAAAATACCAATGAACTAGTTATCATCCGCAGAGTTCATTTCAATATAGTCAAGATCACGATCCCCACTACCTAAAATATAAATTTCACCCACAAAATTGTCTATATTTTCATCATATAGGCATCCACACTGCCGTCAATCACTTGCTGCTTTAGTAATGTTCAACATTTCGATCTCTGCACATTAAAATTCAGTTTTGAAATAAAATTTTTATTTGACCACTTGTTGCCATCTCTCCATTTTGTTGAAGTTAAGATCACTATCTGCACTGCATAAAATGTTGATTTTTCCACAGAATTGTTTATATTTTCATCAAAATTGATGTCCAAATCACTGCCATAATTTGCTGCTTCGGTGCTGTCCGCCATGTTGATCTCCACACATTAAAACTCATTTGAAATGAAATTTTCAAATGACCAGTGATCATCAACTCCATTCATTTTGATGAAGTAAAGAGAAGATTCCCACATGCCTCGTCATTACTTACTGCAATTTTGATCTCCACATGTTAAAACTAAATTTTTAAATAAAACTTTTACCAGTTTTTTGGGTCTTTTAAACTCCTTCTATGACTGCATTTGAGAGGTGCACATCTGATGCAATGCCAAACTGTATATTCTTCAACCCAAATTACACCCATCAGTCTTCTAGCAAAATAAGTTGTTTTTTTCATTGACAATAGATGTACGAGGTCTTTTTTGAATGATCAACATTTCCAGTGATGACAATATGGGAAATTTTAATTTCATTTAAAAATCAAACCCCTGTGTAAAGTATGAAATTGTCGAGTGGACTTGTAAATTATGATAATTTGACTTTCTTTTTATAACACATTGATGAGGGAAGCTGAATTTTGCCAGAGTATACAATACTAGCTTCAAAAATAAAATATAAAATAATTTTTTTTTAAAAAGTTAAATTTGCCAGCAAGTTTTTTATTACCAATTTACTTGAAGTCCAGGAAGTGAAAATGACCAAGTGGAACTGGAAGTCTTTTGAGAGATGCACATCTGATACAAGGCCAGGGAGTATATTCTTCAACCCAAATGAAACCCATCAGTCTTCCACGAAAATAACGGAATTGAAAGTTCTTCTAACAATACACAAGATATACAAGGTCTTTTTTGTATTCTCAATATTTCCAGTGATGACAATCTGGGAAAATGTTTTTCTTTCAAAATCAAACCCTGTGCAAAAAATGAAATTGTAGAGAGGACTTGTAAATGGTGATATTTTTTTAATGTCCCTTTAAAATACATTGCTGATCTTTATGTGTGCCTTTTCAAATTGTAATGTTCTAATAGGCAATGGGTGCAACCTGATTTAAACACTGGGAAATATCTTTTTGTTGGAATTAATCGCCATAAATATGTCCATTTGATGGACAAAAAAAAGGGGGGGGGAATGGTACTTAAGCTACATAGAGATTAGTACAGTAAAGATGGATCCTGTTTCAGGAAAAAAAGAGCCCCAAATGAACCTTGAGCTGCACTTGCGAGTCAAGTTAATTTGAGACATGCATGGAAATTAATCTTAAAACATTACTAAAATTGTTCAAATATTTCTATTTTTAGGCAGACCAACTGACTGAAGAACAGATTGCAGGTGGGTACATGTACTGTATTTATCAAATGACAAGCCCATACTTGATAAGCCCACCCCAGGGTCAATTCTAGAACTGAAAAGTGGGGGAAAATTCGCCTGTCCATTTCAAATAAAGGAGATCATGTTCTAAATACAAGATGGATTTAATGAAGACATTAAGGTAGAGCATGAAAAAATTGTCCAAGATTGTAATGCATTTGGTTGATTTTTTGGCATTTATATTTTTTATAAATTCGTGTGAATCCTGTGATTGCACGTCTTGAATAGATCCTGCCACCTCCCAGGTTTACAAAATTCTTGCAGTTATTTACTAAGGATATATTTGATAAAAAGTACACCATCAACATTTTTTATAACTGTATTGGCCTTGCTCTTGATTTTGTAGTGGGAGAAATATGGTACCATACACAAATTCAAGCTATGTTGTAGTCTGATAAAGCTGTGGTTTTTAAGACGCTTGCAGCTGAAGGGAGCAAGAATGGAGGCAGCAGCATCAACAGATTTGAAGATTATGTTAAGAGTATCCTGGGTACAGTCGTTAATACATGTTTGCTTTGCCAATAATTTCTTTTTTTTAATTCCCATCCCCCCGCCCCCCCTCCTCAGCTGATAATCTGTCGAAAAAAGATTATCAATAATTGGCACCCTATTGAGATCATGGCGATATCAACGCCTGGGGAAGTGTGAGGTGTTTTCCATGATGATTAATCCTGTTTATAGCAATTTACACGTGAGGTTGACCTTATCCAAAATGAGGCAACAATGTGGTCTTTTTTGGGACAATTTAATCAGAGTTGTCGAACGTAAAATTAGCCCATTGAATCCGAAGGGTAAAGAAGAGGGAGCTGTTCTCAGTTTACAAGTGCCCAGGCCATCAATCTGGAGATCAAAAATGGACTGTAAACCAGGCTATTTAGAGTGTTGCATAAATGTTTTGTAGCACACCTGGCCATATGGCCAAGTTAGCTATTGGTATGGCCCTGTTTCCGTTTGTGAATCGTGCATCTGTCCATCAACAGGTGCTTGTTACACTCTGGAATCCAAGTATTAGATCCAGTTCCAATAAAACTGGGAATGTGGGTTCATATCGTCAAAATCTTTGACGAGTTTGATAATAGGTGAGATTCATGCATGCTAATTAGGTGATAGTGCATTAATGTTTTCTAGCACACCTGGCCATATGGTCAAGTGAGCTATTGGTATGGCCCTGTTTCCGTTCGTGAATCGTGCATCTGTCCATCAACAGGTGCTTGTTACACTCTGGAATCCCAAGTATTTGATCCAATTCCAATAAAACTGGGAATGTGGGTTCATATCGTCAAAATCTTGGATGAGTTCAATAATAGGCGAGATTCATGCATGCTAATTAGGTGATAGTGCATCTGATTGGCCGAGCATGTTTCCCTCTGGTGGTTGTATTTCTGATCCAGTTTTAATCAGACTTGGAATATAAGCTTGTCTCATTAAAATCTTAAATTAGTTCAATATTGAGTGAGATCCACACATAATAATTAGGTTATATTGTTTCTGATTGGCTGAGCTTATTACCCCTTTGGAAGCCACATTTCTGCTCAGATTGTGATCAAACATGCAATATGGGCTAGCATCATCAAGATCTTGAATGGGGTCAATAATGAGCGAGATCCATGTATAGTAACGAGGTGATCTTTTTTCACTCGAGTTGTATTTCTGATCTGAGTTGATCAAACATGGAATACATGCCTATGATTAAGATCATGAACAAGTTCAATAACAAGTGAGATTCACACATACTTCTGAGGATGTTCTTGCATCCGATTGACTGAGCTTTCCCTCTGGAAGCCATATTTCTAATTTTGATCAAACATGTATTATGTGCTTGTATTAACAAGATCTTAGGTGGGTTCGATAATGAGCCAGATCCACGCATATTAAGGAGATAATCATGCTTATGATTGGCTGACTTTTTTACTACTCTGGAGGCAAGATTTTAAAGCCGATTTTTGATCAAACTTGGAAAATAAGCTTCCATTGTTGCAGTCTCAAACGAGTTCGCAAACGAGCAAGATCGACATATGCTCATGAGGTGAACTTGCATCAGATTTACGGAGTTTGTTACCCACTCTTGATGCCATATTTTTTATCCAATTTTGATTAAACTTGGACTGTATGAGTTCATATTGAATCTTGTTGGCTGAGCTTGTTGTCACTTGGGAAGCCATAGATCCAATTTCCTTGGCATGATATAACCAATAAGGTTTTGAAAGCGCCACCGACACCAAATGCCCACCCCCTCTAAATATTGGCTTGTATCATCAAGATTTTGGATGGGTTCGATATTGAGTGAAATCCACTCGTAATTAATAATGTAATTTGGCTGAGATTATTGCCACTCTGGAAGTCTTATTTGTGATCTGATTTTTATTAAATGCATACTCTCTAATAAACAATGTCATTTTACGAGTTGGCAAAAAAAGCTCTCTCGTGCATTTAAGAAGTAGTAGAGATTTCATGAAACATGTCATAGCTATGTGCTGCTTGCAACAGATTTCTGTTCTGTGAGGTGTGTCAAAAGAATAATGTTGACAATAACATTTTTATATAGTTTGCTTTATATACTGCTAGAAGCCAGTTTTACACGAAAATGTCAACTTAACCTCGTTGTCTTTCTTAGTCCATATTACAAGTCCAAGATTCATTTTTTTTACAAACTAGTATATTGTTACTTTTGTATCATTAGCTTTGTGACAACAAGAAACATTTTCATTCAACGGTTAACGGGTATTTTATTATTTAAACATCAAAGCATGACAGAGTAAGGCAGAGCTGTTAGGTTCCAGACTACAGCAGTGGAATCTCCTGGCAGGTGATGTTAGGGTTTCTATGTTCCGTTACCATCAAAAGGAGCTTGTCCCATTCTTTCTCATGGAAGGTTATCTTGTAGCCTGTAACAGCATCGATGGTGTGATGGCAGCCCTCAACATCGTTCATGATCCAGATGAGTGGAGACTGTTCATTGATTCATCGAAGACGAGTCTTAAAGCTGTTTTGCTGCATAATCGCTGTGTTTTGCCATCAATTCCAGTTGGTCATGCAGTCCATATGAAGGAAACCTTTGAAAACGTGAAACAACTTTTGAGGTGCATAAACTATGACCAACATCAGTGGCAGCTTTGTGGCGATTTCAAGGTTCTTGCTCTCTTGCTTGTTCTGCAGACTGGATACACAAAGTACTGCTGTTTTCTCTGCGAATGGGATAGTCGTGCGAGAGATTCCCACTACATCAAGAGAGACTGGCCACTCTGACAGTCATTGGAGCCTGGGAAGAAAAGTGTTCAGCATCCACCACTTGTTGAATAAAGGAAGATTTTGTTACCACCCTTGCACATCAAGCTTGGTCTGATGAAGAACTTTGTCAAGGCCATGGACAAAACACGAGCAGCTTTCAAGTACCTCCTTGGAAAATTTACAAGGTTTAGTGAAGCTAAGATAAAGGAAGGTGTCTTTGTTGGTCCTCAGATTCGTGAACTTCATTCAAGATGATGCATTTCACCGTGCACTGCGTGGCAAGGAAAAGACGGCATGGAAAGCCTTCCAGTTAGTGGCAACAAATTTTCTCAGAAACAACAAGGTAGACAACTACAGGGAGTTGGTGGAAAACATCCTCAATGCATACAAAAGCCAAGGTTGCAACATGTCACTAAAGATGCATTTTGTGCACTCTCATATAGATTTTTTTTCCACCGAACTGCAGAGCAGTGAGTGACGAGCATGGCGAGCGATTTCACCAGGATATTGCAACAATGGAAAAACGCTATCAGGGCAAATGGAGCCTATCAATGCTTGCAGACTATTGCTGGACATTGACGAGAGATGCCCTATCTAATAAATACAAGAGACAGGTCAAGAAGCGTCGAGTAGACACTGAATAAGGACTAAACTATGTACTTGTATATACATAATAGTTTTTTGACTTTTGTTTCAATATATTTTTTATTTATATAACCCTTTTGCTGTTTTTTAAAGTGTTAAATAAACAGGACAGGTGAGATATTATCATGTAAAGCAACCATAAACACATGAAAAGACCTAGGTTTACAATTTATGATTAAAACTCTACTATGTACACAATATACATAGATGTAAAATGTAAAAACTTAAATATCTTGGAAACAGTAGCCAGTCAGTTGTTTTAATTGTCATATTTGAATTCAGCAAATCAAAATCCCTAATAAATAGCACATTTTATCTCTGAAGCAGATGACTTTGAAAAAATTGTAGACCAGTGTAATATGTGAGGATCAGGAAACAAACGTATACTGGGGCAAAAATCAACATAAAAACACTTCATGAAGGAGGTGCACATGATTGGGTTTGTGTGAATATTTTTTATACAAACCGTGAACTAAGATTTTAAATGTCATTTTGATAATGGTCATCTCGAACCATTTATTACTTTCTGGAGAATTATAAGAATTGCAATGAAGAAAACTATGGCAAACCTGGATTTAACTTGCCATTTTGTTGCGACCCACACCTGACTCGTTGCATTGCATGGATGCAAGGCTGAATATTTGTCCATCTAGATTATTTTAGTTGGGACACTAAATTTTGTGTTAACAGGATCTTTGACTGGGTAGTATTAAATGATCGTTTTCACAAGCTGTATTGGGTCCCATTGGGAAGGTGTAGCAGAGCTCGGAAGCAGTATTGCCAACTTGCGAGTTGACATGAAGCTGTAGAAAGACTGATACAGCTTATGGCCTGGGGAGATCACTGCAGTAATTAGTAGTTCATGTGTATAAAAGATGATTATTCATCAGGGATGATTCTGTTATATTAATTAGAGTCACCTGGTGGCCCCATTTTCCGTGGGTAGTCGCAGAATTTTTATTTTGAAATGTCCCAATTGAAAGTTGATAAATCTTGCTTGCCAGAACTTTTCCCTCGTTCCATTCATATCAGCTACAGGTGTTGCTAGATCGGAACTGTAATTTTACCATTTTCCTTACCACAAGTCATCTTAATCATACAAAAACTTGAAGTGCATTTAATCATAAGAAGTTGGGTCCAAGCTGGACCCTAATGTCCAGCTGAAATTACCTCCCCAGCTAGAATAGGCGAAGTCTGTGAAAATAGTGTGAAGTGAGCGTACAGAATTCAAAATAGTCACTTTATACCAATGTTTTTGCATATTTTTATGTCAGATTATGAAAATGATGTTGGAATATTATTGAAGTTTATAAAAGAAATTATTTCGCTTCATCACAGATGTATACAATGGCAATCTCGAAAATAGTTTACTGTTGAAGATCATCTTCAATAGCAGAAGTCTGCTTTTCAAATGTTTATATGATGAAATATTGAATAAATGATCAATTTTATGTCCACTGAACCATAATATGCTTCACATTGAGCGACAAAAAATCAATTTTTGACTTGTTTTTCAAGGTTCCCGTGTGAATTTTTGGTGGGAATTCCATAAAAAGCATTGTAGTTTCCCATATTTATGATCATCAATTAGGCACCATAATCGACTAGATAACAATAGACTTCTTTGTCCGTCTTTCCACCTTCTTCTTTTAAAGGGAAACCTGGCACAAAAGTCCACATAGTGTTTCAGTTATTATTGTATTAAAACAAAATAGGATGGGGGTAATGTCATGAAATCAATGCAAGGCCAAGTGAACTTTGCCTTTTGGCCCTGTTTAGGTGAAATGACGGACTCTTAAGATAACTATTTCGCCTGAATCGCCCCCTACCATGGACCCTGTAAGTATTGGGATTCTCAAGCATGCATTGTCGAAAGGCTGACAAGAGACCAGACAGCTCCCCATTGCCGTAACAACAGATATGTATTCTTGCTGTAATTGGAAAATTTTTGCCGAATAGCTGTTTGGATAGTTGCCGGTACTCGTTAGAAATTTTCAGTTGTACACGTTTTATGCTTTTAATTGCTTATATTCAACACATGGCCTGAGATACATCTGACAAGGTATGCTCAGTCCAGTGTGAAACACTAAATGGCTTTTCGACTACTTTGCTTATGAAGGATAAAATAGTGTTTTTTACGAGTCTATTTCATGCTTTTTTATTGAAAATGCAATGTAGTTTTAATAATAGTGTTCAGTATTCTAGTTTGTTGAATTGTGTCTGCTTGGTAAATATGCTGCAAAGATTCCTATCCTTTAAAACGCAGAACTTTAATTCGATGTGAAACTAAGTAATAGTGCCTTATGATCATTGGGCACTTTTTTCCAATAACACCTGTAAGTAACAAACAGAACTATTATAATGCAGCCTTAATTATATTAATGTTAGAAGAATAAACACAAATTTGTTTTGTGTTAAGGACTTGTAAAAAAAAAAAAATTTTTTTATACCAAGAACATGATAACAACAAGAACTTCTACCACCACTGCTAAGTAAAAAGGCATTTTCTTTTCAAAACAAGAACAAAATTATATAAACTGGTAATTTTGGTTTGTAATAGTTATTTCCTTATTTGCTATAAAGAGAAATCTGAAATTAAATTGCAAAAAAAATTACAACTGATGAGGTTTAGGAGGTTGGAAACCATAAGCCCGTGTGTTGAAAATTCCCCATAATTCTAGTTTGCAATGAAAATTTCCCAATTCTAAGGATGGGGTCCCCAAATTTTATTGTTTGAATCATCTCTGATTCATTGTGTTCTTTTTTGTTCCTGAATATATTCATTTATCATAACCTTGAACTTCAATCCATTTTAAATTCATTTCAGAATTTAAAGAAGCTTTCAGTCTTTTTGACAAAGATGGAGATGGCACAATCACGACCAAGGAATTGGGAACTGTGATGAGATCACTCGGCCAGAATCCAACTGAAGCAGAGTTGCAAGACATGATCAATGAAGTTGATGCTGATGGTAATTCCTACATATGCTTGTTAAATTTTTTAAAACTTTTGCCGGTACTGCCCAACATTATGTAATAATTGTAACTTGGGTGGTAAAAAAATGTTGAAGGGGCTGTTTTAAGTGCCAGCCCATTTGTGTGTAATAACAAATCTTGTCCTCATTTGTAATGGTTGTTGCCGTACATAAAGTGGTTCCTTTGAAATAGCTTCTTTTCTCCACTTGACTGCATAAAAGTTGATACAAAATTACCCCCTGTTGGATTGGGGATGTAGAATAGACCTGATGCACCCTTCTACATGTTGCAAGTTTGGTGAAAAGTTTTAACTTCTTTCAGTCCTTGTGACCTTGATATTTGACATTTTGACCCCAAAATAAACGAGTCTTTTTTATTTAACCCTCTTCATACCGAAGCCCAATCAGACGGGCAGTTGTGTAGAACTGGAATTTTTTTTCAATCAGTGGTGTAGCAGCATGAGAGAATGCAATGGCTTTGGTCAATCTGGATTTACATGACAATTTTTTAAAATTATTTTTTAATGCTGTATACTGTTTTAAAAAGCCTACAATTTTCCTCAAGGTCATATATTTTTCTCTGAAAATTTTCAGACATGAAACTGAAGTTGAAAGTAAAGTTATGTAAGCAAAAAAATGTGCTTTCCATTTTTTTAAATATATAACTTGCAATGGAATTTTCCTATCTGCAATATTCATTTTGCCTCCTATATGTAAGTGTTTGAAATGGGGGAATTGTATGCCTTTTAACTTGTTAACCCCTGAGCCAAACAGCTAGGTATTCCCCTACAGCATACTTGCAGAGGGATCACCTAGAGCAGTGTTAGCCTTACCAGTAGCTGTATCCCTGAGACTCACTAACAGTACTTGACTTGCTGATTTTTACAGAGGGGGCTACTTGAAATAAATCAGTTATTTTTTGCTTTATTTTCCTTCAATTAAGCTCAAATTTCGCACAGCTGTTCTCAATAAAATTATGTACATAATGGTATAAATTTCATGCAGAATGCAGAAATAAAACTCGTCCACAACGGTTTAAAAAAAAAAGATTTACTTACCAATTTGCTTCTCTTGTCATTAATAATCCATAATGAATTCACACTGAATAATTCAACACATGAAATAATTTGCAGAAATTCCATTTGTCATCTCTCTTGCAAACTTTAACCTCATGTAAAAACTGCATATTTTCCTCGCACTTTACTTACCTTTCTTCCTTAGAATTCTCCACTAAACATTTAAAAACTAATGAAACACTTTGAACAAACTCTGAATTATGTACACTCGTGCTAACTAAATTCATTTTCCCAAACATAAGCAAGTCTTTATTTACCGATTCTTAAAAAAATCTACATGATATGGTTGAAAACAATCCACACACAAATTAATATTACACTGAATACACATATTCATAACTTCCCGGAGTCGCTTCTGTTTGCTGCATTGTCGACATCTTCCCCTCTTTTCGCCGTTCTAAGGATCCATCGATCACGTCTTATTTCATTTTCTTCTTCAACTTTCTCATTTTCATCACTCCCGCTGTCGTTTTTAATTGGTATTTCGATGTCACTATCAATCTCATCTGATGAAAATCGCGAAAATTCTCCATCAGAGTATGTCAGGTATGTCTCTACTTCCAGTGGCTGATTCTCGTCGTTTTCAAATCTAAATAACTCCACTATTTCTGGTGCTATCGAAGTCAGATTTTTTTTCCTTTGTGCTGCAATGTTTCCACTATCTGTGTAAGCTTAAATTTGATTGGTTAAACTGCCTGCATAATTAGAAAATGGTCTGACATCAACTAATGGTTTGTGCCGCTTTAACTCGTGCGGGATACAGGCCTAGAGTAATACTGCCACTCAAAAGAGGCGCCCGGGATACAAGCAAGGTAAACTGCCACGTTATCGTGGCACGCGGGAGATGAGGGAAGTAAAGTGCGACGAGTTATAATTGGCAGCAGGGGTTAATGAGTTAAGAAGGTGACAAAATAATAAAAATCCATCAAGAATGTCTAAGGTTAATTTTGTTATATTTACTCTCATGAGGATTGGATGAGCAAACAGAATAATCCCTACTGGTAAGTCTACAAAGCTTTTCATTTTGGTTCAGTGTTTTTATTCCACAATAGATTTTAATGTAAAAATATCAGAGTTCTGTTTGGTTTATTTTGGTCCATTTCCTGGAATGCAGTAAAATTTAATAATATTATACACACACCCAACATCGGTATATGTGCGAACATTATGAGAAGTGAGGTTCACGAAATGTCCAGTTAGCTTGTCTTTATCATCGTCAATATCCGAGTCAAAAATACCAATGAACTATTTATCATCTGCTCAGTTCATTTGATGCAAACAAGATCATGATCCCCACTGCCTAAAATATAAATTTCCCCCAACAAAATTGTCTATTTTCATCAAAATCGGGATCCACATCGCAGCCGCTTCAGTACTGTCCGCCATTTTGAATTACACTCGGTAAAATTTGGTTTTGAAATTAAATTTTCTACGAACCATTTATCATCATCTCTGTTCATTTCATCAAAGTCAAGCTCACAATCTGTACTGCCTAAAAGATCAATTTTCCCACAAAATTGTCTATATTTTCATCAAAATCGGCATCCACATCACTGCGATAACTTGCTGTTTCAGCGCCAGTGATCTCCCCAGACATTTTCGATAGCATTGGGGTACGCGCATTAGGGTCATAAAATGTTTTAAAAAGCGCGCGTTAACGTCGTAAAAGTGAAACAAATTGATATAAATGAAATAAAAAAGACGTGTATATATTTACATAGTATTCTTTATTTACCTAGGTTATAACTAGACCTAATTTCTACCTTGTTTGATTCTTAATTTAAATAAATGATATACGTCTTTTTGCCATATATACTGACTGCCACATCAAAATTAAAGTCTTTTAAGGATTGTCCTTCAGTACTGGTTGTCATCAGGTAGTTCAGTATCCTCTGTGTCAACCATTTCCTTAAAACAATGTTAATTCTATTCATTGAGGAGAATGACCTTTAACAATCTGAAAAAAAAGGAACGTACAATTTATTAATGGATGTACAAAAAAGAGACAAAACTACCTGAATCCTAATCATCGTGTTTTATGAAAAAATGCGTCGTGACTGTGGAGCTTAATCCTTTTCACGCTGTGTTGTCGTGGACAGGATATCGTGGTCGTCGTGGATTGTCCACGTCGTGGCTCGTATTGGAGGGATTAAGTTTTATTGCCCATTTGAAAGTCGCAGCAATATAATTATGTAATAGTCGACGCCCACTACCACGTGTGGAACTTACCTATCGGCTCAGCTACAGCACACAGTGCAGAATGCTCTTGAATTTGTACGCAATGCCATTTAATATTCAAAGACTCGCTCACTAAAACGCATTCACATACGTGTATTGAAAAAGGTGATTGATAAATTGCCAAGAGAAGAGTCACGAATGATGCTTCACAAATTATACAAAGTTTAATTATCTTAATTTTAATGAGGGGGGGGGGGAGATTCTGTTTTAAACAAACAAAGGGTAAAAGAAATCACACGTAAATACATGTATTAGCGGGTTTCATTCCGTTATTAAAATAAAAGAATGCGAGAAATGTTGTGATTTTGTTTCTAATTACCCCAGTCACATTTAAATGGTCTGCTTAAAATGTTCCCACACAATGAAATATACACAGTGCTATCCAATATACAACCTCTACTATTCCAGCGTGTTTAGTACTTGCGACTCAAATATACATGTCCATGAAACACATTTTTTCAGGAACTAGACACGTGTTTACTTTTACCATAGACCTACTGTTTTTACTCCGACTCTACCAAGCACGTGATGCTGCATTCTATGACCAACAGCTTTAAAAAAAATACTAAAGATTGCTGGTTTGGTCATCTGACGAGTTAAATATGACCAAATGGACGGGTGAAAGCGATAAAAAGTGTGTAATCACGATTAATTTGCTTCAGTTGGCGAAACTTTTAAAATTTCTTGTTTTAATTAATGTATCATTCAGTAAGATTTATTTTGTGCTTTGGAATTACTTCTTTCTCCCCTTGTTTAACTTGTACTGTATTACACGCAAGCTGAACACATATCTATCAATAATGCCTTGTACATCACCTGAAATTGCTACGCCACTTGTTTGCCAAGACTATAAAATCTATCTCTATTATTGCACTGATTGCTGTAAACACATGGCTTCTTATTTTTTGTTAACTACTCCGACCTGAGGTGGAAAAGTTTTGGCTTCAGAGATTGTAAATCCCAATTATTTCCTGTTTATTTTGAACCATTCATATTAATTCTAAGGTGGTTGCGAATATTGTCCGGTCCACCTTGATTATTGCAGTAATGCTCTCGCGTTTGACTTTCACTCGATTAAATTTCGGAAGCATTAAGTTCGTACATGGTTAATTATGACCAGATTCGACAATAGATAATAAAAAAAAGACAAAGGACACTAATAGCAGGTGAATAACCCAATGAATTATATAAATTCTTGTTAAATACAAAATGAATTGCCAAGCAGCGATTTACATGTTAATTTATTTATATAAAGAGTGGAATCAAAATTGTATTTCTAAATTTTGTCAGTAGACGAATTCCAAAATGAAGATGAACGAGGCACATTTCTAAAATGCATACTCTCTAATTGTCAATGCTTGTTTCCAAGTTTGCGATAAAAGCTACGGCTAACATCGATTGAAAGTTATGGTGCATAATCTCTCTCTCTTTCTCTCTCTCATGTTTGCATGTAATAAACACATTTTATTACAAAAAAGATGCATTTAACAAAAAAAAAGAAAGCTTGTAGTGTAATAGAGCTTTCTTAAACATGTAATAGCTTTGTGTTGCTGCGATAGACTTGTATCATATGCGCTGCGTTGCAAGATTAATTGGGAGAATACAAATTGTATATGGTTTATTTTATATACCTCTAGAAACCAGTTTCACGCAAAAATATTACAACTTGACCACATTGCGTTTCTCAGTCCATATTACAAGTCCAAAATTCGTTGTTCCACACGCAACAGAAATATTTTCATTCAGAAGTTAATGCTTCTTTTGAAACATCGGGGCTAAAAAAAATACAATAGAAGCTCAACAGCTTCATGAATGGTCATGGTTAACAAGCGTAGCGGCTAACGTCAAAGTAAAAATATCACTCCTCTGCTTGTACTTGATGATAGATTCACGAAGAAAGTAACCTTTTTCATAAAAATCACTTCATTTATGTCATGAACAGCTACTGAAAGAGAGCAACCTTCAATACCGTGTAGACGAATTTGGCTCATTTAAAAATTATCATACTCGGAAATAATCAGTCATTTTTCTAATTCTACAGATAAAGGTATTTGTATCCTGCTTTCAATAATTTCTTTAAAGAAGGTTTTGGAAACTGTGTAGACATTAAAGGAAAACTATGACAAATTAATAACTAGTACAGAAAGTTTTGTTATGAAATATCATTTATTGAGAAAACACACTGAAGTTGCCGCTTATGCCCAGGGGCATGGTTGACGCGCTACTTGTTTATCTAACGCTGTTTCATTCATGTCTTTCTAGTGCTTGCATTACAGGATGTTATGCCAGCTGAATTGACTTCATTAAACAGAAACCTTGGTGTTTTCATAACAATATTCCCATGACGTACTTGTATTCTGATCTAAGTAATTTAACTTCTGCTCTATGTGCTACTGGGGGTGCGGGGGTGTGATTTTTAGAAAATAAAATATAATAATTGTATGTGACTCCGGACCATTGCAGCTTGTTACATTTAAATGCTTGTTTCCTTATCGGGAAAATAACAATACTATATATAGTTTGCTTTATATACCACTAGAAACCAGTTTTACGTGATAATATCAACACTTGATGGCTATGTGTTTCTGAGACTTTCTCTGTCTAAATTCGCTCTTCACAAACTAACATCTTCTTAGTTTTAAAGCGTTTGACTTTGCGATAGCAAGAAACATTTTTATTCAACAGTGTTTTTTTTTAAACATAGAAGCGCGACACTGACCAGTAGCTGCTAGGAATTGTCCTAATTTAAGTCATTTAAGACTTCAACTCTATTTGCTTATTATGCAAAGGAGTGGGGGGGGGGGGTTGTAGGCTGAGAGAGACGGAGGAGGTGGGATATAGCTTGAAAGAACTACACTTCTTCAGATTTTTAGATAATTTAGACGTGCAATTACATTTAAGTTAAATATTAGGTCTCTAAATGGGAATATAAAAATAATCTTACTTAGTTTTTCATATAACGCTAGAGACCAGTTTTACACGATAATATGAGAACTTAACATCAAATGCGTTTCTCAGTCCAAATTTGTTTTTCACAAACTAACATCTTTTTAGTTTTAAGGTGTATGGTTTTGTGATATTTTCATTCAACAGTTATTGTACTGTACATTTTGAAACGTTGAAGCGCGACATTGAACATCAGCTGATGACATGTAGAAACTGTCATGACGGACTGTTGTTGACTCAAGGCAGGAAGCTACAGCAACAGGCATAGCGGCTGGTTTCAAAGTAAGAATGATACTCCTCAGCCAGTTCCTGGTGATGCAATGTAGATTCGTGAAAAAAGTGTGGACAGGAAATAAACTTTTTGTCTGATTGAACTCGCTTGTTTATGACATGAATGGCCACTGATAGAGCGCAACAGGCAATACAGTGTACACAATTCCGTGCATTTAAAAATTGCTGTACTGTCTCATAAACTGTGTTATTTTAAAAGTTTAAGGGTAACGGTACAAAAGAACCTTTCCTTAGTATAGCTCGTGTATCTTTTTTTATTTTAAAATACTTTGGCAAGAATTCTGACATACGTGTCATAATGTGCCAGTGTTCATGATCGTACATGTTCAATATAAATATTACGGCATTCGTTTGTAATCTCTTTTTGAGTTCTATATGTATTACTGCTTTTAATGATTTCTTCAAGGGATATGATATGGAAATTAAAGGGAAACTGACAAATTAATAACCAGTACACAACACACTTTTATGAAATATCATCCATTGAGAAAGAACCTCGAAGTTACTGCTTGATGCAGAACAATGTCAATTTTCGCATCTGTATATGCTAACAGGTACATATACATGTATTAAATCAGCAGGGATGTATGTTGTAGCTAAGCAATTATTTCTGATGTATGTTTTTGTCATGGACAGGGGTGGAAAGATATCCAAGAAATATAAACCTCATTTTTTCTACGTTGTGCACGTTCGTCTGTATGTATCCTCAGCCAGGCTACTGATAAATACACAGGAAATGTTACCACTGTACAGGTAAAGGTATGAAATTGATACCTGCCATGTTCCGGTTTACGGTGTCGGAGTTTCTCCCATCTGTTTGTTTATTGTGTAGACTCGCAGAGCGAATACAATAGAATCAGCGAGGGGTGCCATAAAACCCACTACAACTCACGATGACCGCAATAAAATCTGTCACACACTTCCACTAGACTGAGTGGATTTTCACTAAATTAGTGTGAAAATTCACCAGACTGAGTGGACTTAAACTACTCATAGGGGGCATTAAATCCCCTGCCCTTTCTCCATGCCCACTCCATTTGCATGGTGAATCATAAAAACATGATGCGTGTATATATATATATAAACAGTGCCAGTAGACTCCATCGTCGCTGGCCAATCACGTGACTATTGTCAGGTTCTAAAGTATCCGGGGTTATCGGGGTTTGAAACAATAGCGTAGTGGGCCCGCTACGGTAAAAGGCCCTGGGGAGAACACTGAGTGCTGTCCGCCATGTTGATCTACATGCATTAAAATTCGTGTTTGAAATAAAATTTTCAAATAACCAGTTATCATTAGCTCCGTTCATTTTGAAGAAATAAAGATAACGATCCCCGCTGCATAGAATGTCAATTTTCAACACGAAATGGTCTTTATTTTCAACTAATTCAGCAAGCCCATAACTGTCTTCACTTCCCTCTTCAGTATATGATCGCCATTTTTTTTTTTTATCTCCGCATGTTAAAACTCTATTTTGAAATAGAATTTTTACCAGTTTTGGGGTCTTTTAAACACAATCTGATAATGATATGTGTACCTTCTACCTTTATTTCCTTCTTTTCAAAAGAGTACACGTAAATTGATGATGTTTTATGCAGTTAAAAATTCGCTTCTGCGAAGTGGGCGATGGAATGTAGTGAACATACGACTGGAGTCGTGTCCTGCTGGCAAAAGTAAAGTACAACTGGAGTCATCCCGCTGCAAAAGGGTTAATAACAATGACATAACTTCCAATGAAAAAGAGACAGATTGTAACACTGGAGGAAAGAATTCATGCCATTGAAAGAAATGAAAAAGAGGAGACAGCTCGCAAAATAGCAGTCGGTTTAAAAGTTGGTAAAACTCTTTTCAGGGTGTTATAAAAGACATAATTCATATGCCAATACATGTACATGTAATCTTCAAATATAAATGTGATTCATGTCTAATGATAGATGTATATCTTTATTGCTATATAAAATTATTTTCAGATGAATGCATGCAACATTTTAACAAGAACTATGAACAAAGAATACAAAAAATGCACAGGGATTGTGGTTATTTTTCCTTCTTAACTCATTCGGCCCCGATCCAGTCTATAGGCGTGATCCATTTTCTGCATTCAATGGCTGATCCCGCCTGTAGTCGTGGTTTGTTTACTGCATTCAATGGCCGATCCCGTCTACAGTCTTGGTGAATGTGTGTTAGTAACCACGTCTGATTGGTTACAAATGGGGTTTTTCCAAGAATCTGTCGATATTAAACCAATCAGAAATGATTTTACTTTTGTTTGTGTAAATTTGAATTATTCATAAGCCAAGGTGACTAATTGAGAGCAGTTTTACTGCACGTGAATCATTCATGAAAAATCGTAATAAATGGCGGACTTAAGAGTGATATTTGATGATGGTGAGAGCGAAAACGAGGAATTATTCGGGTTTGATCTCGAAAATATTGAGCAAGCAGAGAAAAGATATGTTCGGCAGTTGGATATTTTACGAGATTTAGACTCGTACATAGAAGTTTCTGACCTTGAATCGTCAGAAGAAGAGGATGCTGATAGCGACAAGGATACAGTTCTTGCGGATCTGTAAACTGGAACGATCATCTTCGGTCTGTCCAAATCGATGATTTTAGTGGACAAATAGCTTAAAAAATACATGACTGTGTAGACAAATTTATTTGGAACATTTGGTGAAAATTTAGTGGATTTTTATTGGATATAAGAGAAATTAAGGTAAGAATGGATGCATGTGCATGATGTTTACAAAATTTTCTAAATAGGTAAAAGCTCTCTGGAGCACAAGCAGCTAGACACAGTTTAGTGCTGCTGGGGCATAGCAGCAGTGATACTGAGAACAGTGCTGGGGCTGAACGAGTTAAACAGTGCTGAATTTTGACCTTGGAAACTTTTTTTTTTTTACAAACCTGTTGTGAGAAACCACTTTTTGATGGCAGAAGGGGTGGTCTTAAGACAGGTTTTACTATATGTGTGTGTATAAATTGTGTGTGTGTGTGTATGTGTATATATATATATATATATATATATATATATATATATATATATATATATATATATATATATACTGTAATGATGGCAAGTCTTGGGACACAAAAAAATGATTATTTTGTGTGCGTGTCTCAAGACTTGTATGCATGTAAAATATATAAAATTTTCGGTGTCCCAAAACTTGTAGACACAAAAAAAATGTAAAGACAAAATTGGAAAGATTGCCATACGTCACACAGCAGTGACCATCTCATTCAATTACCACGTCAATAAACTGTTATAAGCTACTATGATTGTTTTATGTTATTATTTTTTATGTGCATATTTACCCATTTCTCCAACATAATTTAAAATAAAGGTAAATAAAGACTTCATAATTCACAGGCCGCTTACATTTAACGGGAGATCTGTACTATAGTGTACAGTACTTACACGATGCAAATCATACTTGGCGTCGTTTATATCCTTGTTTATTTCCACAAAATATTTGATATAAAGATTTTGCTTTTTTCATCGTTGTTACCAAATAGCAATCTTCCAATATAACATTTCAGCTACACGTTCATTGCTGTTTCGTTTATTTGGATTCGCGTGCTGAACTGTTACTGTTTTGCAGCGATATAAGCGATCCTACAAAGTGATGTAATCTCCATAAAAAGGCACACGTGCTTTATCATATAAAGCACACAACCAGCATAAATTTACATAACTCGTATATTCATGACAGAATGATCGTAATATATGTTAAAATTCTGAATATAGATCGATTAAGAGCATCATTGATCCATTTTAGTTTTTTGTTTCAGCTTCACAAAATCTTAATTTTGCACACATTATTCATTCCACTTTTAATTTTGGCAAGCTGGGGTTTTTGGCGTCTCCTTTGTTTATAATTGTTGAATTTGTCTTTTGTTTTCCGACAGCAATCCAGGTTAGGTAATTGTTTAAACCCTGAAATTGGCTTGGGTAAAGAGGAAATTTTGTCCGGCAGCAATGCCAGTACTTTGATGCGTGATTGGCTTATACTCAAAATATTAGCATGATTACCGTAGCTGATTAAACAGGTACTTATTTAAGGTCGCTTACATCAAAGCAAACTACCACAGAGTTTTTATTTTAAAAGCATTCTTTCTGAAACTTCATAATTGTGTTTTAGAGATATTATTTAAGCTTAGTGCAGTGGTGCCAATGATTCGAATCCCTCGTTCAGTGCAGGGGAACCCCCCACCCACCCCCATAATTACACGTGACTTTCAACAATTTTAATGCAATAATGCATTAACAGACGGTTGTAAACTAGAGCACAAAAGGGAGAAGTTACTGTTGAATCGGTATAACATACTGCTAATGCTCAATTCTTGTCATCGTCTGATTATATTATACATATTTGAATTCGGTAGAAATAATAAGAAAATCGAGAAAAAATAAATATCTTTATTGACTTTTGAAACAAATGATAATAATTTATAACATTTCCATGTAATATTTCATAACGAGAGTCCCTTAAGAAGCACTAAGTCATGTTTATTTTACATGAGGTTATGATCGATAAATTATGCCGATCGATCACTAGAGACAAAAATGTTTTAGGTGTCCCAAGACTTGTAGTACATGAAAAAATTGCTTTGACTTTGTGTCCCAACTTTTATAAGTCATAAAAAAATTACTTATGAAAATAATTAAGGGTGTCCCAAGACTTGTAGTGTCCCAAGACTTGCTATCATTACAGTATATATATATTTTGATGCAGTATAGGAGTTCAGCAAAATTTGAATAAAGTTTAGGGTTGATGGAGCTCATAATACTAGCTAGATTGTCGTGCAAGCCCACTACTTACTGTCGTATTTCTTATTACTTTTCTAGAACAGCATAAAATAAATTTTTCCTTCTTTCTAGGCAACGGCACGATAGATTTCCCAGAGTTTCTCACAATGATGGCGAGAAAAATGAAAGACACCGACAGTGAGGAAGAAATCAGGGAAGCATTCCGTGTTTTTGACAAAGATGGAAATGGTTTTATCAGTGCAGCTGAACTACGTCATGTAATGACAAATTTGGGAGAAAAATTAACAGATGAGGAAGTTGATGAAATGATTCGAGAAGCTGACATAGATGGAGATGGTCAAGTGAATTATGAAGGTATTTATTAAATTGTAGGATATTGCTTGAAATGAACCTGCTGTTGTACATTAGTACAAAATAAACGAAAGGTTCTAAAATGCCCTCGTCCTCAACAATTCAGACAAGTAAAACCACAGACAAAAAAATTTTGTTGTAGGCCAATTCAAGATTCAAAACATGAAAACTTGGAACAATTTGTCAGATCTGTTAAAAAATGTTAGGGGAGGGGGGGGGGGTCAGTCTTCCTATTCTCTACTGTATCAAGACCAGAATAGTTAATGCAGTCGTCCTTCATCTAATACATTGCATTCGTTTGTAATTGTTTGTACATGACTTCACGGGAGGTATGTCATGACACAACAGTTTGTAAAAATCACATGTCATACTTTCTATTTTGCATGATTCTGTAATTAAAACAATACAATTGTATTCACTTCGAGTTTGTGAAAAGCAGTGCAAGTACAATTTATTATTCAATAAATAGGGATACATAGTTAATAAATTACATTTTACTGTTGGATATTGTGGACTTTTAATGTCTGGTTTGTCCTAAATGAAAATGGTGCCAAACTGGTATCCAATATGGTTGCCACAGTGGCCATCTTGAAAATCTTGTTATTGCTACTCCTGAATGGAAGGTCATATTGATGTGGGGTTTTCACCAGAAGACAATCATGTCTAGTTAATCCTAAATGAAAATGGTGCTAATCTGAAGGCCAATATGGCCACCACAGTAGTCATCTCGAAAATCTTGATATTGTTACTCCTGAATGTATGGTCATATCAACATGGGGTCTGTACTAAAAGACTGATGATTTCTAGTTGGTCCTAAATGAAAATGGTGCTGGTCCTAAATAAAAATGGTGCCACTCGCACATCCAGTATGGTTGCCACAGTGGCCATCTTGAAGATCTTGTTGTCACTACTACTCCTGGATGGTCATATCAACATGGGGTTTTCACTAAAAGACTTCTTATGAAGTCTAGTTTGTCCTAAATGAAAATGGGGCCAATTTGATGTCCAAATTGGCCACCATAAAAATCTTGTTATGGCTTCTCCTAAATCGAAGGTCAGAATTGACATGGGGTTTTCACCAGAATTCTTATAATGTCTAGTTGGTCCTAAATGAAAATGGTGCTGATCTGATGACCAATATGGCCACCACAGTGGCCATCTTGAAAATCTTGTTGTCACTACTACTCCTGAATGGATGTTCATGTCAACATGGGGTTTTCACTAAAAGACTTCTTGTTATGTCTAGTTGGTCCTAAATGAAAAAGTTGCCAATCTGATGTCCGATATGACCACCACTGTGGCCATCTTGAAAATCTTGTTATCACTGCTACTTCTGAATGAAAAGTAATATTGCCATGGGGTTTTCACCAGAAGACTTCATATGATATCTAGTTGGTCCTAAATCAAAATGGTGTTTTGATCTGATGATCAATATGGCCACCACAGTGTCCATCTTTAAAATCTTGTTATTGCTACTACTCCTGATTGGATGGTCATATCAAAATGTGGATTTTACTAAACAACTTGTGACATCTTATTGGTCCTAATGGTGCCATTCAGACATTTAACATGACTGCCAGTGGCCATCTTGAAAATCTTGTCACTATTTCTTCTGAATGGATGGTCACATCAGCATGGGGTTTTTGCTGAAAAACCTCTTACGATGTCTAGTGGGTCATAAATGAAAATGGTGCTGATGTGACTTGTAATATGGCTGCCACAGTGGTCATCTTGAAAATCTTGTTATGACTACTTCTCCTGGGTGACTGGTCATAGAGACATTGTGCCTTCATCAAAAGGATTCTTACCATGTCTTGTCGGTACTGAATAGAAATGGGGCCAATCTGATATCAAATATGGCCATCATGGCATCCATCTTGAAAATCTGTTTATCATTGCTGCCTACAAAACGGAAAGTCATATCAACCTGGGGTTTCCACCATAAGACTGCTTATGATGCTTTGTTGGTCCTAAATGAAAATGGTGCCCAGTTTACATCCAATATGCCCACCACAGCAGCTAATTTGAAAATCTTGTTATTGCTAAAGAATATCAAAGATGGTTTCAGCACTAAAAGGAAGAAATGGTCTTGTCTTGAATTCCTGGAATTCTTAAATTGTGCCCCTATTCAAGTAGAGCATCAATCCCATTGGGATTCATGTGTGGGAGTGAAAATCGACATCCTTCTGTAATGCTAGTTCTTGTCAATATTTTATCACCATGTTGACAATGGCCACAGCTTTGATTTATGTAGAACATATGCTGAAGTAGAGTCTTTCTTAGGGACGGACCATTTAATTTTTAAGGGGGCGAGGGGTGGTGTGGGATTGGGATTCTTGTAGAAAAGAAATGGTCTTGTAATGAAAAAAAAAAAAAAAATGTCCCAGACAGAAAAAATTTTAGGCCCCCCCCCCAAAATGATTGGACCCATACAGTGCATGTGCAGTTGGCCCTATTGCATCAGAATCTCTGTCTCAAAGTTGTCTATATTCAACCTTGTGATCATGTGCTGTTGTCGACTGTATCACCATTACTGCTAACGACTAAGCACGTGGTTTGCATTTAAGCATTTTCTGTTCTTTATTTGAAATAGCAGTGGTTGTCGTTTGGATTTTACTGTCCATATCTGAGGATTACTTTTCCTTTGTTTATGCTGTTAAGAGGAGCTGAAAGGTGTGTCTCCCATCAAGTCGATGTGTAAGTTTGTCCAGATTTCTTTGAGAGGCCCTGGGTGGCCGAGTGGTTCAAGTCGCTCACTTTCACAGATCACTTGCACTTCTCACCTCTGTCCATGTGAGTTGAGAGTCTTGGCTCGAACAACATGGGTATGTGAGAAAGTTTGTCAGTAGCTTCATGTGGGTTGGTGGTTCTTCCGGAGATTTTTTCAGGTTCTTCCTCCACCAAAAATATACTGGCCACCATGTGTAGCCTATCCTGTACTAAAAATATGGCGTTAGACCCCACAAACCAGATTTATTTGAATAAGGCAAATATGTAATGTTCCTACACGTGTCGGTGATCTACTTTCCACAGATTATGTCAAATTCTTGAGCTACATTACAGCTCGCGTGATTTTTTGGAACCCCACACGTTGTGGTGGGGGTGGAGAGTGAGTTGAGAGGATTAAGAGAAACCCCTCCACCATCACTTCATGCGTCCTGATGGAGTTGTCGTGGCATCTCGCGAAGAATAGCTCTGAACACCACGCTTTCTCACGGAGTCGCATCCGATCACCACCGCGGAGTGGACATGGTCTCGATAATATGGGCATGGTTTACTGTTTATCACCCATGCAAGCAGAGGTTGAGAGAGAGGTGGGGGGTGGGGTGCACCGATTGATCTACATCGTTATTCCTCCGGGGAGCAATTTGCTAACTTTTTGATACTGAAAAAAACGTAATTCAGTTAATTATAAATATTTCCTTGTTCTAACGAAGATAATGTATGATACATAGTGCCAAATCGTTCGTATTTTAGATGATGATAACGTAATGACTTTGCCTCACAAACTTTATTAATACTACATTTTGCGCAATGAATCTAATTTTTTTTCTTCAATACTATGTTATCGGAATCTAAACATGCATTCATATCCTTAGTTCTTTTTCAGTAAACGCAATACAAAATTGTAATGATCATATGAAAGTCAGTGATATTGTACTACCTGCAATGAAAAGAACGATAAACATCGAAAAAATTAATAACAAAGCTGCAGTCATACCTGACTGAAGTGAAACAAAATCGCACAAGTTCCGATGGTTACCCCATGCATGAGTACTCATTCACATATTGTACAATTTTTCTGACATCCAATCGCTTCAATAAAGCATTTTTAAGATTTCACATCGTTATTTTATTTTAAACTACTATTTTGCATTAATTACCAAAGGAGCGGGTTTTTTTTAAAATCACAAATGGTCGGAAAAGTTCATCCTAGATACATGTAGTTGACACGTGCAGTAACCTAGCACAAGAGAAGCCATCAACACTGCTTGTTTTCTTTGATATTGACGTGTTAATTTCATGTGCTAACTGTTAACCTAAAAGTACAACAGCAGTGCTTCTGCGGGTTTGTTTTCTTTGCCATTGATTTGACAAACTTGCGCATCAGATGAAATTAATGTTAAACTTTTTCTTTTCTGTTCGTTTTCCTATTGCATAATAGAGAAAAATAAGATGAATAATTTTAGATCATTAACTCCTCTTAGTAAAGTTTCCCCCCCCTCTCTCTCTCTCTCTCTCTCTCTCTCTCTCTCTCTCTCTCTCTCTCTCTCTCTCTCATAAAATATGGAATCCAAATCACTACTGCACAAGTTATCATAAACTGAAATCTGGAAAAGTTTGAAAGTGGTAAGAAAAGTAATACTGTACTAGCCGTTATAGCGTAATAGAGGGGGGAAAAAGAAACAAATTTTCCCGTTGGTGGTTGCAAACTCCCGACCTCGTGCTCCAATATCAAATGTGTGTGTGTGACACACACTATCCATTTGGCCACAGTAACTGTAGCTGTAAAAAATATACCATATACAGAAACATGCCAAACACTATTCAAAGAAATTAGTTTATTTATTATTATTGTCTCAATAAGCAACTGCTCCAAGTCACAAAGATAAAGCTGCATACATTAATATCTAGCTTTCTTCAATTAGTGGCCTCATCATTCACACGAAGCCAAAAAGATGTTCCTGCCATTAAAGTTTTTCGTGATTCTGCTTATGTTTTGAAGAGTTTTTCACTAATGCGAGTTTCAAAAATAATGCTAAAATGCTTATTAATGTTAACCATAATTTTTCTTTTTCGCTGCTTGACATGTCGACATTTTTAGCAATCGTCAGAATTAAAATGTTAAAATCTGACTGATTATAAGTCTCGATGTACACAAACTGTAGTTTGGAAATGTTCAGTAGTGGTAAAAAAGTAATAACGTGCTAGACATTATAGCGTTATGGAGCAAAAAAGAAAGAAATTTTCCCACCACTGCACAGGAACTCCCGAGCACGTGCTCTAAAGTCGTGTGTGTTCATGGGCATCCGCAGGAATTTTCGGGGGGGGGGGGAGCCAAAGTAAAAGGGATATATTTATTATTTTTTTAAAAATCAGGGCTGGGACGGCAACTTGGGCCCACCCCCCTGCAGACACCCAAGTGTGTGTGTGTGCAAACCCTTGTTAATATTTTACAACAGTGTTCACAATGGTCACTACCTTGATTTCTGTAGAACATCCGCTGAAGTCGTCTTTATTAGGGAGAGACAATTGAATTTTCCGAGGGAGAGGGGGGTAAATGCATGAAAACAATTGTCTTTCTCTGATTTTTGTAGTATAAAAAGACTTTAATCCGTTCCATATTTCACTTAAAATAAATAAATATTGTGATGAAAGAACAAAAAATAGCCCGGTTGAAAAAAACGAAACAACATATAAACCCCATATATTAAATGGTCATTCGCTTACAGTACACATGCCTTCATAATATTCAGCCTCATGACTCTGCTATTACTGCTTAAAGACTAAGCACGCAGTTTGCATTTCAGCGTAAATTCAGTTTTTTAGGTTTGTTGTGGGGTGGAGTGGGGGGTTAAACAGAAGCGGATGTCAATTTGGAATTTAATTGTCCATATCTCAGATAATTACTTTCCTTTGGAACAAAATGATAAATTTTTTCTGCTTGAGAAGCTCAGCAATGTGTGCTTCTCGTCAAGTCATTGCATAAGTTTGTTCATATTTCTTTGAAATAAATTAAAATCATAAACTTATTGCAAAAGAAGTCGATAAACCTTGTATAAACAGTAATGTGTACTGAATATTCAAGCCTTTTGAAATTATTTTTTTATTGTCCAAATATGATTGAATAAAGACGACTGATTCTTCCAGTGATATCCGGTTGTAAATCACTCTTGACGTCTCAGTCTTTCCATAGGTGGTCTTCATTCATTGGCTGTTCAGATGTCAATCAGTAATGTCGACTAGCCCCTCCACGGTGGAGTTGACATCGGCGTGCCTACCGAAATGCGGTGGTGATTTGTAGGTATTTATGCCTCCATCGCGAGTGTTATCGTGGAGCTAAAGTGGAGGGGATTAAATCCCCCACCGTGATGCGTGGGGTTCAGAAAAATCACGTGAGCTGTACTGTACATTATTTAAACTGAATTTGGAATGCACATGAATTTGTGGCATGGGCAATAACAGCAAATAGAAGTATTGCATGGAAACCGATCAACCTTTTGTAAACGTGCATGTATTGAATATACAAGGCTCTTTTTAACCTTTTTTGTTTTGTTTTTTATTGCCCAAATATATCTTCAACATGAAGAAGATTGATTCTTCAATTGGTATCTTATTGTAAATACTTGACATCTCGGTCTTTCCATGGGTGGTCTTCATGCATTTTCTGTTTAAATGTAAATCAGAAATGTTCACCAGCCCCCTCTGGTGGCGGAGTTGCACAAGACATGGCTGCCAAGTTGCTGTAGTGATTTGTTGGTATTTATCCCTCCTCTGTGGAGCTTCAATACAGAGCGAGCATGGAGGGGATTAACTGCAGTACTGCGACGTGTGGAGAAGCAAAAAATCTTTTGAGCTGTAATGCATATGATAATAGATCAGGTTTGTGTACTTGAAAAATTGCAGTTTCACATCTAGCTCTCAATTTCTTTATGGTTCTTACATTTAGAATGACACTTCTTTAATTCTGAGTGTCATTTTGATATGGAGGAACTTTCCATTTCAATGAGCTATCACTCTTCTTTACAGGTTAGACCTCTGAAAAGTTGAGTGTCTGAGACTGTCAAAAGTTTGTGATTTTTCATCTTGTCTGACAGTTTAACACTTGCCCTAGGTCACCAAAATCTGGAAGACTGAAGTTTTATTGATGCACTGCCATGCCAAAGTGAAGACACCAGCAGATATTTCTATAAATATTTAATTTTTTTGTTCACAAAAGAAAATGTTTTAAACTAGTCTGGAAAAAGAAATTGAAGTGTCACTGCCGATTAACAACAACTTTCACACAATGGATGCCATTGTAATCTATTTATAAAGCACATAATGTCTGACAACTGCTGATTAGTAAGAATTTAATTGGGGTCAAGACATAGCAGCCATCCAATTCTTTTGTCCAGACCTGTCTGCAGTCTTCCTTTTGATAAGTAACCATGAGTAGTTGTCTAGAAATGGAAGTTTAACTAAAATGGATTACTTAGTACAAAAGATGATGGAAATCACAAAAGTTTTCCAAGTCTGAAGAATGCCTTCTCTGATACTGTGCCAATATTTTTATATATATATATATATATGCAAAACTGTACATTTTATTGGTAGATGAAAACGCAGTTTCAGTACATTATCATTGTACAAAAAGTTGCCCCCCCCCCCCCCTTAAAAATAATAACAAAAAACAAATCTAAATAGTTTTATTGTGCTCCTGCCATATGTTCTGGAGGGGCATACGGTGTGGCCCATGTCCTTCTATTCTGTATGTCACAAGTTTAGTGTTTTCAGTGGACTTGATAGGTCAGAACCAAATTTGGTTCAAGAATTGAGATCGAGGATACTTGGTCAATGTAGGATTTTCACATAATTCAGTCATAATTGTGGACCCTGTTTACCTATTACATTAAAACATGGTTCAACTGTACCATATTGATGGGGGCACATGTGTCTTCTGGACATATTTCTGGTTGCATCACAGTTGTTTAAGGTCTGAATACACCCCCCCAATAGTATAGCAGAATGGGGCATAAGGTTTTGCTGCTGTCTGTCCATATGTCAGTCCATCCCAAATCCTTCCTAGCACATTAGCAAAAAAAAAAAAAAAAAAAACTACTAAAACTTGAAATCCTTAGATAATCTGGCCTGAATTTTGCCAATAGATTTTAACTCCATTTATGATCCCGTGATCTTATTAGTTGAAATTTAATTGAGCAATCAGATGTCTCAAGTATAAAATTGACTTTACACCTATGTTGATGAAATTTAGGCTGATAGATCTTCAGGTCACTGCAGCAGTTACTTTGTTTTAAATTTTTTTTATATTTTTTTTTTATTACACTTTTTGGACTTGGACTTTGTTAGCATGAATAAGCAAAATCCACTTCAGATAGACAAATGAAATTGGGTAGGTATATGTAGATTTAAATAGATTTCCATGCTATTAAAGCAGTTTCTCTCTTCTCCCCACTCTTTTTTTTTTTTTACAAGTTTGGTTGTGTTTTTGCAGTTGGACTTTATTGACAAAACATTTTTAGCATGAAGTTTGATTTGGATGTTTGTATGCACATGTAGATGACCTAATTAGTCGTATATGTTGTTACAGTTATTTTCCATATTTTTCAAAATTGTTTAACTTTTTTGGTCTGGTGTTTGGGTCTGTGTTTACAAATACAAATATAGATTTTGAAATTACTTTCTGCTGTAGAATTCAGTGAAGAATTACCAGATGATCTTTGAGCTGTTGTTGTATAAATGCCGTGATCATGTATAGCAGTGGTTCTCAAACCCCGGGTTGTGATCCTATACTGGTACTGCATTTTGGGTCGCAAAAGATGGTATTTAGGGTTGTGATCAAAAAGTTTGGGAACCACTGATGTACAGCAATATTCATACCTGTTTAGAAACGTGTCTGTAAAGTTCTCATATTTGTAGTGAAGATGCTTTGCATCATGCATTCCTGCATAGTAAAGAGTAAAGAAATGTATCAATGATTACATTCTTGTCCAAGAAGGCAAGTTGCAATGAATCACAAGGTTCAGGACTCGATCTATGTACTTCTCAGTGTCCACACCCCATATTCCTGGTACAAAGAGTTGTCAAATATGGTTCTCACGGGAATGATGGGTATTGTATTGGTCAAGGAAATTGACTGAAGGCAGTGCATTAATTTGGAGGTTGCAGAGACAATTTATTTTGTCATGTACTGTATGAGATCAAAACTTTTATTACAGACATGTGGGGCGGGGATTTACCGTGAGATCAGCAAGATTCTTGCTTGTGGTTATGATTCATTCATTACTTTTGCAACAGTATTACGGAAAAAGGAGAAAAAAATTATTTTACTGTCATGAAGCTTGAACTCTGTTACTAAATTGCATCAAAACAGATCATGGCAATATTTCAGGAGTTTCTTTATCAAAATATTTTCACTTTTCTTTTTCAGAATTTGTGACGATGATGACCTCAAAGTAGTTTCCCTCAACAGGAATATTTTCGATTGGACATTTGTCTCTTTCATTTGATTCTTTTTCATATGGAAAATTTCAAGCCTTTTGTGGGAAGCCAGTTTTATGAACAGCACGGGCGAACTGCATCTGTGTGGAAAGAAAAGAGTTTCCAGAGAATTCATTCTAATGCATGAATAGGAGAGGAGGAGATGGTTCTTCTACACTTGTAGCAATGCAATTTGGATTTCTGGGCATTACTGATTTTGGCATTATTTGAATTAAGATGTTTGAATTTCCAGTTAGTAGTGCCAAAAAAGGATAAAATCTTTTCCTTGTATTTTGAAAAGACGTCTCGGATACGATTGTTTAATGTTGCCTGTGGTAGGGTCAGATATAAAGCTAATCTGGCACTTCTCAAGGTTCTTTACTGTTTTGAAGTTACCTTTCTCAGATGTTGTAATTTGTCTATCTATGATCATTTTAATAGGTACTTGCACAAGACTTCATTTTCATGCATGTCATGTGTTACTCTAAGATGTACAAATTTTTCACACAATCCTTCACTTTTATATGTTGAAAAGATCTGTATCTGTGTAAAAATAAACTATGTCGGTGATAAAACTTCTTGTCAAAAATTCTTTAAATGGAAAACTAATTTTGGTGGCTGTACTGGTGATAGATCAGAAGAACTTGAGGATTGGCCTGTTGTCCATCATTCATTGTCCAACATCTGTCTGTCCATTAGCTCAAGTCTGCTATTGTTACTCCTCCTAAACTACTTGGAGATTTGTACTGAAACATTATACACACGCATGCATGCACACACACACACACACACAAAGTTGGTCTTGAATGAAAATGGTGCTGGTCAGATGTCCAACATGGCCACCACAGCAGCCATCTTGAAAATATCATAATTGCTACTCCTCCTGAATGGATGGTCACCAGAAGAGCTTATGAGATGGTCTGTTGTGTTGTTCGTCCGTCCATTAGCACAAGTTTGTTATCGCTACTCCTCCTAAACTACTTGGAAGATTGCCTTGAAACTTTATACACACGTTCATCCCACCACAATTGCTATCTTAAATCTTCTTGTTGCTGCTCGTCCAGCATGGGGTTTTCACTAAAAGACTTCTTATGATGTCTAGTTGGTCCCAAATGAAAATGGTGCCAATCTGACATCCAGTATAGCCACCATGGCACCTATCTTGAAAATCTTGTCGCTACTCACCTTGAATAATAGATGGTCATATCAACATAGGGTTTTCACTAAAAGGCTTCTTATGATGTCTAGTTGGTCCTAAATGAAAATGGTGCTGATGTGATGTCCAATATGGCAGCCATCTTGAAAATCTTGTCGCTACTCCTCAATGGATGGTCATATCAACATTGGGTTTTCACTAAAAGGCTTCTTACGATGTCTAGTTGGTCCTAAATGAAAATGGTGCTGATGTGATGTCCAATATGGCAGCCATCTTGAAAATCTTGTCTCTACTACTCCTCGATGGATGGTCATATCAACATGGGGTTTCACTAAATGACTTGTGATGTCTACCTGGTCATAAATAAAGATTGTGTCGATCTGACATCCAATATGGCTACCATGGCAGTCATCTTGAAAATCTTTTTATTTCTATTCCTCCTGAATGGAAAGTCGTATCTTGAAAATAATGTTATCTCTATTCCTCAAAATGGATGGCTATATCAACATGGGTTTTTCACCAATAGACTTCTTATGATACCTAGTTGGTACTAAATGAGAATGGTGCCAGTCGTACATCATGGCAGCCATCTTAAAAATCTTGTCACAACTCTACTTGAACAGATTGTCGTATTGATTTGGGGTTTTCAGAAAAAGACTTGTGATGTCCAGTTGGTCTTAATGAAAATGGTGCCGATCTGGCGTCCAATATGGCCACTACAACGGCTATCTTGAAAATTTTGTTGCTACTCCTGCTGAATGGAAAGTCGTATTGCATGGGGTTTTCACCAGAAGACTTTTGATGTCTAATTGGTCATAAATGAAAATTGTTCCAATTTGACTTTCAGTATGGCCACCACAGTTGCCATCTTGAAAATCATGTTATTGCTGCTGCTTCTATATTGATGGTCATATGGACATGGGGTTTTCACTAAAAGATTTCTTGTCATGTTTAGTTGGTCATAAATGAAAAGGGTGCCGATCTGATGTCCAATATGGCAACCTCAGCATTCATCATGAGAATCTTGTTGCTATTCCTGAATGAAAAGTCATATTGACCTGGGGCTTTCACTAGAAAGCTGCTTATGATGTCTAGTTGGTCCTATATGAAATTGGTGCTGCTTACACATTCAATATGGCTACCACAGCAGCCATCATGAAAAGCTTATCGATACTCCTTCTGAATAGATAGTCATATCAACATGTTTTTTTTATACTGAAAGACTTCTTATGATATCTAGTTGGACTTTATTGAAATTAGTGCCACTCAGACATCCAGTATGGTTGCCCCAGTGGTCATCGTGAAAATCTTGCCATCACGACTTCTGAATGAATGGTCATTTCAACATGTGGTTTTCACTGAAAGATTTCTTGTGATATCTAGTTGGTTGTAAATGAAAATGGTGCTGATCTGACCTCCAATATGGCCACCACAATGGCTATCTTGAAAATCTTGTTAACGCTACTTCTAAATGGCTTGTCATGTCAACATTGTGCTTTTGCCAAAAGACTCCTGATGTCTAGTTGGTCCTAAGTGGAAATGGAGCCAAACTGACATCCAATATGCCACAATGGCAGCCATCTTGATAATTAGCTCTACTGGTCATCGACCAGAAGATCTCATGGGATGGTCTGTTGTCCATCGTATGTTATCCGTCTATTAGCACAAGTTTGTTATTGCTATTCCGGCGAAACTAATTGGTGGATTGCCTTGAAACTTTACACACATGTTCACCCCATTGTCTAGCTGGTTCTAAATAAAAATGGTACTGCTCGGACATCCAATATGGTCACCACAGTGGCCATTTTGAAAATCTTGTTATCACTACTTCTGCTGAATGGATGGTCGTATCAACATGGGGGTTTCACTAAAAGGTTTATTATGATGTCCAGTTGGTCCTAAATAAAAATGGTGCCAATATTACGTCCAATATGGTTGACACTGCAACTATTTTGAAAATTTTGTTATTGCTTCACCTAAATTGAAAGTCGTATTAACCTGGGGTTTTCACCACAGGACTCCTTATGATGTCTAGTTGGTCCGAAATGAAAAAGGTTCCACTCGGATATCCAATATGGCAACCAAAGAGGCCATGTCGAAAATCTTTTAATTGTTACTGCATAATGGATGGTCATATCATCATGGGTGTTCACTAAAAGACTTGTTATGAAATCATTTGGTCCAAGATGAAAATAGTGCCAATATGACATAAAATATGGCCTCAACAGCAGCCATCTTTGATGATCCTGTTGTTGCTACTACTGAGTGGAAAGTCACATTGGCATGGGGTTTTCACCAGAAGACTTCTTATGGTGTCTAGTTGGTCTTGAATAAAAATGCTGCCTGGACATGCAGTAGGACAACACAAGTGGCCATCTTGAAAATCTTTTCACTTCTCCAAAATGAAAAATTGTATAAACATTGGGTTTTCACCAGAATTTTTATGAAGTCGTAGTTGGTACTAAATGAAAATGGTGCTTATCTGACATCTGATATGTTGGCCATCTTGAAAATCTTGTTATTGCTACTCCTAAATGCAAAGTCGTCTTGTCATTAGGTTTTCATTAGAAGGCTTGTTGTGATGTCTAGTTGGTCTTGAATGGAAACTGTGTCAATCTGACTTCAAATATGGCTACCACAATGAACATATTGAAAATCTTGTCACTAATTCATCCAGTATGGCTGCCACAGTGGCTAAATCGAAAATCTTGTCACTCAAGAATTTCACATGGTTTCAACCCTTGGCAGTTAAAAAGAAGAAATGGTCTCGTCTTGAATTGCTGGAAATTCTTTTCAGACAGTAGAGGGTCCCTTGTTTTTAACTTTATTAGACTTGGATGGTTACTTCCAAATGTAAAGTTTGCTTGCAGTTAAATATCTCCACAACTACACTAAACTTGTAAAACTATATAACATGTATCCATTTATTTTTTGTTTTTATGCCCCTGTTTTCGTGCGCTGGGGACATTGCATGTCCCACTAGATTTACACTTTAAGCTATTTTCTTGGTGCCAGTTTTCTGTAGAAAAACTGATAATTAATTTAGTCTTTCTGTTTGTCATTCATCTAATAGATGAATGTTACAGGCGACCATGTAATGAAAGACCAAACATTTTAACTTTCCTGCATCCGATATTTCTGATTGTCAGGCTGAATTGGCTATTTTGAGCTTCTCAAAAACCACTGGACCAATTTCAAATTGGCAGAGAGCATCCTGTTATCAAGGCCTGTAAATTTTGTACAACAATGCCAATCGGCTACAAGATTTAGCAACTATCACTAAAAGAAGGAAAATTAGTCCTGGCACAAAGGCCCTTACAGTTTGTGCAAAAATGTAATTCAGTCCATAAATATAGCAACAGTTACTTAAAAAAACGGACAAACCATTAAATCTTTCACAAAAACCGCTTTACAGAATTTTTCCAAATTTGACATGAAGCATCCTGGAAAGAAGGACTTCAAAGTTTGTACAAATAAAGTTGACAAGCCAATAAATACAGCCAACATTACTAAAAATAGAACCTTTTAATGTCACCTTGAAAAAAAATTAAACCAAATCTGAGAGATTGCACCCAGGCGCAAAGGCTTTTAAGTTTGTACAAATGATGCTGATATGTCCTCAAATCTTCTGTAACTAAAAATATAAAAACCTTTAAACTTCTCAAATGCCTCCAACAGAATTTGACAAAATATGGCCATCATTACAAAAAACAATAAAACCCCTTTTTAATATCATTAGTATGTTACCCATTACTATTTTTAAACTTGCTCTTTCCGTAATGGAAAAACCTGGTCCGTGCTAGATGCACCATCCTCATGTTATACAAATTCCGAGAACATGTTTGTTGACTAGTTTGACCTACATCATCAGCCCATGTGCAATAGAGCGTCCTCATTCTTTTTTTTGAACATCTGAAGTCAGATGTGGAAAAAATGCCCAGTCGAAGAAAAAATACCTACAGTGATGGTTATCAGACGTGATTTTTTCCTGTTTTTAAGCAGAATTCCCCTTTTCTCCGGACCTGAATCTGATTTTCCTCGATATGGTCCATTTTTTTATATCATCTCTGATCCAGTTTTCAAGTAACTGTCTGTCCTGTCCCATCCCGCAACGATCCTTATAATAGTATTTGTTCCAAATATTTAACAGACGATTGCTGTAAAGAAATTTCCAATTGGTCAAAAGTTGGCACTTGTCCAATGAATCTTTGCATAATGGAAACTGATGGAAATAAGCATGCTTGCCAAACATGGCGTCTCAAATTCTTGATAGAGACACAGACACAAAAAGTTTGAATAAAGCTTTGAAAAATGTGTGGAAATGGGAATGGCTTGAGCACATAGTCGATGGGAACGTAGTTGGTCAATTTGTAAGAAAACTGAACGCTAAAGGACTAGCATTTTGCGATCTTTGCCAGAAAGATTTTAACTACTATTACCAACTCTACAGTATCGTCTAACATGTTAAATGAAAAGGAATTGGACCAGTGTGATTTGGAGGTTAGAAAATGCTAAACTGATTCCCTTCCAGAATTTAAGGAGGGACAACAAATAGATCAATGGTTGGGAAGTGACAATATTATTGCCAGATACCCGTGTCTATAAAAGATGATCACGTCTTTGCCAAGTTGTTTATATGGCCCACAAGTAGAATCGACCTTCAATGTCGTGAATGATATCAATTCCAAAACGGGGAGGATAAACGTAGAAACCTACAACTTGGTACAGAGCTTCAAATATGGTCTGAATGCATCAGGAAAAAGTGCAATACAGTATTTTAAGAAAGATTTTTTACGTGAGAGGGCAGAAGAAACTCGATGTTATAACATGTGAAAAGGAAAGCAAAAGAAATCTTTGACAAGGCTGCAAAAAAAGCAAGACTACCACATCAGTACCAACCATGTTGTGTCCAATGGGGGAAAAGTCAAGTGAATTTATGTGAATATTTGTATATAGTGGATGTATATGATCAGAAACTTGTAACATGACAGAAAAAAACCCCAGATTTGTTACAAGAATAGAAAAGTGTGATTTACACGTGCTGCAAAAATGAATACATTATTGTGACTTAATTATTATGTGAACACTGACATGCACATGTAATAACTTAAGCACTAATATTTTTGGAGAACAAGTTGATATGACAATGAACATTGTGAAATTCTTCAAGTATTGTTTCAAGTTGGTTATTGGTATTTTTTCAAATGATTTTTGTTGTTGGAATGGAGTAACAACTTTGCAAAATATTACAATGATAAGGGCCTCCAGGAGCAGTTTTGTATTCTCTCGGAGTCTAAACTGCATTTTTGGTTGGGGGGCCTTCTGCTCCCTGTACACCCTGATCAGGGGCACTGCCCCTTGAGACCCTGCAAGGGGGAGGACCCCCAGACCCCCCTTCGCAATTTGTTTTTTCTCATGAACCACAATCGTGTCTGGGTTATGCTATATCAGAAATTGATATTCATGTTTCTTTTTAGCAAAAAGTTATCTTTCAGTCCATAATTATCGAAAGACAACAGTCTGGTGGGAGTTCCACTGCAGGCCTCAAATCTCACTCCTATCTGTACACAGTTACGCGTCAGATTCACGGAGCAGAGGGGCTCACTTGGAGTCTGAGGGAGTTCTTCAGGGCTATTGGTCCCAGGATGAGAGTCTCCTACTCTGTTCTTTGCCCAGAAAGGGTGAATCAGATCATGTCAAGGGGCATTGCATCATGGTCTCCTCGGACAACGCATCGGTGGTTGCATACCTCGGGCAACAGGTAGGTACTCGTGCTCCTTTTCTCTGCGTGCAAATCTGGAACCTTATACACTGGGCAGTCGGAAGGGATTACACCCATTCCAGGAAAGAAAATATCTTTGTGGACAGTTTGTCCAGAACAAGCAAGGTAGTCCTAACAATGGCCTCGGCATTCTCTGTTCATTCTATGGGAGGAACCTGTAGTGGACTTGTTTGCAGCAAAACTCTACAACAAGCACCAGTTTTGTTTCCCCAGTTCAGACCAAAAAGCTTTGGCAGTGGACGAGTTCAGCCTGAGGTGGGATCAACTGTTCGCTTATGCATTCCTTCCCTTCAGGTTGATTCCACAGGTACTTCACAAGGTCAGGACATCCACAGCATACCTGCCAACCAATACACTTTTGGCGTAATCATTATGCTATTTTTCACTGAATTATGTCTTATGCTTGCATTTTATAAAGATTACGCTTTTTCGTTTAAAAATATATATTTTAAAAAATATATACAAATAAAGCAATAAAAAGTTGTATTCTCCTTTTTATTAACAGCTCATTATACCCACACATCATATTCCAGAAAAGAAGGCTCCTGCGTAACTATCTTATAAGAGTACACGTGACCATCTTAGACCTATATGCACTTTCCAAAAGTACACTATCATTATGATCTATTTATAGCAGCTGTCACATTTCCAATAAAACAGACTGGTTATATACTTTTAAACGCATTCCATCAGATTCGTTGTTCTGATTAATATTTGGTAGAGAACCAGTCCATAGCTAGTTTGTTGAAAGTCAGTACAGTTGTCCATGTACATGTACTTTCCTAACGCTATATCCTTACCTTCTATTTATAGTAGCTTGTAGTGCAAATTTCCAAGAGAACAGACTGGTTTTCTACTTTGAAACTTTGGTCTCAGATTTATTGTTGCGATTCATATTTCACACAGAACCAGTCTATAGTTATTTGGCGCTAAAAGTCGTCAAATGGATTCTGTTCAGTGTGTAGGAGAGGAAAAATTTTAAAAATAATTTTAACAAGATGGAACAGAAAAAGACAAAAACCAGAATCCTCCAAAGATTCAAAGATGAATACATGGATGATGCAATACAGCGCCCCAGTCTGGGGCAGCATCATGCCTGATGCAAGCTCTGGAACGGATTTTATGATCGGTCATGGTGGTAAATTTGATGTGGAAAAACACTTGAAAACAAAGAAGCACATCAAATTGGCCAATATCACTAATTCGAATACTAAAGTAACTGCCTTTTTACAGCAAAATTGAGTAGAGACACGAGTGTAATAAATGCAGAGGGGTTATTTACTGAGTTCTTAATAGAACACGGACTTCCCCTAGCAGTAGCATACCATGCTGGTCCGCTACTTAAACGGATGTTTCCAGATTCCAAAATTGCAGAAAAATATGCATGTGCAAGAACAAAAACATCTAATATTGTTCAGTGTTTATCAAAAGATACTTCACAGAAAATAGCAGAGGCCATGAAAATTGGACCATATAGTGTTGCTACAGACGGGAGTAGTGATTACGACGACAAAAAGTTGTACCCTATCTGTGTTAGATACTTTGATAATGAAAAAGGCAAAATCATGAGTGTTCTTCTTTCCTTACCAGAATTGACGGTAGCTTCCACTGGAGAAAACATTTTTGATTTGCTTGACAATGTGTTCAAAAAACAGAAGTTGGCAGAACTGTATGGGGTTTTCAATGATAATGCATCAGTTATTCATAAAGGAGTTGCATCCTACATTTTGAAAACATCTCCATCAGTATATGTAACAGGTTGTCCCTGTCATTTGATGCACCTTGCTGCAAGAAAGGCTGCAGATAAATTAGAAGTAGATATTGGTACTTTGTCAATTGACATATACTATTATTTGGAGAAAAGTAGTAAAAGGAAACGGGCACTCGAGCTGTTGCAAGATGAGTTTGACATTGAAGATTATAAAGTTACAAAGCATGCGTGTACAAGATGGTTATCTCTTGGCAAATGTATTAGCCGTTTACTTGAGCTTTGGACAGCTCTACTAGCTTTCTTTCAAATGGAAAGTCAGTCTGCAGAGAAAAACGGAAAAAAGAGTGAAGAAGAGTAACACTAAAGCAAAGTCTGTTAGAAGTCAGAAGAGAAAAGGAGATGAATCTAAAGGTAGAAGTAATGAAGAGGATGGGTAATCAGAAAGAAAGAAATTTAAATCTATGGAGATGAAGTGCTTTTAAATGCTTCAGTTGCTGATGTAAATGAGAGAGAGTCAAAAAGCTTTAAGAGTGTCAGATTCTTTGTTAAGAGATATCCCTTTCCATTGCCTCCTTCATCTACTTTGGATCATCTGGAAGGAGAATTCCTAAAGTATCAAGTTGACATTCTACCTGATGGTGTACTTCATGGAGACGAAGTTGATGTACAATGGCACCTTATTTCCCAGCTAAAAGATCCAGCAACTGGAAGACACAAATTTCCTCTTCTGTGTCCGGTTATGAAAGGAATATTGGTTCTTTACCATTCTAATGCTGACTGAGAGAGATTGTTCAGTATTGTCAAGAAAATTAAAACTGAATTTAGATCCAGTCTCAATAACTGAGTGCTTAATGCTCTACTGGTGTGCAAAACATTCATGGTAGCAGCTGGTGAGAAGTGTTTTGAATTGCAGCATGACAGTTTGTTGCTTCCTAAAGTTAAAAGTGCTACATATGAAAACTTGAAGCAGTAAATTTTTTAAAAAAGAACAAGACCAGAGGATTAAATAAACACTTGTAAATATGTTTAACATGTACTGATCCATTTATATTGTGTCCATTTTTGTATGACTGGAAGTAGCTGCTGATTCAGGTTAGTAGAAAATATAGCATATTATATGTAGATTACTCTTTTTTTTTTTTTTGCTCTGATTACTCATTTTGTCTACTTGGATTACACTTTTGCCTCAGGGGGTTGGCAGATATGCCACAGCTCAGATTATCCTGATATCACCTTTGTGACTTCAAAGGTCTTGGTTCAACGACCTCCTCAACTCTTTGATTGACCAACCCAGAACATTTACCTTGGTGGAAGAAATTGTTGCAACATAAAGGTACTGTTTCACACCAATCCTCAGATTCTCCACCTTCACGCTTAGCTCATCTAAAGTGGTTTATATTCCAGGCGAAGTTTTCGAGCAAGGCTGCCAACTGCATTAACCAGGCCCTGATACGTTCTACATCTTAGGCCTATGATGCAAATTGGAGAATCTGTTGTGATTGGTGCACTAAGAAACACATTAATTCTAGCTCCCCTCTCTTGCTGCAGTAGCAGATTTTCTACTCTTCCTTTTTTAGGAGAGAACTTGTTCGGTCTCCACAATTAAGGTTATGAGGCTGCCCTTCAGACATTATTTTCTCCAAAGATCAGTCCATTGGCTCAGATTCTCCTTTGGCAGATCTTTTTAAGTACTTGGAGCTTCTTGGATGCCCTCCTCCCACCCGACTCTGATGTCCTTTATTAGTCCAACATCCTTTAATAAGGGGAGAGTCCAACCTTTTCACTTGAGAGTCCACATTGCAATTTTTTCTCACTCACGGGGCCAGTGAGCAAATTTTATGAAAGAAAAGGCATTAGAAAACACTAGATAAGGCACAAGTTATGAAAAGTTAGTGGGTCCGATAGAAACCTTGGGCAGGCCAGACTCTCACCCATGGGCCACATGTTGGACAACTCTGCTTCTAAAGAACGAGGTCGCACTATTGCACATGGGCCAATGAAGTAGGAATTTCTAGAACAGGAGGAGAATGCATCTAGCATGGATGAGGTTTTTCAATTGTGGAAAGAGTAAGCTTAACAATAGTGATGGGTAAGTATTACATAATTAAAACTGGTTTTACTCCTCACAAAAAAATACATTTTAATGACTTCTCAGAATCTTATAAACAGAATTAAACAAAATTTGACAATGTATTCTGGCATAAATAGCTTTAAAATTAAAACGAATGATGCTGACCTGCCATGAAATATGGCTGCCATTACTAAAAATATAATCTCAAACAAGAGACCCAAGTGGCCCTTATATCAGTTGCCTGGCATACATAACTTTAACAGTTGACAATTTCACAAAGAGGCTTGTGTAGTATTCCAAGAACACAAACATATGTAATTATCTCCCAACCTTTATATCGTGTCAATTTTACCCATTTTACTGTAGTCTAACGAAAGTTCTTTCCAAATATAAAGGTATAATTGTCCCCAGGCAACCAGCTTTTAAACTGGCTGCCTAGTAAATTGCTGCAGTTGCCCACAAGATTGCTGTCACCAAATTTACTTGACAACTTTTGTCATGTACATACACAACACCGAGAGATATATGGACTGATTACTTTTTCAGATGATGAGTAGGTTACACCAGTGGATTAATATGACCTCTTGTCGCTAACAATCACCAAACACTCCACTATGGATTATATGGATATAATTTGGGCACCGTGCTGCAGGTACCCAGAGGGCCAATTTAACAATTAAATGTTTGTTGGAAAATGTATACAGTAGAAATTTTATCAGTATAATTTTGTAGCTTTACTGGTCATAGACCAGAAGAGCTTGCGGGATGGTCTGTTGTCTGTCGTCCCTTGTCCAATTGTCTGTTAGCACAAGCTTTGTTATCGCTACTCTTCCGAAACTACTTGGAGGATTGTCGTGAAAATCATAATGTAGGTACTCCCCATGAATGTATGGTCATATTGACATGGTTTTCACCAAAAGATTTCCAATGATGTCTACTTGGTCCTGAATGAAAATAGTGCCAATCTGACATACGATATGTCCAGCACAGAAGCTGATTTGAAAATCTTGTTGTTGGTGAAGAATATTAGAGATGGTTACAAAACTCTGCAGTTATAAGGAAGAAATGGTCTTGTCTTGAATTCCTGGAAATTCTTTTCGTCCAGTAGAGTGTCAGACCCTTTTGGTAGACTTTTGTTGTACCCGAGATAGGCCTCGCTCATAGATGAACTTGTTCAACCATTTACCAAATTTATTGAAATTGGATGAGAAATATAGTCATTTGAGAGGTAACCAGCTCAGTCAATCAGATGGAAATAACCTCGTCAGTATGTGCAGATCTCACTTATAAGATCATTTGAAGACCATTATAATACAAGATTACTTGAGAAACAGGAGAAAATAATCTGATTTGGTATCCAGTGGAAGAACAAGATCAGCCAATCAGATACAAGATTACCTCATAAATATGACAAGATCCTGCTCATCAAATTCATCCAACATCTTGATGATATAAGCCTATTTACCAAGTTTGATCAGAATGTTGAATCCTATCAAAGATGCATTTCCTAGATTGGTAAAATAAACCCTGCCTTTGAGATGAAAGGTTACCTAGTCAATATACATCGGTACTGCTCATAATAAAACTCGTCCAACATCTTGGTATTAGCCTCGTTATCAAATTTGATAAAAATCCGGTCAGATATAATCATTCAAATGGCAAAAATCTCAGTCTTTGGATGCAAGATCATCTCGTTAATATGCATATACACAATCTTGCTCATAATTACTCATTTGATATCTTGATGATGGGAACCCATTTATCAAATTTGATCAAAATCTGGACAGAAACATAGTTGCTAGAGTGCTGACAAGCTTAGCCAATTGGATCATTAATATGTATTGCTCATAACTGTATTCATCCTGAGTTATCGATAATTAATATATGCTTTATACCTAATTTGAGAAAAATCAACTCAAAGTTGTGATCTCAAGAGTGGTAGCCTCCTGAAGGGTGTACCTGGACAAGAGTGCCTACCCTGCCAATGTCCATTGACAGTAGAACACATTCTTGTCAAGTGTTCCAACTTCCATCCAGTGTGACACAAGTATTTTAATGTGAACTGAGTGAAGAACCTTTATGATGATGTACTACCAGAGAAAATCTTGAGACTTTTTGATGTAATAAGGTTTATTAAAATTTTTTTGACTGTTTTAAGGATGTTACATTTTTAGCTCTACTGGTCATAGACCGTCCGTCCATTAGCATAAGTTTTGTCATCACTACTTCCTCCCAAACTACTTGGTGGATTGCCATGAAATTTCACACACACATTCAACCCAGTCAATTTGGTCTTAAGTGGTGCTGCTTGGACAGCCAAGACATCTTGAAAATCTTGTTATTGTTACTCCCTCTGAATGGATGGTCATATCAACATGGGGCTTTCACTAAAAGATTTCTTATGATGTCTCGTTGGTTTTAAATGACAATGGTGCCGATCTGACATCCAATATGGCTGCCAAAGCTAACATCTTGAAAATGTTGTTATCGCTACGCCTCCTGAAGGGAAAGTGATACTGACCTGGGGTTTTCACCAGATGGCTTCTTATGATGTCTAGTTGGTCCTAAATAATAACGGTTCCGTTCTGACGTCCAATATGGTTGCCACAACAGCCACCTTGAAAATCTTGTTGCTACTTCTGATGAATGGATGGTCACATCAACATGGGGTTTTCACTAAAATACTTCTTATGATGTCTAGTTGGTGCTAAATGAAAAGTGCTAAATGAAAATGGTGCAGATGTGATGTCCAATATGGCTGCCACAGAGAAGTAGAAGACGTCGTCGACGGAGTAGAGGTTTCTTTAGAAATGAGTTTCCATTTTGCCATCAAGTTGTGAAATACTGTTCTTGAATTAGGTTTGGCAGGCATCATCATTAACGAAGTGGAAGAAGTAGCAGGAGAGACTGTCACTGAACAAAGTTTTCTTGAGAACGTGCGCGTTCTAGCGGCAGCATATCTCTTTCTAACAGGAGGTTTTTTTCTTGAGGCTTTTCTTCTTCTTCTATGAGTGTGAACTTGCTGTACCACCTCTCTTGTTTTTTTTTTTTGGTCTTCTTTTATGTGGTTTGGCTTCTTCAGCTTCAAAAGATTCACTTCAACTGGGGTTCAAAATTATTTGTTCATTTTTATTTGATCATCGATTCTTGGATCAACCAGTTGTGATAAAGCTACTTTGTTTTTTTTAAAAAAAGAAGAAATTTTTTTTTAAAAAAAATAAAAATTGCTTAATGTGGAATGTGAATGATGCCTTGTAGTAATTGACGTCATGTCAAAGTAGACATTCTTAACACTTCTTTAATACTAGCTTCTAATAAATGTGAACGCACTTGTACATTTCTTTTCGCGATTGATGGCATACAGTGCACGAATCAATTTGGTAGGAGGATGAGATTGAAAGGAAATAGTGTTGAATACTGTTAGAAAGAAAAGAAGTGAATGATGTTTTTATAGTTATATTAGACAGACATGCACGAGGAAGGTAGCGTGTAAATGACTGGACATCCTTATCGACACCAATCGTGAAACAAATCCGTACGAAATCGTAAATAATCGGGAGTGCTAGGTTTTAAATCGATGAGTAAATATTTATCTCTCGGACTTTCAAACAACACAACATAATGTGCAGTGAGACTGATGCTGCGTTGCGCTTTACTTTGTTGAAATACATTTTGAGTAATGTAAATAATACTTGCAATACGATGATGTCCTTTTCGTGTAAACCAAATTTAATTTCTTCTTCGTCTTCTCATAACATGTCAAAGATGACAAGGTGTGTTTGACTAAAGTCAGACACCATCTCATCGTCATCCTTCCACAAACGAAATCGCTTCTCCTTGACTTTCTTTCAGTAACGTGTAAACCGTTTGCCACTCTTTGTAACACCACACGATACGCTGTGGAGAACTATCGAACAATTTGAGTTGTGGAGGACGATCGAACAATTTTTGATTTGTGTTGAATCACACGTTTGACAAAATCGGTTATGCCCGAACCAGAAGTTCCAGCAATCAACATATTAAAGGGATGGCGAAGATACAGTGCCTCCCAACTTTGACGATCTAACTTTTCGTCAATCACTGTGAAAACGGAGGATGCAGCCATAACAATTGTGTTTAGAATTCTGAGATTCAATCAACGACACAGGAGATTTTACAAATTTTGTACGTTTAATTTTTTCAGAGTGTAACACAGCAAAACATATTTACATGTCAAAAACACATATATTTCTTTTCTTTCATCAGTCACACATGATGTCTTTGGTATAATGAACTACCTCTTATATCAAAGCGTCAAATCCAAGACTTTTCCAGTCACGTTCATCCTTACAGTCGTAAATCTGTTATTGTAACCAAATGGATATACATACTTCTTAGTAAGTGTGAAGAGCTGATAAAGTACGAAGAGTCGTATTATCACTATTCGCAACACTTTTAACACTATGAGTTTTTCGTGCACATATACAGTTTGGTGGTCATGTCTTTGCATGTACTGTTCATAAATTTGCCACAACAAAGGTAGTTACTAATATGCACATCACACATCGTCCAAAATTCAAAGAAATTGTGTCGTCTTGTGGAATCAGTTCTTTTAACAGTACTTAGTAATCCACTAAGTCCTGAACACGGTCATTAACTTAAATTCCATGGGTGTAACACTGATGACACTGAAGTCATGACATCGAGAGTTTTATATCCACGTAGAGTTTTGTGTCTGTCAGCGTCTTTCCCAGGAATCAGTCTTCTTATACTGTGGAAATAGCAATAGTTTAAAAATCGAGGAAATGATGCTGTGTTTACTTTTGAATCTTGACAAACTCTATGTAAATGCGTTCTCGCAGTTCCAGTGGTAGATTCTGAATGTGCTCTTTTAAACTATCCATTTAGGAATGTCTTTTTTGATGAAATATTTGCACGTTTGCTAAATGGAATTTGCTAGGAAAGTAGATCGAAGAAATTCAGCCATTGTCTCACCACACATCACACGCCATGACTGAGTTTCGTCTTGAGGCGACACTTCTTTTAAAAACTTTTGTTGTTGTAATCCTGTAAGTTTTGAACTTTCTCCTGGACTTCGTCCCATGGAATTCTAAGTATCACTGCAACAGTAGTAGCTGATCAATGCCTAACCATTTAAACATTTTCAAACTAATCAGCTTTTTATTGCATTCCGATACCAATGTTTGAAACATCTATGTCGTAAAGGATGCAATTGTTCTTTGCGTCTTACTTGAAGCTATACAACATCTCTGCAAATGCGTTCTCGCAGCTCAGGGCTGTACATTGAGAAATCTCTTTTCTAAAGTATCCATGATGATGATAATCATGGACCACCAAAGGAAGGTAGTGACAACACGGAAACCAACTGGCATGTTCCAGGAAAGTTGAATATTTATACTTTCGTTCGTGGATGTTCACACCACAGATGATACACTTGACTTGGTCTCCTCGTCCCAAGTAGACAAAATCCGGCTCTCGCTAAAGTTTTAGTAGTGTTTATCCATCCAGATCATCTTTATTTAGGCCATTTGTTTCACTTGTTCAATCAAGTTTGAAAGTTGCAATAGTCAGACAAAACCACAGGAAACGTGTATTCTTCTTTGATTTGTAAATCTTGATAAGCTAGTCGTATCCAGAGCGGCTTGTGAATGCATGGATAAGATCCATAGGTAGCACACGAACGGCATCGCTTTCGATAGTAGAGCGGAGAGGTCGCTGCTGCATCGCTGATGTCATTGTAAGTATTTGGATGAAATCTATTGGTAGGCACACGCACATCATCGTTTTCGCTAGTAGAGCGGCAAGGTCGTGCTGCATCGTTTATGTCGCAGGGTACGGCATCACTCTGGTCGCAAGGCACAGCATCGCACTAGAGTTCATTAAACTTGGAGTCTCACACGGTTGCTGTGTCGAATGTATCTTTCTAGGGTGACATTTGTATTCGCAATGAATTTTCTGTCTTGTTATTCTCTCCTCTTTTATACTGGAGCTCGGTAGACGTACAGTAACATGTTGTGGACGGAAAGTCGCATTCATTTCTGGTATGCGATTTGATATACGTTTTCCAAGGGTCGACTGACGATTTCATGATTAGGTCCAGCACTGGAAAAACTCAAAATAGTGTCTTCAGGGTGTTCATAGGTCCAAGCTCCCAAATGCTCCTCTTCAATGCGTGGGTGATAGCTTCCAAGCCGATCAATGTACATATAACTATAGGTGTCAAAGTAAAGGACTCGATCTTCTAAAGGCTCCAAGACAGAATACAATTGTAAACGGGCATTAGCCGTCACGTACGCTGCAATGATGGCATTGCCAGACTCGTCGGATAGTTATTAATCTGTACAATACTTCGTTTGGTACTGGGAAATTGATCCCCTGATAAAACTTTGCGCTGTCCGCGGCCTCTTGGAGGTGAAATGTGTGTCATGTGAAGAGTAGCTTTTCCATCGGTCATGTCAAAATCATCGTTGGATTGTTGGACGTGTAGAATTGAACTTTCTGCGTATGTTATTTTGTTTATCATTGCATAAATCAATACACATATATCCCTGCTGACGTAAGAAATCTGACGTTCACCTTGTTCTATGGGCAAGGGAATCGTCATGTCGAAATTTCATTTCCCGTTGGTGTCTTAATAGCCACAAAAAAGAAACAGTCAATGAATCAATATCTGGGTGACACATTCCGAATCATCGTCATTCTTCTTTGGACCAAAATCAGCCTAAAACGAAAACTGGTTCATGACCCCCAAACCCTGACGCTTCTGAGAATCTTTCGCCACATTTCCTGAAGACTCTCATTTTAACGTCGGCAAAACTAAGGTTAAATCTAGACTCATCGCTGAAAACATTTCTCGAATTTTGCAGTGTTACATAAAGTTTCTGCTTTGCCCAACGTTGACGCTCCATTTGAAGATGACTAGTTATGATAGCCCCTTGTAAGACATTCAGCATCTTGTTCCGTATCATTTCAACCGCATTAACACGGTCCTGGTGTGTGTTAGGGATGAACCATTTAATTTTGTTTAATTTTCGGCGCAGGAGGGGAAGGGGGTGAGGGGTTAGGAATTTGTTTTAAATACATTTCCGGCTTCCAAATAGTTTGATAAAAAATACTTTGCTCTAATTTGCAGAAAATAAAAAATAAAAAAAAGAAAAGAAAAAGAAAATTATCTTGCGGTAAAAGAAAAACAAAAGCATAGCTTGGTTGGAAAGAAAATCACAGCCCCCACCCCCCTCACCCTACCCCCGAAAATTAAATAGTCAGTCCCTTATTCACCTCCCTGACATACCTTCGACAGCAAATGCAGTAGATACATCTGTCACAAAACTTCTACGAAAGTGACGTCGCAATGTATTGACGCCTTGTCGTACGTTTAGCAGCACCCGATCCGCATCACAAAAACCACTGTGTTCGATTTGTTTTGTGGCTTGAACGTACACTCAATTACATTTGCTTGTGTTTCCCGTTCATTTTAGGATATATGACAAATAAATTGTGAGGCTTTTCAGCATAATCTGACAAAATTGGATGGAATGCATCCGTGCTTAGAGTGTTTTTTGAGGGGTTTTTTGTTGCGTTTTTAAAGTTTTTACAAGTTACGCCGATCCGTCGTCATTTGTGGCTGCCGTTAATAAAGATGGAAAATCCTTTAAAATGAACTTCTTCCCAAATACCGCTCAACAGAATTTAACCAAATCTGAATGCAGATTTCCTAGTATTAGGTCTTTCAAGGCTATAGAAATGATGCCACCGTTACCAAAAATTTAGAAACCTTTTTCTTAAAGAAGTTCTTCTCATAAACCACTCAATAAAAATTTGACCCTATTTTGACAAAAAAAGTATCCTGACTTGAAAAGTTTTAAAATTTATACAAATATTGCCGATATATCATCAAATAGGGCCACCGTTACTAAAAATGGAAAATCTTTAAAAAAAACTTAACTCAAAAACGACTTAACAGAATTTGACCAAATGTGACAGAAATAATCCTGGTATGAAGAGCTTTTAATTCTGTACAAATTGTTTAGATTCGCCATCAAATATTGCCACCATTACTAAAACAGATAAATAAAATAAAATTAAATTAAAATGCTTCAACTAAAAAAGTATTCAACATAATTTTGGCCAAAATAGATAGAAAACATCCAGGAATGTGGGTTTTTCAGGATTTTAGAACTGATGCTGACACGTCATCAAATATTGTTGTTGTTTCTAAAAGTTGTACATATATATATATATATAATACCGGAACCACGCTCAACAAAATTTGACCCTCATTGGCTGAAAGCATCCTGTCATATAGACCTTTCAGTACTGGGCAAATGATGCTGATATGCCATGAATTATGGATGAAAACACAAAGGAGGACCCCCCCCCCAAAAAAAAAAAAATAAATAAATAAAAAAAACCCCAAAAATAAAAAACAAACAAACAAACAAAAACAAACAAACAAATAACAGCAACAACAACAACTTGAAACGATAGTTTTCTTAACACACGCATTCAACAGCATTGGTGTCTACTTAAACAAAAGCATCCTACTGAGCCAGATTTCTTGCCCAGCTGCTCTTGCATTTGACTTTTAGGCAAATGTCATCTGGTGAGCGACATCAAATACACTTGAGTCTCTTGTTTATTATATTTGCTTTTACTGCGCCATATTTCTTCTGTATTTTATGGGAAATTCAGGGTATGAATCAGTTATAGTTCATTTTATTTATTACATCTATAAATTTCTGAGCACCGTTGGTCCAGCAGTTTAGGACAAAATGCCTATTAATTTCTGTTTTTCCATCTGTAATGTATAATCGGTATTTCTGGCTATTGACGTGTTAGCGCTTTCAGTTGTATTGAACTGAGAGATCACGGATGTATACTAGTATTGCAAATGGGACTACATGCGCCAGCGGCATATTCAGTAGTAAATCATTGGATAGCCTGTTTTAAACACGCATGGGCAAGTAATCAACAACTTTAATCCACAAATTTCGCTCTGTGCAATTTATAATCTCTACGATCAATTAAAAATAACGTGCTTTGAAGGACTAGGGCGAGACAAAGCGACCATGTCAAATGACACATTCTGTCCAAGATCCATATTTTGATCGGGTTTGTGAACTGCAATGTGTCATCTTAGATCGTAATCCTACTCACACTAATAAAACAAAATAAAATTCACACACAAACGTAGCACTAGAAGGTATCTGTATATTTGTCAGAATTTCTTTTTAACCTGCTTTACATGCAACTTAATAAGAACAAGTTGTGTATTCAGATTTCAGCACGGTTTGTCAACGTTTAGTCAAGTTATGACCTCTGCTTTGACTCCAATCAAATGCAGTTTTACTGTGCTCACTTTTTATAGCCCAGCTTCTATAAGTGTGTTGTTTTATATAGGAATCATTTTGTCAGTGCACCGTCTCCTATCATTTCTCCCTCTCTGTGCATTTCATATATCGCTACACCTACTGACATCAAATTTGTACTGTGTGTGTATCTTAGGATGACAGTGTGTCGCATACCGAAAGTAAACCGCTTTTACCTATTTTACTTGATCGATTAAAAATTGCCTATATCGCATCCAATCTCTAATTCTAATACCTTTTCACCAATTGCCACCAAACTTATACTAAGGTGGTATCTTGGGACGAGAGCATGTAACTCACTAAAACTGGGCTTTAGTGACTTTCAGTACTTTCCAAGATATTTTGTTTAATTGCTCCAAATTCCTGTCCACCATCCCTGTTTGGGTTAATTCCATTACCTTTTCACGTCAGATCAGATTGACACTGTGAGATAAAGGTGTATCATGCACCAAATCTGGGTTGATGTGACCTACTTTTCAGGATTTATTGAAATTTCCTAACAATCGTGCTTGGTTTCCAATTTTAATAGCCTTTTTCTTGTTTCCACCAAACTTGCACAGGGAGTGGATCCTGAGACGATGGTGTGTCGCACACCATAACTTGGTCGCTTTGACCTCTTTAAAAGGGATCTATTTAAAATTTGTTTAAAAACTGTGTCTGTTGTGCCTGTCTGTGCAATACATTTTTGTCTTTTGGTATCAGACTTGACTCAAATATTCGTCATACGAATGCCGTGCATACTGTTGATACCCAATTGTCATGTGGCTTTAAGCAGAGTCAAGTAAGATCTCAAGTAATTCTTCTTAGTAAAATAGGGCTGCATTGCTGACGATGCCAATATTCAAACGAATTAGGGAGCTGATCCTGAAACACACGATCTTCTATCTTGGACCAGAGTCCAGCGGCGATGGTGAAGAGTTTGACTTCCACTCGTCGCATTAGACACTTGGCCTTGTTTCGGGTTAGAGCCTAACTAATGTTCTTTTCTACTTTATGTCAGATTTCGACAGGTCACATACACAGTCTATGTTAGTTTGGTACTCCTTATCATTCGCTATCAAATGGAAAACGGTACTACTTCGATTCAGTCTCAGACCCACATCCACTCCATTCAGCAAATACTTGTCTTTAAACCACAGGTCCAATTTTAAACGATCCTTCCTTTCGACACTACGATCTTGTTTGAATTTTTTTTTTATCGGTCGTTAGATCATACATTATGGTCTGCGTCATTATCACCAATCAAGACCGTGTCGTTGAACTTGCTCAGCGTGTCAGGTTTCCACACCACACAAGCATCTAAGTGTGTGTTCTTGGCTTCTCTTTTGTAAGTCAGTAGATTCTCTAAATAAGCTCGGAATTTGTAAGTGTGCATGCTGCTGTTGACGAATTGGATGTTCAGATCACTGAAGAAGGAATGCATGAAATTGTTGAGGGAGCCACTCTAGCATCGGCAACTGTGTTCGTATTGTCGGTTTTGATGACTCTCACTTTAAGGTACAATTAAACTGTTATTCAGATCGATGTATTCTTCGGTTTGCCCTTAAATGTGAAACTCAATCGGAGCTAATAGATGACACGCAATGGAATTCTAAACTGGGATTCTTGCATCGGTTTGCCCTTAGATTTGAAGCTCAATCGGAGCTAATAGACGACACGCAAGGGAATTCTACCCACTGGGATTCTTGCACCGTCATAATCGTAGGTGGCATGGAAAAGAGATGTAGTTCTGTCTTAGAATATTGGCAAGTATCTTGGTGCATCATTTTGAAAATATTTTTTTTTTAATAATAAAGGTCCAAGTGTCTGACGGTTCTTAGCCTCTTCTTGTTCTTTGTCTGTGGGGTCCTAGCGGTTGTACTAAGTCTCTTCCTGCTTTGTCCTTGCTGCTGCGTGGATGCTAACTCTATTACTTTGACAGGAGTGTAAAGTGAATTTATGGGTGTTTCTTGGGTCTAAAGAGCTCTTTTTCTATCTAGATATGCTTGTTTGGGACTCTACCAATTAACACGTTTTGGATGAATTATTTTTCGAAGCACGCAATCCTCGGTGAAAAAAAGATTTCAAGACGAGTGCCACAGTACGAAAGAGCGATGAGAACATACCACCCAAACCAAGTCCTCTTTGTCGAACTACTCCATGGTACACAGGATACATGAATTACGCGCTCAGTCGAGAACCGTTTTGGAAAATGTAGTTTCATGGTGCCTTTTTCTTTCGAGAATAACATATCTTGTGCGAGATCTCCTTTCATACCGATATTTATACTGTCAAAATATGATTTACTGATTGGAAGACAATGGGGATGAACCAATTCTCAGTGAACATTGATACGCGTTTCCTCCTTTATCGTAAGCAGATATTACATAATCCACTTTAAAGAGAATGTCTGTCAACAATGGAGCATCTGTGTTCCCCGCCACATTGTATTCGACGACATTGAAGCACACAAACATCAAACTGAGTCCCTGGTTCATTTCGAAAGAGTATCGAAAATACTTGAAGAATCGGTTGTTTTTGTTGATGATATCTTTCGACTGAGGAGCTTGGTTTGAGTTTCCACCCAATAACAAATAAAATTGGAGAAAAGTTAATGGACAGTGTTTACCGTCGGAAAAATCCATTTTTAGCCGATGAGAGATAGGATGGTAGTCGATCAGCAAACGTCTGTTGGATTTCTCGAGTACCTTGCCTGATCTTTCAAGATAGCTTAAATCGTATCGACTACATATCGACCATTAAAATAATATTTTTTAGGAACTTTTATGTCATACACATTCAGTTGGGCACTGGTTAGCGCGGGTATTTTTGTTCGTAAATGCCAGGATCATGTTTGTCCAAGTGTTCTTGTACTTGTACTTGTTCGTTTATTATTTCTACGACGAAACTAGTTTGTTTAACAGCGATATTCAAGACTTGAACCTGAAGAATGATTTCTTCCAAAGTCACTTCCGAATGAGCTTCGTGGTCTATTTGTATGGCTTGATGTGATTTCGCAGAGAAAAAACACTAACTGTTGTTAGTAAAATACATCCATTTCAACTGTCACTAGTTTCAGTCAAATACAATTAATAATTTTCTAGTTAGATCGTTCTCGTCTTGGAGGAGTCACCCGATTTCAAAGGAGAATAACTTTCCAACGGTTCCTAATCCTAATGGTTGTTGTAACTTGAGTTGCTGTAAATGGAGTTTGAGTGGATACAGTTATTGCTACTGTTGGTATATTTCAACGATGGATTGGGAAGAAGATATTTCAACGTATATTTTAACAATGGATTGGGAAGAAGATAGCCAGTACAGTTGCTGAATAAAATAGTCCACACTTGTTTATCCCTTGTTGCAAACTCAAGTTTCCAATAACCACGCCAATTATACAATGCACCACGAAGATCTGACAGAAAAAGACAATTTGATTATTAGGAACACGTTCTCCATACCGCAGCCACTGCTGTTGAATATGTTTCTGTATTTTCTATAGTGACGAAGTGGAAGAAAGTGACACAGTGTTTCACGGCATGTTTATGACTTTTGCTTCTGTTTATAGTCAATGAGATGCAAAGCAGCAGCTCAAGAATTGAAACTCGGTGGATAACCTTTCCAATGAACTTTAACTTATTGATGCTACGTTTTTCCAATTCGTGCAAGTAAAAGAGTCCCTTTAAAGTTTTTCTGTTCGTATCTTCCAATTTACTGACAGGCGGGGGACGTCCAGGAACGCATCCTGTCACATGAAACAATTCTATCGTCAAGTTGGGTAAACACCCATTGTCAAAAATGAGTTTTTTTTCCCAGTGAGAACCCAATCTCCTGTTTTTAACACTTCTTCTTCTTGAATGTCTCTAAGTTCCAAACGATCCACCACACAATGCCACTTTGTTTTGGGGAATCACTTCTTCTGGGGGCACATTCGATACGGCGATTGTACGATTGATTGTAGGTTTTCACAAGAGTGGTCGCACGTCGATGTATCTGAGAGTATGTTGATGTGCAAAATATATCCACATACGTTCTTTTTACGTTCTTTAAAAAATGTTCCACGACACCTTCTTTGGTTTCAGAATTTTCATTGGTAAAAAATTGAATGTGTTGTTTTTTCAATTCGTTTTGAAATTGTTGATTGAGAAACTCACTGCCTTTGTCGATTTGCCATCGCAGAGGATGTCGACCGCTTTGTTACAGTACGATTTTCAAACCTTGCACTAACACCGAACATATTTTGGAAGCCAGAGGGACCATCCAAGCCAATTTTGAAAACACATCAGTCACGCAAAAGTACTAGTTGTTGCCTCGATTGTACAGACCAAATAGAGAATATCCAATAAATCGGCTTGCAATTGATGATATATTCCTACTACCGTCGTTTGACTTCTTAGAACTTTACGTCGAATGAGTTTGTGTAACGTGTACGTTGATTGTTCTTACAATCATTGCCGTACATCCTGTACACGTACACTTTTGAGTTTGGCTTTGGTTGCACGATACAATTTGTGAATTCCTCCATAGCCAGCAGCATGAGCAGGATTGTAGCAAATGGTAGTCAATACTGCTGATCAGTAAGTTACCCGATGTTTATTGCTCTTAGATTCTTGTGGTCATTTGGATTGCGATTTTTTACGTGTCTGATGAGCAATATGAAGGGCAAGGATGCCTCCACAGAGATCATCGGTTCTTTTTTCTTGATTTCTTTTTTCACTTTTCTCTTCACTTTTATTTCATTTCATTCTGTTAGAGAGGCTGTTTACATCAACTTTTGAAGCATTCTTTCATTTCTTGTCGAATCGGTGTAGGTGAAGATGTCCCCGTTGCTGCAAAACTTTATGAATAGGTGATTTAGAAGCTGGAATTTGAATATCTTCTAACTCTTCTCCTCTTCCTTTCTCTGTAGTTGTGGCAATATCTGTCGCGGTTCTCTTTGTTGTTGCTGTTTTTTCTTTGATTTTCATCAAATTCTTGAAATCTCTATGAGTATGTCTGGTTATCTCGTCTTAAGCCTTCTGGAGAAACAGCTGAAGACATCGCAATAATTAGATTTCTGACAAGTCTGATTGATCCGTCTTTCCTTTGGTTTTTGCTTTTGACTCCAATCCTGAACGAAATCCGAACAAAATCTCAAATAATTTCTTGTTGTGGGGCTCAAATCGATCAGTATATACGCTTATAGCAAACGTGTAGAATCGTCATATGCATAATTCAGCCATGGTGATCCTATGCATAATTCAGCCATGGTGATCCTAATTGTTTAGCCAATACCTTGACTTGAGATATGTCTCTCGGACGTTGAAACAACAGCACATAATGGACAATGAGACTAATCGTGTGACGCTCTTTGCTTTGTTGAAATAAATCTTGAGTAATGTAAATAATACTAGCGTTGCGATGATGTCCTTTTCGAGTAAACCAAAGTTTAATTGTTCTTCATTTTCTCCTGTTAAAGTGATGGCGAAGATACAGTGAAGATGCAGTGCCTCCTACCTTTGACGATCTGACCTTTGAGAACGGACAATGTAGCCATGACTCCAGAGTTATTTTGATAATCCTGAGAATAAAACAGAGAACACAAAACATTTTATACAGGAACAAATTTTTTAATTATTTTATAAAAAGAGACAACACATCAAACACAAGGTCACAGCGATTTCAAAAGTTCATTTTTGTGTTTGTTTCTTCTGTTTTGTTTAGTTACAGCGCGATCCGTCGTCTGGGTTATTCTTTTTGTAATGGGTAGCCCAGTAAACATTCACACACAGCTTTTGGATGGTGAGCTACGTCTCGTCTCAAAGCTTAGAATCCAAGACTTTTCCAGTCATGTACACAAATCTTGGTAAGTGTAAACTGTGGATAAGTGAGACGAATATCTTCTTCACACAGGGGTAGATTCGTATTCATCACTAATCACATGACTTTTAACGCAATGATTTTCTCGTAAACAAACTTGCTGTCGTCATGGCAATCATATATTTTCATGAAATGGCGATACATGTGCCAAAGTGAATTTGCAGGTAAAACTAAATCCAATAAATAGTTACAAGCACACACATACGACACGTCGTACTAAATTCAAAGGAGCAGTGTCGTCTTGTGAATGAGTTCTTGTAAAGGAATTTGTAATCCTGTAAGTCTTTAATCGTTTCATTGACCTTCTCCCACTGAATTCGGTGCAAAGCTGCACTCAGAAGTCGTGGCATCGCGATCCTTAAATCCACGTTGAGTTTTGTGCTTGTCATAGTTTTTCCGAAGCATCAGTCTTCTTATACTATTCAAATAGCAATAGTAAAAAAATCAAGAATGTATTTTTATTTAGCGTTTAACTTGAATCTGTACAAAACATATGGTAAATGCGTTATCGCAGCTCCGAAGGTAAACTATGAATCTTCTCTTCCAAAGTATCTATGGGAATAATGATCTGGACCCACCAAAGGGATGTAGTTCCAGACCGGAGACCATCTGGCATGTTCAAGGTAATCTATATCTTTATACTCCAATTCGTTGAGCTTCACACCACAACTGAAACACTGTACTTGCTATCCTTGTCGCAAGTATACAAATCCTGCTCTAGCTAAAGATTTGCGGGTGAGTCTGGCCAGATACTTTGGCCAATTCCCTTTGAACGTGTTGAATCGACTGACAATATCACAATATCCTGGCATAGCGACGGGAATCATGTATTCTTCTCTAATTCGTGATTCTCGATGAGCTTTTGATGTAAATATTGGCTTGTAACTGTGTGGATCACATCCATAGATTGGAACGCAGAATGCATCACTTTCTATAGCGGAGCAAGACTGCGCATCACTCTTATCGCAGGGAACAGCATAATTCTTGCTGCAGGGTATAATATCACTCTTGTCTTAGGGTACACATCATCCATTATGTCGCAGGGCACTACATCACCCTCGTCTTCATTCAGCTTTTGGTAGGATTCGTCTTTTTTTCTGTGTGGATTTTTTTTTTTGGGGTAGACGTCTATGGTCAAAATGATCTTTCTTCTTTGGAACTCTCTCTTTTTATACTGGAGGGTTGTACATGTATGGTATAGTGTTGTGATCAGGAAGCTGTATTCGTTTCTTGTAGACAATCTGAAAAATTTTCTCAAAGCGTTTACTCCAATATGGTGATCAGACAAACGTACAATCTTGTGTGTGTAGTAAGTTTTGATGACAAAGTCTATATCTTGACCTCACTTTAAGGCATCTTTCAACACGTCTTAGTTCACGAATTGACTAGAACGATAGTTCAGTGTCAGTCCTTTCAGTTTCCATTTTGTATGAAGTTGTCCTTTCTTTTCTGAATACTCTGGTATCCGTAAGTTTTGGTTCCGCAAAAAAAAAGCCAAAAAAAAAAAACACAAAACAAAAACAAAAAACAAACAAAACAAACAAAACAAACAAAAAACAAAAATTTTTTTTTTAGTATTTTCGGGACGTCTGTCAGTCCACGCTCCTAAACTTTCATCGTCGATGTGAGGATGGTAACTTCTAGTTCGATCCATGCACATAAAATTATCGGTGTCAAAGAAAAGGACGCGGTACCCTACAGGTTAAAGAACCGTGTACAATTTTAAACAGATGTTGACAGCAATGATCACGTGGCAAACTCTTTAGGTTGAACAAACTTGATAATTCATCAGGATCAAATCTTCATGTACGATTTCGACGTACTTTGTGAGTTTTCTTGAATCTTCTATCCATTAAAAGTTTTTACTTGGATCCACCAAATATTCAGCTTTGGGCATCATCGGCTGTAGAGCGAGTTTCTCCACAAACAATTGAGCATGACTTTAGCAAAAGTTGGTATTCCTTCGTTCAGGTCCACGTGTTCCAATTTGATGATGCCTATGAATTATTACCGTCGCTTGAATTGGTCTTTTTCTTATAAGGTGTGACACCAGGAGGGATAGCCGATCGCTTCTTGTTTTAATTTGAGAAACTCGTTGACGTATCAGGAAACAAAGCCTTAGACTCGAGCCGTTGTCCTGTTGGTGTTGTTATGTGGTAAAAAAGGGCGAAATATCGTATACTTTGAACAACTGGATTCCACGATCGAGAGCATGAAACATTTCCACACTCGCCTACGTTCCTGTTAAGGCGTGCTCTTGGTTATCGTGACGACAGAGTTGGTATTGATTACACCTTTCCGCACATGTGAGACATAATGGAAACAGAAGTTTTCCTTTGCAATGATGAGGCAACAAGGGGTAGTACAAGTCCGTCGGTGAATGGACTTTACGTCGATTAGACCTTCGTATTGGCGAATGTATTGGACGTCGGTGTGTCCTGTCAAAATTTCAAGGTGACCAGTGGAAAATCGAGCATATTAACAGACACAAGGGTACAACAAACACACATATGTTTGATGTGTTCCCTTTGCTATTCGTCTGCCTCATACGCATTTGTCCGTCCTCCAAACAAACTGTCAGGAGGATTCAAAGGTTCGATGTCCACCACATCATAGTCTTCGACGATGCGTCGAAATTCTGGGCCTGTTTTTAAAAGTCGATCGTAGTCTTGTTCCCACATTTTCACCACGCGGTATCCTTGAGCTTTCAAACTTTGTTGTCGTTGGTGAATTCATTCGGACAGATCTTCCCTGGTCAACCATGTATACGGATTTGTCAGTTCTCGGTCAAGATGATACGGGTGACATCCCTCCCATATACATCCATGAAATTCGTACACGATTTGTGGGTTTTCCAAATCATAACCATCGATGGAGTAAGGACCGATCATCTTTTCTCCACCGTTCCTGGCATGTAGCATCCACTTGTCTTGAGTTTAGCACAAGTAATGTAACCAATGCAAAGCCTTAGCTGAATACCGATGCCTCATTTATGTATACTTTTGAGATGGCACCATAGCCAGAGTGATTTCAGGCATGAAATTCTTTTCGTACACCCATCCACAAACTTTTGCAATGGTATAAGCTTCCTTCAATGAATCGATGCCGCCGTGCTCGAGGAATAACTGTCGAAAGTTCCACAACATCGTCGTAGAATGTCTACATCGAATCGAAAATACTTAAGCATTTCTTCTTGACAATCAAACGGGCCCGAAGAGTGGGCTTGGTACCACGGACAGAAAGCTTCCCGCTGCTCCGCTCGCATACCTTCTGGGTCGTAGAAGTGTGATTCAGACAAATGATGTAGCACGACGAGTTGAATTTTGTCGGTATTGAAAAATTGAGGGAAATATCCTTTAACCATTTCAGTCATTTCAAACCTTTTGGGCATTTTTCTCAAAGGTATAATTAAATAACTCAGGGAATCTTTAAACTGTACTGTTCCCTGTTCCCACTTTCATGTAAATGATCTTTACTCCATTGATGGTGACTTGTGGAAATTCAGTTCCTCTTTCTGAAAAACGTTTCAAAAGAAACTGACAAATGTATGAATTTTTTGAATTGGTACGAGCATTCTGTCCACACTTTGGACACGTTTTCAACTGTTCAAAAGCACATTTCTTCTGCAATCGTTTCATTTGATGTCGGTCATAATATGCTTGACTCACAAATCTTCGTCTAGGTGGAGCACAGAATCATATCTTGTCACCCAGGAGCATACTGTTTTGACGCTAAACAGCCATGATATCTCTCTCCACAATGGACATGTTCCTCCCGATTGTTGAATAGTATGTCACATTTGTCTAAAAAGTAACCGTATCTAAAATGCTTTGATATTGGTAATAGCGTCGAAATGATTTTGGTGATGATAGACGTGAATATATTTTGCGTCTTGCCGAACTCTTTAAATTTGGCAGTGTAAGTGTAGGCAGTCGTTTGAAATTGTCTGGAAGTCCACTTGCTGGCCAGTTGCATGCAAACATAATCCTCAGGGGCTATCGATCGACTTTCTCTCTTCGACGATATTATCTCTCTCCGTCATGAGGATGATGATGATGGTAATTCATAAGGGCTGATCATCTAATGTTCATAATCGCTTAGATGAGCTGCCAAAACTGCTCTGATGATTTTGGGTGACACAGAACGTCGTCATCGCTATGTTTCTGGTTTCATTGACATAGAGTGATGTGATTGTTTCATGATGGTGATTTATTCAAGTTTGATTTGACTAAGATACTGTGTGTGTGTGTGTGTGTGTGTGTGTGTGTGTGTGTGTGTGTGTGTGTGTGCGTGTGTGTGTATACGAGACTTAATTACTGGGTTGACATGCGTGTATGTCTGCTATGCACGAATGCCTATATCACCGACCTTGTAGCATAATTTATTAGTGATGTGTGCCTGGTCGAGATGGTATAGGGATTGGTACTTACAGGCAAGGCGATGGGTGCCGTAACCCGCGGATTAGGGGTCGAATCTCCATAGAGTTCGAATTGAAATTCTCTGACCTGTATGATAATATATATATATATATATATATATATATATATATATATATATATATATATATATATATATATATATATATATATAGACGGTAATATCGTCGTTCAATTCCTTTTAGATTTTCAACTTGTGAAGATAGAAGTACAACAAAAGATCACACTTCTGGTCAGAGATTTACAGAAAGTGTTTAGAAATCCACAACTTCCAACTAAACACTACTTACGAGATTTAAGTGAAGCTATCTGTTATGTCTGTGAAGAGAATGGGCATTGGGCTATCTGTTATGTCTGTGAAGAGAATGGGCGTTGGGCTACAGAATGTACACAACGTCAAAGATAGGGAACTACTTATCTGACGTCTTGATAGTAGTGGTTGTAGTGGTAGTTGCTGTCACGGGGAGTTTGGACTTCTTTGGAAGCGGAGGTCTCTTTTGAGTTTGATCAAAGTGGTTTTATACATCGCTCTCAGTTGTTTAAGTTCAGCCAGAATTTCATCTAACAGACACACGGTTTCTGAAGTTCTTTTTTTTCACTAACTTCACTCTATTCACTGCTCATGACCATGATTTTCGTCTCTCATTTTCTATTGTCACCTTCTTGTTGTTGTGGAAAAGTATCTTCTTCTTTTAGTTGTTGTAAAAATTGTAATGTGCCAAAAACTAATTTCAATCCCTGGAGTAGGTATATAAGGGACTGTTTTTTCGCCAGTCTTACTACCTATTCTCCAAAAAGTACGATGCTCATGAGTATAGATGGCTCGACCGCCATCTCAAATATGATGTTTGATCCCAACATCCCGATTTAGGCCACGACCAAATGGACGATCAAATAAAGGACAGAGTCAGCAATCTTTGTCAGAAAAATGTATATGGAAAGACAAAACTGTTTTAAAAAGTCTTGGAATAATTGGATCCCTTGGTCAGACGAAGTTTACACAGTCATTGAGTGAAGAGGTGTGGTCATTTTCAGGGCCACCCAGATCTCTAGAAACAGAAATACTAATGAATATTGCCAACTTCTCTATATGTATGTATGTATGTATGTATGTATGTATGTATGTAGTTATAACTTGCATATCTTTGTCATCCCAGAAAAAATGACCTTAAAACGCAATTTTGTGAGTACATGTTTAAAAAATATAATTCCTTTTCTTTCTCATTTTTGTTTTAAAAAAATGTTTTTCAGTTTTATTGTTTTAATCAATATTTCTAGTGTACATACGCAATTTAAAAAAAAATTAACCTAGGGCATACTGGGATATCTCTATGGACTTTCGCCAACCGCTAAGGCGTCCTTGGATATGTCTAATGACGCCACCGTGTTAAACTTGAAAAATAACTCCCATAGACTTAACATGACGGCGGTCATCTTGAATTTAAAAAGTCACATGGTTTCCCCATGTTAAGTCTACGAACGCTAGTCTAGCCTTAAATCATCAGGTTAGTAGGATCTGTGCTTGATTCAATGCTAAATTCCCATAAACACGCAGTTGTCATTTAAATTTACTCCTCTGGACGTCTTCAACATTAAATTCCCATATCCGCCAGAGGGCCATATTTTTCAAAATGAAGGCCTAATTTTAAATTTCCGAACCGACAAAGTGCTATTTTCTTTTTCCTCCGGAGTGACCCCCCCCCCCCCACTACGTATGACCTACTTTGAAGGATTTTTTGAACATTACTTAAATACCATGTCCGCATTAAAATTATATTTCGCTATCTTTTAAACTATTACACCAAGCGTGAACTAAAAATGCATTTTTACCATGGTATATCACGCACCTAAGCTGGGTCGCTGTGATCCACCTTTTAGGGTTTATTCAAGAGTGCTGCCTGGAAAGAAGCAGAAAGAAATATTATGCAGTGGAAGTATATTTTGCTTCTCAAGATGTAGCCCCCCCCCCCCCCTCCAGCTAAAGAAAAATAAAGGAAAAATGCGATGACAATCCTTTACCGTACAATTTTATAATAGACACAAGAAGTTTGTCGATATTTCATGTGATGCCAGCAAAAGGCCTTAATGTTCGTTGTTTGTTGTCGGGATTAGTTATCTTTGCCTTGAGACTTTTCTATCAAGCTTGAAGATTTCTTATATTCTATATCAAACTCATCTGGCCGTTTGGCCAGGGAGTACATGATATAGCCCACCGACTGTTGTCCGTCGTCCGTATGGCGTACGTCAACAATTGCTATTTTCAACTTCTTCTCAAACCTCCCAGACCATTACAACCAAGCTTGGCACATATCATTCTGGCATAAAGGCCTTTCAAGTTTATGCAAATGATGCCGATCCACCGTCAAATGTGACCGCCACTACTAAAAAATAGAAACACTATCAAACCACATCTTCTCCAAAACCACTGAACAGATTTTAATCCTATTAACAGAAAGCATTCTGGCATAAAGACCTTTATAGTTTCTACAAATTATGCTGAACCACCATTAAATATGGATTCTGTTACAAAAATAGGAAAACCTGTTCTTCGTCTGTCAATAACTGCTATTTTCAGCTTCTTCCCACAAACCTCCTGACCAATTTGAATCAGACTTGGCAAACAGCATCCTGGCAAAAAGGACTTTCAGTTTGTACAAATAATGCCGATCCACCATTAAATATGACCACCGTTACGGAACATAAAAAACCTTGAAATGACTTCTCTAAAACCGCTGAACGGAATTTCATTAAATTTGAAAGAAAACTCCCTGGAATTTAGACTTTTCAAATGTCGACAAAAAAGCTGATCCTCCATCAAATATGGCCGCCGTTACTGAAAATAGAAAAAGCTTTAAGCGACCGCTTCTCCAAAAGCACCGAATAGATTTTGACTAAACTTGATAGAAAGGATCCTGGCATGAAGACCTTTTATATGTATACAAATAATTCTAGTCTGCTATAAAATATGGCTGATGTTACTTAAAATTGAAACACCTTCAATAACTTATTCTAAATAACCGCTCATCAGAATTTGACCAAATTTGATAGAAAGTGTCCAAGTTTGAAAGCCTTTCGGATCTATACACCATCACATATGCCTGTCGTTACTAAAAGTAGAAAACATTTGCAATAGTGAAACTGGTTGCGTATTCGAAATAGATTTGGAGACTCCATTTCATATACACAACCATTTCAAGGACTACCCGCTAGTACTGGAAAAATTTTAAAATGATGCATTTCGCTTGCAAATAAGATGAAATAATGATTACAAGGATACAAAACCAACTGTACCAAAACTATTTATTGTGCAGATTCAAAGCAAAAACAAGTAAACGATACACTGCAGAAACTTGAAGCTTTAAGTGCAGTTAGGTTTAAAACTGAAAAAGATACACAGAGTTGTCATGTTATAACAACAACCTTGGCTGAAATCATGCATAGAACTGAATACCAGTTTTAGAACAACCTTGGCTGAAATCATACATGGAACTAAATACGAGTTTTAGAACAACAACCTTGGCTGAATGTGTATCTATGGTACAAGCACCTTGAAATGAAAAGTAAATTCAAGTCTAATTTAAAGTTTGTTCCATTTGTTCTTTTTCAAAGTATCCTCAATCTTTCTCTGTACAATTATCTGTAAGATCATTTACAGTGAAGGTAGTTTCCACTGCATTTTTGCCCTTGCTATAGAAGACGACCAAGAAACGTGTATTTTCTCTGAAATCTTCATTAGGAATTATACTTTAGGAATTATACTTTTGAACGATCACCCACACAGACACTTAAAAAATCTGTTATCGTGTGTACTTTTCAAATCAATCCAAATACAATGAATGTTGATGTAAAACTTTTTAACACCTACGTTACTAATGTATGTGTGCTTTTTTGAAATTCATCGAAGAACTACCTAGTGGCTTCTACATACTGATGTATATAAATCATGTTTGGCAGACCTTCCGATATTTTTTGTATTACTGAGTTGACAATCTGTCTGGATTACTTTCTCCACTCTTTCTTTACAGTATGAAAACACACTTCAAGAGTATTCTGGGAGAGTCAAGCATAAGATTCATGAAAGATCTATTGACTGCTATGTCAATGATTATCTCTCTCTCTCTTCTCTCTCTCTCTCACTGTAGTCGTAAAATAAAGCAACTACATTTATATATTTGTCATTAACCAATTGTGCAACTGATTTGCTGGTAATTGTATCGTACTGTTTACAAATATTTACCAGTTCGTATTCATGGCTGCCACTTTCTGTCACTTCAGCCGCTTTTGCAAGTGTAATATGTAAACTGAAATCAATAGGTTGAGCACATGAATACAGTGCAAAATGATCTGTTTGTATCTGGAAGTCAAGTGGTATTCCAAACTTTCCGTACACCATAAACTGTACAGCTTCAGTACCAGGATTTTGCGCATAAGCAGCTCCAGATCATAGCTTTCTTCTGTTTTCATTCATGATACCTTGTTCGATCCTGTTTCTTCTAGCTTATGCAGGTAACCACAAATCTTTGTACCTTATGGAAATGTTGTAGTCATCTAATCTGAAGAGATCATAGCTTTCATGAGATTTTTCTTGATCGTCAGAAGGTTGGTAGAAATCATTCAGTTTTTGCTATCTTCATTTTTATTTTTTCCCTTACTCTCAGGGTCATTTAATCATGTTTGCCATTATTACTATGAGTATAAACGTATAGAGAAAAAAAAAAAAACAATGTCAAAGTTGTTGAAGTACTGTGTGACAAAACCATGCTATCTCAATATTTCATGTAAGCAGTCTGATGTTTTTCTCCAGTACTCTTCCACCCTTTGGTCATTTCTAAATATTTCCGCACACATCTATTAGGACAGATGCTTGATTCCTGTAACTTGTAGACCGTTAGCTATTGCTCCTCCAACCATAACGGCTGCTGTAGCTCCTTGTTGCATTTATGAGTAACAAATTATGATACCTCTGCCGGGTTTCAATCTAAAAAGTTTAGAATTATCTCTAGGATCTTTATTTATTGATCCAAAATAAAATATTTTCTTCCGGATATTAGGTCTTTGATTTTTTTCAAACGAAAATAATATTCTGATTCCTATTTGGTAATTCTTTTCATAAGTAGTACTTTCATTGATAACCACTACTCCAATATAAAAATCTACATATGATCAAATTTCTTTGCCATTTTCAACATATAAGTTTAAATAGATTGTATATAAACCTCATTTTTTACTTCAATGACATATTATTGCAAACCATCTTCTGTGTGTAACTTGTATTTAGCAAAACGTGTTGGACCATAGTGAAATCCGTAACTGTTAATCGATGTCTGGGGTGTACTTTCAGATTTAAAAATATCCGACAAACATTTGCATCTTCATTTTCAACTTGAGCACGACCAGGTGATGTTGCTATTATTTTACGAATTTCTATTTCCCCTTTTGATATACAATGATTCAATACCATCGGGATACTCTTTACCCTGCACAATACAAAGATCGTAATGCTACCTTGTACCACATCATTATTATTGACCACTTCTTCATCAACATACTTATTTGCATCTGTGTTAGATTGTTTAACCTCAGCGTTTAATTTGTTGTAAAATTGGGCTAATGTAATTTCTTTTATCGTTTTGATTTTATCACTCAAATGTGCACTATATAAATTGTTCTTTATCTTCATAGATATAATCGTATTTTCAGTCACATTCATTATGTTTTTGACGTCATCTGTCTTTTTGGTCTTCTTTGTTAAATCATTTTTTTTCTGCAACCATAACAATGCTCTAGTGTTAGCTGTTATATTGTTCAGTTCAGGTCAGTAATTTTTGTTAAAATCATTTATCACCTTTTTAGTCTCTTTATCGTTTTGATGGATTTCATTATTTACATCTCTCTATTCGAAGTATTTTCTTTTATTTTCTCCATATTGTTACTCTTCAAGGCATCTAACTCAGTGTTTATCCTCTGCTTTATCGGTTGTATGTATTGTCTAACATTAGGTAAATTATCTACTCTTTCTCTTACTATTTACAAGGCTCGCACATCCGTAAATAAGATTCTAATTTTCTGTGTAAACAATACCGGTGCATACAAATCTGTTTTCGTCAATGTGTTTTTGTAGCTCTGAGATTTTGTTAGCTTATGCCGTACCACTCTGTTTAATAGCGGATCATTTATTGTCAACTTGTTCCCTCCATGTCTACACTATTTTTCAAATTGTTATCCTCCAGAGTCTTAAGCATTTGAAAACCAGCTCCCCATTGTACAAAGATTATATTAGCCGCTTAAATTTTTATATTGGTTCTGCAACATTGGTAATACGGTTATTGCTCAGGTCAAAGTCAATGTTAATTGTTTAACCTAGTGCAGCATATTTTCATCTGTTTTTGACTCAGTGTTAAAATGTAAGAACTCACTGGGACCTATAAACTTCATTTTTCCAAACATTCTGTACATGATATACTTTATTTAATCTACATGGGAAATGACGTACGTTTCTTGAGCTATGCGAAAAATATATGTTATAGGCATACCGTAAAAATCTGTTACCTTTCCATCTTCATCTGTGATGCTGATGTTCGTTATATTATTTGTACCGTTTTGCAATGGTTTGTTATGTCCATTAACACTATATGAAACAAAATCACCGCAAAACATTTTTAAACTGGCAAATACTCTAGCAATGTAGAATAATTGCCATTAAAATACTATTTGGCGTTATTTATCTGATCGTGGAAAATGTATATATTTTGGGGTTTCACAAACCTGAAAAAGGTATCCGATTCAGTAATTGCGTGTACAGTTCACTGGTTATTAAATCCTAAGAAATTTAGCATTGTAGTTGGTTAGATATACTATGTAATTGTTACTCGGAGTTAACTTTTGAGTTGTGTTTCAAACATTCAATATTAATATTTTCTTCGATGTCACTATTTGCAGCCATTTCCTCTTTATTTTATTCACGTGCATTACAAGGTTTTAATAATTATCTGAAATTAAAACATTCATTGTTTCATTCTTGTCATTGATGTCGTAAGAAATATTGTTTTCTCTTTCATCGGAAATATTGTAATACTCAACAGCAAAATATATTCTCTGTAATAAAATAGATAGTTTGCCATTTCTTTTATCAATGGGATTGGTCATTTTTATGTGCTTCTCTGAAACGTATCACTCATTTATCAAACAGTAAATAGCTTAGGTTTTTTGAGTAACAATTATGTCTGATAAAAAAATCTATTTGCTCTCAGGATGTAAACTGTGAACTGGCTAAAAGAATCTGGAATTATCAGTTTGACAATTTCTTCAATATCCATTGTTGATGGTGGACTAATTGTAAACTTACAGTATCTTTTTAAAAGCGTGCTGTAAGCAACAGCAAGGGTAGAGCTTAATGTTGCGCTGAAAATTGTGTTGATGATGTTTTTTGTTTCGACGTTTGTTTGCTATTTATTACCAAACAGATATTAGCCAACGGGCGCGTGGACTTAAAGTTTTTTGAAGCATATGACAATCTATATTCCATTCTACATTTGTTACAGTATTAACAATTTTATTAGGTAAAGATTGGTGTGCCACCAGATAGTCAATTGCTAACCAAGTGAAAATGGAATTACATATTGATCGCTTACACCGCTTCTTTAAAAGTAATCTGTATGCAACTGTGAAAGCAGATTATAGTGCCGAACGGTAAACATAGTTAATAATGTTTTTGTTTCTGTTTACATCTTACTATTTATTACCTAAAAAGTTAACCAATGGGCGCTCAGATATAAAGTTCTGCTAGAGCAACAGTAAATGCTATCGTTGCAACGGGAAAATTACCGTTGTACCAACAAAATTTAGCGTTGCAACGATATCTGGATACCGTTGCCGCAGAACTGGTTGTTTTAACCGTTTTCGTTCACCATACCAAAACACATCTTTTTCTACAACACCAACATGGGGTGAGTTTTTGCCGATGAACATGTTTCGCTTTGATCATCGGTTGGCCGTTTTTGTGACTTGGTTTGGTTCGTGTGATGTCGTTGTTCGTACCAAAGTGTAACCAGGTATTACCGTAAGTTATGAGAACGTGCCAAGATAGTGGATAGATGAACGTCCCTAGACATAAGTACACTGCATGTCGACAAAAAGAAATATAACCATTAAATCAATGAGTAATGTTAATAAAACGTATTCTTTTTTTTTATATATCAAAGGGAAATAGAAACAGCTTCGATTAGAAATAAATTTGTGAAAATCTCTTCTTGCTTGGTTTGACCCAAGCTGTTTCGCGCGTAAACAGGAACATATTTTGGGTCATGAAATCTCGGTCAGAACAGGTTGGTTTTATCAGACCGCTACAATGCACCCCAGGTCAACACGCAGAGCCTTTATCAAGCTTACTCCAACTATATTTTGTATCCAATACCTTGATATTAGTCAATCAGCAATCAGATAGTCATAGCATTAGCTGTTAAAGTTCAGGGGTATTATTCACACCAAAATTGAAGTAGGAATTCACTGAGATTCAACATTGGGCTTTATTGGCAAAAAAAAAAAAAAAAAAAAAAGACCACAGATTTTCAAAATAAGCCTCACAGGGGTCTTATTAAATTATTGCACATGCCAGCACAACTCAGATTAAGTTAAGTTTGTTTATTTGTTAGTTACAAGTAATAAGGTCTAATAAATAAATAAATAAATAAATAAATAAATAAATAAATGTAAATAAATAATCCTTCCACCTTATTTTAACTGCATATATACGTTTCTATCCATGATATGTGCTAGTAAAGAACGAATCCTTAAAACACACACACATACATACACACGGACACACACATACACGCACATAAGGAACATACAGGTCTAGGACACTTTACTCTTTGCTGACGATGAGTTGCCATGTACAATTGGTACAGTATCCACTAACATTTACATACCATTTTCTTTTCAGACGGCAGTAGACATTGTGGAAAAAATAGTCTTGTATTACTTCTTATATCCAAGCATATTTCTATCTGTTCTATTACCTTTTTAATCTGAAATCAGAAAATTATGTCCTTGGCTGTCTATTATTGATGAATAAAGTTCCAGAGAGAACAAAATCGCGTGGAACTCCTGCCTTACTGCAATATTTGCAGACAATTCTGCTGAAAGTAACCTATCCTGAGCAGCTTGTTTTGATAAATTATTATAGAATATTCTACTGCTTACGCTGTTCACGTGTATCTTTACCTTTTTTTTCGTCTCTTTGGAGTTAGCAGACGTAAAATTATCAGTATCACATGTCCGTCGTTGAAGGTGGCGACGGCTAAATGTATAATTGACATTTTACTGTTTGTGTCATATTTTTTTTAAAAAAGGTTTTGAAATAACAAACATCATGACGCGCTTCGCATGCGAGACATAGTGTCCCGCTGACTACTTGTTGTCTCCAATCATAACTTTTGTTTCACAAAATTTAATTATTAATCATCACAGTTATACATCAAGCTGCTGGGGGTCTTTATTTTCTTAGGCCTTGGTTCACTCTCCGCCTCTCTGGGATTTTTCCCGGTCCTTCTTTTCTGCGTACGACCGCCACGAGGAGTTCCTCAAATGTCACTTTTCCATCTCCTGAAAATATTAATTTTAACATCAATCATTAATTATTGGGTGGGTGGGGATGAGAATGGTTGTTTGTTTGTTTGCTTGGTTGTATGTTTGTTTGTTTTGGACAGAAAATGTATACTTTTCCATTGCATGAAAATGTTTCTGAGCAAATCCATATTCAAACTGTCCAAAGTGTTCCATAATATCAGTTTATAAAAATGTATTGTCGCTAATAAAGAACATACTAAATATTCCAAATCTGGAGAGAGAGAGAGAGAGAGAGAGAGAGAGAGAGAGAGAGAGAGAGAGAGAGAGAGAGAGAGAGAGAGAGAGAACATTCTCAAATTTGTATTCAGTTTTATGAGCGTGTGGTTGTGTAATTATGTCATTGGACCTAAATGCATTCTTAGCATAGAACGTTGGTCGGGAAAGCTGTATCATCTCAAAAGTGAACGTGATATCAGCGGATAGCACGAGACACGAAGCGTTTAGTGTGATCCGCTGATGTTACATATTCATTACAATATGATTTGGGGAATTTGAGCTCCAGCTTGGGTTTCATGACAAAATGGTTCACGAATACGGGGCATGGGAAAGTTTCGCGAATACGGGGCACAGGGAAGTTGTAATTTGTGGTTCTCGATGAATCATTTTCTCTCATTAAAGAAAAAAAAAAATCCAAAACATTCTTACAAAGACAGAGGGAAATAATATGTTTATTATATTGGCACTAAACCTTCTATCTTACCACGAACTGACCTATCTCCAGACCACGAACTGACCTATCTCTAGACCACGAACTGACCTATCTCCAGAGCAGAGATAATCACGTCCTACTCATGAGCATAGCACATGATATAAAAAATCAGAGTATTGTATGTACCCCATGTGACTCAGTGTTAATTTTTTAGTGAATACTGAAAGTTCATGAAAAATGTTAAAGTTATGACTATTTGAATTTGAATATAATACATAGAGGAGGTCGGCTATGTGACAGACATTAGACATGTATGGCCGACCAAGCTTCCAGGGCGCCTGTAAATCACGTGATGCTTCACGCCCTTTACCAGCTATATTATTGGTGAGCGATCCATAGGTATCGGCACTAGTTAGGGTTTAAGTCACTTATATGGCTATACGTTAATTGATAGCGATGTTAAGGATATGGGTATGGTATGTAACGAGTTCGTTCTTGAGTGGAATCGTAAAAAAACATAATCACAATCACGTGGTAACCTCTTTAGTTCCCTCATTACTGTCACGTGCTTATGCAATATAGGTAACGGAAAGATGAATCTAAATATTAAACCTTATTGTTTTACACGTACTCATATCCACGAAAGAGAGTTTTACATCTGGGCCCTGACCTCATCATCAAAAAGTGGTCGAATAGAAGATTCATCGATCAGATCAATTCAATTCATTTTAATTCAAATCATTATTACCAAAAGCAAATTTGCCTGTAGGATTTGAAAAAAATCTGAAACAAAAAGCGCATGTAGTGTAAAGTGTATGTTGGTAGGGACTAATACATACGCAGGGATATGGAAACTCCTGATCAGTAATTGCAATGCACTGGGAGATAACGTGTATCGATCGAATCTCGCTGGATTTAGCGACAGTGAAAACAAGGGAGTGGACCGAAAGTGCGGAGGACTTATGCTGTATGCTTAAGACGAAATTGATATCATTTAAATAAGCACGATAGTTTTGTCCCTTATTTGAAAGTTCTAAAGCAACCCTTTAGTTTCTTTGTAACGAGATTTCGGTTTGGATTAAAATTAGTCAAATGTGAAAGTGCTTCAAATCTTGAAGACAGGTCTTTGGTTAGATTTGATCAATTTCTTTACATAAGTCATTTTTGTTACAACATGTTATTAGGAATAATTGATTTCATGTAAATCACTACAAAAATATTTGTTCATTAGATGAAAGTTTGAAAATTATCCGCCTTGTAGAATGTATGTCAAAGAGTTTTAAAATAAATGGTCGGCGTGATTGACAGTGTAAACAATTCACAGGAAGCAAGAAACAACCTAGTGCGCTTTTCCAGGTGACTTCAGTTTTCAGGTGGGAGCTATAGTGAACGCGATCTAACGCTAGAGGTGAGCGAGTTTCCAATCACTGCGCATGGATCAGTCCCTGATTGTTTTTATTCATGATACTTTTCATGCTATATGGATACAAAAAATCGTCATTGACTAAAGTTCTGTACCTGTTGCATCGTATTCTTTACACAAATCATCCAGTTCGTCTTCGGTAGGTGCTTGACCCATCCTTCTGATTGCATCTGCAAAGTCCTCTCTGGTGATGTATCCCTTCCCAGTTGGGTCAAAAAATTGATATGATTCCTTGTAGGCTTCAAAAGCGAAATATATCAACATCAAGCTCGCATTTGTTTGTGTTTTTTTAAAAAAATTTCTATTGAATATCTCAGACTTTTACTAAAAACTCAATTGTTAGAAGTCATAGTTCCACTAAAGCGAAAGTTCTTCAAATTTACAATGAAACCAAAGTTTAAACTTTCAAGCAATGGTCTTCAAAAATGTTGGAAATACACCATGTTATGGTTTCAAGTACATTCCCAGACTCAGTTTTGAAACTCAGTTAGTCTTCATGAGTACAAAATCCACAGAAGTCTTAAAAGTTTAAAAATTTGAATTTATATCTCAGTAAAATTAATAATCTTTATTGAGGTAATGTAGGCCACTGGCCCAAATTACATAATATGTGTAACATTAACAAATAATAAGCAGGTGAGTGTAATAAAACAGATATACATAAACAAATGATGAACTATATCATTATTATTCATCAGGGTTTACATTGCAAGATTCTTGTAGTTCAAGTGCGTAGAATAAAACTAACATTTACTTCTTATTTGCATGGGAGATAAATTTCTCATCTGAAGGGTTTACAAAACGAAATATAGGTAAATGTAATTTACGATACAATTTAAAGGTCCCACATTAGCGTACAAAATAATTTGTCGTTTCAATAGTTTCTTAAAAAAACTTTTTTGTTTTTTGTTATTGAGGTATTGCAATTTAGGCTACTGGCCCAAATTACACAATATGTGTGACATAAGCAAATAGTAACACGCATGTGAATGAGAGAGAAAGAGAGAGAGAGAGAGAAGAAATACACATACACAAATGATGAGTTATGTCATTATTATTCGTCATAGTTTAAATTAAAAGAATCATGGAGTACCATTCTATGCTGAAGTGCATATAATAAACATTTACATATTGAGTTCAATGTACGTTTGTTTCTACTTTGCAGTACAGATAAAAACTTATCCTCTGAAGGGTTTACAAAAAGATATTTAGGTAAATACAGTTTACGAAACAGTTCCAAAGCTCTACACTCGCATACAAAATGGTATTCCGTTTAAATATCTCTTTTACAATAAAGACATATTCTTTCGTAGTATGGAGTATGATCGTATGTAGCCATACTGAACCTAACATTCAGATAAGTGCCTCAAAGCTTGCAAAATTAGACAAGGTACAATGGATTTTCTATAATATCTAGATATGGCTCTCGGCTAAAGTCTAACTTAATTAGTTTTGTAATCTCTCAATCTATCCAATTCATTAATTTTTGCATTCCAGATTTGTATGACAATATCAATACATCTTTGCTTGAACAATTCCATAGATGTTAGTTGATCTCCTACACCTTGGTTGTACCAAGCCTCTCCAAAACCATAAGAAATGAGTATATATTTGATTTAATGAGTCCATACCTTACAACTTGATGATTCCGACCATTGTAGTTGCATATTAAAACAAATTCTTGGAAGTCTAATGTTGGACATTTTGAACATTTTAAACCAGTATTGTATTGCTTCATAATGTAGGCTGATTTAAGACTGTTTCTCCTTAATTCACCCATAGCAAAACTATTTGCAGTAGATTTTGTAAATTTCAATACATATTTACAGTAGTTTGAATGTACTCTTTCAATATCAGACGCATTACAAAAGCTCAGAATTTCATCTTCAAAGGATAGAACAGGCAATATCTTAGTATCAAACATTAAAAAAATTATGTCTATTGACAATTTTCCAAACCTAAGCAACTTGCCTTTGACTGAGAATAATACCTTAGATGCTTGTTCAGACAGGACCTTTTCTCATTTATACCAAACGCCACGTGAGCCCTAGATATTTATAATATGAAGCCACTTTGAATTTGTGATTCCCAAAATACCGTTGTTCGTGCTTCCGTAGTTAGCCTCCTTTACGGAAAACCACAACATTTGTTTTGTCCAAATTAACGTTTAATCTCAATTCATCACACTAAGATTCAAGTCGATCAAGTAAGCTATACATCTCAATTGGTCTTTCAGCAAATATAACTAAATCATCGGCATATAGCAAAACAGTTTTAACATTAGATTATGGTCTACACCATAGCTGTTGGCATCTCAATATATTTATTCGGAATAGACTAACTGTTATCTAAAGACCTTAGATATGATTTCTAATGTTGTAGTCAGCAATCCGTATATTTGCGCCCAGAGACGCGTGATTACGAACGAGGTCAGACCTTGTCATTACAACATGTTTTTAGCACAGGATTTGAGCCCAGCTCCGAAATCTTAACAAAATAATTTTCAGTAATCTTCTACAAGAAAAGGTAGAATTTTCCAAATGTCAAAATTGAATGAGTACTATATTTAGGTCATAATTTCTGATTATGGTTTCTTATTCTGATGTACTGAATTTGCATTAAGTTTTTGTGCTGAGACAGTTTCGTGACCACGACGCTAGTTATACATATATTCAAACCGCCGATGTTTAGAAACAGATTACATGCAATTCATTTTGTGCGTGTCTTAAAGTTCTCTCTCTCTCTCTCTCTCTCTCTCTCTCTCTCTCTCTCTCTCTCTCTCTCTCTCTCTCATAATTTTTCTTGTGTTCTTGACCTCTATATTTTAGTAAGATGTAGCAGTAGAATCAGTTCAATACACTAGGTATAGATAGATACCCAAGCAAAACATTCCAGATTACTCGGGAAGAAAATGACACTTGATTTATAGCTGAATGGTCTTAGTAATAGGTCAGTAAACGTAGCCAAAACATTCCCATGCAGCATACTTTTGTCCTAACGATTAAATGATTTAGTCTAAGAAATTCAACCTGTCACAACAGTTTTTCATATAAACAAAATCTGCATTGCATGTACTATTCTGTGATTATGCGTAAGGGAGGTTAGTCTACCAGTCTGTGAAAATCGTATCTATAGGTCAAGGCAGCTTGCTGTCTTTCCTATAACCCTTTGACACAAACATTTCTCGTTTACAGCACTTATAAATATAATTTTGCTTGTACAATATTTGCATCTTCAAAATCAACCAAACTTTTCCTCCAGTTGAGGTTTTACATTCCCTTGCATACGATACTCTACAGCATATATTGAGGTTTTACACTCCATTGAATACGATACTCCAGAATATATATTGGAATTTTTGTCAAAGGAAAAGATTGTTATCAGAATTGAAAATAATCTTCCATCGTTTCAACTTTAAATAACGAATTGTTTTAATTGTTGTTAAAAGAGTTGTAGAACTTCTCGTTTTTGATCCTCCGAAAATAAATAGGACTATTATAAAAACATAGGCCTAAATAAAGAAAAAAAAAGACTAGAGTTTGACCCTTGGTCGTCCTCCTATTTTTAATGCAAAGTTCATCATTAGAGACAAATAAATGAAAAAGATATTCTTTTTAAAACGAGGACATATTTTAAGAATTTTAGTGAACCGGGGTCTGATCCGTGAATCTCTCCTGAGAATGGGTATTCAAAGGTGCTTACCTTCTAACTGATTGCCATGGTAGAACAGAGTTTTTTAAAATCCTCTTTGCAAAAACATTAATGAATTTAAACTTGCCAACTGACCAACAGCTGAAGTAAAATAAGTAATCATTCCTTAAAGGGTCACGAAACTAGTGTTTTATTTCAAAACTTTGAAATGAGTTGACGTTACAGCGTCCGCTTTAAAGACAACTGGAAGCAGTGACATTGACCAAACGAAACGAGAGCTGGTATCAGAAAAAAAACTTTCTTAATTTTTATGATTTTAACTTGTCAGTAGATTTTGATAAGCAACTTCATTTACAGGAGCATTTTTTAAAAGTTTCAGTCTTCAAGGCAACTTTCTGAGGATGATATAGATTATTAAGTATCTATCAAAGTAACATACTAAATAAAGCAAGGTTTTAGCACAACATGGATTACTAGTCAACCGTAATATTTTAGCGTAAAAAAATATTTGCGAATGCAGTTGATTCAGTTTGTTTGCAACAGAAAAGTTTCTGATTAATAATGTATTAAATAATTTTTGGCGAAAAGTATTTTCAACGATATAGTTTCGTCCCCAAATTCGCTAACATTTTATGCTCGCAAAAAAAAACAAAAACAAACCAAATCGTGATTTACAGTAAGTAAACTATTACGACAATCATAGATGAAGGCATAATAAATGTGTGATCTACAATAATTAAACTATTACAACACTCATATATGAAGGCATAACAAATATGTGAAAATCAGATTGAACGTTGACCGGTTATCGAGAAACATTGGGATAATATGTTTCAGAAAGGAATAGGAAAAAGGAACAACTATTCAGTGTATGATAATTTACTTTTGAAAAATTCAAGAAAGTCGAAGACACATTATTTTAAGTGGGGACAAGAGTGAAAATGAAATGTAATATTTACTCATGACATAGAAGATAACTCGTGAGAGTTATAAAGAACAAATAGGCCATACAATGTCACAAGAGTATATGTAATATACATGTAAGAGGCAGAGGGTTTGATGTGCAGCCAAGCTAGTGACAGTATACGAAAGGAAACCAAGCTAGTGACAGTATACGAAAGGAAACCAAGCTAGTGACAGTATACGAAAGGAAACCAAGGTAGTGACAGTATACGAAAGGAAACCAAGGTAGTGACAGTATACGAAAGGAAACCAAGCCAGTGACAGTATACGACAGGAAACCAAGCCAGTGACAGTATACGAAAGGAAACCAAGCTAGTGACAGTATACGAAAGGAAACCAAGCTAGTGACAGTATACGAAAGGAAACCAAGCCAGTGACAGTATACGAAAGGAAACCAAGCCAGTGACAGTATACGAAAGGAAACCAAGCCAGTGACAGTATGCGAAAGGAAACCAATCGCAGGACCGTATATAGTAGCCTTCTCTATCCACTCAAGCGAAAGTTGTATTTTCTATTATCACTTTCCTTAAAACAAAGTCTCTTTGAAGTGCACAAGCTGAATGTTGAAATGTTGTATGATTTTGAAATCTTAAATCTGAGTTCAGGCAGTGTGATCCGACAAATCTGGACACGGACAGTTACCGTCTATACTCACGTATAATTTATTACCAACTGCAAACTGCATAGACCCAGATCTGCCGTTGCATAATGCGCCGGCAGATCTGGGTCTATGAGTTTGTAAGGACTAATCAGTAGAACAAACAACATAGACTCTGATCTGCCGGCGCATTATTCGACGGCAGATCAGGGTCTATGTTGTTTGCATTTGGATTAGAATTTTTCGCGAGTACATACGGTATGCATATATTTAATCAGACGATATATAGAAAGAATTGCACCTTTTACCAGAAGGATCAATTTGGAAACAAATGTTGGGAATATAGAGAGGCTTTATGTGCAATTAGTGTTCTTTTCTTCAGAAAATGGCAATTTAGAATCAGAGAGGAATTTGGTACTCTCATAGAAGTAAGAGAGGATGACGTAGTTAGTCTTGTCATAGACTTGTTTCCGACGAATTCTTTAAATATTGTCATAAATTCACACAGGATAGTAAGAAAGTCACCTAGGCCAGAGTCATACGTAATGGTTTTTTTTTTTTTTTTTTTTTTTAATGAATACCAAATTGAACTTTTTAACTAAAGAAGATGAATTTGTAAGATACAAAAGTCGAATTGTTAATTTAGTATTTTGGACTTAAAGATATACACGCTGAATTGTCAACATACTTTGTTGAATTTGCAAGATTAAAATATCCAAAGGCTCTAACAATCAAGTATATATCGCTATCTGTTTTAAGCTAAATAAAGAACAGGCGCTTTGTTTCAAATATGAACAGAGGGTACGTGTTGATGCGAGTTTCTATTAACACTTGTACTGTAATCGGACACACGAAGTAGCAAACAGGATTATGGTTTAAGTAGGATTAATGTACAGCAAACATGATCATGGTTTTAGTAGGATCATGTTTTAGTAGGATCAATGTAGAGCAAACAGGATTATGGTTTTAGCAGGATCGATGTACGGCAAACAGGATTATGGTTTTAGTAAGATTAATGTAGATCAATGTACAGAAAACAGGATTATGGTTTTAGTAGGATGGATGTACAGCAAACAGGATTATAGTTTAAAGTAGGATCGATGTACAGCAAACAGGATTATGGTTTTAGTAGGATTAATGCAGATCAATGTACTGAAAACCGGATTATGGTTTCAGTATGATCAAAAGTACAGGAAACAGGATTGTGGTTTTAGTAGGATTAATGTACAGCAGACAGGATCATAGTTTTAGTAAGATCATGTTTTAGTAGGATCAATGTACAGCAAACAGGATTATGGTTTTAGTAGGATCGATGTACAGCAAACAGGATTATGGTTTAAGTAGGATCGATGTACAGCAAACAGGATTATGGTTTTAGTAGGATTAATGTACAGCAAATAGGATTATGGTTTTAGTAGGATTAATGTACAGCAAACAGGATTATGGTTTTAGTAGGATCAATGTACAGAAAATAGGATTATGGTTTTAGTAAGATTAATGTACAGCAAACAGGATTATGGTTTTAGTAAGATCAATGTACATCAAACAGGATTAGTATTTTAATAGGATCAATGTACAGCAAACAGGATTTTGGTTTTAGTAGGATCAATTTACAGCAAACAGGATTATGGTATTAGTAGGATTAATGTACAGCACAGAAGTCTGAACTCCGAAGAGCAAAAGTAAATTAACTGAAGATAAAGGTTGTACATAAATCATTGTTGAAAACGCCTAATATGGGAGATTTGATTTAAACAATATTGGGAGTTGTGTATTTCTTTAACATTAAATTCCTATGTGAGTCAATATGAGGTTTTCACTGTGTTTCGATTGCCTTGAAATTTGTTTTTATTATCTAGATATTTCTATGCAAAATACCAATTGAAATGTAGTACAGAAATAGCCAGATAAAGAAAAGAGAATTTCAAGATAAGGAAAACACATTCATGATGACGTTGAAACAATAAGAGATAGTCCGGAGAAATGAAACCTATATCATACACAAAAAGTTTACTAACACTCGAGTACATTATAAATAATTATTTATTAAGAAGTAAACTCTTTCAATACATAAAAGACAAGATATAAAAATAACTTTATCTAGTTTCAAATATACAAATAACAAGCCGAAAATCCAACAGATAGCACCATTGATTGATAGAATGCTGCCTAGTTCACTCACATGTTGCTAGAATTTTATTTTAGCATGGTATATTACAGTAATGTGGGAGATGTAACACAAAGTAAGGATATGAAACAATGAATAGATTGCAAAATGAACTAAAAGGCAAAATACGACAGACGTGGAATCTCCCCACCCCCACCCGCCCCAAAAACCCCAGACAATAAAAATAGACTCATGACTCATACACTAACCTTGTGACCAGATCAGATGTTATTGAAGAGATAGCTGAAAAACTAAATTGTTCTTGAAATCTTAATGAAAACTGGACTGACATTCCGACTAAGGGATACAAGAGAAAAAGGAAAACTAAAATCAATCAATCAATTAATCAATCACACATCTTTATTAACGACTTAGACTGCACAGTTTAACGACAATGTTACAAATTGACAGTGTTAGGAAACAATTCAATATACTAATTTGTTAAATATGCGCAATAAAGTAAACTGTCATAATCTAAAAGAACATGACATTTTGTATCGGAGGACGGACAATGTCAACATTTTTGCTATTATTTAAAGCCCATACAAATCATTCTTATAGCGTTGCTCGAGAGAATATACATTTCATTATTGTTAAACTAATTACAATATATTTAACTATGCATTAAATTAGTTCTCATGTTAAATGCACCATGAACATAGTTTTTCTCAGACATACTTTTACGACTCTATGACCTAAAAATATGTAACAGAAAGAAAGTGAAACCAACAAAATCAAGTAAAATCAACAAGCAATTTATTCCTAGAAAATTAAAGTGAAAATTCAAAAGACACTTACAACTAGGGGTGAAACGATTAATCGATATATCGATGTAACGATACTTTTTATATATCGATACCCATATCGATGCAAGAGGGGAAGAATCGATACAAAACGATACTCACTCTATGCAAGTTACTTTAATCTTCAGCAGTCGTAAATAATTACTAGTCATTTGCTTTTCATTCTTTAAATTGATAATTCATCTGAGACAGCAATAGCAAGTACATGCACTCATTTCTCTCAGTAAAGAATAAAAACAATTGACAACACCCACTCGCCTTCTACAAATGAACACAAGGTGACTAAGTCACGTAGTTCGAAATCTGTCCCTTCTCCCGCCCCAATTCCATGCTAATTAGTTTATCTCGTCTGCATCTTCAGCCCCTGATAACATATATCAACGGAAAGAAGACATTGCAGATTTCTTTCCCATGTATGATTTAAGTACTTTACTGATCATTTAATAACCACTTTTACGCGAAATGTATTTGTTGCATCGCATCTTGTCTACTTGGATCGAATTGAAGGCTACACATCCGGTTTGTCACGCAGTGAAATATGTTACATACAGTTCTGACTAGTGGTTATTGTTTGTTCAAGTCCAGGATAAAACATTAACCGACAATCATAGCTAACTGTAGCATGTTCACTGCGTGACATACCAAAAATATTGGCATCCAAACTATATCCAAATAGATACAAAGCAACATAGAAACTTCACACAAAAGTGACAATTAAATGATATGTAAAGTACTTAAATCGTACATGGATAATAAGTTTGGAATATCTCCTTTTACGTTGATATATGTAGTCAGCGACCGGATTAAAAAAAAAAAAAAGGCACAGAACCGGCAAAGGGGCAGATTCCAAACCGCACGAGCTATAGCCACCTCGTCAATTTATAGAAAGGGAGTGGATGTTGTCAATAATTTCCTTTTTCACTGACAGAAACAAATGTCTGTGGCCGCGGCAGTTGATTTGCATCTGCAGGAAGTACAATGTGAAGGATTTGGCCATTAGTCATCTCCGCTCCCACACTCGGACTTGTTCCAGATAAGATTTTCCTTGCACAAGGAAATTGCACTGTTTTTTCTGTTTTAAAGATAGCACTGTAATCCCTTCAAAATTTAAGTGAAGACATTAAATTGGTAATAAGATGTTTTAAAAACATTCATTCAATGTAAACAAAGGGCGTGGTGACCAGGATGAGACATGCATATGATCGAATAGAGCAGCCTGAAATGGCCTAAAAGGGTTAATAAAAATCACTAACAGCTAGTCTGTTTGGAAGTATTTTTTTAAATATTTTTTTTTCATTTTTATTTTTTTATCTTGTCAAGGCAGAGAATGGCATATGAACAGATGAAAAGTCTATGCTTGCTTGTAATCTGCATACTGGAAATGCACCCAATATGTCAACACATAAAAAATGGCACCACCCTATCATTGACAGACCTTCTAAAGATGAAAAGACCATCAATTTGATATGTGTATCAATAATGTATCGTATCGTAGGCTGTGTATCGAAAATCGTATCTATGCGTGGCAGAGGTGTATCGTTTCACCCCTACTTACAACAACATAAATTAAAGTCCAAATAATCCTAAGTGTCCTAATCACAGGAACAAAAATATCGAATGTTCCGAACGAATTCCAATAGCCTTGAATGTCCTGATGTACCAAAAGTCTTGAATGTCCTGAAGTACCACAATGATTTAATCCGTAATGTTTTGAATGAATTCACATAAATTCCAAAAAGTCCTAAAGTCTATGAGCACTTTAGTATTTCCAATTAATATTTTAAATAAATAATTCCTCTCTCTGAATTATATCTGGTTTTCACAACTGTAACTTCTGATTACAAAAACACAACTAAAATAGATTCCTTAAAGACTGATCTTTTAAAATCGAAATTCTAGAATAGGAATGAATTTGTTTACCAAAATCTGGATATAAATACACATAACTCCATGACCAATGTCACATTACAATATGAGTAGTTCTAATGGGAACAATATTGGCCTACCAGACAGTTCTCACATCAGAATATGAGTAATTTTTATGGAAAATTACTTTGTGTACCTGACTTTTGTCATTACAAGACATGGAAATAACAATCCAGCTGCTAACAAAACCGGTCTTGAACTCAAATGCTTTCGAAACATGTTGTTTACAAGATGACCATAATCTGACTAAAGTACAACTTACAATCATGGGCACATATTATAAATTCAATGTACATAACAATACATAAAGTTACTGACTTATACATAACAGGGTAGGTATAGATACATATTGTCATTGATAAATCTTTTATCGACCTGTTTCTATTTGAGCGTATGTGTAGACACTTGTAAATTAGTCAAATAACGTCGTATAGCTTTATTTTTAATACAAGGGAAATGTATTGCTATATTGAATGTACCACCGAATTGAAATGTAATTCGTAAATATGTAAAATTATCAACAACTTCCAATTTAATATTATCACACTATCATTTTCTAAACAAAAAAGTAGTTTCCTACCTTTTCTAAAAGCTACTAATATTTGTTCTTTTGTTTTTAGGCTTTTTTAGGGGTTTAAGGGGATAATTGTAACCATCTAACTGTAATGAAAACTTGCTCTAGGAAACGTACCGGTTGTTACGCGCTCATTTTTTTTTGGGGGGGGGGGTGTGGGGGGGGGGGGGCTGCACCTGTCACCCTCTCACCGCCTCTAACGTTAAATATCTTCACCAATTATGGCACCGTTATATCAGAAAAGTTTTTAAAGTATTCATTTAAAAGTTATGCCCTTAATATTTCATATGAAAAAGTTCAGCCTATGCTCAGATAACCCCTATCGTTGGCCTGGTGGTTTGCACAGCTTTCCATCTATATATAACTTATTGTAAACTAAACTGGCCTGGTGGTTTATACAGCTTTCCATCTATATATAACTTATTGTAAACTAAACTGACCTGGTGGTTTGTACAGCTTTCCATCTATATTTAACTTATTGTAAACTAAACTGGCCTGGTGGTTTGTACAGCTTTCCATCTATATATAACTTATTGTAAACTAAACTGGCCTGGTGATTTGTACAGCTTTCCATCTATATATAACTTATTGTAAACTAAACTGGCCTGGTGGTTTATACAGCTTTCCATCTATATATAACTTATTGTAAACTAAACTGGCCTGGTGGTTTGTACAGCTTTCCATTTATATATAACTTATTGTAAACTAAACTGGCCTGGTGGTTTGTACAGCTTTCCATCTATATATAACTTATTGTAAACTAAACTGACCTGGTGGTTTGTACAGCTTTCCATCTATATTTAACTTATTGTAAACTAAACTGGCCTAGTGGTTTGTACAGCTTTCCATCTATATATAACTTATTGTAAACTAAACTGGCCTGGCGATTTGTACAGCTTTCCATCTATATATAACTTATTGTAAACTAAACTGGCCTGGTGGTTTATACAGCTTTCCATCTATATATAACTTATTGTAAACTAAACTGGCCTGGTGGTTTGTACAGCTTTCCATCTATATATAACTTATTGTAAACTAAACTGACCTGGTGGTTTGTACAGCTTTCCATCTATATATAACTTATTGTAAACTAAACTAGCCTGGTGGTTTGTACAGCTTTCCATCTATATTTAACTTATTGTAAACTAAACTGGCCTGGTGGTTTATACAGCTTTCCATCTATATATAACTTATTGTAAACTAAACTGGCCTGGTGGTTTATACAGCTTTCCATCTATATATAACTTATTGTAAACTAAACTGACCTGTTGTCCTCTCTCCTTAGCTGATTTGAAGATTGGCAATAATTTCTTTCTTTTTTCCACAACTTCTTGAAGAAACCGCTCCTGGATATACATGTTGGATACTTTCAGCTTCGGCGATAACTTTCTTACTACCATCCTATTCTTAAGATCACTGAGTTTGGCCACTATACTTCTTGTTTTTTTTTAAATTATCTATGTTCATCGATGTTTGAACTCTCTCAAAACATATCTTGTTAGCCAATTCCTGAACCATCTGCAGTTTTTCTGTCATAAAATCTTTAACACCTTATCTGTTTCCTCTCCCTTCTTAGTTACGCCAATGAACAAGAAAATTTTCATGCGTTGACCTAGGTCTGACATCAATGATCTATTCTCGCATTTTGCTTCTTCTTGTAGCTTTTAAATCCTATCTTCCATCTCCCCAATAATAAATTCATAGGAATTACACTTATCATCCAAAACATCAACGTTCTCGTTAATTCTCTGAACCTTGTCATGCGTTTATATTTTCGTCTTCTTAAGCTCATTTTCAAGCAGAGACATAATTTTCTCTGCTTCATTCAATTTTCTTAATTTATTTGTCAGTTTCACACAACTTTCTTTGCATATGGATAAGATATGAAGTTTGTTCACTTGGAGTACTGGATGATTCAGGTGGCTAATGTTGATACATTGCGAACGGGGTTGGTTGGAAAGTCTGGCAGAGGTGACTTCGCGACATAGGGTAGGAATGTGGGTGAGTGAGGAGGTGACACGAAGAATGTTCATGAGAAAGGTTAGAATAATCTGGAGAAGCATAATTTTAACTATAATTCTTATTTAAATTCATTGCTGGAAAAACTACGCAAAGGAAATTTAGATATCTGTGGAAAGAGTAAAGACATAACCAATGGGTCATTACCTATGGAAAATGTAAAGACACAACTAATGGACCATTACACATGGAAAAGGTAAAGACACAACTAATGGACCATGACGTGTGGAAAAGGTAAAGGCACAAGTAATGGACCATGACGTGTGGAAAACCCCCCACAAATAATGGACCATTATCTATGGAAAAGGTAAAGACACAACTAATGGACTATGACGTGTGGAATAGATAAAGACACAACTAATGGACTATTACCCATGGAAAGGGTTAAGACACAACTAATGGACTATGACGCGTGGAAAAGATAAAGAGACAACTAATGAACTATTACCCATGGAAAGGGTAAAGACACAACTATTTGGACTATGACGTGTGGAAAAAGGTAAAGAGACAACTAATGGACCATGACTTGTGGAAAAGGTAAAGAGACAACTAATGGACCATGACGTGTGGAAAAGGTAAAGAGACAACTAATGGACCATGACGTGTGGAAAAGGTAAAGAGACAACTAATGGACCATGACGTGTGGAAAAGGTAAAGAGACAACTAATGGACCATGACGTGTGGAAAAGGTAAAGAGACAACTAATGGACCATGACGTGTGGAAAAGGTAAAGAGACAACTAATGGACCATGACGTGTGGAAAAGGTAAAGAGACAACTAATGGACCATGACTTGTGGAAAAGGTAAAGAGACAACTAATGGACCATGACGTGTGGAAAAGGTAAAGAGACAACTAATGGACCATGACTTGTGGAAAAGGTAAAGAGACAACTAATGGACCATGACTTGTGGAAAAGGTAAAGAGACAACTAATGGACCATGACTTGTGGAAAAGGTAAAGAGACAACTAATGGACCATGACGTGTGGAAAAGGTAAAGAGACAACTAATGGACCATGACTTGTGGAAAAGGTAAAGAGACAACTAATGGACCATGACTTGTGGAAAAGGTAAAGAGACAACTAATGGACCATGACTTGTGGAAAAGGTAAAGAGACAACTAATGGACCATGACTTGTGGAAAAGGTAAAGAGACAACTAATGGACCATGACTTGTGGAAAAGGTAGAGACTCAACTAATGGAACATTACTGTTGTAAATCATAATATGTGGATGAGTTTAATTCTTTGGCTCCCAAAAATCTGCAAAATCTATTACTTGTCTACTTTTCCTCATATATCTTGAAACTGTAACCTTGCCAAAAGGAACAGTGGTAAAGGCACTGTACAAGAGGCGACACAATGCCATAACACTTCACAAATTAATCTTCACGTCAGCAGTACGATAAACTAGAATCTTATGCCATCGCGATTACCGAACCATATGGAAATTAATTGTTTGCTTACCGACTGGAAATTAGGATTTCGCAAAAACTATTACTATATGTGATGGAAAAACGGACTAGAGTATTTGATAAAATCTTTCCTATAGCTGTAAATTTTTACAATATGATAAAAGCATTTCATGATGCAATGAAAACTCATCTTAAAATGTTTTGATTCACCTCTAGAATAAATAGTTTTCAAAGTATAACAATGTACCGGTCTTGACCACAATGACGCGCAGAAAATTGCCAACAGCAACTTGCAGAAAATAGTGCAGATTTGTTAAAGATTTTCCGTTGAGTTCACCGTCTCCTGCTATAAGTTTAACCTCTGACTAGAACTGTAATTTGTTTCTGGTTATCATTATTGGATTCTCCTCTTACTTAGGGCATTTATTATTATTATTATTATTATTATTAAATAAACACACGATTTCTTGGTGAACCAATATCACAGCAATATCACATATATAAAGTAAACTTGTAAAGCACAGCATAACCAGTCCATTTCTTATGAATTGTGAACGTACTAAAATATTAAAATTTGGCCCTTCATGTCACCCTAACCTGCAACGGTACATAATACAAGTCTGACAAGGACTCTATCATCACTTTGGCTTAGTTCTGATAATCTACTTGTTGAAATAGGAAAATATAATAAAAATCCACTTTATCTTTGGACATTTTTAAAAAAATTAAGTTTTAATCTGAAGAACATTTTCCACTCATTGGTATTGAATATAGTTCAATTAGGTCCCCTCTTTTAATGCTTCCTCTCTGTATCTAAATTTCAAGGACTTGAATCCTGAGGAAAACGATATCTATTCCTCATGATCCAATTGATTCATTTGCTCTTGCAGAAACAAAGTTGTTCATGAATTGTTCGAATAAAGAAAGAGTAGAAAGGGAAAGATGAATATATGATGCAATTTGTCATCTTGTCCAAGCTATAAATGTTTCATGTAGGTCTGTGTTTCATTTTTTGGCATATAAATTGTTCATTGTCTTCAAGTTTTAATTGATTCATTGATTGATTGATAGTATACAAAGGTGTCTTTAAGTTGTCCCGATCTTTACGCTGTCTGATGGGGTCAGTTCATGAAACTGTTAGAACCCTAGAATCAGATAGAACCTTTGAGTCACATATACGTCTTTTACATTTGGCATGGTAAAAGAGAAACAAAAGTAAAACCATAAAGTATTTATAATTATAAGTTTATTCTAATTAAAGCTATTGAATGTCAAGATTATTGCTGTTTTACCTTCAGCTTTTGTACTCAAAACGTTTGGAAAATACGTGATCTCATCAACTTGCTACTATGACCTCCAACAACCTCTTTTTCTGTTATTACCATGGTAAGTTTTTCCATGCAATGTCACAGCAGATACTAAATTCGTATAATTCTGACGTTATTTCAGAAATGTGTAAATATTATGAAACTTTCAAATCTGATAAGAATAAAAACTATAATGAACTCAATACAAGTAGTATCTGCTCAGTGAGTGAATGAAAATGCACAGAAAGCAAAAAAGTGAGCGAAGAAGCAAGAATTGAGGGAGTGAATGACTGAAAGTGAGTGCGTGGCCGAGTGATCAAAGATTCAGTATTGTCTGCAGGTAGTGTAAGTAGAAAAATATTGATTACTGAACTCTTTGATGCAAAAAAAAAAAAACCCAAGCAAAAACAAAAAGCAAGTGCTAGTAAATATGTGATTAATAAGAAGGGAAACAACAAGAGGAGAACGAGAGAAACCAGCAAACAAGAAAGCATGCAACTCGCAAGTATGTATGTAAAGAAGAAGTAAAGAAGGATGGAAGTAATAAGAAGGAAGGAGTCAGGAAGAATAAATGAGTAAGTACGTAGGTAAAGAAATGGGTGCGTAAACAATAGCTTTATAAGCTTGATGATGCGATGCGGTACTTTCCAAACTTTATAAGCTACAAGTATCTGACAACTTGACTAACTTACCAAGCAATTAGTTTAGAAAAATACATGGAATATAAAAACCAATTGAAATGCAAGCAATCAAAATGAGAGATATTCAAAGCCCCTCAGAAGTCACTATGTTAAAGCAACCTTGAAAGCTTCAGAAGCTTATTTTATTTAAATATAAACATCCGGGTATTGAATTTGAGCACTGATTACATATGCTACGATATTGAATTACTCTAGTTCCATAATTTGAACACTTATTACATATGCTACGTTAGATACCCTGCAATTATAATTCCTAAAAATCAATTATATTTCCTGCTTTACATGCCCTAAAAATATCAACGATACCAAAACTACAAAGAACAATTACAGACATGGATAGAAATGGTCAAACGTATCGGGTTTTGGGGTTGAAAATCAAGTCGTGCAGAGGTAAAATACGACAAGCAAATACCTTCTAGTTCATTCGCTTGCAGCCCTTTGACTATTTTAGAGAATTTCTGCAATATAAAAAATGTTAACATTAATAAATATTCAAATAAATTATTTCTATTATTTCTCAATATACAATATACCTTAATACGTTACGATTAGGATAAAACATTAAATTTATGTACTTTTTGTAACCATATATATATATAAACTCAGGGTACCGTGAAGAGATTAGTTCATACTAGCCGGGCTCCGTGATAAACGGGTTTTCTTATTATCGTGTGATAGCAGTCAGAAAGCTATACAGTCGAACATTATTTCTTTAAGTTGATCTCTTGCAAAATCACTGTGAAATATTAAAATTGCACTAAAACTGCCGAGTTTGTTTAAAGCTTTACAATTTTCAACTAAATAGAATGCTTACAATTATTCAAGCTATGAAATGAAACAAACAGGAAAAACTTTTAGTTGGAAACTATTATATGCAGCGTGTGGTTACGTAAATAAATGTATTTTCGATATCAGGATAAAGGCCGAAATCCTTGGCAGTTTTGCATTTTCCGCAAATACAAATGAGGTACTTTAAATCAATTAAGAGATTCATTTCCCTTTTTCTATTTTACGATACTGCATTAAAAATAATGTTTAGAGAAAGAGACTAAACAAAAGTATCTCTGATTACTTGATTACTTATATATATATATATATATATATATATATATATATATATATATATATATATATATATATATATATATATATATATATATATATATATATATGGGTTAAAGTTTAAATCAAAAGTGAAGGATAAATCTCAGTATCAGATTGAAGGATTGGCATAAAACTATTTGCACTTACACCTTGCTGAACTCGTATATACAGTTTCAAGCTGCTTGTACATTTCGAAAGAAAAAAATATATATTTCTAGATCGCCTGCATAGAAATTATAGAACCTACCTTCATTACAGCTTTATCGGCCATCATTGCAATATCAACGTAGGTAATCCGTTTTATGGTCCATCCGCCTCTTCTAAATAATTCAAAACGTTGCCAACAAATCACATCTCGAGTGCATATGAATATTTCGATCTAGTATGTGCAATTAAAACTCTCAAAATCTCTTGAATATTTTAAGACCTTTTCATATTTTCCATGGCAATATCGAATTTCTGGTACTTCAGTTCTCAACGGTATAATAGAATCATTTGTCATACTCAGCGTCCAGTTCTTCAACCTGAAATGTACCATCCATCGGTATTTGTCTACCTCTCCCTTGCGATTAGAAAGCACTTTAATCATGGCATCGATTTTGAAGGAGATATATTATTTTCTATTCGATGTAAAGAAAATGACTAACTGAGCATATTGACACAGCATTGCCCAATCGATTTTTTTAATGTCATACAACAATGGTAATCATTATAGCTTCAGCCGCAATTTAAAAAGGATTCATCAAGTTTGATGAAATTCAACGCTCTAGGGGGACTATAGCCATCCATATTCTCCAGAATGAAAAAAGATTGATAGTAAATATTACCAGAATAGTCTTGGGATTTACCTTTCCCATTAATGCATGCATGAAGCGCTGGGTCAGCTTCTAATGTTAATAGGTACGATAGAAGCAATACTATAGAAAAGCAAATTAATTGAACCAAAGTATCAATTATTAATTACGTTTGCTTTTGGAAGAGTCTGAAACAATAGCATATATACAGTGGGGTACTAAGGGAAAATGGCACCCTGGGCGACGATGATGGCCCAAAGGGCCAGAATACGAAGCCGGAATTTTTTATCAGCTGTTTTGGCGCCTCAAGACCTCTGACGCCCGAGGCAATCGCCCTGTCCGCCCCCCCCCCCCTTAGTACGTTACAGCATATATATATATATATATATATATATATATATATATATATATATATATATATATATATATATATATATATATATATATACCTTCCCGAAGAATAAATTTCTTATCAAATTCAAATTCATTTTATCTTTATTGGCATTAACAATACATGTTGTTACAAAATGTTACAAAGTGACTATTATATATATATATATATATATATATATATATATATATATATATGTGTGTGTGTGTGTGTGTGTGTGTGTGTGTGTGATATTACCCACGATTCTATTCCAAGAAAAGCAGTATTATAGTAGTGTACGTTATAACAGTCAAATTATAAACCGACCACTAAATCTGCAACTATAAAACACGAAGTATATAAAGGATTGTTTAAAAATGACAAAAGAAAGTTAAAGCAAAGAAATAAAAAGAATGTATCGCTAGTATAGAAATAAAAAGAATGTATCGCTAGTATACAAATAAAAAGAATGTATCGCTAGTATAGAAGCAAAAAGAATGTATCGCTAGTATAGAAATAAAAAGAATGTATCGCTAGTATATACATAAAAAGAATGTATCGCTAGTATAGAAGTAAAAAATATGTATCGCTAGTATAGAAATAAAAAAATGTATCCCTAGTTAAAATGAGAAATATTTTTTAATATTACACATATTTTAAATATTTCATTTATTACCGTTAAGAAATATACATTTTCTCTTATCAAGCGCCATATAAGTATAATTTAATAGACTGTTCACTGTAAAGCTATTATCGTTGCACATTAATCTTTTGAATGTGTCAATATTTTTCGTGTATCTAACACATCTACCGTCTGTACTTGCTTATAAGACCAGTCCAAATGTAAAGAGCATAGACACTGATTTGTCGTCGCATAATACGTCAACAGATCACGGTCTATCTTGTTTGTTGTACTGATTAATCCTAAAAAAACTACATAGATCCAGATGTGCCTGCGCATTATGCTGTGTAAGATGTTGGTCTGTAAAGTTTTCAGTCAGATTCGACTTATAAGCGAGTATAACGGGATATATAAATGTATTGCTAAGATCATCATAAAAGGCACAAATCATAACAAAATGAAATTCATTTTCTATAGCAGTTGTTTCACATAGTTCACAAAATTTATTTTGCGTGCAATTTTATCATACCGTCCAGTTTAAATAAATACATCATGTGATCCAATAGGAAGTTTTTTAAATGCTTTTCTATATATATCTTTTTCAACCGTTTGCAAATATCACTCTGCATTACCTTAAACATAGCATAATACAGAAATTTACAGTTATTTGAATCACTGCATAACAGTTTTAATAATTCTTAGTCGTTCTTTGATAATTTTATTAGTCTGAGACTGAAATTCTCGACCCAGCCTAATATAGTTCAGACGTAACTACATAGTATATTCCTAATGGCAAATGGCCCAATAAAAACCACTATCTACATCTTTGCTTAACATATCATCCATTCTATAGACACAAGTACTTTTATCTGCGATTAATTTATTCCAATATTTAAAAAGTCTCTCTTTACGAATAATATGCAGAGGAAAACGCCTAGTTCAGCAAGCTCAGCGACATTAACCGATGAATAATTTCCCACAAAATACACATTTGGTTAATATCATTAAATTCCCATATTTCACAAACATAGTTGAGAACATATGAGGCCTAACTATCAAACAAGTAAATGTTCTTATATATAAGGACAATAAAATTAAAATCACTCATTATGTTTCTTAATTTAAATACAGCTTTAGAATCCTGTTCACAAATTCTTTTCTGAGTTTGATTCCATGTACCATATTTGCTCAAAAGAACATTGGACACACAAAAGACTCTATAATTTTAATTTCTGGGTCACATAATTTAAAACTGACATTGAATTGTTTTCTATTCTTTTCTAAATATCATAATCTAAGTATTATCAACGCTAATTTGAGTTTTCCACTCATCACAAAATTGAGCTAACTTGTTTAATAATGTTTGTAAGGCTTGCGGCGACTTTGCGACAGAACCGTATATCAATAGAAAAATGTACATTTCATAACAGCAAAAATACTATCATCGTTCTCATTTAACAAACAATCTACAATATCATTACTTAATAGAACAAATAAAATGGGTGACAACAAATCACATTATTTTACTTCTTGATAGGAATTTTAAAAATCAGACAAATTACCCATGTGATTCACAGAAACTTTTACCTTGCTATAAATACACCGTAACATCTGTACCATTTTATCACTAACAATACATATTATTAATCTGAACCATAATACATTTCTATTCACCTAACCAAATTTATTGCAAATCTTTAAAAGCACAGAATAGTTTCCAGTTTTTACTCAAGCATTTACTTATGACAAAATTCAAAACAAATATACAGTCAATAGTAGATTTTTTAGGCTGAAACCCGATTTGAAAATATGAAATTTGTTTTTCTTTGAATCCCCAGAGATTCAGTCTTACGTTAAGAATATGAGAAAATAGGTTGCCCATGATATTAGTAAGAGTGATACCTCTATAATTATTTAGATCATTTAGGGTCCCCCTCTTAGGGATAGGAACAATTACACCTTTTGTCCATTCCATGGAATATGTTATGATAGACATTGCAACAGTTGTGTTCATAAAATAGAGTTGTCATATTGGCAGTGGAAACATCTTATTATCATATTGTCCTCGGTGTAAATATATAAGATATGTGAGCTCTTTCTAAGATCCCGCACGTCAGTAAGGGCAAATAGCATGTATGTAGCGGTGGGGAGGTTTGTGAACTCTTGGTTGCATTGTGTGCCTTCGCCCTACCTATGAGCTTATTTGGCAAGGAATGTGTTGCATAATGTTCTCAATTTTGTTGCGAAGGGTTGAAGCAGTCGCCCTTTGACTGTGTTCATTTTTGGGTGAGGGCTGTCGCATTCCGGAACATGAGTTCATATAAACGACTCATAGAAAGGGGATACAAGCTAATTGAATGTCCTTTTCTGAGAGTTCTTCCATCTCCGTTTATAGGTCTGTTAATCACACTATCCTTTGTAAATTCTAAATTTTAGCACTTTTTTCATTTTGGATTTTTAATTCTCGTTCTCATATGCTGTGGTGTCAGCATAATGATATAAGTGTCTGAAAACATTGTAGTAATGGTTTCTATGTTCTCTTTTTGAAATTCGCAATAATTGCGATTCTGTTTTTATTCTTATGGTGTGAAACTGTAAAATAGAGAGAGTCACAAATTGTTCTACCTTTCTTAAAAATGTATATCTAGTAATTAGGAAAATGTAGTTATGATAGATATGAACTCTTTATTAATGTTGTTATTATTATTTGTGATTATAATATCAAATTTGTTATTACTCAAACGTTTCGCTGCCAACTTCATGCTGTACGATAATTATTGTCGGAAATGAAGTTTTCATACTTCAAAAGTTATAAACCCTGACTTTTAGGCATTTATATATTAACAGTAGAAATTTTGTATTTTTTTGAATTCGTACACTTTCCAAGTCACTGTAACGGAGAGGAGGTCAAAATGCTCTCACTAACTGTGACTTTTTGGTCAGGAAATATTTCCCCTCAAAAACTTTCCCTGAAACAATGATGAGTGAAATTTGTTTAATGACAAATCAAACTCTTTCATGATAAATTTGGGTAAAACACAATCCATTTGATGAAAGATATACACCTGATAACAAAGTTGTAAAAATCTGTCAATAGAATATATATCTACAGCATCACAAATATTATCATTGTGTAAACCGTGCGCCGTGGTATATATTTAATGCAGGGAATATAAAATAGACTCTTTAAAATTTAACAATTTATTATCATTCCACTTAATAAACTTTAACAATTTCTCTTTACATTCTGTATTTGGTTTTTATAAGCATATACTCTAAACTGAATTAGGTGCATGAGCTGAAATATGTGTTTGATGTGATATCCCAGAATCTTCTATAAAAGATACATTTTTTAATTCCACTAATATAAAATTAACAACACTTTGATATCTTGTAGTGCAACGTGTAAGTTGACCGAGGCCTTTATCTTTACCTATGCGCCCGTTAAAAAAGTCCCGTAGTGTTACACAAATGTAACAATCTTCTACCATGCACCGTGCTTACTCGCTTATAAGTCGAGTACAACTGCAAACTGCACAGACCCAGATATGCTGTAGCATAATGGGCCCGTAGATATGGGTCTATGCAGTTTGTTAGGAGAAATCAATAGAACAAACTACATTGACCCTGATCTGCTAGTGCATTATGCTACGGCAGATCAGGGTCTATATTATCTGCAGTTGGATGCAACTTATATGCGAGTACAGGTGGTAAATTGAATACAGTATCTTGTGATAATTTTTCTGGTATACATGCATCTACTTCATCGTCATCATACAAGATAAATTCATTGACATCAAGTAAGTTATCTATTGGTACGAAATCTTAACCGCTGGCAACTCTAGCGTTCAAATCCCCTTGTATCAATATTTCATCCAAAGACTGACATTTCCAAAATGTCTCACTCAAAATGTGAAAAAATAACAACAACAAAACAAAACAAACAAACAAAAAATACATTTGTTCTTTATAAAAATATTAGAATCATGAGGGGAATGTAAATGAGACGTATGTAAAAATATTCATTTTAATCAAAATATAATCTTTTAAATTTTACCCATAACACACGTGCTGATTTGTATACATCAATTTGATTTGTTTTTGCAAATTTTATCTAAAATAAATAGCTATTCTGCCGCTATATCTGCTTTTGTGCCTATTTTTCTTACCGGTATGAAAAACGGAGGCCCAACATTCTTTGAAGAAAATATTCAATATTTGGGGTTTGACATGTTTCTACAAAAAATTAGATATCAAACTTATTTTAAAAAATCGAGAAAATCAGTATCATTCAGTTTTCTTTTCAGTCTTTTCACATTCCAACCGATATTTGCTACCCTGTGTTTTTCTAACAATTTGAATTATCATCTGGTAGTTACGCCGGTTGGTCGCTTCCATGGCTTCCAGGGTTTCTCACCTTCCGTCTCGACCGAGTCTGCGCTACATATACATAAGTCTTCCATCATCTGCCACTTAATGCTGGATAACGTGTGAACTCTGTATTGCGACCGTGACCATGGCCCCGGCCAAGATCATAAACTCTACCGCGTGAGCGTTATTTTTGAGTGCTAATTCTAGTCACCTCACGTAGCTTCCCACGATATAGACAACCGTCAATATACAGTTTATCTCGTACAAGCCGACATCTCTTACCATTTTCCCTATCCCCAAGTATAAACTGAAATCAACTAATTGCTGTGATCATTTATTTATGGCACGCCAAATCGTTCAAACTAAGGCGAGCTGAAGTAATCACAGGGTGAGCCGGAGTAATCGTAGGGTGAGCTGAAGTAATCGTAAGGTGAGCTAGAGAAGGCGAGCAGAAGTAATCGTAGGGTGAGCTAGAGTAATCGTAGGTCGAGTTGAAGTAATCGTAGGGTGAGCTGGAGTAATTGTAGGGTGGGCTGGAGTAATCGTAGGGTGAGCTGAAGTAATCGTAGGGTGAGCTGGAGTAATCGTAGGGTGAGATGGAGTAATCGAAGAGTGAGCAGAAGTAATCGTAGGGTGAGCTGGAAAAGGCGAGCTGAAGTAATCGTAGGGTGAGCTGGAGTAATCGCAGGTCGAGCTGAAGTAATCGTAGGGTGAGCTGGAGCTATCGTAGGGTGAGCTGGAGTAATCGAAGGGTGAGCTGAAGTAATCGTAGGGTGAGCTGGAGAAGGCGAGGTGAAGTAATCGTAGGGTGAGCTGGAGTAATCGCAGGTCGAGCTGAAGTAATCGTAGGGTCAGTTGGAGTAGGGGCGAACTGAAGTAATTTTAGGGTGAGCTGGAGAAGGCGAGCTGAAGTAATCGTATGATGAGCTGGAGTAATCGTAGGGTGAGCCGTATGGACGGTCGCACGGAGTATGGGTCAAGGGAAGGACGCAATAATATGCTCAGTTTACTATATTCCGTTTTTTTTTTTTTATCTTCAGAAAGTGGGAAATAAAAAGGCATTTTCTTCATCAAGTACTTGCCTGCCATAGTTCATCACTAGTGCTGATTTTTTTGGTTATTTTCGAACTTGGAATGATACTCTATCCATGTAAAAAAAAAAAATTAAAAAAAAAAAAAAAAAATCCTCATCCTATGATTACTTCAGCTCGACCTACGATTTACTTCTGCTCACCCTACGATTACTTCAGCTTGCCTTCTCCAGATCACCCTACGATTACTCCAGATCACCCTACGATTACTCCTGCTCACCCTACAATTACTCCAGCTCATCCTACGATTGCTCCAGCTCACCCTATGATTACATCAGCTCGCCTTATTTTGAACGATTTGGCGTGCCATATTTATTTATTGTGGGTACTGTTCGCTCATACCGACAATAAAGTATTTCAACAGTGACTCATTTTTCCTCATTGTCTCTCAGTCAGTGCATAGACGAAACTTCATAACCTTTGGGCGGGGACCAAGATTCTCTGATGAAGTTTTTTTCTGACACGATGTACTCAATCGATAATAATGTTGTGTGCATTTTCCATGTTCAGCTGATTTTTCGTAAGCTCTTAGATCAGATTCTCACAGTTTTCTTTGAATTCCTCTAGAATTAAACAGACAATCAAACAAATAAAAACAGAAGATTCCCCGGCATACTCCATGCCTGCAGCTCAGAAAGACTTCGTGAAAAACTGTAAAGTTTAGTTTCAAGTTTTGAGTGAATTTCGTGTAGATTTTAGAATCATTATTATTGAATTTATCAATGCTCTTTTTGACTGGCGTAAAATCTCTTCTGATCATCGAAAATGTCACTATCAAAGCCTAGCCCTGTCTTATAATCTTCCAATTTCTTATCTAAACCTTCCACTTTGTGTTTTACATCTTGCACTCTACCACAGAAGCACACTACTGTCCTGCCCAAACCTTCAAGTTTTTCAACGCCATTTTCAAGCCTATTTTCAATTTGGTTGAGTTTCTACAACTTTTGATTAATTCTCGCAGGCATTTCTTGTAAACACAGAGCGACATTTGATGAAATAGATAAAGTCACTGGTGTGATTTAATTTGGGGTACAGAGAATCATCCTATAACACTTGGCGCAAAGGATGCGCCCGTAACCAGTACGGCATTACTTGGTACTTGGGGTTAGGGTACAGGAGAGAACCCCGAATCACTCTAAGTATGATGTGATAACTATCAGTAAAACTTGGTTTGGAGGTTGAAGTAACCATACCGTAACACCTTGTATGATTGATGTTGAACGTACTCGTTTTACTAGGCTTGGGGGGGGGGGGGTATGGGAGGGTGACCACTCCGAAATTCCTTGCAAGAGCGATGGCATTTGCGTAGAATGTTGCGACTCTTGGATTGGACTAAGAGAAGTCAAATTCGTTGATAGAGAGAGAGGATCAACCATTGATGCTGAATAAACTAAATTAAGTCGTTGCGCAAAATATCGACCAGAATCTCGGCACTGTGTTTGTGACTGATTCACATTGTTTGAACTTGGTGACCTGTCTTGAGCACGGACTGCCCGGACACGTTCGATGATTGAGTAATAATTGTCACTTTAAAATTTACATTTCTCACCCTTTAACTCTTTTTCTTCAGTGACATCTGAATTTCAGTACATCTGGGTTACATATAAAAGTAACCTGCATACGATTACTTACACTTGAAATTTTGTAAATTGATCAGTGCTCCAGTTCAGCGATCGATAACCGCAAGGGGCATAGCTCTTACCTTATCAACAACATAATTAATATTCAGCTTGCATTCAGCTTATTAAGTGCAACATTTTCAGGTAAGACGAATGAATCTGATTGGATAAAATGTAGTGTTTGACAGTCCGTTAATTCTTATACATGGCTTAGTAATTAAGTTGATTGATACTGAATATTATTTAGCTGTCTATATACGCTGTTCGCCTTTTCTGTTACTGCATAAAACACTGGTTTCAACTTTAAAGATTTTGATCCTTGAGTAAAACGTATGGGGCAACAAAACATGGAAAGGTTTACGACGTAAAAGGGACAGATCTATACGGTTACACACATGCAATCATGAAAACATTACCATTGATTAGTCTGGAAAATGGTTGAATTTAAATAACTCCGTGTTGTCTCAAGTTACCCTTCAGGTCGAACTTCAGATATATACATTTCAAGTATAAATTGATATAAAATAATATAATATGTAAAATAAATATAAAAAAATATAATATGTAAAATAAATATAAAATAATATAATATGTAAAATAAATATAAAATAATATAATATGTAAAATAAATATAAAATAATATAATATGTAAAATAAATATAAAATAATATAATATGTAAAATAAATATAAAATAATATAATATGTAACATTTCGCGATAGTTTTAACATTAATAACATCTCTTATCAAGACAGAATAGGTATCGATCTTACTCAGGATGATTTGAATTACAAGAAGTATAATGTGTTAAAAGTTAGAAGACACAACATTCCGCACAATCTGAGTTCTTGAATAAGATATTTTTCACACGATTAAAATCTTTGTGAATTTAATCGGTTTATACATCGAAATATGTCATCAAAATATCCTATGATCATCGTCCAATTTTTATTTTCCTAAAATTAATTCAGGAAGAACGATTACGGTTCAAATACAGTTTGGTACAGGGTAATAATATGGTATGCAAAACGGAAGCAAATATTATGACAGTCAAGAGTTTATCAGTCTGGTAATTAGCTTGGTATAAAAATATACGCGTATTAAATCATTAAGAGTGTTTTCTTTATAGGTGCTTTTTTTTTATAAAGAACATACTCCTGATGTTTTGTATTACGATTTGAACGTTTTAACTAAATCCGATTTATGAGGTTTAATATATGGCAGCATTTATGAAAACTGTGCTGTGTTAATCAGAAGCCGAGATATACCGTATATACTCGCCAATAAAACGTTACCAACTGCAAACTGAATAGACCCAGATCTGCCGTCGCATAATGCGCAGGCAGATCTGGGTCTATGCAGTTTGTAAGGACTAATCAGTAGAACAAACAACATAGACCCTAATCTGCCGGCGCATTATGCGACGGCAGATCAGGGTGTATGTTGTTTGCATTTGGATCTGTATTATACGCGAGTATAGACGGTATGGAGAAAGTTTTATTTTAATTGATTTTACAAATTGATCTTCCCTGAAGTAAATGGTTATACACGAAATGTTCTCTGAACTTAAAATTTTGCTTTATGTGGGATTGGTCAAAGTACACAGAGGAATAATCTAAAATGTTACAACTGTTTTAATAATATCGGCTGTTGGAGATTTTTAAAGTGGAGGAAGTGAAAACCTTTTTTGTTGTTGATAATTTTGAATAGCTAAAGGGTATAGTGACATTGTTATCAAGGAAACGATAAATGAAATAATTTCAATTTTTCTTCATCTGTTTCAATATTTGTATCGAGAAGGAGTGGATTAATGAAGTATAATACATAAGTATGGAGGTGCATTGCGATGGATAAAGGTTATGTTCAGGGAAACTTGTGATCAATTTGCTTGCAACGCACAATTCACGGAAACATCATCAAGCGGAGATTCATATTTAAAAAAAGCATCGTTCAAGGGAACATCGATGTCAACTAAGATTTAATAAGTGAGGGGACGTTTAGGGGAACTTCGATAAAAAGGCATTTTATAAACCCTAAATAGAATAACAACAAAGTATCATTTAGGGCTTGCAATTTTCAAACCTTTATAATACAGCAAAATCGGTCGCACTGAATGTTTGTATGCGGCTTCCTTATTGTGTAATGAACCTTTAATGATAGAAAATTTGACTTATATGTTCAGCTGTGTAGAGGGGCTATGTGCGTTATGCCAGGTTTATTTGGTGTTGAATATCAAGCAAATCTGACCATGCAGAAATGGCGCAAAGTTACTAGAACTCATTAAGATCGTAAATGAGCGATGGATTTGTGATAATTAAGCGATGGAACAATAACGAAGCAGTTATGGCTTTGAAATAACAAAGCAATCATAGCTGTGCCATGACTTTGTACAGGTGATGATGCAATCAATTTGATAGCAGGTCCGAAGTAGATGATCCCTTTACGGAATAATTTTGGTTTTGAATATAAAAAAACGAAAATCTTTGTATGACAATAATTTACATACATGTATCTACTCAATAATGGGATTTCTGGTTAGATGATATAAACGGCATTATTAGTATTGTGTATTAGAAAAGCTGTAACCTTTTGAAGTGTGTATGTTATATCAGCGGTTATCACAGGATGTGTAGCGTCGAGTGTGATCCGCTGATGTCACATACAAGCTCGAGATGATACAACTTTCCAGATTAACTCACTATACTAATGATGCTTCCTGACAGTAAATGCTGGAACTTCTTTTTATGACGCAAGAAGATATATAGCAGTTAAAGGCGCGCCATATAACGCGTATCGATATCCTGTCCTATATCTTGATACACGTGTATATTCTCATGAGTGTGTTTACGTTGAATTTACTCGATGTAAAGTTCGTGTTAATATATAGAATAATCTTTCGCTTTGGAGGATTTTATGCTTACAGATGGTTGAGCGTGATGTTTTAATTCATCAGTTTTGCGCACCGAAGCATTTCACCAGAGATTTTAAAAATTTTACCATTAAATCTTGATGCAGACGACGTGAAACTCAAAGACAGTCCGCGATCTCTACGTGACGAATGTTGGGTTGTTTGGTATGCTATTCAACGTTACCGTAAAGATTATTGGACTGTGTTGCTATACAAATTTAGAAACAATGCATAATGATTAGAAATATATACCGTATATACTCGCGTATAATACAATACCAACTGCAAAATGTATAGACCCAGATCTGCCGTCGCATAATGCGCCGGCAGATCTGGGTCTATGCAGTTTGTAAGGACTAATCAATAGATCAGGGTCTATGTTGTTTGCATTTGGACCTAGCTTATACGCGAGTATAACTTGTAGTCATTTTAATCCTACACAAGTAATGTTTCGAAGAAGGTGTGAGAGGGCAGTGCAAATGACGTCGAAAAGTACTACCATTTTTTTCGGACTGTGGTATATACAGAATTGAAAAATGCTAGTAGTTGATACAGATGTCTGTATCAAATTATCAGAAAACGATTAGTTAGAGTTACGTATCATTTATAAGGATGTAATAACATTATTTCCATTAATGGGCTTCCAAAGTTTTGTATTTGTTTTTCTTTTATGTTTGTTTGTATCCCTCATCTTTTCGAAGAAGAGGTAGGGATTATATTATTTTGTCTGTCGTGTGCGCATGAGTTGGTAATGTAGCGCAACTGTTCCTATACGGTTTGGGAAAGAATCTTCTGAGTTTGGGATCTGATTTATGTACAAAAGTAAAATGATGTTGATGATGATAGCTTAGAAAAGCATGGCTTAATGCTGCTTTGCTGCACACTTATAGTTTTTTAGCCAGTTTTTCAAGCCAAAAGTTTTTTTTTTTTTTTTGAATTACGTGTCTTCATAATGTATACAGGTACAGAAGTGTACTTGCACCTAAATATGAAGCTGTTTTCATTAATTTACGGATATGGACACATTAATAAATTTTATCTTAATGAGTCGCAAAGAATCTATTAAATGCAAAAAGATGGACTGGCAATAAACAGAAACGTTCATGAATGTAATGATACACGTTCTTTTTTTTTTTTTTTTTTTTTAAACAAAATAGCTGAAGACTTTTGGTCCCATTGGCCTGGTCAGATTTTGGCAGCCACTAGTACCTGTACGAAACACTAATTATTTTCACCACCGAAGCCCGCAAAGGCAATATTCAGATGATCTGTTCAGCTATTTTGTTTAAAACTTATTTCTTTGAAAACATAATCAAATTAAAACAATAGAATTATTTTTTTATGAGATTCTGGAAATTAAGTTGCGTTGACTTTTCTCAAATTGAACATACAAAATATCATGGTTGCTCCTTTGAAGCCCCATAAAACACATACTATGCACAAGCTGTAGTAGCCATTCTAGGAGTGTTGCACTATTACTTAAGAATAAATTATGCCCTGGAAACGCTTGAAATGCAGGAGATTCGCTCCCTGGGATCCCGTTGGGGGTTCCGTCCCACTGACTCCTCGCCTACTAGTTTACGCCCAAGTCCCCACGATATATCTGGATCCGCCACTGCCACAAGATGTCATATGCAGTAGATTTTCAAATTTTGCCACTCCACTATGGTTGTGCTATTGTCCACTAGCGATGGTACCATGTCACGGGGGTAGAGTGCGATGACAATTAAACATGTGCGCAAAGGAATGCGAGCCATGATTCAAAGGCAATACTGCGATGATGCGATGGCATTGAATTCAGTGATGCTGAGGGGCTATGGCGACAAAGTGACTTAATGATGACCAAAACAAAAAGCAGGGGTGCCGTGGTCGAAGCGATGGTTTATGAGAAATGAAATACTTACGGTTACATTATATTGACAAAAGCAGTAAAAGAAAAACAGTGATACAAGGGCAGATACAGGTATAACGATTATACGATGGGATCGAAGTGATCAAATACCTGCAGGATGACTAGAAAGGAATAGAGCGATGACAGTGGTGTTTAGTACAATGTTTTAAGCCATTGAATGAAGGCGAAGGGATAACGGCGGGATGGCATGGTGCAATGGAAATGACGCAGTTGCATTTACTCTAGAGTTGGTCATAACACAGCGGCGATAGTGCAGTGGAAATTCAGTTTCTACAAGAATAAACGATTAGGCTTTATATATCGCTGATAGCTACAAGAGTAATATTTAGGGGTGAAACGATACACCTCTGCCACGCATCGATACGATTCTCGATACACAGCCTACGATACGATACATTATCGATACAAATATCAACTTGATGGTCTTTTCATCTTTAGAATGTCTGTCAATGGTAGGGTGGTGCCATTTTTTTTATGTGTTGACGTATTGGGTATATTTCCAGCATGCTGATTACAAGCAAACATAGACTTATCATCTGTTCATATGCCATTCTCTGCCTTGACAAGATTTTTAAAAAAAAATACTTCTAAACAGACTAGCTGTTAGTGATATTTATTCACCCTTTAAGGCCATTTCAGGCTGCTCCATTCGATCGTATGCATGACTCATCCTGGTCACCAGGCCCTTTGTTTTACATTGAATGAATGTTTTTAAAACATCTTATTGCCAGTTTCATGTCTTCACTTAAAGTTTGAAGAGATTAAGGTGTTATCTTCGAAACAGAAGAAACAGTGCAATTTCCTTGTGCAAGGAAATTCTTATCTAGAACAAGTCCGAGTGTGGGAGCGGAAATGACTAATAGCCAAATCCTTCACATTGTACTTCCTGCAGATGCAAATCAACTGCCGCGGCTACAGACATTTGTTTCTGTCAGTGAAAAGGAAATTATTGACAACACCCACTCCCTTTCTATAAATTGACGAGGTGGCTATAAGTCGTGCGGTTTGGAATATGCCCCATTGCCGATTCGGTGAGATTTTTTTTTCTTTCTTTTTATCCAATCGGCAGGTTCGGTCGCTGATTACATATATCAACGTAAAAGGAGATATTCCAAACTTATTCCCCATGTACAATTTAAGTACTTTACAAATATCATTTAATAGTCACTTTTGTGTGAAGTTTCTATGTTGCTTTGTATCTATTTGGATAGAGTTTGGATGCCAATATTTCCGGTATGTCACGCAGTGAACATGCTACAGTTAGTTATAATTGTTGGTTATTGTTTTACCCTGGACTTGAACAAACAATAACCACTAATCAGAATTGCATATAACAACTGCGTGACAAACGGGATGTGTAGCCTTCAATTTGATCCAAGTAGACAAGATGCGATGCAACAGATACATTTCGCGTAAAAGTGGTTATTAAATTATCAGAAAAGTACTTAAATCATACATGGAAAAGAAATCTGCAATGTCTTCTTTCCGTTGATATATGTTATCAGTGGCTGAAGATGCAGAAAAGATAAACTAATTAGCATGGAATTGGGGCGGGAGAAGGGGGCAGATTTCGAACCACGTGAGTTAGTCACCTTGTGTTCATTTGTAGAAGGCGAGTGGGTGTTGTCAATTGTTTTTATTTTTTAATGACAGAAATGAGTCCATGTACTTGCTACGGCTGTCTCAGATGAATTCTCAATTTAAAGAATGAAAAGACAAATGACTAATAATTATTCACGACTGCTGAAGATTAAAGTAACTTGCATAGAGTAAGTATCGTTTTGTATCGATTCTTCCCCTCTTGCATCGATATGGGTATCGATATAGAAAAAGTATCGATACATCGATATATAGATCAATCATTTCACCCCTAGTAATATTATCTTGAGACACAAAATAGAATAGCCTCCTACGCATACCTTGGTGTTTGTCCTTAAAAAGTTCTTAAGAAGATTTGAAATTTGCCTATGTAAAGGTACACTTTATTTAAGAGAGCATACATGTTGGGCTCAGCCTAGTACTTCCATGTCCAGTCAAGTAATTGTGATAGATTACCTTTAGTAACAAATAATTTTATAAATGATACGTGTTCCTGCCATAATGCATAAAACATTTATTATTATTATCTGAGATAATTGGCCATTTCTTTCGTAATTTGTCTGTTATCAATTACAGTCCTGTCTCCATTTTTGTAATGAATCTATAACACTAAAATTACCGAGTGTGATCTGCGTGACATTACCCTTCCTACACGCAATCAGTTCAAATCTCCATTTCTCTCTGCAACATTCTTCCCCATATTGTACTTCAATATACAGCAATATTACCTTTTTTCGAGTGTTTGTAATGAGAAATTGCTTTAATTTCACCGAATAATGCGGAATCCGGTCCGGACGCACATTTCAGTGACTGGGGGCACTTGATGTAGATTTCATGTACTGGACTTAGTAGTTTTAAATCAAGTCACAGATATTTCTGTGTCGGTTGCTGAGCGGCGAGTATGACCACTGTCTCGGCAAATGGCTATTAATGCACAGATAAAGCAACATATATCAATCCACATAGATGTTTATTAAATCAATAGAATTTCTAAAAGTATTCCAACCATGTGGAAGTACAAATGGCCGTAGTGCCACTTTATGGGGGACCCCAGGGAATAAACTGACTGCCTGCGGAAAACAGTATCCTGGTCCGTCAGTATCAATTCGACAATCTAAGCTCACATATGAGCCCCTCCTGGCCCCACAGAGAAAGGGAAAGACCCAAGGTCCCCAATCTGAGATGCCGCAACTAACCCGCCCACTCGGATTCCCAGACATGAAGTGGGTTGGAAACTCGCCAGTGGTAACGAAGGTCGAGCTGACGCCTCTGGCATCCTCAAATGAATCCCACTGCCAATTCCACCCCAACACACATTGTACAGTAGGCAGGACCTATCACCTGGGACAGACGGACCTGATGTCTGTATCACTTTCCTCCGAGTCCCGCCTCTGTAACAATCAAATGGCAAGATTGAGCTGGAGGGGTGGGGGGGTGGGGGGAGAGAAACTAAATGTAAGAAAAACCCTAATTGATAATAGGTTTCGGATCATTTAAAATCTCTATACTTGACTAAGATGATAACTTAATGGAATATGTATTTCCTTCAATAAAATAGCAACTATAGTTATTTGTGGATCTTTGACAACATATGAAGACATATATTCAAAAGAAACATTCTGATTCAAGAAAAACTACTCTATAGCACCAGATGTGTGGTCCAATTCAATGATATACAATTGGTCCCACTGGTTTATTTTTCTACCGATAACCGTGGTAAATGATAGTCCACTACTGTATTTGCAAGGTTGTAACCTATGTAGTTATACTGTTATTATTTCAAGTAGCAAACAAAAGTCCAACCTACAGAATGACTGTGTAAAATAAATAATTACAGAACAAAGTCGAAGCCTATGTACACTAAATTCTACAATTCTATGTGTATTGCTTGTCTGTCACGAAGACAACATGCAGATCTGCTGATAATTGATTATATCAATTCACAATGATATGGCACAAAGTTCTTACATATATGACTATTATTACCTGGAAGCTGGTATTCTAGACTAGTGTTCCTTGACCTGCTGCCTCGGAATACTTAGTTTCATCATTCTATAGCTGGGACTGAAATAAAGATAATTCGACGGCAGTACATATTTTTTCGAGACTTTGAAAATATAGATCAATGTAGTCATGTTACTAAATGTTTATGCGGGGCATATGGTAGCACACAAGAGTATCGAAAATTGGCCCCGGTCAAATTTTGTAAATATAAAACCCACCTCAAAACTGCAGCAAGTAGAGAAACTAAAAATAGGAGGTATATATATATATGTATGGACCATGTTTGATCAATGTGATGCAGTCGAAATTGATATGGGGAACTGGGGGTTACCTACAGAATTGCGACTGACATGCAAAAGTTACTTACTTTTTAGTCTGAAATTGTAATTTTATACTGTGCAAGAGTGTGCTAAATAGAGGTGGATGAGACCGATTCAGTTCCAATTGAAAGGCATATATGAACATAGTTGCTCAATTTTATGTTCATTCAGACCACGAGTCTCTACATGAAAAATGTCTACCGAGCTTCAAAATTTTGCGTCGGTTATCTGAAGTGTGCATTTGAAATCAGAGTTTGCTTTAGGAAATCTGTTTTATAGGATACATATTTCTGATCCTCAATGCTGAAGGAATGCCATGTGTAAGTGTAATTTCAAAACTTATTAGAAATTTAATGTATACCAGTCTAAGACTGCCACATACATACTTGTCAATTTGGGGTTATTATAATAATTATCGATGAGAAAATAGTGTTGTGCTACCTTAAGCCTAAACTACATTTTACCGTGGTACAATTATGCCAAAGCTTTACTATTTTCAAGCTGTACTAGAATATATATTTTTATATTTTTACAGTTTTATTTCTTTTAAAGTTTTTAGTAATATAAAATCATGGACCCTCTTAGTTGAATAAAAAATTCACGCACAATGCTAAATTCAGCGTCTTAAAGTGCAAGGGAGGTAACCCAATTTGTTTAAGTTGTACTAGCTTATTATTTGGTATTGCTCAATCTGATTTCACGTTCGCTCAACTTGACTAGAATGACAAGGTGGTTTTAAAATTTATATATATATATATATATATATATATATATATATATATATATATATATATATATATATATATATATATATTTACTCTTTACTAATTTTCTTGCACTCTCAATCGTTGAGTAAGAAAAATGAAACATTATTAAGTGATGCCACTGCGTAGCAACAGAGATCAATGCATCTCAAATTTTTACAGCTCAGTTTTAACATGACTGTATAAGTTGACAAACTCTATTTTTTTCAGGTGTCAGCTAACTAGACATACCATATAAATGCTTGAAGCTTTCACAAATACCACACTGAGATAATCCTAGATGAAAGACTTGATTGGTCAAGTCAGTGTTTTTCTACCAAGCACGTGAATTGGATATGACTTGTGAGTTTGGATTATGGTTCTGAATTTTAGAAATATTTTTCTGCGTTCATTTACTTCTGTGAAAGAAGTATCTGGTGCTTTACACGTGAAAAAAATATGTGAAGGTCACTAAAAAATGTATGTGTTCCATGTTATCTCATTCATACCGCATTGTTGTGTAAAGATTATTGCTTGATATATACCTGAAGCTTAATGGATCATAAGGTTTGATCACTGTACGTTTTACTCATTATTTTTGTAGTACTCAAGACAGCCTGATTCACATTACAACCTTCACATTACAAACTTCACATTACAACAATAACTAAATTCATTAGACAGTATCTTACATGATTCTAGATGTGATGTAGCCCATTTATTATAATAGCCCCATCCCTTCTGTTATGTGTAATAGATGGCTGTGTTCAATAGATGGGCAATATTTAGACACAAGAAAATAATTTGGACATAATTTTTTACCCTAATATGGGGTACGTTTTAAGTAGCGACTTACTGTGAAAAAAACATTTTACTAAAGCTTGTGTGGTGTCGTTGTTTTAAAACTTGCCAAAAGTTTAGGAATGAATGTAATATTCTCTCAAATATACATTCATTGGAGGCTAAAGGTAGTAGCAAACCACAGTTTTGTAAATTGGCCCCGGTACAATTTTTAAACCTAAAAAAGCTGCCTCAAATTCGGATGCATGTAAATGTGTAGGAAATCAAGATATATGGACCATGTTTGATCAATGTGTTGTTGTCGAAATTGATACAGGTCATTGAGGGCTCCCTACAGAATAAGGCACTACAACTTAATGTTGATGATACCAAACTGCAACTGAAATGCAGAAGCTACTTCAGTCTGATACTGGAATGGTACCTGTGTACTATGTGAGATTGTACAAAATCGAAATTGATGACACCTATTCAGTTCTCATTGAAAAGTATATATGAACAGAGGTGCTTAAATTTTATATTGATTCATTGAGTCTCTGCAGGAAAATGCCCAGCAAACTTAAAATTAGAAGTGATTTATTTCAAGTTACAAAAATGATATTCCTTAGACCAATTAAGTCACTGGCGTGAAGATTGCAAGAGTTATGTCCCTTAAACTAAGTGATTGCAATTATTATATTATGACCAGCAGGGAGGGGACCGAGGGGGGGGGGGGGGGGGGGGGAGTCAAGGCATCTGACCTTGATACTGATGCCATAGTTTAACTTTTATATATATATATATATATATATATATATATATATATATATATATATATATATATATATATATATATATATATATATATATATATGGAAATGGTTTCAATCTATCTCTTTAAATTGTTCATAAACTTTCCCAATAATAGCAATAAAAGCAAGTTTAGAGATGCATGGAGCGGGGTAGTATGTTCAGTCACATCTGCATAAATAGCAATCATTCCTAATTCGGTAGCCAAACATTTTGACAACAAGCTGTATCATTGCTTAAGTTTGATCTAATTAATTCGATTTAAATTGATACAAGCTTATTTATAGTTCAATCCGAACTGATTCAGTTCATTTAAGTTGATCCACTTCTGATCCGTTTGTTCATTAATCTCGCACGGAACTGATTCCTTAAAGAATAGCAGTTTAGATCAGTAGCTATATTTAATCGAGAAAAAAGTTTGCATTTATTTTCTGTACACTTTTGCTTTGCTTAATCGTTTCACTTTTATCTAAAATATCTTATAAGCCAGTCAGGAACAAATGGGATATAAATATATAATAAAGTTTTACAACAATAAAGTTGGTATAGTTTTCACTATTATCACTCTTGCCTCGAAATTTGTTTTAAACTTATTGCTGGCAGCATATTAATTTTAAAGACGAGATTCAGAAGAAAAAAAGTATATCTATCTTTCCATTCAATTTTGTGTGTGTAATTCTTCATCAGCCATCAGGTATGAAGGGAAACAATTTATCTTTCCTTATGTGTTGTAGATCGCACGATTTTAGTCCTAACTTGAGTTCTAACGCTTGCCCTACCTTGTTGTGTTACGTCAATTAATTTCTCCAACATTGTCAATACTGATTTTTCCGATCAAATCTCATTATATCTGTTGAAATAATTATTCATAAATGTGTTAATATAAACATAAGATGTGAAATTGCATATATGAATATAAATGAAAAACACCGAACAAAAGTTAGGTTTCGTCATGGGTCGTCGATACAAGTAATTAGGCAACTCGTGTCCAATCATATATTGTTTAAATAAAATAACAATAAAATATGTTTAAAACAAACAAAAGCAAGCAGATACTAAAACACTGAGTATGCAAATATTAAAATAAAACAATTTATTTCAAAGGTGCAATTTAAACTGTCTTGCGTTATAAAATTGATGCACAAGCAGTACATATTAAAATCTCAAAATAAGTAGCGGAATGAATGAAATATTTTTGAATCGACTACTGGCGAAAGTGCTTGATCTACAACTAGAAAACGCTTCACATTTTAGTTTGATGATATTAAAACATAGTTCCGTGCAAAACCTAAGCAGTAATTTCTTGCACTGTGGCGGAACTATTTGCTCTGTCTGAAATTAACCCCCTTGATGAACATCCACTTAAATAACATTGACAACAGTGTAATTTATCAACATCCAATTAGATAACGTTGACAACAGTGTAACTTTACAATTTCCTCGTCTTTCTCGAATAATTTCGAATCATCGAGTATTATAAACGATGCGTCTCTGGAACAAAGGCCATTAATTTTTATTCCCACTTCAATCGTCTTGGCTGAGATGATAGCAAAAATGTTCACAGAAATGTCAGAATTCATATTTAAAGCTATCACGAAATCCTAATAAACGTTCTTGGCACCAGTCGTACAAATTATGAACACACACGGAGAGCAGATGAGCTAGCATTTGCATTTCTTGCTCCTTCTTCTCTTGGTGCCTCCGTCACCTTGTTTCAAGTTCATCTTCGGACATTTGCCCTGTACCTTTGCAACATTGTCAATAAAACATTTTCCCAACCTCTCTTGATTTACATTAGGAAAGACCACAGCCTTTAATTTAGCCCCCTACCCACCCCTATTTAAAATGTATCTATCAATTGTCTGATTGAAATGTAACCTCCAATGGGTCGATAATCTTTGTTGCAGATTCTTTGATCGACCTGCATATATTGCGCAATTTTTCCCTTTCTCCATGGTGATGTACAGTCCTGGGGTCCCAAAACTTTTCTTCATAGCCATTTTTCAGTTTACTTTTATTCTGAAAAGTTAAAACAGTGCGCAGTTTGAATTAATTATTAAACTAATTGAATTCATTATTAAACTAAATACATCATCACAATAAAAGCGTTCAAGGCATACATTGTGAGATTTGAATCTCCCAGAAAGGCTAAAGGCATACATTGTGAGATTTGAATCTCCCAGAAAGGCTAGGAGTACATGGAGTGAGATTAAGACATGGACAGGTTAAAACATCATAATAATAAAGTGAAACACATGTAGAACAACCAGGCTAAAGAACAACAACAACAACAAGAACAACAATAATAATAATAATAATAATAATAATAATAATAATTGAATAGGCAAGCAACATGCCTGTTGAGGACGCAAAGGAACTTGGGAGAATTTTGAGATATTTCATCTCGATTTTTTTCTTCTTAGAACTTCAACATTTTACGTGCAACTCTTGATACTGGAATTTTCAACTGAAAAAAAAATGCGTGAGTGATAAGCTAGCAGTGATTATTATTATTATTATTATTATTATTATTATTATTATTATTATTATTATTATTAAAATTAAAATAATATGAGCATAAAAAAGAACTGAAAAAGCGTTGCTTTAAACCACGAATCACAACTACAGATATACAATTTTATCTACACACAGCGTTAGTCCCCGTCATATTGTACACATGGAATGTCCATCCAAGAAAGGACCGGAGTATAACTTTAACGGCCGATCAACCTTCTCTTCGTTTTTCTTTTCCTCTCTAATTTTTCCTCACTGTTCATGTTGTAACATTATGCTCAATATGAAACATGACTGATAAAATTTTAAAAAAAAAAAAATCCTGGAGGACTAGAACCACTGTCTCTCTTACAATGTCAAGGCACAGTGTTTATACCCTCTACCCGGCACGGCTGAGAATAAATAGGGAATTGGAATGAAATGGCCAATCAAAATCAACTATAACGGTGAACGAATGAAGATTTTAGACTTTAGGACATATCCTCGATGGGCCAAATCAAATCATACATTAACCTAAAATTGATGTAACACAAGCTTCTAGAAAACAGACCAAAATGTCAGCGGGGGCGGAGAAGGGCGGGGAGTATGGTGTGTGTGTGTGTGTTGTTATGTATGATGTTTATATAATATTATAAATATTTTAGGAAATTATAAATGTTTCTTCACTTTAATATTTGCTTAAATCTTAATGTTATCAGGAAAAACATGTTTAACTAGTGTTCTTGAATTAGGTTGTTTTGATCAATATGTTTTCTCAATTTGAAGGTCAAGGTTGAATTTTGTTTACAAGTAAAATTCCATTAAGATGACACACATTCTAGAACATTCTGTCATGTGACCAATCTTTATATATGCCATGTTTGGTGGACATTTATTCAGTTTTGACATTACCATCAGTCTTGTAAAGAGCTATTACAGTTGTGAAAATTCATTCCAAATTCTAAGAGAGGAATTATTTTAAATATTCATTGGATTATAACAGTGCTCACAAACTTTTGGATTTTGGATTTTTAATTGATGATTTTGGAATTTATGTGAACTTATTCAAAGATTTTGGAATACTTCATTTTGACATCAGCACATCAAGATTTCTAGTACATCAGGACTTTGGAGACCATTGGCACATAATAACATTCAAGGACACAGCCGTGAATTCTAAACATTCTATATTTAGGACTTGTGATTAGAACAATCATTTTTATTGGATTATTAGGATTTCAAAACACATTACTGTAAGTGACTTTTTGATTTTTCATTTTAATTATCTAGTAATAAATTGCTTGTTGATTTTTTACTTGATTTGTTGGTTTCACTTTCTTTCTGTTACATTTTTCTTAGACCATAGAGTCGTAACAGAAATTGGGGACTGAATTTCTTTAAAGCATATTAGAGATATTAAATTTATCTTTGAAATTCATACTGATTTTGTCTCAGAGAATTTTTTTTTTGTCTTTGGCAAAGATTTTTAATAAAGAAATTTTTTGTGTGTGAAACCAACAAGCATTTACAATGGCATCTAATGTTCAGAATTTCATTTCAAAACCTACCCAGGAGGGGTTAGAGTGCATGAGAAAGGATGAGTTGCTCGAGCTTGCCAGAAAATACAGTCTATCTGAGGCAAAAGTATCATTGACAAAACAGGAAAAAAAGATTATTTTAATTCAGTATTTAGTAGGAAAGGGAATTTTTGAAAATAGTGCTTTAAGTAAGAAGAGAAAGCCTGTATCTGGTTCTGACAGGAAATTAAGGGAATTAGAGTTAAAGAACCAGATGGATTTAGAGTTAGCAAAGCTTCAGATTCAGAGAGAGAGAGAAAAAGAAGAGAGGCAGATGGAGAGAGAGAAAGAAGAGAGGCAGATACAGATGGAGAGAGAGAAAGAAGAGAGGCAGATACAGATATAGAGAGAGAAAGAAGAGAGGCAGATACAAATGCAGAAAGAAGAGAGGCAAATGCAGAGGGAGAGAGAGAAAGAGGAGAGACAGATGCAGATGCAAAGAGAAGAAATTGAAATGCAATTTAAATTAAGAGAATTAGAACTGGCAAACAGAGCACACTCCACTCCTTTAAATACAAGTTCAGGTTTTGATGTTACTAGATATATTAGGTTAGTACCCCCTTTTCAGGAAAAAGAAGTAGATAAATACTTTCTTCATTTCGAGAAAATAGCTGAAAACTTGAAATGGCCCAGAGAGCATTGGACTTTGTTATTACAAAGTGTACTTATTGGCAAAGCTCGTGAAGTCTACATTTCACTGTCAATACAACAAAGCACTGATTATGATGTGGTTAAGGAGTACATCTTGAAAGCTTATGAGTTGGTACCAGAGGCATATCGACAAAGATTTAGGAATAGTAGAAAAGAAACTGGACAAACTCATGGCGAATTTGCAAGGGATAAAGAACAACTATTTGATAGGTGGTGCTCAGCCAAGAAAGTTGATCAAGCTTATGATAATCTCAGACAGCTCGTATTATTTGAAGAGTTCAAGAGGTGCATCCATAGTGATGTTAAAACCTATCTTGACGAGCAGAATGTGGAAACTTTGGAAAATGCTGCTCGTATGGCTGATGATTATTCCTTGACTCACAAAATTTCATTTGGCAATAAGTCGTCCTCTCAGCAGTTTTCTGGTAAAAAAAACCATTTCAATCTCATTCGAGTACTTCCAAATTTCACAACAGCACAACTGTTAGGAATCAAACATCTGATAAGACTGATCAGAAATCCTTATCTCTTCCTACGTGCACTTATTGTAAAAAGAAAGGGCACGTTATTTCTGATTGCTTCAAGTTGAAAAATAAGCAACAGAGTAAAGACAGAGCTTTTCCAAATGCTCTTATTTCTACGAGGTCAAGGTCACGGTCTTGTATTGAAAGCAATACATTTGTTGGGTCAAACAAACCCCAGTCTGATTCTATTTTAGAGGCTTATGAACCATTCATGTCAGAAGGTTCTATATCACTTATTGGTGATTCTGCCAAGCCTATCCCAATTAAAATATTAAGGGACACTGGAGCTTCTCAGAGTCTTTTATTATCAGGTACTTTGCCTTTGTCTGAGGAGTCTTCTTCAAGTGAAAGTGTTCTTGTTCAGGGAGTTGAGTGCGGCTTTGTAAATGTTCCTCTTCATTGTGTAAATTTGGCATCAGACTTAGTTTCTGGACCTGTGACTGTTGGGGCAGTGACTTCTTTACCCATAGAGGGTGTTCATTTATTACTAGGCAATGACCTAGCTGGAGATAAGGTTGTGGTTAATCCACTTGTAACTGACAAGCCTTGTTTGGATCAGAAAGTTGATCCTGTCGAAACTGAAATCCCTGATTTGTACCCTGCTTGTGCAGTTACTAGAGCTATGGCAAAAAGAGCTCTTGAGAGTGATGTTGATCAGGATATTATTCCTTTAGCTGACACATGTATTGGTCAGTCTTTTGATGAGGTCACTTTTTCCTCAGGTATTGATCAATCAATGGTATTGATCACAGTGATCCTCTTTTGGCAACTCATTCTCTTTGTTCTAATCAGGATGACAAACGACAATCCCTTGTCGTTGAACAGGAGCAAGATCCCGAGATATCTTGTTTGTTTCAGAGGGCTATTAGTGAAACTGAAGCCACACAAGTTCCAGTGTGTTACTTTGTGAAAAATGGGGTCCTTATGAGGAAATGGAGACCACCTGATGTACCCGCTGGTGACGAGTGGTCAGTGAGCTATCAAATTGTTGTTCCTAAGTCATATCGACAGGAAATTCTTAATTTAGCCCATGAAACTCCTTTGGCTGGTCATTTAGGAGTCCGTAAGACTTATCACAAGATCTTGAATCATTTTTATTGGCCGAAACTCAAAAGTGATGTTTCTAAATACTGCAGATCTTGTCACACTTGTCAAATGATAGGAAAACCCAATCAGAAGATACCTAAGGCTCATCTGCAACCTATTCCTGCATTTGATGAACCATTTAGTAGAATAATGGTAGACTGTGTTGGTCCTTTACCTAAAACCAAGTCAGGCAACCAATACTTGTTGACCATCATGTGTGCATCTACAAGATTTCGAGAAGCAATTCCTCTGAGAAATATAAAAACTAAAACTATTGTGAAAGCTTTGGTGAAGTTTTTTACACTTGTTGGCCTTCCCAAATCTGTCCAGTCGGATCAAGGGTCAAATTTTATGTCTGGAATTTTCCAACAAGTTATGCATGAATTAGGCATCCAACAGTTTAAATCTTCTGCCTATCACCCTGAAAGTCAAGGTGCTTTGGAAAGATTTCATCAAACTTTGAAGAATATGATTCGATCATATTGCTTTGATACAGAAAAGGATTGGGATGAGGGTGTTCATTTGTTGTTGTTTGCTGTTAGGGAATCAGTTCAAGAGTCGTTGGGTTTTAGTCCCTTTGAACTAGTTTTTGGTCATACTGTCCGTGGACCATTGAAATTATTGAAAGAGAAACTTCTTTCAAATGAAGACTCAAAGATTAATCTTCTTGATTATGTTTCTGATTTCAAATACAAGTTGTCAAACGCCTGTGAAGTAGCAAGAACTAATCTTCACACTACCCAGTCAAAAATGAAATTAAGGTATGACAGAAATTCACAGGAAAGGAGTTTTAAACCTGGTGACAAAGTTCTGGCTCTCTTTCCCATACCTCAGAATCCTCTTCAGGCTAAATTTTTTGGTCCTTATACCGTTGAAAAGAAAGTAAATGACTTAAATTATATCATTAACACTCCTGGGAGACGGAAACAGAAACAACTTTGTCATATAAATATGTTAAAGGAATATTTTGACAGAGATAGCTCAGCTAATTATTCAGTTAATTTAGTTGTACCTGTCCCACACAGTGAAAATATCAACGATGGAATACAATCAGACTATAGTGACTCTGGTATAACCAATCTTCGGAATTCATAAATATTGAACAACCTAGACCAGAAACTTTCACATCTACAACAACAGGAAAGAAATGAACTAAAACAGCTATTACATGAATATGAGCACTTGTTTCCTGATGTTCCAACACGAACAAGTAAAATTTATCATGACGTTGACATTGTAGATTCTGCGCCTGTGAAACAGCATCCTTATAGGATGAATCCTCTCAAACAGAACTATCTGAAGAAAGAAATTCAGTATTTACTGAAGAATGATTTCATAGAACCAAGTAAAAGTAACTGGAGTTCACCATGTATTCTTGTTCCCAAGCCAGATAATACATTCCGTATGTGTACTGACTATAGAAAAGTCAACAGTGTCACCAAAACTGATTCATTTCCAATCCCAAGAATGGACGATTGCATTGATAAAATTGGAAATGCGGAATATGTCACCAAGTTTGACCTTTTAAAAGGATTCTGGCAAATTCCACTGACGGAAAGGGCAAAAGAAATTTTAGCATTTGTAACTCCAGATGGACTTTATCAATATAAAGTCATGCCGTTTGGAATGAAAAATTCGCCTGCAACGTTTCAACGTTTGATGAACATGATAACATTTGGTCTTGATAATTGTGACGCTTATATCGATGACGTCATTATCTACAACAACACCTGGGAAGATCATTTGGAAACCATTCGAAAATTCCTCGATCGACTCAGTGATGCGAATCTGACAATTAATTTGAGCAAAAGTGAGTTTTGCCATGCTTGTGTCACATTTTTAGGACATATTGTGGGACAAGGTCAAGTTAAACCTATAGAAGCTAGGGTCAAAGCTATCTCTGAATTTCAAGTTCCAATTTGTAAAAAGCAACTGATGCGATTTCTAGGTATGGCTGGATATTATCGGAAATTTTGTTCCAATTTTTCCAAAATTACTGAACCTTTGACAAGTTTATTGAGTAAGAAAACCAAATTTTTTTGGTCTGACAAGTGTCAGGAATCTTTTGACAAGTTAAAGGCCATGCTTAAGAATGCACCAGTTCTTTCTGCACCAAATTTTAGCCAATCATTTAAATTATCTGTTGATGCAAGTGATGTAGGGGTTGGTGGAGTATTGATTCAGGAAGACAAAAGTGGTGTGGATCACCCTGTGTGTTATTTTTCTAAAAAACTAAACAAGCACCAGAAAAATTATTCCACAATTGAGAAGGAATGTTTGGCTTTGATATTGGCTTTACAGCATTTTGAAGTGTATGTTACCTCAGCTCTTTCTCCAATTATTGTGTACAGTGATCACAATCCCCTTACTTTCATCAACAAAATGAAAGATAAAAATCGGAGATTGTTGAGATGGAGTTTGATATTGCAAGAATATAATATTGACATCAAACACATCAGGGGAAAAGACAATGTGATTGCAGATGCACTCTCACGTGCCTAGAAATGTAATATTGCTTGATGTAATTAAGTCCAGTATCATAAAACATGTTGTTATGTAATTTTGGTTATTGTAGTATTAGGTGTATATTCAAAAGAAAGATTTATTATATAAATCTTTCTTTTTCTTTATGACGGGAGGTGTTATGTATGATGTTTATATAATATTATAAATATTTTAGGAAATTATAAATGTTTCTTCACTTTAATATTTGCTTAAATCTTAATGTTATCAGGAAAAACATGTTTAACTAGTGTCCTTGAATTAGGTTGTTTTGATCAATATGTTTTCTCAATTTGAAGGTCAAGGTTGAATTTTGTTTACAAGTAAAATTCCATTAAGATGACACACATTCTAGAACATTCTGTCATGTGACCAATCTTTATATATACCATGTTTGGTGGACATTTATTCAGTTTTGACATTACCATCAGTCTTGTAAAGAGCTATTACAGTTGTGAAAATTCATTCCAAATTCTAAGAGAGGAATTATTTTAAATATTCATTGGATTATAACAGTGCTCACAAACTTTTGGATTTTGGATTTTTAATTGATGATTTTGGAATTTATGTGAACTTATTCAAAGATTTTGGAATACTTCATTTTGACATCAGCACATCAAGATTTCTAGTACATCAGGACTTTGGAGACCATTGGCACATAATAACATTCAAGGACACAGCCGTGAATTCTAAACATTCTATATTTAGGTCTTGTGATTAGAACAATCATTTTTATTGGATTATTAGGATTTCAAAACACATGACTGTAAGTGACTTTTTGATTTTTCATTTTAATTATCTAGTAATAAATTGCTTGTTGATTTTTTACTTGATTTGTTGGTTTCACTTTCTTTCTGTTACATTTTTCTTAGACCATAGAGTCGTAACAGTGTGTGTGTGTGTGTGTGTGTGTGTGTGTGTGTGTGTGTGTGTGTGTGTGTAGGGGGAATGAGAACAGATACAAATCCATGTTTGTGAAATCCGAACTGGACTGGGTGAAGCTTACTTTTTTTAAAATCATTTTTTCGTCTCACGCAACCAGCTTTGTTCTTAAGTGTTAAATTTGCTTAATATTGACGTAGAAGACACTTCTAGAAGAGTCATTATAACGTCAGTGAGGAATTTATGGGTTCTGAGATAACTTAAGGTACCTAGCCTTTGAAATCCAAATTGAACCTGCTGATGCCAAATATGGATCACAGAATGGTCGAAAGCATGCACATATTTTGATATTCTAAATTTACTATAAATCAACTAAATAAACCATAGCAACATAATTTTATGATTTAAATAATAAAATAAAACAACAATTCAGGCCCTTCCATCGCGAGTGTAATAGATAGTGTAATAGATAGTGAAGGACGTTTGGTACTGTCCCTTTCAGATACCAAATGAGTGTACCGCCCAACAAAGTTTGGTTCAGCTGGTCATTGGTTAGGTATTATATTTTCGAAAGGCCGAAACACTGATTTTGTACCTCTTTTTTTTATTGAGAAAAATAAAACCTTCTGGATTTAAGTTTTCTCAGAGAAAGTTCGCTATCATCAAGGTCCTGTAGACGCTGAAAGGTAAGGCAGAAGCCCCATTTAGGAAATGTTTGGAATACTTTGGTCCCCATCATCAGATTGATGCGGGGCGATGGAAGTATTGTACTGTTGTCACCATTTTTAATGTTGTAGATGAGCAGATTCCATACAAATCGGTGGTAGTGTTGGACGAATACGATACTCAAAGTGGTAAAATATCATTAAAAGTGTCATACATGTGGAGAAAAACAATTCAGTTAGGTGATCCGTGTTTCTGTATTTAAATTTAATATATGTTTAATACGCCATGCGGAGCCACTGCACACGTCTTTCCTTATTCAGATTTCGCATTAATGTTTTCATTGAAACTCAAAACCAGTTATTTTTACCATGTTCATGCTAAACTTGTACAAGTTTTTAAAACTTGCTGATGATGTGTTTTTTTAAAAAAAAAAATTAGAAATTCGTTTTTGACGGACAAAACTACTTTTCGTAGTATCTTTCCACTGCTTACACACACACACACACACACACACACACACACACACACACACACACACACACACACACACACACACACACACACGTACACGTATATATGTGAAATTTGTCTATTTATGGCATATATATGTAAAGGTCAAAGGTGCCAAACAAATCGTGATCGTATTGTAAGTGTATATCAATTGAAACCAGGGGGCGAAGTCCCCGGAAGTTGCTGCATTTTAAGCGTTGCAGGTCATAATTTTAACCATCTAAATGTAAAGAAACTTACTCCAGGAAACGTTCCAGTTGTTTGGTGCTCATTTTGGCGCTCCGCCCCCTCCCCCGATCTGCCTCTGGAAAGACACGAAACACAAGATGATGCACCATGTTTGTAAAAGAGGGAATCCCCCCCACACACACACACACACAAAGCCCCAACATCCTAGGATTGGGCCTACATTTTGGTAATTTTAGGAGAGCAGATCGACAAATGGGTGTACTAGTGATGCCTTGACTGGAGTTTCTGTTTTAATGGTTTGGACGACAATTAATGATAGGTTTCCGCAAAGGAGACACTAGTTTTAACTTTTTCATAAAGTTCTAGTCGTTATAAATTAGGCTTAGAACGCTCTATCTCTCTCTGCAAAAATCCACCCATGTGCGCACGCACTCACACGCGCATATACATACACACATACATAAATACACACACAAACGTACAGACAGACACAAGAAAAACAGACAGGGTAACGAATCCTATCCTCGTTCCGTCGTGCTTGGCAGAAAATGGGGAGTGGGTAAGGTCACAAAAGTTATTATCACAGTTTCATTGGTACGAATACATAATATTACGGTAATTAAAACAGAAGAAAATCTTTATAAAACTACATACTAATAATTTTCTACATACGATTATAATGGTGGCGCATTAGCGCCACAATTTTTTTTGTATCAGATAGAGGCAACATCTTCATCTGATTATGGTTGCTCAAAGGTTATATACCATGACTACCTTCAAGGTGTCAGCAGACGGCATATAAAAACCTAATAGCATTGACAGTTGAAATGTTGATGAGCAATCGTAGTTTCCATGTTATACCATATATGGTGAGAGAGAAGCAGACCGTCAGAATGAATTAATGTTATTGTCTGCAGCTTTAATAACAAAGATATGACAACTATATAGTTTTGTAAATAGACCTAATGCAGTCAAGAATAAGCTGTTTATGTTATAGGATGCAAAAATACATATTTCTGCTAATTTACTAGTATGTAACATTTTTATATATTTTTTCTCCGTACGTTTGTCGCTAATTCCCCTGTTGGTTAATAAGCTGTTCTGTTGTAAGTAAGTAAACGTTAAAGTTTAAATTAACTGGTAGTCACAAATAACATCAAGTCAGTGACAATTTTATAAAGTAATAAACCAATAAGTCAACACTAATATACTGATTGATCTGAAGGATTGTTATTTTCATTTTTCAATTGTCAAGTTATGGCTAGATGAAGCATGAGCTCTCTGTACAAAGCAGTGTGTATCAATTTGTAAGCGTCAGCAATAATAGAACTAAACGACATTCCACGTTATTAAGTCTGATAAACTTTCACTGTGCTACATACATACATACATACATACATACATACATACATACATACATACATACATACATACATACATACATACATACATACTAAAATCCCCAAAGCAAATTTATGGATATATAATTTAAAGCATTATGTATAATTCTTTAGCACAAAGTATAATTTGGGCAAGTCTTGTACAAGTCTTGCACTGTCTGTTGTCAGTTTGTTTGATATATGACAATAATTAAGTAAGAAGAGGGCTGGAAAATGAAAAGCACACAAAAAAGATACAATTGCACGTGAAATTCTCGCATTAAGGCAAGAAGAGTAAGTAATTGTAGAACTTGCAAGCATATATATCTGTATATATTTGTTTACAAAATTCTCTTTACCAGTCGGACATCGATCTATAAAATCAGAGCTCTCTGTAGCATTTTATGGTAAGCCTTCAAAAGAAGATTTCATCTCAGTTGAGAAACTGAGTACTATTCTTTAGAAAGAGACTTTATGCTAATGAAAATTTCAACTTCTTAAAAAATTGGAAACAAAATGAGCGATCACATACCACATACTATTAAACATATTGTCTTCAAAATTTGTGATATTACAGACCTGTGTACAAGGTATTGAACAATGTCAGGGATTTTGTATACCTGGCTTAGATCTAAAATTATAAGATTTCGAAATGTAATGGCTGGTATTTTTCTGACAAACTAAATTCTATCTAAAAGTATAAATAGGTATAACATAAAAATAAAAATAAAATGTTTTTATATAAAAAAAATCCTGATACAGTTTACTAGAACATGTACCTCACTAAATAAAGACAAAATTGTAGTGTCAATACTGTAGACCCGGGGCCCCATTTACCCTTAGTACGCCACTGTGTCAGTATATTGTTAGATGACAGATTATTCTATGCTCAAAGATATTATTCTGAAAATTTCGAATGTTTAAATTTCAGATTTGATTTTCTTTCTTTAAAGAAAAATAAGGTGAGTTTGTTATGCTTGCATTTGTATAACATTCTATGCATTTTTATAACATTCTAGAAATGCATACTTTTATATACTTGTCAGTTGAAAAAGAAATATTCTGAAGCTTATAATTCAAAACTACAGCAAAAGTAGTAGGTAAAATGTATCTACCCGGCCATTCTACCCCTACTATCAATAATTTGTATTTGTTTTGAGATCAACGCCCTACCCACCACCCTCAAGAATACAATTTTAAAAATCAACATCCTATCCCCGGCCCAAATTTTTGTCGACATTTTCCCGGCCAACAACCAAACTATCATTAACAATAAATTGTATAAAAAGCAAATTAATTATTATTGTTTTGGTGTTTTACGGCACAGAAACACACGAATTCAAAATACTAACAAGTATACCGCCTTACCCTTGTCGTACACTTCTGTTTTATACGAACATTAACCTGGACACATCAACTATTTGTAACGTGATAAAAATTTCCTACACTGAAATTCATTTTTTTCGCGTACAAACCATTGAAAATGTTTGGGGTTTATGTATTCAAGATCACGACAAAGGATGAAGTAGATAGGCACAGTGCACAGTGTGACATTAAATTTTGACAAAATCAGTTGCATAGGGCAATGTGGAGATCTACTGTTGATTGTGGGATATCGTACTTCCAGATAAATAGTTCAAATATACCGGAGTTAGTGACATCAGTTAACAAATTTTATATTCACTCTCAAATACGAAAACTGTTGTCCTAATGTAAAAGACATTTACCTGGTGAGGATAAATTTAATCTACCCAACAGTAGCATAGATCTGAAGCATTTAATCTAAAAAATTCCACTAAATCACGAATGGATATATCTCAAGGGTAAGAGTAAAACAGTTATAGACGATAATATGTATTAACCAGCCTTGGGTGAAAACAAAATTCATAATTTTATTCAATACTGTTTATTAATTTAAAAAATAAATTGACATGAATAGTAGTAATTACAAATAATTTAATTTAAAAAACTGTTTGGCTTTGCATGGTGTTGGTACTCAATAGTGTTTCCATATTCTTATGAAGGCGAAGAAACAGGTGGGACATGCTTTTTTGTTTCTTCAAACAAATATTTACGATCTGACAGAAGAAGGAATAGCAAGAATAAACCACAGCATTAGGAGTGATGTAATCTGCATATTAGGTGCACAAGTTAACAAAATAAAACAAACATCATTCAGTCTATTTTCAATGCTCAAGACACTGTTTAAAAGTTATTAATGGAACTAATACTCTGTGAAGAATATTTCAAATCAGATGAAAACATCATAAGAAGATTTCAAAGTTACAAAAAGAAAAAAGCTTCAGGAGTGAATTTAGACTATGTTGCTGGTGCTAATGCGATCCGATACCCGGACGTTGAAATGACACAGAACAATTTTAAAAAGTCAGAAACAATATTAGCCCTGAAATAAACAAACACTGATATATATTGATACTATTGATTGCAGGAACTATAGTGTACTTTTTAAAGTAACCGCGTTGTGGCAAAACCTGAGTGAAGGATTGAGTAGTGCCAAGGGGAACATGCATCAGAGGTGCAATGTGCAGCGGAGGTGCTGTCAGTGCGGGGTACAAGAACAATTAAGAAGCCCTAAGTTTGCTCGATTCTTTATTTACTACTTTGATATAATGTAAATAGCAAACCCACCAATGCCAAAACAAATAATATAACGTGATCAGCTATAAAAGAAACAAACTGACCAACATTCTTAAACAACTGAGTTCTCACACTAGCAATAATACGAACTATTGCTACTGCTACTCTTTTCTCTAACTCAAAGAAAATAATTAGCTAATTTATCCAAGCCTTTTTATGATGTCAAAAATGATTCGCTTGTAGTACTTGGAGTATGAGTAGGTGGAATAGGAGATTGAGGTATAGTAGGTGCAGGATGAGTAGGTGAAGTAGGAACTTCGGGTGAAATAGGGGTAGGGGTATGAAAAACATTATTTTACCAAACTTGTTATAGACATGTACAATTGAATAGAGATTAGAATCACTGTAGCTAAAGCATCCCTTGTTACACCTTTCCCTTTGAACAATCTTTCCAATCTTTCGCCTAATGGTAATTTTCTTCAACATTTTTTAAAAGTCTTGCAATATTTTCTTTAACATTTCACTGTGCTATATGTCCGACTAATTGTGCCCTTATTCTTTCATTTCCAAGTTTTCTTGCGTGTAAGCTTTTCTGTTTTGATCTCTTTCATTGCTGATGTCTTTTTGAACACTTCAATATGTTTTTCATACATTTCAGCAGCAGATTTCGTAGATCGTATTTGTGGAATTTACAATTTCTACATCGTGTAAATAACCCATTTTTTCCCTCTTGTTCAATGAATAATCTTTTCACTGCAGGTGGAGTTCTCCACTTTTAATTTTTTCGTTTTAAAAATCTATGAATAGTTTGCGCTTTCAATAAATGTTAATCAAACGGTTCATTTGTGTCTATTGTGGGCATCTCGGACTTGTACTGGCCGTCTGATGGTAACTGTTGGTTCTTATCGATATTTAGGTTGTCTACCTTCGATTATAGGAAACATATCGCTTGAATATGCAATGTTAACAAACGCTTTTGAACCGATGATGTGGAATAAATGTCTGGCTGCTATTCTAGCTTTATGTAAATCATTACCATTTTTTATGTTTATCTTCAGATCCAGCTTTTAGTTTGCTTTCAGACAAAATGTCTTCTGGTCTGTTTCTTTGTGACATTTGTACATTGTTTCCATATATGTAATAAAAGTATAATGTGTTGTCTTCAGTTCTATAATCATCAGCTATATTTAAATTACGTGTGACGTCTTTTGTGCATCTATTAATTATTTCTCCTGGAATATTTCGTCGAGATTAAAAACATCCTATCGAAAGACTAGAGTCCTTTAAATATGAATCTATCTTTTGAATGTATTCATCTTTCGTGCAATCTTCCGGACTTTCGTAAGTTTCAAAATCTTCAAATATGCACAATACCTTCTGCCATTATTTTGGTATTAAATAGCAAAGATTTTATGATTGATAATGGAATCATCTCAAGAAATAATTGAGATTGTTTGATGCAAAAGTAGCGAATAAATTATCTCCAGCATTTGAAGACTACAAACATGAATTGAACATAGAGGAAAGCATGTTGTGTCGAAATTTGAGAGTAGAGTTTACTGCTGCGTGATAAACAGAGTTAATAATATTTTTTGTTTCACTTGACATTTATTCATCGGTAAAAGCCATGCTGTTTATTACTTGAAAATATTAAAGCATTTCAGGGATCGGGTTACAAGATACAGACATTGTTTTATATTTTTGTTTTACTTCGAACAGGCATTGTTCTATACGTGTGCCGTACGCACAGCTTTGCCGCTGTGATTTACTTGATTGTTCGTTTTCAACCTCAGCATCTTTTACAACGTTCTTAAAGATGTCAATAGATCCACTATCAAATACGGATATTGGAGAAAAAACAAACTAATTATTCTCACTTGTTCAGTTCACAAGAGATTCCTTGACATCACACGGGTAATCACCTAAAAACATTACCCCTGTACAAACAAAATCAAACTTGCATTGTTAAGTACTTGAACTCTTTGACTAATAAATAGCATAGGTTTTACCTGACATACACGTCGATGTAAATGAAAACGATCATCACCACAATTTATCATTCAAGATAAAAATCTGTTCTTGAGGTTGCAAATAAGATGCTTTTGAAAAAAAAAATATCCAAGTTTCCAAAAGGTCCACCATTAAAAAGTATATTAAAAAGGTCTATAAACTGTTTATTTTAGTTTCTTTTAGCAAGGTCACAATTGACTACCTCATAGCTAAAATGGGTTACTAGCAGGTGAAAATGGTACCATGTAAATGACTACCTCTGGAGCACGGGACAACATTGCTGTTTTGAAAACAAGCCAAAGAAAATGTTAAAATAAAAAATGCAACACTACAACCTAAAACATTAACAGGGTCAATACAATCAGTTACCGTTCCAACCTCTAAGTTGTCTCTTTCCAGTATATAAATAGCATGCGCAAAGCACATAATTTATCATTAGATAAATGAGTGAAAAACTATCAAGGACACCTCTTTTATATTCTACACTGCTGATAAACAATACTGGTATTAATTCGCATGTGGCGATAAAGTCCACAACGTGGAGCACAACTGAGCTTCGCTTCTCGTATGTTTAGACTGCAACAAATTAACCAGATTAAAATGATTTGCTCACTGAGATCTAACACAATAGAGATGTTAACATAATTGAAAGTAGCTTATACAAAAACTGATCTACAACAAAATGTTTGAAAACATGACGAAATAGTAATATCTGCCGTTAGTAAGCTGAACAGTATTGACGACATGATAAGCGAGGTAAGGGGTAACAGTAAAATATATCATGAAGACTTTTTATTACATTTTACCATCAACGAGCACAACTGACATAGAGAGATAAAAAGTGGAATTAGGAAATAGAATAACCATACAGACAGCCATGACATAGAAGAATTGAAAACAAATACTTATTCGAGGAAGGAAAAAAATCAAGGAGAAAGATTTTGGAGAACATAAATTCTATAATCGTTATACAAGGAAGGCATTAAGCCATTCGCTAAGAAAGGATAGAAGTTGAACAAAAACATGTAAGTCTTGGCTGTTTAAACTTCTCCTATTCAATAGAAAATTATATTACAATTGACGGACTCCCTAAGAAAGACGTTTATCATAACAATCCAATTAAAAATAGAAATAGCAATCTATCAATATCGATGCAAAGAATATTATTTTTGTTTTGCATTACAATATTTCTGATGAATTCAAAAACAATATATCATCTTACATTAATAACAAAGAGAAAATCACGACTGTTTTAATTTCTGCTGGATCTTGCAACATCAAGACGTAAGAGAAAAAATCAAAGAAGGTATAACTGGTTTAGAAGTTAGCGAAGGAGGTATACGCGTTGAATGTTTAAAATAGAAACTTCGTTCTTCATTTGTGTTAAATCAGATATGTTGTCATTGTGGTAGTCACTATTGTAATATAACTTGATGTTATAATTCATGTCACTGTAAAAGTTTTCTGTCTAAATACAAATGGATACAGAAGTTGCATGAGTCATTAGTTCTCTCATTCTATCGCCATACTTGTTTTTAACTTGCAGTTAACATCATATATGAGCTATTTAGATAATTCTAATGCTGCTAATCCAATCTGAAGTGATTTTAACTTAATCTTTTTGCTTTTTTTAAAACTAACAGTATGTCATCGTCAATAATTGTTCTTCTTGCAAATTATAAAACTTTGAAAAAGGTATTTTCATCTCCAAATATTTCAGCAGTAAATCTTTCTGATATTCCCATTTGTTTACCAAATAAGGAGTTGCTGATGAATTTAAAGAATTTATCAAAATCATTTGAAGCCTTTTGTCTTAGATTTGTATTCGCTTTATTGCATGATTTTATCCGTGGTTGGTGTTCAAACAAGACAACTCTTTGTATTGTTTTCGTTTTACAATAAACTGTATGTAAAACCTTACATTTCTATTGTGTATAACGTATTAATCTTTGTCTTCAATATGCATAACAGTTTTGGTACAGTTGCTTTCTGTACCATTGTAATCATTTATCAACTTCTTTTGCAAGGGAGATAAAGGAATCTAAGCTGGAAATATTGTCTCCGGATCTAATTGATAGACCTTGATATAGTCGTGTAAATATTATGGAATATCGAAATTCAATTTTAACATGCCACCAGTAACATCATTGTCACCTAGTATTTCAGACATATTTATTTTCTTCTATCGATTTAAATTATTCGTCAGTTGCCGATCTGAAGTTAGTTTTTTTTTTTTACCGGCATGTATTGAGACATTCCCCATTCATAAAGACTGGTATTATCTAGGTGCATAATTAACGACATTGACCTTTCGTACTCATCATCGTGTCCTATCTTACAATCTGTTGAGTAGTATTCACAATTTGCGTTGTCGTATCGATGCGGTATCATGATAATTACACTTTTCATTCCTCTCTCAATCACCAGGAACATATCATAGTCTGGCAAAAGTTTTGGTTTTAAACCTGATATCAGTAATGAGGCATCATGTCCTTATCCAGGTGCACTGTAATAATGAGCATGGTAATTTTTCATACAGACAATACAAAATTCTTCCAAAATGTCACATATAATCAATTCATAGTTTCTCGCATAATAGTAATGAGGATATCCAGGTTAAGATGTTTATTGACATCCTGAGCGTACTGGTTAGAGTCATTTGATATTCTTGAATAGTTAAGATCAGTAAAACGTTTCTATTGAATGTATAGCTGTTTCATTATACATTTCAAAACTGTCCATGGATTTATGTACCTCAAATATTTAGACTGCATATTTGTAATATGTTTCAGTGTTTCTGTGCATTGTTCATCACATAATTAATCTGCCTCAGTTCCATAGAGTGTGACACGAATCTAAAGCTATCAACATCCTAATTGTCCTTTTAACTGTTATTTATTTTCCTTCTATCATTAGCTCATCAGCAATGAAATCCTTACTTAATGAAATATATTTTACATCGTTGTTTGGTATGATTCTTACGTCGTCTGGATAATTTTGAACCAATGTCTTAATGAACAACTGACTGTCATATCATAAGAAGTTATGAATGAACAATGATATGCATTTTGGAAAGTTGTAATTCAAATTACATTCGTTATGTTAAAATGTATTTCATCTTCTTCTGAGAACACCAAAAGGTTTACATATTTCGGTCGTAATTATTCCTACACCGGTCTTGCAAATTGGCACAGCACACCGTACAATACTTTAATACTATAAGTACATGTGTAAACTATTGGTTTGTATCTCTTGTGGAGGAATTCGAGGTACAAACGGAACACTGATGGAATGAGCTTGGTTGTTTTCAATTTTCAGGATTGTTCCGTATACTCTCTGTACGTGCAAGACACTTATTGACCATGTGCCCTCAGCACACTTCGCACCTCAGGTACACATTGGCTCTTGCACGAGAATATATTAATTTCTGCGTCTACTTCGGCGACGCATGCCATTAGCAGTGCAGTAAAAGGTGCAATTGGTCTCTGGCACGATTGTAGTCTACCTTCTGGACAGCTGTTCCGTTGTGTGTCAGTTTCGCTTTTACACGCTAAAGCTGGCACAATGATACTTTCAAAATCACAATAAATAACACACGGAACTTTTAATTGGTATTAATAGTTCTTGAATTTTAGAACAAAACCCTCTTCAGGCCTTATTTCTATCGAATTATATATACTGTTATCTTTTGTATGCTGATAATTATTTCAGGTGTATTATACAATTCAAGCATTTCTTTTACAGATATATTTCTGTCTGTGATATCTATTTATCTGTGATGCAGCGATTTTGCAAAATCGGTTATTCCAACGTAATGGTACATTCCACTTTCGTAGTAATTAGGTCCATCATATTGAAATATAATTAACATGTCCGCATATATTTCCCTCTTTATTTTATGTATTCTGTCAGGACTGATGTAGTTTATCTCCATTCCGCTGTTTTTTCCTTCCAGTATTTCATAGGCATTTACGGATATACCAAATTCATTTTCAAATAATAAACAATATCTTGAACTTTTATCAAAAATAGTATAAACAAATGAATGTCTTAATCTAAATAGTATTTTGATGGTCTATCTACATGTTCACTTGGTGTATATAACTCATGTACCAGAGGATACAAGAAACACCTACCATCTTTATTTTGTACCTTCTTGCAAGCGTATTGTTCTTAATTCATTTAGGCAGATCAATGTGTGTGTTTGTGTGTGTGTGTGTGTGCTTGTGTGTGTGTGTGTCTGTGTGTGCAATCTTAACTATTCAAACCTGTTAAACATCCATTTTGCGCTTTTGCGTATTTTTTGTCCAAATTTTGTATGTAACATGTCAAACAATGTACAATGACTGTATCAATTTCACTTCCTGTTCAATATATTTAGAAACTTTGTCTTGATGCACAAGATTCTATACTAAACTCGCTCTACAACCATAATGGGTCGTTTTTTGAGTCTCATCTTTATGTTTAGCTGTACTTTCATAGAACCAAAATGTTGAATTTTTCCACTGATGATTTTCTTCAAATATGGTTCAATTTCATCGAAAAATTAATTCCTTTCTAATTTGAAAACGTAATAATGGTGCTTGATTTTTTTTCTAACTAGTTTTGGTCTTGGTTCATTGATTATAGAAGTCTTCATTTTGATTTATTTAAGTAAGAACAATTTCAATATATATATATATATGTATATATATATATATATATATATATATATATATATATATATATATATATATATATAACTATTTTAATTTATTTCACTGGAATGATTTTAATATATATTTCAGAAGTAATTCATTAGATATGTGAACAATACTAATATATTTAACTTTTGGAATAAACTGTTAGCAAAAGCCAAGCCTGATAAGCGTTGCTAATATTTTAGTTCCTCAGCAATCGGGGTACATAAACTGAATCGCAACCACCAGTTTCGCACCCAGTCACCAGTGTCAACCGCTTAGGAGGCAGGCTCACACGAGACCTTTTAAACTCCATGTGACCACTGAGACTACATCCAAAATAGTACTTCGGCCTAACACCCTAACCGCTTGCCGATTATCGCGAATCCGAGGTCTGCAGTTCTAAAGGTGGCCAACCCACAGATCATTAGGGCATTCCCTCAGCTATTTATACATACATCGTCGATTTATCTATAAACCTTTACCTATGTTGCAGTTCATTTTGATGGAGTACTAAATTTGCATTTTTGTACTGATGCTATATATATATATATATATATATATATATATATATATATATATATATATATATATATATATATATATATATATATATATATATGTAATCATGCCAAATACAATGTGTTCCGAAAGTACAGTCAGTGGAAGTAACACTCGCAATAGCCAACATGCAACAGATTTGTTTCCCTTGCTGTCTATTGAAATCGTGACGGCAGCATTCATAATCTCTATTTGTTGTAGTAGTACAATTTCAAATCAGTTGCCAAGAGATAGTTTCTTATTTTTAACTCAGTGCACTGTATTCAAGTATTAGAGGAAAGCATTAACATGTTATGCAAACTTATATTGTCTGAACTTGATTAGAATCTAACGCAATTATTGTCTCGCTAATGGTTTAGACTAGAGTCTATTGTAACGTATTTATTTACTGTAATAATACCTTGCGGCAGCCGTTGCAATCATCTGTCATCATAGGTGACCTTAATGAAACTTCTCTTCGGCTTGTCTGGACGAGTAGCTAAAACCTAAGGGCATTTATGTACCTGGAAAAATGTTAGTTCTTGCATTTTGGTCGTGATTTTCTATTTGTAATTCCTAACGTTCTAGTATACCTATACCAGATTTAAAATGCAAAGAAATGATTGGTCTAGACATATTTTTGTATTCCTACACGACATGTTAAAAAAATATGACTGGTCAAGAAATGGTGTGTATCCCCCTATAGAATATGATAATACAATGTGAATATTCTAACGAGATTTTAATTTTGATTTTTAATGTTCTCGTTTTTGTGTTTCGAAGGAACTTCGTGCCCCTATACGAGGTTTTAAAATGAGAGGCCGTTAAAGACTTGTCTCTGTTTTTTTTCTTGAGACAGGGAGCCAGTCTAGTAAGAGAGAGAGAGAGAGAGAGAGACAGTAGATCAGATTTAAATATTTAAAAATAATATACTGGATGCATGTCACTCATTTGGATGCAAACTGAAAAAAGTTCATACATTACGTCGTTTTCCAGATGTGTTAAATTGTACAACAGCAACAAAAAAAGGAGAAATTACCATCATTATCGTGTTAATTGAATTTGTAGAAGAACAAAATTAGTATACAATCATTGGATACACGTATGTAAGTAAGTAAGTAGTAAGTAAGCATTTATTCAGCGTAAACGTAGGCTTACATTCCATGAATTCTGTGCAATAACATAAACACTATAATCAAAAGTCTCCAAGGAGCACAGCTGAAGGGAAACACAACTGTGCATTTAAATTAATTATCAAAATAAATCTTCAATGGAAAAAGAAAATGTATTTCATCTATATTATTAGATATACATATAGTAATGTTATCAGAAAAAAAGACTATACAAATATTGAATTTCGATCTAAGTTATACATAGAGTAGAAATTGTACTTTAAAATGAAATTCATATTTAATGACTTAAATACCATAAAGAACACACAATCTCTAATATCTCTCCTGTCTTTTTAAATTATTTCTTCTATCTCTATTGCTAAAGTATGTCTCGAACATCTCAATCTAGATAGAGCAACTCCAAATTTAAAGGGTATGTCTGATACCAGCTAGTTTTCTTCAGTTAAATCTGTTCTTAAAGTTTTATATAGCGGTAACTTTCTTTTTCATTCATTTCTGAATGCCAGTTTTGAAAAGCTATACACTGATATTTGTCTCTCACAGTGTGTACAAATAATGTGTGATAATGTACACCCTGGTGTAACCTGCCATCACAAAATTCTAGTCTAAATAGAAGATTCGTTACATTAGTAGCCGAATTCATTCTTCCTATTTCATAAAGTGATTTTGACATTTAATAACATGCATTTGGGTTTCTAGATTCGTCATTATTAAAAAAAAATTAACCAAAACTTTCATACATCTAATCATATAATTAACGGACAATGGATAACGACCCAACTCTTCCAATACAGCAGCATTTGAAGTGTTTCTGTTCACTCTAAGAATACATTTACAAAAACTTATTTGAACATTTTTAATATAATGAACATACTCATATCCCCATATTTCGGATGCATATAACAGTTGGTAAAACCATGTGCTCTAATAAGAAAAGCTATATACTGACATCTGTACACTGACGTTTTGCAGCAAAACGCTTATATAGCCCTAATGTTTTGTTTTCTTTACTAGATAACATAAGATGGTTGTTGGTCCATTTCAAAGTGGAGGAAAATATAGTCCCAAGATATTAATAAAATGAAATGAAGCAAAGTCAATAATGGCCTTTTGTATAATACAAATTTTGAATCTTTCTTTATAGCCCCCCCATCCCCCTTGAAAAAAAGTTTTTGTTTTAGATAGATTTACTTTCATCACACACTTATGGGAGAAGGTTTAATGGAGTTGGATTTTAAAGAATAGTGTCTGTAATAGTAAAAATATCATCAGCGTAAACTAGAGCACACATGTCGCCTAATTTTGGATTAATTTGTATACCATTAGAAACATTTATTTTCAACCGATACAAATATTCACTTACATAGAGAATAAAAAGAGGAGTACTTAATATACATCCTTGGCGTGAACCAAGGAAACACTGAAAGAATTCCGTCAAACCATTTTCAGTTGCACACATGATTTAACTTCATATACATAGACTGCATATTTTTGAAAAATAACATACGATGAAGTCCATATTTGTTAAAAATATAAAACAATAAACGCTGCCGTACACAATCAAATGCTTTTAAAAAGTCAACAAAAAGGACAGTAACAATGCCCTTTAAAACAGATTTCTGAATGCAAGCATTTAAAATGCATACATTGTCTATTGTACAATATCCCTTCTATATCTGACTTGCTTTTCTAAGAACAATTCTCGATCATCTCCCCTCTGTATTATTCTATCGTTTATAGTCTTTGTGGAAACATTTTACATAAACATTCAAAAGAAAATCCCACGATAAATATTGATCCTCTGTACTCCAACCCTTATCTGATGGACAAATAATTCCTTTACACAATGACTCTGGAAAATTACTTGCTTGAAAAATTTGATTAAACACTAATGGCACTTGATGTATAAGTGCATGACCACAACCGTGTTATCGCACGTTCGAGTTCGGAGTGACCAATCACGTGACTCTACGTCTTCTCCTGTAACCCTGACGGTACTCAGGTGCAATGGAATTAAACACTAACGGCACTAGATGTATAAGTGCATGACCACTACTCTGTTATCACCCGTTCGCATTCGGCGTGCTCTTTTGATATGAATATCGCTATCGACCTTTGACATATCTCTAATAAAGTGTTTCACCTTGTTTTCACCTTGATATAACACGATGTCAGTTCAGTGTAAAAAAAGCAAACAAAGCTAACAATACAAGATTTAATTCACTTATAAATTGTCATTTTCAGATTATTTATGTTCGAATACGACAGACGTGATGTTGCGCAGAGGTTTAAATGCTTTGAAGAATGAGGTTAACATCTATCTATCTATCTATCTGTCTGCCTGTCTATATATGTGTCTGTCTGCTAGTCTGTCTCAAATTCTTACTTTCTTTATTTGGCGAATTGAGACTAAAGCTATTTTAATTAAAGCCTTTACGTATGCTCCTTTATGGGAAACTCTTTAATTACGTAGATAAGTAAATGTTCCAGATGCTGCGGTCATGATCGTAATATCAATATATATCAAATCGTGTTGAGATATGACTCCACACGTTTAACAGACAGGAACACATTCGTGAGAATTTGGCTAGAGGGCACACAACCTTGTCTTCATTAAGTGTAGAACGGTGATTCTCTGATAATAATAGTGCCAACATGAAGGGTATTTTGGTGCTACTCTTCATGATTGCACTTATTGGTAAGTTTTAACTTAAGACAGTACTGCTTACCAACCTCTTATTTGAAATAGCTAAGTAGTTTTTCGGTCTGCATATTTGGGGTTTACATATCTTTATCTATCTGTCTGTCTGTCTGTCTGTCTGTTAGTCTGTCTTATCTATCTATCTATCTATCTATCTATCTATCTATCTATCTATCTATCTATCTATCTGTGTTTTTACATTTATAGATTTCAAAGCGCTCGAAATATTCATTGTATGATTTTCCTATGAACTTTGTTAAATTACTATTGAATGAAACATTTTACGTTAGAATGCCTATCTGATAAAATTCTTATCGATAATATAAATGTCATTTATTTACTGGTCCCCAGGTGGCCGAGTGGTCTAAGACACCTCTGTCCGCGTGAGATCGAGTCTCGGCTCGACCAACGTGAGTATATGAGAAAGCTTGCCAGTATATTCCCGCGGGTCGGTTGTTCTTCCCGGGGTTTTCCCCGGTTCTTCCTCCATCAAATATACAGCCAGCAATCTCATTTGTTGTACTTACCGTGAGTTGTGAAGTCAATACTTCTGTGAGAATAACTTAGACTACTTTATAACACAAAAAGTATTTGATCATAAGGTTGGAAATAGTTTTAAAAGAATAGATTGCCTTGAAATGTTACAATTGCAAAATGATAGGGAATTAGCTAATGAGATCGAGCAAGTTCATTTCATAGAATACAATGGAATGACCAGTAAAATATGTACTGTAAGCAAAGTAACTATTTGAAAAAAGGAAAACACATATATACACAAGTCTGCACGAATTTTCTGCCATTGAAGTAATGAAATCATCTACACATTTTTTATGTAGGAATAAGTCGAGGGGAGTCATGTACGGATGTCAGCAGCTGCATTCATGAGAGGTGCAATGGCAGCCATCTTGTATGTCAGAATTTCAAATGCACACGTGGCCCTGGTGCAGATTTTTCTGGGTAATTTTTGAGCTCAAATTATTTTGAAACTACGGGGCCTGGTTAGTAGTAGAACGGGCCATTCGAGGGGTTAAGGGCAAGGGGGAACCTGCGTTAAATAGGGTTGAAAGTTTAAGGGGAAAAACGGGAATTTAACATAGGCGCCATCTTGGTTCATAGCAACATTGTAACAGTGTAGCAATAGGTGACGGTCTGCACTTGAACAGAAACGTTGTATGACGTCATAAGTTTATCATGTGTGGTGAATCTGTCCGTTTGTGTAACAGTGTTTGAGTGTATGTGTGTGTATGTGTGTGTGTGAAACAGAGAGAGAGAGAGAGAGAGAGAGAGAGAACAAATAAGTCAACACTAGGTTTCAAAATCAACATTTTTTAATAAGCCTCGATCAATTAAAATGAAGAGGAAGGATTAGGGCGTGTTCCTTCCAATTTCATGTACAAAAGAATAAACATCAACATATTTACAAGGTTGACAATGTTGTTTACTTAAACTAGGTTTCCAATAATCTAAGAGAGTATCATTTAGCCAATGAGGTACACTACGTTCCTGGGCTAAAGAAAATAGATAACCATAATGTTCACTAAACCATTTTTCTATTTTATTACCGTTTCTAGAGAAATCACTTTCAAATCAAGTCACTAAATCTTCTAAATGGTAGCCAAGACTACGTTGATAAAGAAAATAGACACAATATGAAGTTGTGTATCTTAACAGAGGTCCTGAGGGTCGAAAATGTATATGGCGCTACGGAATTTTAACATCGAAAAGGCACTTTGGGGCATAACGAGAATTTAACATGGAACCGGCAGTCTGGAGCAGAACGAGATTGGTAATGGTAACTTGTGGAGTGTTATAGGCCATTCCCATGTTAAAAAGTTTATGGGGCAGAACGGGAATAGTAATGTTAAAATTGTTTGATTACAATCCAATACCCCCCCCCTCCCCTAGTATCCATCAACCGCTTTTTTATTACAATCCAAACACGCACCCCTACTATCCAGCAACCGCTTTTGATTAGTATCCAAACACACACCACTACTATCCAGCAGCTTATTTTTGATTACAATCCAAACACTCACCACTACTTTCCAAAAACTTCTTTTTGATTACAATCCAAACACACACCCGGGGATAGGATGTGAGAGAAAGGGATGAAATATGCACACACTCTCAGTTATTTACTCTCTACTATTCAGCACCCAGTTACCTGCTATCCACAAACCAATTATCTACTATGCAGAGCCTAGTTATCTAATATCAACACCCAGCACCCAATTACATATTATAAATAAACCAATTATCTACTATCCACCAACCAAATATCTACTATCCACCAATCAGTTATCTATTCCTTCTAAATAAAAATAATTACCCCCACCCCATCCCCTACCACAACCCGCTACAAGGCCTCTTGTAAAATAAGTAAACAACATCTAGTTCCTTCTATAATACCCCTTAGTTACCTCCATTTATAATATAACTACCCTATTCTCCTATTTTTTAAAACAAAAATACCTTCAGTATCTCCACTACAACCATAAGAGTAAACCATACTCAACAGACTACAGACAATATAAATCTTTTCTAAATAAAACTAACAGCCCTAATTCTATCCCTTATAATCCCTCTTATAAATAAAGTAAAAATCTCTATTTCCATCTATAATGTCACTACCTTCCCATTTTAAACTAAACTACCACCCCATTCACACATGATAGAATGTAAAAGCACAACACAAAAAAGAAATTAAAACTTGAATCACTTATCAAGAAAAAATACTTTATCTCCCCTTATTGCACAAGGAACCCTCTCGTAAAGTTAAAATCTCTACCCCCCCCTATATAATATCCCACCCAAGTGACCCCACATCTTTAGATGTAAACGAAGCAGTACCTTACCACCCTATAATCCCTATCATAAAGGAAAATTCTCTACCTACATATGTAATGTCCCTACCTCATATACTCTCCTATTTTTAAACAAAACTACCATCACATGCTCACAGGGTAGGATTTATCAGATGGGGTATTAATAAAAATAATTAACCCCCATCCCCTTACCCCCAACAAGCCCTCTTATAAATTAAGTAAAACAAAACATCTAGCCTTTTCTATAATGACCCTTCGTTACCTCCCTGTATAATATTCCTAAGCAACTCAAGTCTCCTATTTTAAACAGGACGACAATCCAATTCTCGTCTGTCTATTTGTTATTTTTTGGTTGCCAAATAAATCTGAGTTTATCTAGTCTCTAAATTATATTATTACGAGATGGTATGTGTCAAATAGAATTCTTAAATATTCAAGCAAATTCTCTTTGTTTGTGTTCCAGATCTTAAATATGTTACGATATGCTAACGCAATGTGAGGCCAAAGTTTCATTCATCAAAATTAATGCAAAAAGTTACAATCTAACGTCTTCACTAGCTATGGTAGATTGATAAATACACTGACTGACTTTTTTTTTAACCCTCAAGGTCAATATACTCAATATACTTGTGACAGCTGGAATTTAAAAAAAAAATCTAGGCAAGAGTGTTTTGGAAAAATGTACTGTGATGAAGTTGTGGGTATGTCTGTCTGTCTATGTTTTTGTGGAGAGAGAGAGAGAGAGAGAGAGAGAGAGAGAGAGAGAGAGAGAGAGAGAGAGAGAGAGAGAGAGAGAGGAGAGCGACGGAGGGAGAGAGGTATGGAGAGTCAATAGATAGATAAGGCACGCATCAAATAGGCGAGAGTTTTAGGTGTATAACTTCAAGATGTAGTGTCTAAAATAGGCTCATAAATTTTCACAGGATTTTCTCTCCTTTACACACACAAACACACACACACACATACACACACACACACACACAAACACACGCAACACTGTTACACAAATAGACAGACTCACCACACATGATAAACATATGACGTCACAGAACATTTCTGTTCAAGTGCCGACCGTCACCTATTGCTACACTGTTACAATGTTTCTATGAACCAAGATGGCCCCTATGTTAAATTTTCGTTTGTCCCAATAAACTTTCGACCCGAATTAACGCAGCCCTCCTCCCCCCCCCTTAAGCCCTCGAGTGGTCCACTCTACTACTCCCGTTTTTCGTTTGTATTGAAAAACTCTTTTGTAGATATGTATTATATAACTCATGTACTGAGTAGCTTATGAAGTAAGAATAACGATCATACACGGATTGCTGTGCGCAAACGTTTGCAGTTGCACTCAGGAAAGATTCTGAATCTGCGGGTTTCACTCTTTCGGCAAACTTATTCACTCAGCAAACTATGTGTGATCCCTATGTACTGATTTTGACTATATCTATCTATCTATCTATCTATCTATCTATCTATCTATCTATCTATCTATATATATATATATATATATATATATATATATATATATGTGTGTGTGTGTGTTGGTTTTAGTTAAATTTCACAACTCATTTTGGTCCATATTTAACTGATTATCAGAAAGGGATTGAAACTGTTCTGTACTGTTGGCCAATCAGATTACAGGGATTTAGTACACTCATTTTACACCATTGGTCCGTCATTCGCGAATTTAAAGCTTAGCTTATTAGGCCGATAGAAATGGAACAGCTGGGCATAAAAGCAGGTGATCTTAGTCACTGGAAAGATAGACGTAGAGGAAGAACTACCAAACAAGACAGTTACAAAAACACGAAATCCACCCCATTTAGGCTTTTAAAAAAATCAGAACACTAATACTTCATTTAATAACCAATGGCAAAATATGGAAAATAGAAAAAAAAGACAAAGCACGCAAGTGTCTATGAAACCTTGAAAATCCTAAATTTAGGCACAAAGTAGAGGCAAACAACCACAATACTAACTAGAAGCCTATCTGGAAACATTGGGCAACAATGAAAAACACAAGGTAACAATCAAGGCTTCTACTATATTCACGTGTCACTTGGATGACTTGAGATGTTAGTAATACAGCTGATAGCTATTGTCTTTATGTAACTATCTACGCCTTTTCCGTCTTTATGTAACTATATATGCCCTGTCCGTACAATCATTCAAACATAACCATTGTGACCTATGTACTTATGACGTCACATGAAACCAGACATACGCGCGTTGAAATGTGAGATTAAATTGGGTTAACTACGTCATTGTAATTCAGTCGAGTCACGAAGAGACAAACGGATTCTCGAGAATTTACTAGTTGAAAAAGTGAATAATGTCCGATTTTGTGGAGTTAAAAAAAAATCACAAATATAAAAAAATAACTTTTCGGTATATGAATTTAAATAGTCTTTTTTTAGCAATCTACAGTCCGCATATCGCCCCCGCCACTACCGAAACTGCCCTTCTGAAAGTAGTTAACGACCTTTGCTCTGCTTTGGATAGTGGAAAGATTACAGTCCTCACCCTCCGTGACTTATTTGCAGCATTTGACACATAGACCATGATATATTACTTCACCGTCTATAGCATATATTTGGCATTCGCTATACATCTTATTATGGTTCAAGTCATACTTAGTCGAAAGGCACAAATTGCGTCCGTAAATGGAAAACATTCCAGCCTAGTTCATCTATGCTTTAGTGTTCCACAGGGTTCTGTTCTTGGACCCGTTCTCTTGATTCTATACACTCAGCCCCTCTCAAGTGTCACAGATCATCATCCGGTGTCTCACCAATTGTACGCTTATGACACCCAAATATACAAATCAAGTCATCCAAATGAAGTTGATACTACAATCCAAGGCGTAGAGAAGTGCATTTCCGACGTGAAGTCAATTTGACATGTAAGAAATCTACAATTAGAGTCATTTTTTTCAACCAACAACCGTGGCTGAAGATATATGTTCAGCTCAGTTCTTCTTTGAGACTAATGACAACTAATGATTTGAAAAGGACTTGTTCAAATTGATGAAAAGAAGTATGAATAATTGCAAAAAGAATTATCATTTGCAGACAGAAAGATAATTAATGAGATCTTAATCCTTGTAAGCATGAAAATAAATAAATTTTTTAAAAAAATCGAACTGATCTATGGTGGATTTAGATTTAGAGTGTTAGAGCTACCTAAATGGGTAATGCCAAATTCTATTACAAACTGAAAAAAAATACCATAATTGAATGAGATTGAATGCAACCGAAACTGATTCGCTTTGCATTCATGTTGAGACAACCAATTTTCATGATGGCAGGAATGACTGCACACAGTTCTACGGTACACGTGACTATCCCATAGAGAACATCTATAACATCCTTCAAGAGCATAATAAGATTCACGGCGTTTTCAAAGATGAACTTTCAGGAAATCGATAAGAAAGTTTTTGTTTTGGTTTGAGATCAGATTTGTATTTGTTTAATACGACCAGATGAGAATACAATTTGCAAAGGTCTCAAAAATGCGCAATCAAAAAGAATTTAAAATTAGAAATCTACAAGGACTGTGCGTTTAATCACAATGACAACTATTAAAAAATGACACTTCCCAGGTCGTACAATCACGATATGTACGCTATAAAAATTAATAAAGTGGCTTTTGACAAACGTTATTTAGTTGACAGTATAAATACATTACCGTAAGGCTATATATCCCCAAAATTATTCAGTTACATGAGCAATTAAAAATGAACGAAATGTTTCACATCAATTAAATACCAATATAACACATGCTTGATTTGTCTTTTGCACGGGAAATGTGTTGGAATATATGTCAAATTAAAAATGTAACGGACATCACCAAGGCTAATACTATCCACAGAGACTTGAAAAATACAGAAACATACACAGAGCTTGTGAAAAGGGTACTGTTCCAATGAACTCTTATTATAAAATTATAGCAGTTTAGTATCCCCTCGCCATTTTGATACGAAAAAATTCGACGCATCAAGAAAAGAAGAAAAAAATTGTTTACATCTGTGCAGGCATAAATACGATTGTTTTTGAAGGAGTTACTAGTGCAATACTATTGTACACAGCGATGAAGTTCAGCATCAAGACTAAAACGAGTAGAAGTAGGAGGCAAAGAAAAAATGTACATGTTCTTCCTCAATAACCGTCTTACATTATAGGAGGACGTCCAATTACGTATATGTGCAATATGAATGATGAATATAACAGGAATATAACTATTAACGAAATTGAAAGTTAGATGTATCATCCTTAATAAAGAGCGAAGCAACTCTATGAGAATATCTGAGTCATTTAAATTCGCGAGTGATAATAATTTGATACATATACTCAAGGAAAGACCAAGAGTAGAGTCTAAAGAATACATTTCATCTAATTTAGGTACAGAGTGTAAACCTTACTCAAGAATGGCATACCAGACTTCATTCTACAATCATGGTTGGGAAATGATAGTTGATGCCTTGAATCAATAAATCATTCAATGTGTTAGATAAAACCCAGGACGAATTTCAAGATATCAAGCAACAATTGAAACACCTTATATCTTACGATTTAAATATTGCTCAGAAAGTAGTAGAAACTTTTTAACCAAACGAAAAAGCTGTGGAATCGACGAATGAAAGACATGATAAAAGGATCTTACGATACATCAAACACTATGTGTAAGATAACAGGTCATTGCTACAAAAGGGAATAGATGGCATCTCTGGGAAATCAGCCATACGGAATTAAGATTTTTTTATAATGGTTCAATTATCAATTCAAGGGTTTAAAAGAGATTTAAGTCTTGATATAACGAGTTACATACATCGATTCTGTATTACATTTGTCTACTCATAAAGTATAGGGAAGCTACTTTTGTCTACTTTTGTACCTTCATTTTCAGCTTACAAATATTTGTATTTCAAGACTGGATCACAACACAAACTAACTTTTGAAGGGCTCATAAAGTTAATTGTACCCGTATGTGTTGTCGAGTTAACCAAGGACTGTCCGTAATTTTAAATTCCCCATAAGCCCATAGTACATCAACACTCCTCCCCACCCCACCCCCAAATATGTCGCCATAGTGGCCCAACTTAGTTCTCCATAGCACATAAACCCCTATGAAATCAGAACTTTCATCCACTGGGTTGAATCTGATAATTTGACCTTTAGATTCCCCAGAGCAACAGTCAGATTTCCTGAATATGTGCTAAGTAGATTCCCATAGTTAACCCAAATACTACTAACGATGTCTGAGAAATGGAAGGAAGCACAATAGGAAGACTCAGTTTTAATACCTTCCATTTTTCTACACAAAGCGGGGAACAAAAAGGCACCAATTGAAAACCATAGGCCATTATAGTAGCATTATATATATATATATATATATATATATATATATATATATATATATATATATATATATATATATATATATATATATATATATATATATATAATTGTTTCCGGAAATTCGATTCCTCAATTAAACAAATATATTGCCTTTCAATGATGAACATTTTCCCAAATAAATCGGATTAATAAGAATGGGATGTGGATAAATTTTAAAATATCCACAGATTCTTGTTATTTTATAGACGAGAAAGACTGCCCAACAGATTTTACTATATATTTCACTATCCCTGTCACTCGGGAATAAAAAGAAGAAAGAAAAAAGAAAAGTATTTAAGCTTGGAGTTTAGAACTGTAAATCTTATCTGTTTCCAAACCGGTTTTTCTAAAATTAATAATGAAACATACAACTTTGTTAAACATTCTTACAATGTAAATAAAAAGTCTTAAAGAGTAAAAATTTCACGGAGATATAAAAATACGCAAATAGATTTCTTTATCTTAAATAGCAGATAACGTGACGACGCAGGGGAGGACATTGCATTAGGCTACAACAAGAAAAACTAAACAGAAACAGCAGAAACAACGAGGGGGTGTAGTTAGGCTAAAAGCTATAAAGAGGCAAGTTGGAAGAAAGACACACCCACCCCTTTCCCCTCCGTCAGAAATATGAATGAATTTGGACAACGTTCAGCAGATGAGTTGTCGCATAAAGACAGCTTCGCCTAAGACAACAAAAACAACAACAAAAATAGCAACAAATCAATATCAACAACAATATAATAACAACAATAACACTCTTTTAGAAGTGACGTTATTGTTACTGTGGAAGAGTAATGTCATCTTTTCAGTCTTATGGCTTGCGTTTAACAATTCCCTGAGGATCCCATTTCTGTGACGGATCGAATAAATGTTTAGAAATGCGTTTAGCAGGATATGTACAGAATTAGAGATCTTAAAATTAACCGTTTGATGAATTTTCAGGTTAAGTAGTGTGTCAACATATAGCCATTTATTTTAAATAAGTATTTAACTGTTAACATATACTGGCGATTATCTTCTGTTACAGGTGATATCAATAAATTATGCTTTTCAATTTTATTACAATATTTCTCTCACGAATGAAAAATTCTATGAATTTATATCTCATTAGTTACGTAATGGAAACTTGTTATTCAAGAAGGCTACATGACGCAGCGATAACTTGCCGCGACGTCAGATTGTGAATTTCAAGAGTGAGTCACTTCAAATTACTATAGCGGCGTAAATAAGTGGGACATTTTCATGTAATAAAAACTACATTGTTTCTAAAATACTTTGTTTTAATCACGTTAGGATAAAATTTAAAAATTGTTAATAAACTCCCGAAGACATCAAATCTCGTCACACACACACACACATTCTTGTAAAACCTACGAAACGGGAACATAAGATTTTTTTTCATCAAAACGGGGACATCTTTATTTTAACAAACTTCGAGAGAGAAAGATCTGATTTGATATGTATATGTCTTTTGCAATCGATTTGTAGTTAATTTTCAACAAATAATGTATCAGAAATTTTACCATCAGAACGGGGACACAAAAATATTACACAAAGTGTCAGAAATTACACAATCAAATCGGGGACATTCCATAAATATATATTGTGATTCTACATAACTGTGAAATTAATCCAAATAATGCAGTAATCAAGGCATGTGCGTAGTTCCCTTCCATATTAACAAACAAAATTGAAATTTCATGTTCAATGTTTGTATTACACTTCATGTATATATATATAAGTGAAATTGTATGTCCATGATTTTGAAGAAACCGCCTCGTCATAACTGTGTGAAATACAGAAAATGTGTTTCTTTTTTTTCGAAAGGAAATAATCAAAGATCCGCATGCCAGATGTTCAGTTATAATAATTTTACTGACATGAATACATTCTAGAATTAAATATGTCCCACAAAAAAATAAAGAGTTTTAAGCTTTGTGTAATAAAATTTGCCTCAGTAATCCACTTCATTATTAAACCAATGCAAGATAATATCTCTTCGATATGAAACATATCAAGAATGTGTTGATACCAAAAATATCTCATTTCAGCGGTTTTAATATTTATATGAAAATGTCCCCATTCTGTAAGTACTATGTCATGGTTGTGTGAATAAAAATGTTCCCGTTTTGTATGTACCGTGCCATGTTTGCGTGTATGAAAATGTCCTCGTTTTGCATGTACCATTTTAAGGTTGTGCGTATGAAAATATCCTTGTCTAATATATGAAAGCCTAAGTTCCGTGTATATAAATGTCCCCGCTTTTTATGCTCCACAACAAGGTTGCGTGTATGAAAATATCCTATTATGTACTACTTCATGGTTGTGTGTATGACAATGTCCCCAATTTGTATGTACCGCGTCAAGGTTGTGTGTATGAAAATGTCCCCGTTTTGTATGTACCATGTCATGTTGTATGTATTAAAATGCTTCCCTGTTGTATATACTACATCAATGATGTGTGTATCCAAATGTCCCCGTTTTGTATGTACCACATGTGTGTTGTGTGTATACAAATTTTCCCTATTTGTATGTAGCAGTTCAGGATTGTGTGTTTGAAAATGTCCCCGTTTTGTATGTAACACTTCAAAAATGTATGTTCGGAAAATTACCTGTTTTGAACTTATCACGCCAAAGCAGCATGTATAAAACTGTGCACATTTTGTATATCCACGCTGTTTGTATGAAAATATTTTCATTTTGCATATACCACAAGGATGTATGTTTGCAAATGTCTTCTTTGTATGTTCCAGATCAATGTTTTGTGAAGGAAAATGACCCCGTTGCGTATGCATCACGTTATGGTTGTGTGTATATTAATGTTATCATTTAGCATATAAAACGACTTTTGCATGAATATATCCCCGTTCTGTATGTACCACGTCAAGGTTGTGTTTATGAAAATGTTCCCATTTGATATGAGCAACTTTAAATGTTGTGCATGATCGGTCTTAAAAACGTAATTGTTGTGTACAGAAACAAATTACAGTTTTGTATGCACCGCTTCAAGGATGTGTCTTAAAATGTCTCCTAGTTTTGCATTAATCACGCCAGGAAGTAGCGGTAGCTCAGCTGGTTGAGCATCAGTCTCGTAATCCAAGGGTCGCAGGTTCGATACCCGCCCAGATCATCCTTGGTCAGCTGCTTCAGAGTGTCTCTGGGAAAGGCACATAACTCGCATTTGCTCGACATGATATAGGCAAATATGTGTTAAAAGTGCCGTTAATCTCCCTCCCCCAAAAGCATGAAGTCAAGTATGTTTGTATGAAACTGCACCCGTTTTGTATTTTGAAAAAGCCCATAGGCTACATATGTGATAATGCCTCTTTTTGTCGAAAAGAACGTGCTGCATGCTTGTATGAAAATATTCACAAGCGGTTTGAAAAAAAATAAAAAATTGGCGCAGCAAAATGTATTCATTTCTTAATAAAAACAAAAAACTTGTGTGTAAGTTGACAAACCAGTTGAGTATAAAAAAACGCATTTTTTTGGTATTATAATGTTCTCATTTAACACTAACCTTTGAAAGTCGTGTGTATGAAATGACCCAAGCCACCTACCCTACCAAACTTTTGCATGAACCAAGCCACCTAGCCTCCCACACTTTTGCATGAACCAGAATGCCCCAAGCCACCTACCCCACCACACTTTTGCATGAACCAGAATGTAAAAAAAATGTTAGCGTTCTGAATAAAAGTTACCAGAATAAATGTATGAATCAAATCCAATTCAGTGTCAGGGGCCACAACGAAGTCGTGCTAGAAAAGCTCCCGTTTGAGCCTGATATGGGCAACAATGTATGTGAAAATATTTCGATATGTTTGACGTACTTCAGAAAAGAGTTTTAGAACATAATGGGAATATAATTCATGATGAGAAATATTGTCTTAAGTTTTCTTAGTCCGGTAACAAACGAATCATTGCCTTTTCTTTTTTATTCTCATTGTTCGTTATAAATTTGACTGAAGAAAAGCATCGACACACCACAAAATTATTAAATATTGTTCCCTTGTATAGTTTCGATCCAACTTTGCGCATCGAAGCTTTCAAAATGACGTTTTCCACGGAAAGCAGTTTCCTAATGATAATTATTCAGTTTTGTCGTTTCTATTTTTTCAATGATATTAAAGCAAAGCTAACAGTTTTTTCCCTACATGGTACTTTATTATTTGTTTCCAATTCTGTATTAATAAACATAGCCAAATGGACAAGACCGTCTATGAACGACAGTTTAGGTAAGTAAAGAGTTAGAAAAAGAACATTTAGTAATGTTTACGTCTTGGCTATTCTCTTCAAATGCTCTCACAAAAGTTTAGTACACCCGAACAAAACAAAAACTTAATGAGAAAATACCAATCCATGATATTAACCAACCATATTAATCATTTCCATCCTAGATCTACACGAGGTCGACAGAAATAGAAAGACGCTTGAATTAGCCATACCAATACATTATGAACGTATTGCTATGAATCAACTGAAACCCAAATTAGGTAACAATTGCAGCAAGAAAGACTATATTTCATTGACAACATTACGTGTATTCAACTTGTACAAATTAATATGGAGAAAATTTGCGATTTTTCACCTGTATTTCATATGAACTGCTTAATGTCTTTTTGTTTTTTACAGCAAAAAGTTTAAGATTTTATCAATGAACAGTTTCTGTGAGGCACACCATGCATACCAAAATCGCACAAAATGTCAAAGATAGAGGGTGAACCAACCACGAAGGTACACCTTACAGATTAAGTTACATATTTACCCTCTGTCGTTGGCAGTTTGGAACTAATTGATACTGAGGGTTCCAGCCTTTTGTTGGTAGACCCTCCGTTAAAATATAAGGATCTTTTAAAAAGAACCTTCTATGGCACAAAACAGCTGATTGACATATTCAATGGTCTCTACAGATAACTAAAGTAAAACAATCAATAAAACAATCACTAACTTTATCTTTGGTATGATAAACTAAAGTAACACAATACCTTGAATAATAACATTTCACTTTTTGGGTAAAAATAGATCTGTGAATATCAATTCGCTTTCCAATTGTCTTTAGAGCAGAAGTACTTGCTTGAGAAGTTTATAATCTCATTGTTCATACCCCTCGGACAAAACGCAAGCATCCGCATGTAAAAATAATGGAAGTATGTTGGTTTCAATAATATATAAACATTGGAACAAAATGTTCCAACTGAAAAGGTTAATGAACAAATAATAAAGCTAAATATTGTGTTCTGTTGTAAAATCATATCGGACAATCAACGACTTACGATGATAACATTATTTGGATGGTCACTGTTTACTCAATGTACGGTTATTTTGATTTAACGGAACACTGCAAGCTTACTTGTATCATATAGTCAATGGAACGTGTCACTCGGCTAAGATTCAACAAGAAAATCCTTTTCTGACATTTGTTCCTTAACTTTTGTTCAGTAGCATATTAACAATCTTCATTCTAACTGTTGCTTAAAAGGTATCCATCACGAATACTGTTTGATGGGTCAATCTGTATAATATCATCACACATACATATGGTATCATGTCTAAAAAGTCATATTTTGGAGGAAATGCAGCTGCAGCATTATTTGTATGATCAGGAAAACATATACACTTAACTGATTCATGAAGTAATTTATCATTAATTTCGGTGAGAAGAAGTTATTTTGTTTCTGCAGAAGTCCTTTATATTTTTCCAACTTCTGCCGCTCAATGCTGGTTCTTTTGCGATGCAGTTCTCAATATCCCTATTTCCAGGAATTCTCTTTGCTAGGATGAATTTGTTGAGTTGGTTTAGCACAGCACTTTGTTATTCCTGCACCCAAGGTCTTTTGATACCCTTTTGGGGGTGGTGATTGACCTCCATCTTCTAAACTGATTTTTCTCCTGCTCCTTCCTGCATTCTCCTTGTACCTGCCATTTCAAAATTACTCGTAATCATACATAAAGTTTGCAAATGAACCTTTCATCATCACTACTTATTGGTACAAATCAAAGTTTGATGATTCTGATAAAAAAATGACTTTATAATTTTTTTCAAAATTAAAAGCACCTTTTACTAGGCACCAAATTAATGTTGTACAGTAGACATCGCCGTCTATAATTATAATCTTTAAAAAGGCATAAAAGATCATTGATTTTACTGACATGTTTGAAAACTCGTTCGATTAATAAAAAATGTACTTGATTGTTAACATGGTAATTTGCTTTCCTGTTTGACTCATAATATATCTTCATGACAAATACAATAAGATACAGAGAACAATAGAAAATATAATATACAATCAAAGACGCGGACATTACAGAATTTTGCGTTCAGATATATAAAACCTTAAAATGGTAGCATAGGTACTGAAGCTCTTGAATTACATGTTGGATATTTCTTACTGTGATGTGCCTGGTCATTAATTTTGCCATACAGCTCTTCCCAGTCGTTGTTTTCCTCCTCAGATTCAGATTCTACTGGAATAAATAAAAAATAAATAGGATTAATGATGGTTTGTAATACAAACTCCCGAATTTATTTTATCAAGAGTCATTTATGGGTCATAAGAAATAGCATCAATATCCATCTTGCAACAAATGTTACTGTCAATTTTGCACTATTTACTTTCTACTATAACATGCATTGAAATATTCCTCCAAAGAAAGAATTGATATGTGTATAATATAACTGTCTGTAATATTTGTTACTTGAAACGGGGATTATTAATGATTTATATTAAAATTACGCTATAATTCAGGAAAAATTCTCATTTCTAATCTTACAGCAAGAAAACATGATTGAAATATACACATTAAAAGCTATATTTTACCAAACGATTTTGTTGCGTATTTTTTTATCAATTTCGCAAACGCTTGGTACTGGTTGTTCTCACATTTGGATTTGAAATGACAATACTCATGATTATCATCTGGCACTTTGTTAGTAGCACATGTTGCAAAAACTTTGCAATATCAGCTGATACTGGCCATAAATGAGTAGTGATTTTAACCGTCTATGATAGGGTAAAGTTTAAAGAACTTATTGTTTACATGGAAAACAATATCTACGCCTGTTTTCCCCAGAAAACGGTGGAACAATTTTATGAAAAATGTACGTCCATAGACTTTACGTACTCTCCTTTGGGAGCTGGGTCGGTAATGATAAAGGGTGAGTTAACCATTCATATTTGTATGATCAGTAGTAAGGAAAATAATTATTCTATATATTATCGATAGACTCCAAGAAATAAGAGTACGGCAATTGGCATATGATATCCAGTCAACATAAGGTTTGACCTAGAACTTCAAGGTACTGACTCCATATTCAGAAAGGGCTCTTTGTTACAGAAAATAGTAATGTTAACAAAAATGTTGAAAAATGATGTTCTTGTCCAGAGATGAAATGCAAAGGCAAAATCTTGAGTTGCTGAACCCTAATCTAAGGACTTCTTTCTAAAGCTACCGGAAATATATGCCAAACTGCGTTGAAATCCGCTAGTATAACTTAGTTATCATTCGGAAATAAATTGCATAGGTAAAATCTATTTTAGTAACAATGACCTTGATCTTGAAACGTGAATCGACGCTGGAAAAATAAATATTTGAACTTTACGTTTGATTTGGTAGTATGATGTTCCTAACTAAAGTATATCCACGCTATACTTACCTATATATTCATCCATTTTATACTTACCTATATATTCATCCAATTTTTGCACATGCAATTCAGCACTATCGATGCCCTGCTTGCATGAAAACATGGCACGTTCCAGCTGCATTTCGCTTGATGCATTTTGCCTATTCGACCTCAAAACAAAAAAGAAGCAGTGTTTTGTATGGTGCATTAGATCATATTATATTTTGGTTTTCACGAAGAATTAACAACCTAGACCACCACCCCCATTCTAACGCGCAGTAGCTCAAACATCATTTTTAAGAGAAGCATTTTCTTAAGACATTTCTGTTGTTTGTATGTCTGTCTGCCTCTCTGTCTGTCTGACTGTCTCTCAGAAACATGAGATTAAAAAGAAATAATGCCTTTTATTTGCTGACAAATTAAGCTACAAATTCAAAATTGAATTGGGAAGTAAATTAGGACTCATGTGTCACTCCACGACTGAACTTATTATTGACCTACTGCAGTCCAAAATTTGGGTGAAAAAGAGAGGATGGATAAGGAAGGAAGTGCTAAAAAAATTTCCGACATTCGCGTTCTATAGTCATTATTTTTGCATCAGTATATTATTTATCTCACGGGCGAATCTATGGTTGTTTTTTTTTTATAGTTTTTTCTATTCATTGTAAATGTTTTGGAAGGGGGTGGGGGGCTTGGGAGCACATATGCATTATTCGCCTTGTTGAGAATTCCCGCCTTTTCAGGGATCATTTGAATAGTTATCGCCATGTACCGTTATATAAACAAATTACTGAAATGATATCTCCTTAAAGTAGAAATACAGACAGCATTTCCTGCTACTAGACTGCGGTTCATATACATATACTTTTAGATCATGTACATTATCGTGGAATATTTACAATCGTACCTCAGTTTAGCGGTGTATAACTCATGGCAATATATATATATATATATATATATATATATATATATATATATATATATATATATATATATATATATATATATATCAGATTTAGCATTTATGATTTAAAAACGACTTTTCTGAGTCATGTGTAAACAGTAAATTTCCTATTATCATGAGGGATCAAAAACAAAAGAAGAAGGAGAAGAAGAATGACAGTTTCAGTGCTGTGAAAATTAAATCTGATGTATTAGGAGTGTATGATGAATTACTGGTAGACCCATGGTGACTAAACTTCCAAAGAATAAATATTTAAATTGTGCTCAAAGTTTTCAAAGACGAGCAGTATTTGTTTCAGGATTTCTTACAAAGAAAGAAAACAAGTGACCTACAAAGAAAAAGACAGACCGACAGACAGAGAGAATGAAGGAAGTAAAGATAGAGAAAGAAGGAAATCAGGAACAAATGTAGAGAATATGAAAAATGTACCGAATAAATGGAAGAAAGGAAGAGAAATATTGGTTAATTTACGTTTGAGTCAGGCAAAAATTATATAAATGTTTTGCTTTACATTATTTGTACTTCATCAAGATTGCACAGTTATATTTTATGTTCGGTGTCGTGACTGGTACCATGCACAAGTTCTTACAAAAACTTTTTTTTCCTTTTATCTCAAGATGAATTTGTCGAATTTGATTTAAACGCGGTTAATCGTAGGAAAGGAATATTAACCATTATTATATTTTTCTTTATTACGATATAGACTGTTCCTTGCTATGCTTCTTATCAACAATGATGATGATGATGATGATGGTTTGTAGTAGCCGTAGTAGAAGTGGTAAACTTAATGGAAGCAAGTATTTTAAGCGAATATAAAAAGAATAAAAAATACAACCGTTGTTGCAAGTTGTTAATGAAAATTAAAATCAATGTACACATGTTTACAATTAGGCAGCACAAATATTTAATATAACGTTCTTTAAGACAATCATATAATAGCTACATTTTGAGCGGTCACTCTTGAAATTAAAACAAATCTGAATTAACTAGAATCTATGTTAATATTTTCCCACGTATTTCTTATCGAAATTAGAAAGTCTCACAGTTAAAGATCACATGCCAAACAAAGATAAACAGGTATAATCTCTTGCCCATCGTAATTTTCCAGCAGAATATCTGCATTAGTCTTATCAATGTTTGTAAAAAAAGTGGTGTTCAATATATTTTCAAAACCGTTTACTAGTATTCAGTTTACTTGTGCTTCCGACCTAATCTGGCGAAAGTGTTATGAACGGTTGGCTATCAATTTAATAAACACATAATCGATCTTGCTGTCTTTGTTAAGAAGAAAATATATAATACATGTGTGTTGATGGTTACATACCTGATTTAAATCCGGTTTGATTTTCTTGATGCCATCTTCAGTGAGTAATTCGGAAACAAAGTGCGCGAGAAGGCAGCAAGGCAGACAATGAGAATTTTTACCGCATAAACGTGGACTCAGTTTTCCGACTGATACACTCGAAGTTTTGAGTCGAGTGGGACGCGTGTATTTTTGTGTATAGTACAATGGGAAAAAATACCGACCAAGCGGGGACATGCTTAGATACGCTTATTTTAAAGTTTTTATCACTAAGTAAGACCGTGGCAATCCATTTCTGCCGCTATTGGACGTCCCCGTTTCGAGGTGTGTCCCCGGTCTGTTGGGGGTGTCACGAAACACCCAAATCACACCAAATCCACACCAAATCCACCCAAATCCAAATGTTTAGTAACAATTTTCGGTATATATAGTTGTCACAACGCGAAATATAGGGACACAACTAAGGGTGAGTCCGTTATATTAGCACATGTAATGATGCATTGAGTTGGAGGACATAGTGAAACCCGACTTTGAATGAGAATCATAACGGACATTGGCAATATATTGTGCAAAGTAATACATGTAAGTTATAAAGTAACAAGTTATAACAGAACAATTTACGCGGGAAAAATATAAATTATTTAATGACTAAACGTACACATATGCAAGTTTATTAACTACAATTTGCCATTTCATATATAATATTTTTTTAGTACATTTGTATTTATATATCAACCAAACACAGGAACGTCGACTTTTAATGAAAAATGGGAGTGCGTTGCAATTTAGAGACGAGACGGTAGACTTAATAAGATTTCGTATATTTGGTTTGGATTTGGGTGGATTTGGATCGGATTTGGGGTGGATTTGGTGGATTTGGGTGTTTCGTAACACCGGCTTGTTGGTGTGTATTCTTACAGATGTCCCCGTTTCGCACCTTTTACAAACGCACACACACACCTCTTTAGCAATAAGGCAACAAAACTTTATTTTAATTGAAATATTTTTTCCCAATGTATCGCCTAAGCTTCTTTTAAAGACTGGATTTTTAAAAAGTATGACAAGTTTTCACCTTTATGGCACTTTAATTATACCGTCCATAAGTGGGTTAGGATGCGTAAGTTAAAGTCATCATATATCTTAACTAGATTCAACACACAATAGGCGGAAACTCTACTTCTAAAATGTGAACGAAGGTAAAGTTAGAAAAGACAACACTCAAGAAGTTATAGAAAGAGACGGAGGTTGCCCGAATTATGCTGATGTGTATCTCGAATCACAGGCCATTTTGAAGACAAACATCGATCAAAAACAATTGTGACGTACAACACAAATACGATTGCCCAAGGGTGAAAGGCGTAGGTTGATATTAGAAAGGTATATAAAGGCTTGTCCTGAACATACGGATTCTTCTAAACATTGAATGAGGGATATGATAGCATCCCTCGAGAAGGAAAGAAAGGAAGAAATGATGCATTCCAATGAAGTTACCTTCACATGAGGATTGATGCTAGTGGAAGCTACAACTAGACTTAACACTACCGGCAGATAATACGCGAGCGCAGCTAGAGTGGAGAAGAAAACTTCCAAAAACTTCGTATGTACCCGGGCAAACGTTACATGCCAATACGGTAAAAGCAAAGTTTACGGTCTTGACTACTCACAAAACCATGCAAACAGTCGCTCGAAATGGCAGTGAAGCACATGATCAAATGAATCAACGAGACGGTGTAACTAATATGAAACTGAAGAATGCTATGGTAAGATCGGTTGAATCCGGCTAACAAAGGGTGTAACAAAGGGAAAATTCCAAAAGTATTTGTTCTCTCGGACATATTTTGATTCAGTGGTGTCAGGATATCTCGTATTTACTATTTAGTAGCGGAGTGAATTGTGAACATTCGTGTTGATTCCAAGCTCGCACATCCGCACTTTAGGAAAAATAATGATAAGGACGCATAGTGAAGATCCAACATTTTAGGTAATTTTGAAACTTTTAACTACGCTCAAAATGAAAGCAAGCATCACTAAGTAAACATAGCTAATTACGTTTACACTTGGTTAACTTGGCTACTGTATGAAGGTAATTAAATATGATGATGAATCTGTCCACGAATAGATAGTTAATATATACCTTTCCTTTGAAAATATGGATCCCACTTCAAACATTTAGTAATCCTTATGGTCCAGATATATGTGAAAGTTTCTGCTGATATAAATGTAACCACTGCGTATTGTCAGGAACTCTAGATAGCCAGAGAAATCCTGCATGTCAACAGTACAATACATGTCCCAAAATAAATCTACATATTCTTTCCACGCTGAATGTAGATGGCATATCGATCTGATTTGCTTGTATGGCAGCAGACTTTTCGAAACATTCAATTTAAATGTGTATTTGAAAGACGATTGTGTGATCAAGGCAGTTGTTCTACCTGCACGAGGAAGTACTGGACCTTCTTTGCTACTATGGTAGCAGACTTTTCAAACGATTTAACTTAAATGGTTTTTATTTGAAAGGCGATTGTCTAATCAACTCAATTGTTATACTTGCACTTGCTTTGTGACTATAACATCATGCTTTTCAAAAGATTTAGTTTTAGTTGAAATCATATACCTCATTGATAATACACGCACCAGGAAGTACTGTCCTTGCGCTGACCGAATACGGCTGTTTTTTAAGTTTTAATTTGGAGCAACTAAACACCACAAATGTCAATGAATTACTAACTGTCAAATATCAAAACCTATATGAAAATATCTGCTAAAAACAGTTTTCGTCCAGACTGGCTCGGATTCAATGCATTGATCCATAATGTTACCTGAAATTCTAAGGTGAATGTCTGCAAGGACAGTTCACGCTGTAAACGATAATTCTATAACCAGATCTGCTTATCTGAGTGCCACAATGCTGTGTACTGAGTGCAAACACTGTTACAAACAGTAAATTAAAAAATAATCTCACGTATGCATTGCCATGTGCTATTAATCAGCACTGACCTGCTTAAACGTTGGGCACAGTATATTGCTACTTACGATCGTGCAAAAATAAATTGAGCACAGAAGCTACTGTTTACATTTGCAAGAAAATATATGGGGCATTTTGTAAGGAAAATATTAGGAAATCTATTGGAAGAATTGCGCCGCACAATGTAGAAAACAACCTAGGGCAAGAAATTATATCCTGTCACATCAAATAAATTGGCATGGCATGGCATCACGTGCACCATCATAAAATGACCAGCGTTAAGCGCTACCCCATACATGGACACAGGCATCCATTATAAATATTTTGTGTCATCCTCCTATAACTGTATCCAAAATGTTTGGTCAAAAAATCGTTAAAAAATGTCATTGCAATTGATCTTTTGGCGCATTTCAACTTTCACGCCTTTTATAGCCAACTCCCCTCCCTGACAGCCCTAGAGAGAAATCAAAATGATGCCTTGTTGCTGAAGTTCACCACATTGCTGAGACTTTTTTTTTATAAAGCATAGGAATAAAAATGTTATTTTATTAAACAATTTGTAATAGTCCATGGGATTTTAGGAAGTGAGAATTAATTTCATGGCCATAAACTGTAATCTTCTCAAGTTTGCATGGGGTCTGCCACCCCCACCCCCAACATTATGCTAAACCTGTTTAAAAGAAATTCAGCTCTCTTTATTTTATTTCCAATTTAAATAAAGATCCAATATGACAAACTGCAAACAGTGCAATCTAGTTACATTTTATTTAATAAATTCATACATTTATTTTAAAAAAGTATACAATTCTAAAATAATACAAGTTTGCGATACAAACTTTTATAAGGGTTTTTTGTATTTCTTGGCATTGTTTTAACCTTTTGTGGTGCGTCTAATAAAGCACAACAAGCACTTGCTGCACAGGCGTATAGAGCAGTCTATAGGGAAATAATTAAATAAATTTGAACTTTGGATATATATATATATATATATATATATATATATATATATATATATATATATATATATATATATATATATATATATAAAACTTACATTAACTGATTGGACAATATTAATGGCAATATTAATGGGTTGTGTCATGGGATACAAATAAATAAATAACATCAAAATCGGATAATACATGTATAAGAGAAATACAATTAACGACAGCTATACAGATGTGTATCCTTTGATTCAGTTAAATATCAATATTCTTCGTATGCAAGATATCTTGCCAGATATAAGGGGTTTGCGAGTACTTTCTCAAAGCCAAAAACTTAACATTCCCCCAAAAATCAAACTTCTGGTGCCAAAATATTCATTCATAAAATCTGAAAATAAATCTCGATCTTCTAGTTTAAATAATTGTATAATTAATCAATTAATATATAATAATAATATGAATAATAGATTCAGAAAAAGATACAGGGACTAGTTCGGAAGACTACAGTGTATCCTCCTCAATTATTGGATTTAAGTCATCAGCTTGATTATCACGTTGTTGCCTTTGGTTCCTCAGTGTTTCTGCAGCTAGCGAAATTATTCTATCACATATAATATTCCACGAGGGACGAATTGTCAAGGGACCATCTCTGTTCGACCATGTTGCTATGGTGTAATGCGCAATCAGATTCTGTATAGCTCTCTCGGCTTGGGATATATTTGTTTGCTCCTGCATCAGAACCACAACTTTTCTATGTCTTTCAATTGCAACTACACATTCTTTCTGACTCCAGGGCGATTGGACGAAAGCAGGCGTTATAATCGGAACTACCACCAGACTTTCATTGATACATCGGTGTATCTCATTGATGATGAGCATGCCTGGCATGAAATGTTCCGCTCCAGTACAGAGAACGTCATTATCTGTGTTCAATTTTTCCATTATGCCGTTTCTCAATGCAGTTAAAATATTTTCCTCTACGAGATCAGAGTCATTACTGCAATAAGGAATAAATGCAACGTAATTGAAATGTACGTCGTCTTGGTTAATAAAACGTTTCAAGATTTCAATATCTTCCATATTGCGTTTATTCCGATGTATACAATAAACCAAAAAAGCCATTGCGCATGAACATAAAATAACTAAAACTGTTGGTAGAATAGCCTTCATGATGGTACTCGGTAGCTGACAATCGAATTCAACCTTTTCAAGTGTTTTATTGTCAAGGGGATAGATAGCATTTCCATATTTACATACCAATGTTTTCCTATTGACGAATTTGATCTTCGTGGAGACAAACCACGTAAGAAAACTAAGGCTTTCACACTTGCATTCAATAGGATTGTCAGACAAGTCGATCGACACGTAATGTGGAATAACGTTCCATTTGTCCAGAAGATTCAAAGTCACGTTTGGATTGTATCCATACCTATATCTTTGTGAAATTGTGTTTCTATCAAGCGACTGTAGAAGAGAATTGTCATTGAAAAAACTAATATTGGTTTCCTTTTCTTTTACTTGACCTGTATATACTTCTTCAAGTGTGTTGTATAAGGTAAATGGCAAATCATTCAAACGATTTTTGCTTAAATCAATGAACTTTAAATTCTGCATGTGGCTGAACTCCATACTAAAGTGAATAAGGTCGTTTTCTTTCAGATCAAGAAGTTTTAATTTGTTGGAAGACAAAAAATTATTCGGGATTAATGAAAGATGGTTTTTACCAAGAAGAAGTATTTGAAGCTCAGAGTTACCGCGCAATAAGTTACTGAAATCATCCATATTTTGCATTTTGTGCAACTGATTTTCTGACAAATCAAGAATTTTTAATGAAGGAAAGGTGCCTAAAAGAGATGGAGATATGTATTCCATGTCGTTCATTGATAGATTTAGTTTCACCAATCCGCGAAAGCTGTATGATCCTGTCACGGTCACGTTGAGACGAATTAATCTGTTTTTGCTCAAATCCACAATTTCAATATGATCATGTATACATTGATTGAAGTGTGCCTCTGCGTCGATTTCTATTCTTATATCTGGCTTTACAAACTCCTCAAAGAATGCATATTTTAATCTATCAGGAACGTAACAATCCATTTTCTCTACCGTTTGTTCTCTGACATTCTGCATGATACTTAGACATCCACTACCAACTATCATTTCAAGTTTTACTGATGAAGCATTGGCATTGACTTTATGTAGGATTCCAGCCAAAGCCAGTTTTGAGTGCGATACATCTAAATAAAGAAAATGGGAAAACGCATCATTTTTGGAGTCCACAATTATTCCCGCAATATTTGCCGAACTTACATCGAGGTATGTAAGGTTCTTTCCTATAAGCGCATTGAAAAATCTTTCTCCAAGAATACCGGGTGTAGGATGGTTCATGCCAAGTCCTTTTAACGATAGAGATTTTAGTTTGTTGACTTTACCTTCCAAAGCCTTCTCTATAACAGATAATTCCAAATTGCTGTCCCAATCGAAATGAAGTGCTACAAGATTTGGAGTTGATTGGAATACCTCTGGATCAATGTATCTGAGAGGATTGACTGCAGATATAGATAGATATTTCAAGTGTATGAGTCCATCTAGAAATGCTTTTTCAATTTCTTCAATATGTTCAAATTTAAGAATGGTAAGTTCAGATACATTCTCCCAACTGCGATCGTGGAAGCGTTCATTAGGGAATGATCCTCCTAGTTCACCTGTTCCAATAAGTGTTACTTTGTCTACAAAGTTTGGCACGGCAGAAGGAAAATCGTCTATCCTCGAAATATCTCTACAGATATAAGAAGTGTCCTCTGAAATGCAAGGTCCAGATCGTCCTTGTTCAATAACGTGAGCAAGTAAAACACAGAGCAAATGCAACATATATTTTCGTGACATGTCCAAAATTAAGTCAACATTCACATGACTTAGTGTGCTAAATTGTATGACCGTTATATCGAGAGATATCTTGTTAACACATTGTCTTCAAGAAAGGGATAGACATTGATCTCGCCATCACAAATGCAGCAACAGGGATAGAAAATATCCTGAGTTTATGGAAATTTCTTGGGGCGTTAAGAGTAGTCTCCTTGTGTATAATAACGTAGTCGAACGCAACAGTATCCATAATGTTCCAAACTGGCTATTACTTCTGAAACAAGAAAAATATCTTTTCAAGACGTTTAGAGAAAGTTTTAAAATGTCTTCAGAATGGAAATACAATCTGTAATAGATGGAATCAAGACGAAAACTTGTTTGAAAAGTAATTATCTTCATCTAATCAACAAGTAAAAATTTTATAACACTATATATGTTTGATATTGATGAAATATATAGGTACATCGCGCGTATTCTTTAATGAAAAAAGTTTAGTGTCAATTATTTATTTTTTTAAAATACGTACCTGTGAATGTTTAGAGGTGTTCAATTATTGAACAATAGGAGACAATTAAGGAGTGAATTTGATGGTCTCATTAAACATTTACATGTTGTAAATAAATAATTAACAAATAGTTATAAAAACACGAAAGTTAGCTACAGAATGAATCAGAAGTTAGGATGTGACTCTCTCTCTCTCTCTCTCTCTCTCTCTCTCTCTCTCTCTCTCTCTCTCTCTATATATATATATATATATATATATATATATATATATATATATATATATAACAGAAGTTAGGTACACAATCAATCAGAAGTTAGGATGTCGGGCCAAGAATGCAATCTATCTTCTGACATGCAAGATCTGTGTCACTCAAGATATTGGCGAAACCGTTAATTTCAGAAAGCGTATGAATAATCAGAAAAGCTACATTCGCAACAAAAGCAACGCGAAAGTCGGCAACCACTACAAATCGACTGGACATTCAATTGAGACCCTCGAGATGCTACCCATTGAATCAAACTTGCGGTGGACCGACACAGAACGCACACGTAAGGAGCAATACTGGATATTACAATTGAAAACTCATGGGGATTTGAGACTAAAAAAAAATCTAATCTTCCCATTGCAGTCTTGACAAAATTACAGCCAATCATCAGTTTTTCACCCGTACGCAACATTTTGCGATAATATTTACCCAAAATAATAACATGTATTATTTTTTTATTATAATTATTATTATTATTATCCATTCTCTCGCTACACAATTTGTATTGACATCTTTCCTTTAAAACCTCCATACTTAACTCCACTGGGATATAATTTCTTTCGCAAATCCTGTAGATGGCGTTGATTTTTCGTCATGCTGTGTTTCCGTCCTTTGTTCACAACATAGACTTATGTCAAAACATGTTGGTTCTCTATGTGATACACAATAACCAACTCATTGTTTATTATTATTATTATTATTATTTGGCCACAACTTTTTATTATATCTCTTGTTGTAACCCCCCCCCCCCCCAGTGATTTCAACATGTTATTGTCCAGAATTTATTTTAGATTCTGTGTTTTGTGTCTGTTTTTTATATGTAAGCTGTTTATTCCCCTGACGAAGAGCTTGTTTAGATCGAAACGTTGAGAAACAGTTTTGAATTTGCACCGTTATAAATTTTTTTGTCAACATATATATATTTAAGTGAAATGTGATCTTTCATATAATATGCTAAACATACTGAAGATATAACTACACATAATATGACTAAAGCATATAAAGCAGACAAAAGTAGACTTCGCTGTAAATAATGATGCAAAATCGGACGTAATATTACTTCGAACAATATAATATTACAGATAATACGTGATATAATTACTCATACATTGTGATTTTATTATATCCGTTTTTATTACTTTCTACTTTCATGGATAGAATTATAAATTACCATAAAGAGATCATTAAAGCAGAAAATACTTATTTAAATAATTTGTTGTTCAAGGTGTTTTCCGTCTAATTTATTATATCATTAAATCATCGATTGATAGTTGCTCTCTTTTTTATAATTGTATTATTTTTATTCTATCATTTATCTTTTCAACATTTTTTTGTCATCACTGGAATATATAAGTTTATCTTTCTCATCAATTGTATTTAATAATATTTCATATGAAAGTTCATAACTTTATACAGTTGAACTTGGAAACATATAACATATGAAGCTTTTAATTATGTTCCAGGCTCATTCATAATATATATTGCTGCATCATGTTTAGCTTTATCTTTAGCAATTTGCACCAACTCATTATCAGGTAACCACTTAACCAACTCCCACATTTATAGCAAATAAAATAAACAATAAAATAAAATTTATCTTGTATTTTGTGACGTTCTGTGCAAGTTTCTTCTTTGGATATTTTTCTATTATGTATAATTCTTGTTCGGAAATAGTACTTATTTTTTCCATGCGTAACCTTCTGATTTCTAATTATTATTTATATTTTCTCATAACAGTTTTTATAAAATTGTAAATGCTCATTGATCCATCTTCTGTTTGTTCTTCATTTTTTTAAAAATTCTATGTGAATTGTCTTCAGTAACTCGACTTCAATAACTCAATTAGTGTCTTTATCAGTTATTAATTTTTGTCTTTTCTTACTTTCCCTAGGAGATCTTAGCAGTGATTGCATATTACATTCTTTAAACATTTTATAGTATTTCAGAAACACCAGCTTTATGTATACTACTTTTGTATTTCTATCTTTGTATAGATCAGAATAATACAATGCAGGTAATGACAGTTTATAGATTTTAGGTATAACACTAATATTATTAAATAAACCAATGCAATTTCTACCTCATTCTTTAATTGTAAATACATCCATTTTGCTACTTATATGGCAATTTCTTGGTGTATAACAGTGTGGTAAAGTCGTTGCATGAACAACTAAACGCTTATCGTCACGAGATGATAAGGCTAACTTATTGATTGAAATACTGATAATATCATGATGGTATGATATTAGTAGGTTCATTTTATGGCAGTTTTCTTTTTTTTTCACATATAAGCATTGCTTAGAGATTTCAAATCTAAGACTCTTCTTTATCATACATGTCTTAATACCCTTGAATTCCTTTTTCTCATCAGGGTCAGTTTGAAACGAACACAATTTCGTCAGTAACGTTACAAACTTTTTAAGACTATCCTGTTCAGTTCATACTTGATAAGTAGAGGAATTATTTGTTAAATAGTCGAATAGCAAATACATTGTTCTTGTTGAAATCGTTAGAGTCAGACAATTTTATGTTATCGCTCGTGTCCTTGTAAAAGTTGCCAGTTTCAATACGGATACAAAATTAATCTGTTTCAATCATAAGAAGTAGTATTCTATTATGGTATTTTTATTTAACTTATATTATAAATCATACAATGGCCACTTTTATAAATGTAATATAGAAAGCCAGCCTGATATAGGTTTAGATAGCACAATCTTTTTAATTTCATGCCAACAAGTACCAAATATTCATGTGATTGTCCAGATGGAAAATTAAATATCTTGCTGTAAATTCTTAAATTTATTCTAATTAAAGGACACCATTAAAAATTTTCTTTTTCGCAGATTTTTCATATGCATACCAAAACTGCTATTATTCGTGAGTTAGAAAAATATCATTTCTAAATTATTAGTGGCATTTTGTCCTAAGTTGGTTTTAAGTTCTATGTAAGACGTTTGTCAAAGTTGTTGATTGAAAGGAACAAATCTGTGGATTTTGTTAATTTTAGTCGTAGCCGCAAGTATAATTTCAAATTTCTGTAATGTATAACAGACTTGTTTTTCTTTCTCAACGTAGAAAGTAATATGGTTACATTTGGTTCAGTTCCAATTTTCTTTTCAATATTATTTAGCTGTAGTTGTGACACATAATCAATACTAGGTACAATTGTTTTTTATTTATTAATTTTTGGGGGTGTTTTTGGTGCTAAAGAATAATCTTGAAAATACTCCTGTAACTTCACAGGCACTTTAACATCCAGTTCTAAAATCCCCCCACCCGTCTTTTCACCATCTTTCCATAACATCGGCATCGCTGATCATCGATGGCTTTTATTTCTTTTTGTACATGCCCATCAGATCTGCATCATAGGCCAGCAATGAAACATATATAAAATGTTTGCGTCCATGTATATAATACAATATTCCGGTTTTGCCTCGTTGAATTTATGATTGTTTGTAATCTTTAATTCATAATCATCATTTGCTTTGTTTGAATTACACGAAGAAGAAAAAAATGCTTAAGGGTGGGGGATGTTTACTTCATTAAATTTATCAAAACTAGTTAACTTTTTATACAGATAGACGTCCTTTCTTAGATATTTTGATTGCATATCTTTACATTTCTCTCCATCTGACTCATAAGCCTAAATATGCCTGCATATATCATGGTTCTCTTTACACTTACAAGAAAGATTTTGTTGGAAGAAATGTATTTCTTAACATTGCTCAATATGATGATCATCATATTATCAAAATTAGTTTTCGCTGTTTGTTTGATAAAGAGGAGAGAACTGTACCCAGACAAATTAGAAATGAACAGAGGAATATATTTTTCATACTTAAAATGTATGTTAAATTAGTTATGAACAGTGCCTCTCTTTAGGTAGGGGTGATCGCTGACGTTTCCTTTTAATTTGTTTTTTGTTCACATATATGATATATATATTAGTTACGTAGAATTGTAGTTTGTCCTCTTTCACTAAGATTATGTTCCTTTTATGTTTTAATTCTTAATTAATTAAATACACTCTTCTGTTCTACGACCTCTGGGTCATATTCTTTATGTTCTGCTTTAAGATACGACCAATATCCAGATAGTATGTATCGTGCTGTGTTTCCAATCCAACTTTGCTCTTGTTCCTTCGTAACTTCATGCCATTGGCAATAAGCATCCGACGTCCAAATATTTCTGGTGATATCGTTAATGTTTTCTTTTTTCTTCCTACTTTCATTATTATACTTTAAAAATCACAAATCAATAACAAAAGATACGTTAACAAGGTGTTTGTAATGTTTCTATCTAATAACTGAACCCTTTTCTGGCATAATGTCCATATCATTACTTAAGTTACATCACATTATTTTTCTATTCTTCTATTATTTCTTAACAGAAAATGTTCAAATATTTCTTTCATGAATATTTATTCCCATCACACAAATTTAAAAATCTCTTCAATTTTGTATTGGACATCTATCAAACAAATGTTTTTGCATTTTTTCTATATTGTAATTTGATGGATTGTAATTATTTTATTTTATCGTGTTCAAAATCCACTTAATTGCACCAAAGAAACATTTATAATATAGTTTGCACATTAAGACAGGCCTTATTATTCTTAACCCAATCTGGCAAGACGACAAACATACCGCCTGATAATGGCGTGTATCCATATATTTTCATCGTCAGGTAATGGATTCCATCATATGTCCATGTAGTACTATAGGGCATTTCTACATCGAAGTCAGTATTAGGATCATTTCATAGATGTTTGATATTTCCAATTCATTCATTATAGAGCTAAACTTTGTAGAGTATAAACAATCACAGTTTCCTTTGAAAGTATTGTATGTGTTCCCTCCTCACGAGGATTGTTAACTATTGACTGTAATTGTCCTAATCTCAGAGTTAGTACAAGTTATACCCAAACGGCATCTAATTGGATCGCTTTCCTAGCAATATTTTTCGATGTATGCATTTCAAATTGCCTAAAACATTTAAATCTTGATTATTACCGCTAAAAACAAATTCTAATAATTTTATGTTTCATCAAGAGCGGATTTTTAAAAATCTCAATCCTATCTCAGTATAAACGCCGTCTTTGATATTTCCGCATGTGCTGTCGGAAGTGGGATGGGATTTGATCTTTCTTGCAACGCCTTTTACGTTTCATCTCATCTATTCTATGATGGCGAAATTTGTGTTCTCTTCCCTCCATTTGTTCTTATAATTATTTGTAGTAACCTAGCTTAATCAGTGATTTATATTCAGTGAGTCTAATGAATTTGTCTTTCTCTTTGAAGTCTCTTATGATCCAATTTCTTTTGTAGAGTCCTTCATGTTAGACTCTTTGTCTTTCTTCCTACCCCATCATTTTTTCTTGTTCATATAATTTTCTAATTTCGTCAAATCTGTCTCCTAATTTTTTAATACTATCTTTATCTACTCTCCTTGGAAATTGCTTCTGTCTTTTCTTGTGTTGGTGTTCCAATCTTTTCAGTATGCTATGTTCTTGTAGCGTCTTTTTAAGTTCTTTGTAGTTCTATCTCATCCATGATTTCTTATTAATATATTTTTTCTAAGTGCGATAAGCCTTTTCTCCTAATTTTCAATACTACCTTTATCTCTTCTCCTCTGAAACTCCTCCTACGTACCTTAACTTTTACAAAGTTTTTCAGCGTGAGAAAGACATGAAATTTTGATCGTATTTATTTAATATTTATTAGGATACAAATATTTGAATATACATTTTTCAGCTTCGGAAATACATGATTTTTAAAAAAATACTTCATTTTCCAGCGTCTGAAATTATATATATATATATATATATATATATATATATATATATATCGTAATTTCTTGATATTTATAATGATAACAAGGTTTGAAGATAGATTCTTCAGCATCAGAAATACTCGATTTTCCGGTCAGATACACTCATTATTTTGACGTCATAATTAGGAGATTTTACAGCGTCAAAATTACTAGAACTTTCAGCGTCAGGAATACTCCATTCTTTTCATCATATATGTTTGATATTTATATGTTACCATTTTAGAAACGTTTCTACAGATTTTTCCCCAATTTGTTTTATGTATTTTTGAATTGAAGCATGAGAAAAGAAATAAGATTTAACTTTTGGTTTCTACACTCACATTCTACTCTGGTTTTTTTACACATAAGGAATCTAAGTCTTATATTACACAAGCCGTTAACTAAATTTGCTTATGCTTTACATATCAAATACCCATATTTCTTAGTCTAAACATTCCTACTTAGTCTAGACAACTTACATTTTTGCCAGTATAAAGTTACTTTTCTGTTAATTGCTCGTGTATAAATTTACCATCAGGAGGTAAAGGTCCTTTTGAAAAGTTAAATTAATCATTTTAATCCTTCATTAGATGATACGTAAACTTAGTAAAAATTCTTCATTGTTTTACATTTATATTAAGAAACCAAATGGGTATTCCAATCTAATGACATATTTGTTTCTTTTGTGTTGTTTATAATTTTTCTGTCCTTTTTTAAAACTATTTCGTGTGGAATAATATTATTTTCGTCAGAAGGGGTATCTATTGACATTTTATCCTTGTTATAGAAAGCTATAAGAAAAGGGATATTCTTTTTAAAATTTGTTACTATAGAATTGCATTGCTGAAAAAATAATGAATATTTGATAATTTCTTGCACTAGCTAGCTTGTTAGTAGCTTTCTATTTTACAACGTCAAGATTACCGCAGTTATCCAGTAAAGATAAAGTATTTGTAGCTTGATCAACATCAGCAAGGAACTTTAAGCACTTATTGAATTTATCATCTGAATTAGTAATATTACATTTGCATCCTTTATTATACCATTTCTATGTTAGGCATTGTTAAAATGCCCATGATGGGAAGATTATAATTATATAATTATAAATGCTCTAAATTCTGACTCTAACAAAATAAGTGCTAACAATCTTTCCAAAGTTAGCTACTCCACAAATTATCATATTATGAGGATCTTCTAAAAAGAGTCTGAAATAAAATAAAAATATATTTGCTGTGAATTGAAGTTTCCTGTTCTGTAGATTTGCAAGTGAATGTCATGTTGAACATGAGTTAATTTAAGTAAACTACCTTGTAATATGTTATAATGACCACTTCTTATATCAATCCACAAACAGTGATTGCGAATGAAAAGATTTGAAGAAATTGTCAAATTTCCGCATAAATAACACTTTGTTGCTTCTGTAAACTGTTGTATCATCAGGGAATTTTATGAATAAAAGCATATTTGGAAGAAATTTAATAGTTATTAGGACCATTTCTATACTTGACAACAACAATAGTTCAGGAAAATTTTCTCCATTGTTCTGACATAGTGTGAATATACCATACAAGCTAACTCTGGGTAAATCGAAAATTATATTTGACAAGGATATTTTAGCTAGTATGTCAATAATTGTTTCTCTATTAATGTATTCATAACAGAAAGTAATTCCATTTCTATATTTGTCATTAACCGCTTGTGCAACTGATTCTGAAGTTATTGTTTCATAATGTAGAGCAATATATTGTAGTTCATAATTGTATAGCACCCTTTGTTATATTAGGAGGCTTTTGCAAGTGCTATGCAAACTCTCAAATCCCGTAAAAGAGCGTACAGATACAATAGACTCTGTTAGTAAATCATAATTTAATGGTATTATAATCTTTTTTCGACACAACATAAACCTGAAGCTTCATTACCAGTATTTTATTCATTAACTGATCCAGATCATAATCTTCTAAATGTTTCACTCATAATTATGTTATGATTTGTTGTTAGCCATAAATCACTGTATGTCATTAAAATAAGAGTATCATAAATTCAAAAAGATAAAAGTTTCCATTCGATATCTAATGTTTTTCACAAACATTGTCCCTCGTTTTCATGCTACTCCAATAGTTACATCTACTTTTGCAGTTACATCAAATGAGACAACGAAACTAAATGGAACAATATATATATATATCGTTAAGATTAGGTTGTCTTGGTTTATATATAGCACCAGTTACTACTCTAGGTTACCTATACGTTAGTAACATCCTCAAGATGAAGTGAATAGTAAGGTACAATGCAAATGTAGTATCAAGATTGTTTAAAGTTTGAATAAATAAAAAAAAGTTTCAATCTAATATTGTGTCTTTGCCCAATTTTTATTAAACTTTTCTGTTTTTCTCTGATATTCTTCAATTACCTTGTCATTTCCTCAACCTTCCCCCAAAAAACCAATTGAAAATCTTCTTGTCATTGGTCCTCCTAAACAGATCATTCAATCAACAGGAGATTTTCACTAGAATACTTTTTTTGATCTCAAGCTGGTTCAAAATGCTGATCTTGCATCCAATATGGTGGTCTTGGCAAATCTTGCTATCAATACTCCTCCTGAATGGAAAGTCGTAATAGCATGAATTTTCTCCAAAAGACTTCTTATTATGTCTAATTGGTTCAGAATGTAAATGATGCATGGTATTACATCCAATATGGCCACCCTTGTTTACCGTCTTGAAAATGTTATCGCCCAAGAATATCACATATAGTTTCAACACTCAACAGTTGAAAAGAAGAAACGGGCTTATCTTGGATTCCTGGAAACTATTTTCAGACCGTAAAACGTCAGTCCTATATAGACTTTTGTTTAACTGTGATTATTATAGTATATTTGTTATTAAGCGTTATGCACTTCTGCATGGATTACGCATGCTTGGTAAGAACAAAAACATTAATTCGAACTACCTCCAAAAATATTAACAATTCGGATAAACTGCTGATTTTGCTTTGTCCAGCTTGGCGAGTTTCAGAACAGATTGAAGATATCACCAGATTTGAAATAAGATTAACAACAATGGCAGAGAACAGTAGACTGATAGAAGTAAACAGTTCTATTTACCGTCTAGTGTTTCGAATACCGAGATGCAGAAAGTTGGTGCAAGTCACTTCAGCAACAGTCAAGGTAGCGATAAATTTACGCTGAAATTTGCCGAATTGTTGCGAATATTACATAATAATCATGACATAAATTATCTGTCCTTCAAATTTGATAAATTTTGAAGTATTCTTGACGAAGTAACTTGCACCAGTTATTTTTCAAAATTGCCAGATGATTAAGGCGCTTTGAATAAATTTCTTACTGCGCTATATTTGTGCATGCAGGCGTCAGGTTGATTTTATTGTATTAATAACCAAACATCATAACCAGTATGGAGACATTGGACCAGGAAATTTCGTATCGTATTTATGTTTTCGAAAACGTGAGGCTAGAGTTTTTCCATATAGACAGGAGGTACGGGAGGTTTTGCTGCTATCTGGAGAATTGTCCTCAGAGGGCTCACATGTATGATAGTAGTACCTCATTTCAAGCCTTTAATTTAACAATGCATCTGACTATGTAACATTGTATGATAAGAATTAAACGGTACAATAATTATGTGTACAGGTATTAATTGATTAAGCAAAAGTTTGCTTAAATAGAGCGATACTTATTCATGTACAAGAACATGTATATTTAAACTTTCTGCTGTTTGCGGTGAAATATATTGGTTTGATTTGGTTTTGTGGGGTTGAAAGCCATTTTTCAGCACATGATAGGCTATGAATGTTGGCCAGTATATTTGGTCAAGGAAGACACGGGAAGACCCCGGCAAGAATCACCGACCCAGGGGAAGCCACTGCCAAGCTTTCTGACATACTTACGTTCGCCGAGCCGAGACTCGAAATGATGCGGAGAGAGGTGAGATGTCAGTGATATTTAAAGACGAGCGCCTTAGACCACTCGGTGCCCCGAAATATATTTGACTGCTGAATGGGGATGCAAATGTATATTTTAGCCACTATTCTAGTAATAGTGCTGGGGTCTCAATCTTCTTTAGAAATACTTTTGAATGTGCGTTTCACAGAGAAAGATTTTAAAGTCAAAGAAGATTTATTATTTTATACATCACAATTAATGGCAATAGAATAACTCTTGTGAATTTGTATGGCGATAATGATGATAATCCTAACTTTTTTAGGAAGCTAAAGGAAATTTTTTTAGTTTTTGTGGCTTTATCAATTGTAACGAATGGAGATTGGAATACAGTGCAATACTTAGATTTAGATGCTTATAATATTTTACATGACACACATCAACAGTTTCTAGCAGCAATTCATACAATATGAATAAGTGATACACATTTGCTGTAGTAAATTATATGCATCTGCTGAATGTACAATGAACAAAATATCCTGCTCTATTATTCAAATGGTCCAGGTCCTGCTACTTTATTTCCAGATATATATTCAAACCAGAAGCTTCTGTCAAATGTAAATTTTAAAGTTTCTATGAAAATATAATCGAAATTTACTTTTCCACCAGAACGTTCCATTCTGAAGTCACCTGTCTTGACACACATTAGTAAAATATGTGTTTGATATTATTGCCCGCTAATATTAGAATTCTGATGTATTGAAAGTGAGAAAGTAAGATAACAGTCTGTGTGGAATACTAGATGTTTTAAAGTATACAAGTCTAGGTGAATTAAAAGTCCAAATGTATTGAGAAGTTCAATATTTGATGGTACAATTTTCAGGAGTTTTATCTCCCACACACAATATCAACATATTTCATTCACTACAGACGGTGACCTCAACATGTTACCAGAATTGGATCTTAGACACTCTCACTTTACTAGTAATGCCGCAGCATTTACAGGTGTAGACGGCTCTGTTTAGTATACTGCCTTTAAATATTTACAGAATCTGTAACTGTGTAAATGGTCATGCAAGTGGTACGTCAGGTTTCAGACGATAAACATGTCCAGGCAGTTTTTCTGGTTGCATTATCATTTATTTCATCATGTACATATATGTCGCAGAACAAAACAATATCACAACGATCCTAATGCTGTTTAACCTAAATTGTCAGATATATTAAACAAAGAACTGACTCATGTCATAAGATTTTATAACAGATGTATACTCCACGCAATGTCAATGCTACAGTCACACAAAGCATGTTAATAATCGAGAGAAGAAGACTAAATTTAAATATCGAGGTCCTAAACCTGTATAATTTGTCGATTAAGTATATGCAAGGTTTCCTTTGTAGATTTTTTTTTCAAATATTGTAAACACGAGAATCTAAATCGATAGGCTGTTTTGTTCTCTTGATAAAATAAGTTGTAAGATAATTAGATTCTTTTTGTAAGGATGTTTGTACGGATAAGGTAGCTACTCCTGTTTGGTTAGCTCTCGCGTGATTTTAAAATATTTTGGCATGCAAAGGCAAACACATTTATGAATAAACCTGGCCTCCACTGAATAAAAGATTAATTATTATCCGTAAAGAAAACTGTGCCGATTGAATGTATATATCTTGCAAACATTTTAGCGTGGGTCCGCATCCTTATGTTACGTAAAATACGGACGCATTTACTAGGAGACAACACGTATGTGTGGATGTCATGAAAGGTTTCGAGACTGCCGACAATACTGGCTCTTTACTATGGGGTCCGCATCCTTATGTTACCTAAAATGCGAACGGACCTACTACGGGTCAGCTCAAATGTCCACTATTCACTGTGCTACTAAATAATAAATATGGGATCTACTGACGCTGCTGATTCAAAATATGTCTGATGAAAAAACGTATTAATATAATTCTGGGAGTTATCCTTTTGCTACGCCCATTGTTGGCCGGATTCCTTTGTATTCTTCGGTTTCTTATTAGTGAAATCACCACATTGATTCTTTACATTATTTGCTTCACTGCTGTTTCAAAACACCAACAAGATTATCCTTGTCACACTCCAACGTTTGTTACACCAAGAGGCACATGATTACTTCAATTTTGATAAATAAGGTTGTATGGGTATGAAAGGACAAGTTTACCCCTGTAAAACGAGCACCGAAGAGCAGTACAGATCCAGATCAGTGTATCATAGGACGATAAGGTACAAGATATCTGAATCTATGCTATCCGTTCTATTAATAACTTGGTTGCGATTTGGTTGTACCCGCATAAGTCGGGTATAACATTTTATTATATACTTAAGTGTAAAATATAGAAACTTATTAGCCAAATAATTTTCATACTTTTTTATCATTCCTATATTTTCACATGTGAAAAATATATCCCTATATTTTCACATATGAAAATATAAGATTTCCCATCATCCCATGCGACGTTTGATTGTGTGTGACTAGAGAAGTTGTGCCTGCAGCAAAAAGAACGAGCACTTTCTGAGCTAGAACAAGTAAATATAAACTACATTACAATTCAGACACGGAAAATAATTGTTGTTGAAGAAATTTTACTCGACGCCGTTCGCGTCTCTATGAAATTATTTCCATGCATAATGTAGACGACATACCAATCTGCTTTGCTTCAATGGTAGCACACTCTTTGAAACGTTCAATTTAAATTGATTTTTATTTGCAAGACAATTGTATGATCAAGTCAGTTGTTGTACCTGCACTAGGAAGTATTGGATCTTCCTAGCTAATATAGTAGCAGACTTTTTAAACGATTCAATTTAAATTGTTTTCATTTGAAATGCGATTGGCTGATCAACTCAGTTGTTATACTTGCACGAGGAAGTACTGGATCTGCTTTGTTACTATGCCATCAGTTTATTCACAACATTCAGTGTAGTTGCAATATTTTACTTCATTTATTATGCATGTACCAGGAAGCACTGGCCCTGCGCTGACCAAATACGGCAATTTACAATTAAGTTGGATTCACCAGATTAACACCCACAAAATGTAGTTGGATCTACCAGATTAACACACACACACACACACACTCTTTAGCAATAAGGCGACAAAACTTTATTTCAAAACCCCAACGAGATTATCCTCATCACTCTCCATTTCTTGTTGCACCAAGAGGCACATGATTACTACAATTTTTGGTAAATCACGTTTCACGAGCATAAGAAGTTACTTTTACCCCATATAATGCGTACCTAAGGCGACAAAACTTTATTTCAAAACCCCAAACGAGATTATCCTCGTCACTCCATTTCTTGTTGCACCAAGAGGCACATGATTACTACAGTTTTGGTAAATCATGTTTCACGAGCATAACAAGTTACTTTTACCCTATATAACGCGCACCTAACTAAGAACAGTACAGATCCAGATTCGTATGTCACAGCACTATATGGTACAATGCATCCAAACATATTCTGTCCGTTCTGTTAATGACTTCGCAGTTGGCCGCATGTTGTACTTGCACAATTACATCATAAGATTGTATTTTCTAAAAATGCTCTTTAAAATAACTGTAAAGAAAGGTCTCTATAAGTGGCCCTATCTTTTATGCGTATATTATTGACTGAGACTAATTATATTGAATTCCTCATTGTTGTTATAAGTCTCAATTGAAATATTGTTTCCAATTGGAATATCGCCTACAATTCTTTCAAAGATTGGATTTTTAAAAGGTACGATTCTTTACCCTTTATGGCACTTTAATTATGGTGTCCATAAGTGGGTTAGCATGTGTAAATTAAGGTCGTCATATAACACACAACTGGCGGGAACACTACTTCTAAAATGTAAAAAAGCCAAAGTTACAAAAGCCAACACTCAGGAAGTTATAGAAAGAGACCAAGATTTCCCTAATTATGATGCGATGTGTATCTTGAATCACAGGCCATTGTGAAGACAAACATCGATCAAATAGAATTGTGACGTAGAACACGAAATACGATTGCTCAAGGGTGAAGGACGTAAGTAAGTATTAGAAAGGTATATAAAGGCTAGTTCTGAATATACGGAATTTTCCAAATATTGAATGAGGGACATGATAGCATCCCTCGAGAAGGAAAGAAAGGAAGAAATGATGCATCCCAATGAAGTTACCTTCCATGAGGATTGATGACTAGCTACAACTAGGCTTAACACTGCCGGCAGATAATACGTGAGCGCAGCTAGAGTGGAGAAGAAATCTTCCACAAACTCCGTCTGTACCCAGAACTGGATCTTCTTTACTACTAAGGTAGCAGGCTTTTCAAACGATTCAATTTAAATTGATTTTTATTTGAAAGGCGATTGTCTGATCAAATCTGTTGTTATACTTTCACGAGGAAGTACTGGATCTGCTTTGTTACTATGGCCTCAAGCTTTTGACAAGAATTAGTTTTAGTTGAAATATTATACCTCATTTATTATGAATGCACCAGGAAGCTCTGACCCTGTGATGACCGAACACGGCAGTTTGAAATTTAGTTGGATCCACCAGATTAACACCCACAAAACACATACACAGTCTTGTATTTGATGCGTATCGAGGACTCGGGTACGGAACCCCGTGCAGAGGACATTTGTTCTTGCTATTCTGGAATGAAAAGACATACAGTTTCTGGCAGTAAATGTACATCAAACGGTGACGTATCGAAAAGAGTATTGTAGGATTAATTCTAAGGAATGTGAAATATCCCAATGCAGGCGAGGACGCACATGTTTTTACATATAGTATGTACTATCAATTTAAACTAAATACATATAACTATTGACCAAACTAAATACATACAACTATTGACCAATACGTGGAAACTGTAGACAATGGAAAATCATGGACAATTGGGACTCCCATTATCTTGCAAAAATAAAATGAACACAAACATTACTAGGTTGTGCATTAAACAACTCAGATGGTTAGTGCTTTCAGACGTAAATGTGGTTCGTTTGTTCATCCCAGACAGATCCTTAACCCTTTCCATAATCAGAATCATTACTATATTAAACTTCATGTTATAAAGATCAGTCTATTAAGGAATTTAGTTAAGTAATCAGATGTTACAGTTGCGAAAATCAGAGCAAATTTAGAGAGAGGAATTATCTATTTGAAATATTCACTAAAAGTGCTCATTCTCATTTTGGATTAATACTTGACTTTGGGATTTATGTGAATTCCTTCAAAGATATTCTGGATTACATCATTCAGGCATATCAGGACATTGAATACTACTGGCACATCAGAACATTGAAGATTACTGGCACATTAGGACATTCAAGGCTACTGTAATTAATTCGGAACATTCTATACTTATGATTTGCGATTAGGACACTTAGGATTATTGGATTATTTGGACTTTAATTCACGTTTTTGTAATTGTCTTTTGACATTTAACTTTAAGTGTCTAGAAATATATTGCATGGGGATTTTACTTACATTGTTGGTTTCACTTTCTTTCGGTTACATTTTAAAAACAAGAGTCGTAACTCTCTCTCTCTCTCTATGTATATATATATATATATATATATATATATATATATATATATATATATATATATATATATATATTAGATCATAATACCCATCATAAATTTTCTCTTCTCATGGTACAGAAAAGTAGCGAGACTAGTCATGGCACTATTGTTAACAGCAGACATAAGATTAACAAAATTTATGAATGATCTGTTATTAAGCCATCTCTTATGTAAGCCACCTCGTATGCGTTACATATTAAAAGAAAATGATGTTCATTGTGTAGTAGTCTTAAACCATTCTTTTCACAATATGGGCAGATTCTATCAGATATATTCAAACCATGATGTAGACCTGTCTCTATCGCCATAGTATGACTGGAACATAGAAATCTAAGAATAGCATTTCTAAATTTTAATGGAAGTTCCATAGGTATAAGCTGTTCAGGTTTTTACAAAGATTTAAAAATTTGTAACATTCTTTCCGTTGAACCCATATCTCCACTATGCCATTTTTGTATCAACCATTACCTCTTTATTGAAATATCTTTATGAACAAATTAATATCTCCAACACTTTGCTCAATCCCTACAAAAGCAAACCCATATTAATATAGTAATCTCTTCACGTGTGTTGCCCAAGTAATACGATTATTTTGATCAAGATGCTTTAACATTATATAACAACTATAGGAATACCTGTATTGATCCATGTGAATTAAACGTAGCCACAATTTAATACACCGTGTATAATAGGTTACACATGATGATTATCTATCCAACTGCATAAGCATTATTTGTTGAGGGTGAGAGATTAAGGTACCGTTTACAAAGCTTGTGTTCTACTTTTTATATTATTTCCAAATATGTATAGCCCCAGATTTCTGAACCATAGCACAAAATTGGTTTAACCATGCAATCAAAAAATTGTAAAGTATCAAAACTACAGTGAACCAATTTACATAGTAATTTAGCATACAACTTAAGTCCCAAACTTAAAGGAAGAGATTATGGTCATATGGTTATTCCGCTTTTGTCAGTCGACTCAGACACACTGGTAAAATTCCAAAACTCGACTAGAACAGTGGTATAGCTCATACCTTTACCGTATCTAGTTCAGGGAAGTTGAAAAAGACTGTGAAATGGACCGACTTCACATATTTGTTTTTGTGAATTTGGATGAATAACCATATAACCATAGTCTCTTCCTTTAAGTTTGGGAGCTAGGTTGTATGCTAGCTTACTAAATAAATTATTTCGCTGTCTTGTCATTCATGAAGTGTCAGACTGGGAAATGTGTGGCTATAGATTTTAATTGATGCAAACCACACCGGTCACTAATTTCTTAATTGCAAAGAAGATTGCATTTTGAAGAAGTAAAATGTGTCCATTATTCTGTTGTATTAGATTATATATAATGTATATAACATATTACAATGATACTCCGAGGAACTCAGCAGAATAACAAACATCCGCACACAGTCATAAAAAAAAATTATCCACCATATGAAACAACGCAAACAAAATCGCGGTCTTGGTATGAAAAGCACAAGTTAAGATCAGAAAATAGAAAATGAATGTGCACAATCAACGTTAAAAAACAATAAGTGCTTGCACACAATGAGTAGCACTTCAAATGATCATTCATAGTCACTGGTCAATTATGATCACCTTACTACTTAATATTAATATTAATAGAGCCTAATTACATATTAATTATCTATGCTATTAGTGAAGTTGATTGGTTGTCCCCCTGAACTGGATAAATGTCTCTATCTATTTACCTATACAATGTATACAATGCATGCATTGTTTTCAGACCCTTCCATATAACTTCCTTTAAAAAAAAGAAAATCTAATTTACTGCATGCAACCAACCAGTGATGCCAACCATTTCTACTTGCCACCAAATGGTACCAAAAAGTATTACACAAAAGATTTTTTTTCCAAATTTGTTCAACTGATTACAGATTTAATGATATACATACTTTGACTGATGCAAAATATACTGAAGTTTCTAATTTTATGAATGTTTCAATAATTTTAAATGTCATATGAACAGCAACATTTTCCTTATACTTTTTTTACAGTAATGAATGAAATGACTAAATGTTTTCTCTAGGAATATAGTTTTTCCCAATTATATCTCGCTGGTTCACAAAAGAGAATTGCAGATTTGGGGTTTCTGCTTGACCATTTTTACCTTCTTTTGTGTAGATTTTTGTTCTAAGAATTATTAAAGATTTGCATCATGTCTTTTATGTTGTAAATATCTAGACTTCGTCACACACACACACACACACATATATATATATATATATATATGTTAGAGAATTTTTAATTAACGAATTCAAAGTTATCTAACCCTGTATATTTCTCCATATATAATTTCACATGATATTATTAAGCATCCTCATGTTGGTCCCAAATATAGCACGTTCCGCTCTGTCCGGGTGTATATTTGTAACTATCTATATTAACTTCTCGATTTCAGTCAAAGGAATCCGAAGTGACTATTAGATGACAGGTAGTTACTGGGATGCCATGCGAGTGTTACTGCTACACAAGAATGCCTATACACATGAAAGAGAGTATAGGGGTTGGTGGGTTCCGGCAAGGTGATTTGTGTCATAACCAGCGAACTTGGGTTCGTGTCTCGGTAGTGGACGAATTACAAATTTTCTAACCTCTATGATAACACTCTTTCTCCATACACAATTTCACTTGACCTTATCACGCATCCTCCTGTAGGATCTAGGGTTAGCACTTCTCGCTCAGTCAGATATATATTTGTAACTCTCTCTCTCTCTATATATATATATATATATATTAGCCTCATGTTCTGTCAGAGGAATACGGAGTGATTGTATATTAGACTAGAGATAATTAATGGGTCGCCATGCGAATGTATTTACTATGTACGAATGCTGTACCCCCGACTATGTTCCATCTTTTTTTCGGGTGATGTGCGCTTAGTCAAGAGGGTATGGGACCCGGGTTCGAATGTTGGTAGTGGATTAAAAGTCTCAAAGTCTCTAACTTTTATGATAATACTCTTGCTCCATTTATAATTTCACTTCATAGTATTACTCATCCTTCTGTAGGATCCAGGTAAAGTACTCTCCCCTTTTTGGCGATATATATATATATATATATTGTAACAGCCCTCGATTGTAGAGGTGTCCAACTTTATTTGTATTCCCTTTTGGCGCCTCACCATGTACAGTCTACTCAAAACGTGTTCGTCGATTGCCACATTCGCGAGCTCAAATTCGCAATGGATATGCAATATCTGTTGATAATTTTAATCTCACTTGAGTTAAGGATGATAAATATTGGCAGTTACCATGTATTAGCGCTAACAATATCAGTAGAAATTGAATCTTCGTAGCAATACAATCACGAGACATCTCGTCTTTGCTTACAGTGGAATCTCCCGTAATACCTTTCGGTATCCGGAGTCCGCGTTTCATTCGTGATGTCAGGGGTCACAGAGGTCAAGGTTTGGGCTGAGAGTATATAAACCTCGACCGACGGATAGCGTTCGAGTCGCATCCCTGCAGTCAGAGTGGTTATTAGCTTTACATAAAATTTATTTTTGGGATAGTATTGGGTGGGGTACATTTAGAAGAGGTAATGACACAAAAGATTTGTTTGAAGAATATTTGTTTTAATCAGTTAATACTGTTATTAAGATTTAGAGAAACTTTCATATTTATCTTTACACTGAAGTAAATTTCATATCAATGGAAACGTCAGTGATCCAGAAGAGGCAGACTATAGGCGTTAGCAGTATTGTATACCTCCATATATTCTTTCTAAAACATGGATACAAAAAATACTTTTTCTTCTGTTTAAAAGTGTAGGTTTATAACACAGAATCTCTCATAATTTATTTATTTTTTTGATGTGTTCGTTTTGAGCAGACGTCACCTCCCCCCCCCCCCCCCCCCGCGTTTGTTTTAGCATTAAGATAGTTAATGGTTGAGGTATATGCAAATCTAAATATGGTAGTGAGTTCTGATGATTTTCTTCTATTTGCAACTGTAATATAAATTCTTTTACGCTTGGAAATTTCCAGATATATATTTTATTAACAATTTGACTATTATTCACTCTGTGGATTGTTAACAAGTACTATACTGCATTAAGGAGCATAGATAAATTACACTGTATTAATACAAAGTATAAATTCTTTTATTGTGATATTGATGAATTTATTATCATGTTTGTCTTGTTCATCATAAAAGGCTGCAGTTCTCAATATACATTCTAGCAACCTTATCTTTGTCTGTGTGTTATTTAAATAATCCATTCAGGTTAAGAAAGTCCAATTGGGGGACAGACCCTTGTGTGGTAGACGCTATCAGCGACTTAGTTTCTTTGTTTATCCTTTCTTCTCTCTATCCTATTTATCGTTACTTCTTGGCCTTGACCTTTCTATCGTCTCTTTTTCCACAGATAAGGACTGAACACCAGGCAGAGTTGCAGAATAGCGGAAACAGAGCAGAGTTCATCCTTACTGTTTATAATCTTCTTCTCTAGTCTCTCTGTCATTCACTTTTAGTCTCTCTTCCATACTTCTCGATCCTCACTATCATCTAATGATTGTGGGGAGAGCTCTTTTTCCAGATTGAGCAGACAGAAAGCAGTAGTTCCAGTAGCTGTGTAACTCTAGAGCTCTCTCTACGTCATAACTGTATTTATTCTTGATTCGTTCTTTCTGTCACTCCAAGATTTACAATATTACACACCTATAGCTCTCTCTCTCTCTCTCTCACAGTGTTGGGTGACAGTTCCAGAACTGTAGCAGTAGCTGGGTTCCTGAAAGAAATATTAAACAGTCTCATCTGTTCTACTCAGTCTTTTACTTCTTCTTTTCTTCTTCTTATCTCTTTCTTCACATATTTCTCCCCTTTCTTTAGGGGTGGTGGCAGCATATTACTAAGTACGGTTACTAGAAACACCGAAAAACCAAAATACGCACCGAAATACACATGTATTTACCTGTTCTCGGTGTATATATCTGTGTAAACACAGGAATTATGATTTGTTTTTGTTTGAATAGTAATATAAAGCAAAATAAAATATGATTGGAGCGATTTTGATACGAATTATTTTCTTTTTTCCTAATTATAGCACTCGTCACTCGGTCGTACTTTATTGGACAGGTAAGCAGATGATCGTTCCAGAACGGAGGTGGTATGATAAACGACTGATCGTTCCGGAACGGAGATAATCTCCGGAACGGACGGTATAAGTCGGTTTAATTCATAATGTTTTAAGTATCTTATTATCATTATGCAACGGAAGATCTGGGTCTATGCAGTTTGCCATTGGTAACGGCTTATACATAAGTATATACGGTAGGTAGCGTGTTGGAATGGATAGCATGTTCTTTAAAAGTAACAAAACTTCTATACCATAATATTGCATCTTCCAATAAGCCTATATTACTGAAAATAGGTGATCCGCGGAACAAATTCAGTACAAAAGTATGTTCTACTTCTAAATTTCCTCTATGTTTAATAATATTTAGTTTTAATTTTAGTCTTCCAATTTGCAAGATACATCCTTTTCTCCCAGTAGCCTTATTGGTATCATAAGGAACCATAGAAGTCTCTATGATCAGACCAGTTTTTTGATGACATCACTCGAGTCAATCTAGAGTCCGACTATAGACACTTTGGTTAGGTGACTGAACTTATTATTCGTCTCTGCTGCCATTTTTCACCAATTTACAATCTAACTAAACGGTTTCTTTTATGTACATTCTGTATTTTACACTGAGAAACTATATTCTATATACAAGTCTATGATATTGGTGCTTACGTTCTTTTCTCTGTACCCATTGTCCACATAAACACTCATGTTCGAAACAATTTCAATTTTCCTGAATTTCATCAATATGATTTAGCATGCAGAACTTATGAATTCGAATTTTAACAGCCTTAAAATTGGAAATGATGATGAGAAGGCTCTACTCAAAGACATTACAGCAGTTCTTCCCGTAACAACACACGTTCTGTGCACACGCCATTTACAAGAGGACGTTAGGCACATATTGACAGACGACGCAGTTACCGTGACTGACCACAACAATATCTTGAAAGAAATTTTGGGGGAAGACGGACTAGTTGACGCTCATGACAGTATTTGCTTTGACGATAAATGTGAAGCTTTCGAAAATCTTTGTGCTGGAATTTCCGAAAAATTTCTTAATTACTTTCGGAAAAAAAAAAAGACAAGTAATAAACTAAAAGTCAATAATCCATTAAGAATCTATCAGATAGACCGCATGTGGAAAAATAATAATTGTGAGTCTATGAACCACATTCTTAGACACAGAGTTGACTAGAAGATGAAAATGCTCACGGAATTTGTACAACTGACATATGAATTAGTAACCGGACAATTCAGAAATCTGAGGAGTGCTCTTGTATGCACTGGAGAATTCCGGCTTGCCGACAGTCGTAAATAATTTCAGTCGACAAAAACAGACTGGATAAAAATGACAGAGCAACAACGCACAAACTTGTTCAAACGCTTCAGACGCCACATTGACATAGACACAAAATACATGATTTCTACGGATGGTCAGACAACTGTTGTTGCACCAAGGACTAACGAAACCAGTTTACTTATTTTTGTGTCTTTGGGCATTAAATGAATTCTTTGTCAATTCAGAATCCTTTATGAATATTCCCCATTCACATATTTCCAAGAAGAAGTCTTTCTTAACACCCTTACAATCAACTGTCATATCATCAAAAGCAGTAAATAAGTACATTTTTCACTATTGCGAAATATTTGGAAACCTTTTAAACAAAATTAAATTAAATGCTATTTATTTGTCAAAAACAATATCATTAAAAGTTAAAGTAAATATATAATATAATGTCGGCGAATACTTTTGATACTTTTCACTTTCATTCTATGTATGTATTACTACGACTATATGTTTATCGGATCTGTCGAATCAAGTACGACCGAGTAACCTCATTACACGAATTGTGCTATAAATAGGAAAAAAGTAAATAATTCGTATCAAAATCACATAAATACTATTTTATTTTGCTTTATATTATTATTTAAAAAAAAAAACAAATTATAATTCCTGTATGTACAACGATATATACACCAGGAACATGTAAATACATGTATATTTCGGTTTTTCAGTGTATTTCAGTCTTTCTAGTAACCCTACTAAGTACGTTGATGACCACATATATGGTATAAATCGTGGCGGTATATACCTCTGACAAGGTTCTCATTTGTAAAGTATAGTCCCGGCACGTTACAATATATTGTAATGGGCATGAAATCTAGCCTTGAAATATTTTTTTTTTTTAAATCAAGTTTTTTAATCGTAATGCTCTCGGTGGTAAAGCAGGGTAGGTGGGTGTTGTCAACATTACGGTTAACATTAAATTTCTTTATTAATACCTAGAGTTATCTAATGCCAAACGATGGTTGGTATGATTCCCGTTTATATTTCATATTCGCATATAAATTGATTCTAAATCATCCTTTGAACTGTTTAAACTCATGATGTTACACCATGGATCGATGTGTAAATCCATCCTCGGTATCAGCCTCGTTTCCAGGTTTGTCACAATTGGAACACTTCCATAGTTATCTCGCTTCAAAAAAATGAGGTCGCTTACGCTATCATCCATTTTAAAGCTTAACATGTTTTCTTTATATTGTAAATTGTGACAATTTGGACATATATTTGCTGTATTCGAACTTAACCAAAACACTTAATAATATTAAATTGTAATCAAAATTATTAATTAATGTGTGGTTTTGTTGTTATTAGTAGCAACGTACGGTTGCCCCTGCGAGCGCGCGCTTGTAGAATTTTTCCTGCGGTTGCTACCCAGCGAACGGCAGAATTTTCCCTGCCAGGCGCAGAATTCTGCAGAATTCCGCGGGAAGTATAAAAGGGCTAGTCAGCGTCTGTGCTAGGACCTGATCGGGTTTCCCATGGTCGTGTTAAGAGTTCTGTGTGTACGTGAGAAAGTTGTTTCACAACTTTACTACGAAGTCCATATAAGGCAGTGTGCAAAGAAAGGTAACTCTTTTGTTTATTATTTTCCGCGAATCAGAAATTTACAGTTATTTCACTATGTCTTTCTAAGTAATTGCCAGGAAAAGTAACGTTTCTTATAGTTAATTTTGGACAGGTCTAAAAGTAAGTTCTGAAATCTGTTTGCAGACCTTATTAAAATAATAATATTTATTACAGTTCAGTAGGAATATGAAATTATGGAATAATAATAATAACAATAATAATAATAACAACAACAACAATAATGCAAAAGTTTGATTAGGAAGCTATTGAGTGTTTCTCAAGGCTCTATTCATAAGTTATTTGTTATATTGTAAAGCTATTGAGTGTTTCTCAAGGCTCTTTTCATAAGTTATTTGTTCTGTTGTAAAGCTATTGAGTGTTTCTCAAGGCTTTGTGCATAAGTTGACAGTTATTATTGTTATAGCCATTGAGTGTTTCTCAAGGCTCTATTCATAAGTTATTTGTTATATTGTAAAGCTATTGAGTGTTTCTCAAGGCTCTTTTCATAAGTTATTTGTTCTGTTGTAAAGCTATTGAGTGTTTCTCAAGGCTTTGTGCATAAGTTGACAGTTATTATTGTTATAGCCATTGAGTGTTTCTCAAGGCTCTGTTTGAAGTTAACCCATAATATAATTAAATGTTAGCCCATGTTTCTAAGTCAATCCCTAAATAATAAATTATTATAAAATCTGTACATTAAAATTTTAGATATTTGTAAATGTGTATATTAAATTCTATTATAATAAACTGTTATTTAAATTAAGTATGTTTGTACAAATGCACACTACCACTGTGATATGAGTCTTTATATAGAAGTAATCCACACCTGTTATTTGAGTTTTGAATTTGTACTGCTATATGACTTTATGACTATTAATAAACCAGATCAAACTTAAATTGGGGTCTGCATTTCATCCTAGTCCCATTCTTATAGCTAGGATCGCGCACTTCAACAGGGAATCACAGAGACCTCTTGGAGTTTAGGTCCAAGTTTAACTGGGCCTTTATTCTATGGAGAGTTTATTGGCCACAAAGAGCACAGTGAGTCATTGAATGGTCACCAAGTTATCGGCCAGCGCTCTCCCTTAACAATATATATATATATATATATATATATATATATATATATATATATATATACATACATACACAACACACACACACACACTCATACATACATGCATGCATGCTTTCTTGATTATTAATATATACTTGCTCACTTTGCTATTCGTTTGACACAAGTGAAATTGTGTGTGTGTATTGGAAAACACTTAAACATCCTAAGGGTTAGACGTTTGATTATGAAGTAACTTATTAACCACGCTGTGAGTGTAAATGTAGGTATATTATGGCATAACAATCAATATAAATGTAAAAGTGACATTGTAGACAAGTTGATCGTCATATTAAGAGTATTGATCAGGTTGAATTTCCTTTCTTATGGAGCAAATTTAAATGACGTTCGACCCATTTTAATTTGTTATGATTGTGCAGGTCATGCAGTATAGCATGTTGTCCGACCGTTCGTTAGCATAAGTTTGTTATCGCTACTCCTCCTAAACTACTTGGATCATTTCCATGAAACTTTACACACAGATTCATCATAAGATGTAATTGGTCCAAAATGAAAATGGTCCTATTTGAACATCTAAAATGACAGCCACAACAGCTATCTTGAAATTGTATTATTGCTACTCCTCCTGCACTGAAAGTCACATCGGCATGGGGTTTTCACCACAAGATTTATTATGATATCTAGTTGGTCCCAAATGAAAATGGAACCGCTGGGGCATCCAATATGGCCGCCACAGCAGCCATGTATAAATCTTATTATCGGTACTACTCCTGAATGGATGGTCATATCGGTATGGGGTTTTTACTAAAATAATTATGATGATGCTTAGCTGGTCCTGAATTAAAATGGTGCCCAATCGGACATCCAATATGGCCCCCATATGACCATAGGCTCCTCCTTTAAGTTTTGAACCTATGTTGTATGCTGAATACTTTGTAACTTATTTCACTGTATTGGCTTTGATGAGGTGTCGGACTAGGAAATGATATTTTTAATTGATACAAATCACACCGGTCACTAGTTTCTTAATTACTGCTAGAAGGTGAAGCTTGTCACTATTGTAGGTGTCTGAAGGCTAGAATTTCACATTTGATATGACAGAATCAGTGGATCTAGGGCTTGTATTGCAAACAGGAAAATGTCAAGGCTTAATGTGGGTTTTTACCAGAGCATCGAATGTCTTTAGATTTTCATAGATTTACTGATAGAACTTGACTGTAATGTTTAACAAAATATATTTATAAGAACACGGATCATCGAATGAAATTTCTAATATTTGTTAAGTACTTCTTGCGTCTCTATATAATACGTAACAATGATTTAGCATTTTGAAGCAAAGACTGTGGTATCGGGTTATCTTTCCAGTAAGCTTTATAACGTTGTTTCATTGGAAGCATGATAAGATGTTCTGTATATGTCCTTAATATAGCATATCAAGATGTACCGTATTATTCTACCTGCTCTCATCAAAGATGAATTAGCCTCATTTGCCTTTAAAGAGTACATGTATTGAAAGTTGCTCCTACAAATCAAATTCAAATAATCAATAATATCATGACACAATTAGAGCCAAAGCAAGTATGCAGAGAATCACTTTAAAAAACGCCTTCGTCCTTAAAATCTAAATCAAACATGTTGCAAGTACATGAAACAAAAAATGATGCAACTTTTCTTTGTTTCGGGGTGGGGGTGGAAGATTTTATAAGTTTCACCTTATCTATCACTATACCAAGTAAGTTAAATGAATCTTAGTATGTATTTTTGTAGATCATCTTAGTTCACCCTAATAAAACTATTACATTTAGGGTCTTTATGCTGCGAGTCATTACAAATATGATGACGAATCCGTATACCAATCCTAATATATTATCCACAACTCGTGTCTACGTTCCTAGTCCACATACGCATTTTAGAGATCAGACTATATGTTATATCAGAAAAAGTCAGCAGACTTCAAAATCTGTACAAGATGGTACAATAGAAAGAGTAATATGTAATTTTAATGTCATGAGAACCAAATTTACCTTCCCACTGCAAGTAAGTTAATAGTGTTATGGAAAAATATCGAAATTGTTACAAAAAAACCTGATTCACTGAACTAGCATGGGATGTGTCGCCAGAGAATATTATTTGCATAATCTATTACTGATAGATCGACAGTAATCGCTGGCATGACAAACTTGATAGGGATGTTTACATGATTTGTGAAGTTAATGAGAAAATAAGACTAAATAAATGGGTAGCGTCTGCGCCTATTTTCGATTCAAATATTGAAATATTTTTCTCTAGACATACACACACTGAGTTATTTACCAACAGTAATAACAATAACAGCAATAATAATAATAATATACATACAATCAGGCTTACAGCTATCTGAAGCTATAATTAACACTTTTTACGAACCTCAAGACAGACAGTTAATATACAGCTTTCCTTTGAAAATATGGATCCCACTTCGGACATTTAGTAATCCTTATGGACCAGATACATCTGAAAGTTTCTGCTGGTATAAATGTAACCACTGCGTATTTTCAGGAACTCTAGCTAGCTAGAGATCTCGTGCATGTCAACAGTACAATACATGTCCAAAAATAAATCTACGTATTCTTTCCACGCTGAATGTAGACGGCATATCGATCTGATTTGCTTGAATGGTAGCAGTCTTTTCGAAACATTTAATTTAAATGTGTATTTGAAAGACGATTGTGTGATCAAGGCAGTTGTTCTACCTGCACGAGGAAGTACTGGACCTTCTTTGCTACTATGGTAGCAGACTTTTCAAACGATTTAACTTAAATTGTTTTTATTTGAAAGGCGATTGTCTAATCAACTCAATTGTTATACTTCCATTTGCTTTGTGACTATGACATCATGCTTTTCAAAAGATTTAGTTTTAGTTGAAATCATATACCTCATTGATTATATATGCATCAGAAAGTACTGTCCTTGCGCTGACCGAATACGGCTGTTTGAAATTTAGTTGGATTCAGCAGATTAACACCCACAACACACACACACAAACTCTTTAGCAATAAGGCAACACAACTTTACAAAAGTTAGAAAAGACAACACTCAAGAAGTTATAGAAAGAGACGGAGGTTGCCCGAATTATGCTGATGTGTATCTCGAATCACAGGCCATTTTGAAGACAAACATCGATCAAAAACAATTGTGACGTACAACACAAATACGATTGCCCAAGGGTGAAAGGCGTAGGTTGATATTAGAAAGGTATATAAAGGCTTGTCCTGAACATACGGATTCTTCTAAACATTGAATGAGGGATATGATAGCATCCCTCGAGAAGGAAAGAAAGGAAGAAATGATGCATTCCAATGAAGTTACCTTCACATGAGGACTGATGCTAATGGAAGCTACAACTAGACTTAACACTGCAGGCAGATAATACGCGAGCGAGGCTAGAGTGGAGAAGAAACCTTCCACAAACTCCGTCTGTACCCAGGCAAACATTACCTGCCTACACGATAAAAGCTAAGTTTACGATCTTGACTCCTCACAAACCCATACAAACAGTCACCCGAAACGGCAGTGAAGCACATGAAGAAATGAATCAACGAGACGGTGTCACTAATATGAAACCGAAGAATGATAGGGAAAGATCGGTTGAATCCGGCTAACAAAGGGCGTAACAAAGGGAATATTCCAAAAGTATTTGTTCCCTCGGACATATTTTGAATCAGTGGTGTCGATATATCCCATGTTTACTTTTTAGTAGCAGAGTGAATTGTGAACATTCGCGTTGATTCCCAGCCCGCGCATCAGCACTTTAGGAAACATATTGATACGGACTCACAGTGAAGAGCCAACATTGTAGGTAATCTTGAAACTTTAACTACGCTCAAAATGAAAGCAAGCATCACTAAGTAAACATAGCTAATTACGTTTATACTACGCTCTTTGGTTAACTTGGTTACTGTATGAAGGTAATTAAATATGATGACGAATCTGTCCACAGATAGATAGTTAATATATAACTTTCCTTTGAAAATATGGATCCCACTTCGGACATTTAGAAATCCTAATGGACCAGATACATCTGAAAGTTTCTGCTGGTATAAATGTAACCACTGCATATTGTCAGTAACTCTAGCTAGCTATAGATCTCGTGCATGTCAGCAGTACAAAACATGTCCAAAAATAAATCTACATATTCTTTCCACGCTGAATGTAGACGGCATACCGATCTGATTTGCTTGTATGGCAGCAGACTTTTAGAAACATTTAATTTAAATTTTTATTTGTAGGACGATTGTATGACCAAGTCACTTATTCTACCTGTACTAGGAAGTACTGGACCTTCTTTGCTACTATGGTAGCAGGCTTTTCAAACGATTCAACTTAAATGGTTTTTATTTGAAAGGCGATTGTCTAATCAACTCAGTTGTTATACTTGCACTTGCTTTGTGTTTATGACATCATGCTTTTCAAAAGATTTAGTTTCAGTTGAAATCATATACCTCATTGATTATACACGAACCAGGAAGTACTGTCCTTGAGCTGACCGAATACGACTGTTTGAAATTTAGTTGGATTCAGCAGATTAACACCCACAACACACACACACACAACTCTTTAGCAATAACGCAACACAACTTTATTTCAATTGAAATATTTTTTCAATGTATCGCCTAAACTTCTTTTAAAGACTGGATTTTTAAAAAGTATGACAAGTTTTCACCTTTATGGCACCTTAACTATGCCGTCCATCAGTGGGTTAGGATGCGTAAGTCAAAGTCATCATATATCTTAACTAGATTCAACACACAATAGGCGGAAACTCTACTTCTAAAATGTGAACGAAGGTAAAGTTACAAAAGACAACATTCAAGAAGTTATGGAAAGAGACGGAGGTTCTCCGAATTATGCTGATATGTATCTCGAATCACAGGCCATTTTGAAGACAAACGTTGATCAAAAACAATTGTGACGTAAACACAAAACACGATTGCCCAAGGGTGAAAGGCATAGGTGGATATTAGAAAGGTATATAAAGGCTTGTCCTGAATATACGGATTCTTCTAAACATTGAATGATTGACATGATAGCATCCCTCGAGAAGGAATGAAAGAATGATGCATCCCATTGACGTTACCTTTACACGTGGATTGATGCTAGTGGAAGCTACAACTAGACTTAACACTGCCGGCAGATAATACGCGAGCGCGGCTAGAGTGGAGAAGAAACCTTCCACAAACTCCGTCTGTACCCAGATAAACATTTCCTGGCTACACGGTAAAAGCAAAGTTTACAGTCTTGACTCCTCACAAACCTGTGGAAACAGTCATCCGAAACGGCAGTGAAGCACATGAAGAAATGAATCAACGAGACGGTGTCACTAATATGAAACCGAAGAATGCTAGGGAAAGATTGGTTGAATCCGGCTAACAAAGGGCGTAACAAAGGGAAAATTCCAAAAGTATTTGTTCCCTCGGACATATTTTGAATCAGTGGTGTCAGGTTATCCCATGTTTACTTTTTAGTAGCAGAGTGAATTGTGAACATTCGCGTTGATTCCCAGTCCGCGCATCCGCACTTTAGGAAAAATAATGGTACGGACTCACAGTGAAGAGCTAACATTGTAGGTAATCTTGAAACTTTTAACTACGCTCAAAATGAAAGCAAGCATCACTAAGCAAACATCACTAATTACGTTTATACTGAGCTCTTTGGTTAACTTGGCTACTGTATGAAGGTAATTAAATATGAAGACGAATCTTTCCACAGATAGATAGTTAATATATACCTTTTGTTTGAAAATATGGATCCAACTTCGGACATTTAAAAAGTAATCCTTATGGCCCACATACAGTTGAATGTCTCTGTAGTTAAAATGTAATCACTGTTGGTTAAAATGTAATAACTGCTGGTTAAAATGTAATCTCTGCTTAATGTTGGTCAATCCAGTTTTCTAGAGATCATCTACATGTCAACACTACAGTATATGTCCAATGATACATCTATATATTCTTTTTGTCCTTGATCTAATCGACAAACCAATCTGCTTTGCTATTGTGGTAGCAAATGTTTCAAACTATTCAATTGAAATTAATTTTTTTTTTGAAAGATTGATTTCTCATCATCTTATCTGTTATACATGCACGAGGCAGTTCTTCGCCTACACTTGCCAAGTAAGACAGTTCTGAATTAAATAGGATCCACCAGATTCGCATACACACACGAGCACAAACGCACGCACGCATACGCAACTATTTATATATAAAGCAACTTAACCTTGTTCGAGAGCTCCAACGAGAGTAGACATATCATGCTTGAATTCTTGTTACACCAAGGGGGCACATCAATATTTATAATTTGCTAAATTACATGTATTCACGGTACAACAAGTTATTGATATATGATATACCCCTTTGACGTACAAAACGAAATACAAATGCTCAAGCGTGTAGCACGCAGGCGGGTATTTGAAAGGTATATAAAGTATTGTTCTGGATATAAGGAATTTTCAAAACATAAAATGAGGAACATGACACCTTTACATGAGAAAGAAAGAAAGGACATATTGCATCTTGCACGCCTTTTAATTTCCTAAATGGAAATTATAATCTCCTTGACGCACAATTCACTCGTTGCAAGTTGTTGACAATTAACAGCAATACACTTTAGATTTGATTCCCCAAGGCAATATGATAAAACCAAATTTACAGTTAAGGTGTACTCTTTCCACCATAAAGTGGATACCATTCTTCTAAATATTTGTTTTTGAAGTAATGAATTTATAGAACTATACTCAGGGACTATAACGAGATTTTGTTTTTTTTTAAATTAATTTTAATGAATTTTTGAGTAATGATTTAACTTTTGACAGTCATCGAAGAACATGCATCGGTGCATGGAATACCTCAATCACAGCGAAATCGATTGATCATTTGTCACTTGCGGATCACTGCTTAATTTATATAGTGTGTAGATGATCTCAGATATGGAGCATAACATGATGTGATATCTGCCTGTACTTTCCTTCTTTTGTACAATCGCATGTGTTGATGATTTCAATGAGTCACCCTAGTAAACGTAGCTTTGAATAGAGTAGATACTGACAATTGTAATATTTATCAAACTGAACAATACTTGATATTGTGGATTAATTAAACGAATGAAATGTTTTTCACCGGATTTCAGCAATCAATGAACAAGACACTCTTGAAGTCTAAGATCAATTTTGACATGAAATTATATTGTTGAAATAATCTTAGAAAGGCCATATGCTGCAGCAACGATAAAGGTATATCTGTATAAATAATATCAGACCAAGAGTTTGTAAATACCAGTCGTACAGGAGAACACAAACTAAGAAGTCAAAAGTCAGAGAAATCTTTGAAAATTACGTATAGATGGTGGGATGAAGAACTTGAAAAAGCACGAACGTGACGGTATGTACATCTATAAACTCATTAAATGAATGAATGTTTTTGTTACGATATATTCATAAACAGTTTATGCACTGGACATTGAGTTGATTTCAAACATATAATACATGACCATTCACAGGCAAAAATTCACCAAATATTTCTAATGATATTGAGGAGGAAATTAGTCAAGCTCTGCAAGATGCAGCAGATCATATCGAGGTCATTCAGGATGCTGTCACTGTATGTAAAGCAAAATAATGTGAGGAACAATCTAAAGAAGTGTAAGGCATCAAGCCATGATCGTACTTTCAATCAGCATGTGATCTATGGGATTAGAATTATTACAACACTGAGTATCTAGAAAATTTAATCAATCGCATGTTTGAACACTATAACATACCCATAGATTGCAAACGTTTTTTCTAAAATTTGTATTATGAAATTAAGTATAACACTGATGGGAAAGTGCAAAATTCCTTGATAAAAAGATATAATAAAGACACTCTTTACATACAATCATGCTACCTCATACACACCAACTCACCTACCATCAAACAGAAACAGGCGATTACCAACCTCTCAATCCTCCTTTACAACATTTGTAAGACTGTCCAACTTGTTGTAATATTTGGAAAAGGTATAACCCTTTTGAAACGTTGTAATGTTTGTGCATTGTCTAACGAGCAATATAATATATTTGTAAATATTCTGACCAGTTACTTATACCTTATTAGTTATAAATGTTTGGTTTATTAGGTTTAAGTCATAAATATTGAAAAGACGGATAATTTGGTTTGCAAATAAAATATGTTGCATTATTAGATATTGCAGAGAAGAATACATTTGAGACAGCAAATCTTCTGAATGAACCTAATTATTTTCACATTTATCTTAAATTTTTTTATAATATTATAAAGTTAAATTATTGTGGGGCAAATTAGAGAACTAAAATGTTTACTTGTTCAGTGGTGTAAATGCTTACTTACACTGCTAGGAAGATTAACAGTAATTTAAAAGTTTAACTTTGCAAAAAATAACTTCTCTATTTTGACCTTACCTTTTGACCTCTGGTCTTTTGACCTTTGACCTTTTTTACCCTCTTTAATAAAGGAGCACAAGATTGACAGCAGTTGTAAACCAAATTTATTTTGAGTAGTACTAACAACCAAATCAAAGGAAAAATAATGTCGAAATTTCACAGGGAAGGATGGTTAAAGATTGTAAATATACACTTACTAAAAAGTATATTAAAAAACTGGTTTTAGAAGGACTTTTGACATTGGTTACAAACTGGAGAAATATATCTGTAGTCTTCTTTTCTTGCTTGAATAAACTTTTCTTTTCTTGAGGCGCCAAGGTGGCTTGGGGATGTAGAATGTGCCCGATCCGCCCTCTGCATTTCATAAGATGCGACTGGTGGAGGCAACCTGTTTGCCGTGGGATGGGCTCATGTCTGGAAGCTTATAATAACATACTATAGGCAGCTTGCATTCCATATAGTTTTTCCTTCTGGCCAGGAATTTCTCTGGTGCTTTGTGTGAAAGTGTTTGTGTATTATTGGGATGTTCCTGCATAGCACTTGTCATTGCATTCTTCTTTAATGTGAGAATTCAGATTTCTACTACGGATAGGTATTCTCTGGAGGCAGCTGTAGTATTTTTCCGTAGTCTTGAATGATTCAGTGTTTTCTTTTAAAGTTATCCAGTTCGTCCTATGGAGAGGTATTAATCAGATTCGAATACTCCCTGCAGTCTATTACACAGAAATAGTGTATCTGTGGCTGTGCATATGTGCTTCTATGTGCCATGTGTCTTCCCTATGTTTTTCATTGCATGTCTTTTTTTTACATCATACTTTGCTTAGGGTAATCACTCTTTATTTTTATTGGAATCATCTAATTCATTCTATCAGTGCTATAACTTCATTTGTGGAAGGCAAAGATGCAGTTTGCGACATTTCTTTCAGATTATACGTATCACACACTTCAAAGTACTGTATACAGAGAGTGATTTTATATTCTCTAAGTTCGCAAAAAGACATAGACCTTGATCAGTCAACATCATATGCAGTTCAGAACTTGTTTCTTTTAAGATTCGTCTGTTTATTTTAACGTAACTTATAATTTTAATGTTTACTGTATGAGTCTTACCAATGCTATAAATTAATAAGATTCACACAGATGCTTAATAGAAAAGACTTCCTATTACTTAGATCAGAAGTCTGCCTAAAGAATATACATGTATATCATTTATCATGGTGCTTGGTTTTATACAGTAAAAATAATATTTGATCATGTATTTTCATTATGAACTCGGATTCTAGTTTCAATTTCATTTGCATGTAGATCTAACTATTTAGCTTATGTGCTGTTTTCGTTAGCATGCTCTGATCATTGTTTGCTTATATCATATGGCACCTTGCTAGTATTATTAACCGAGCTACACGTACTTTTCTTTAATGTAAATTCGTTCCTTTCGGCTCTCCGTTGCATACTAGTCAAGTTCTTCCCTATACAGAATGCATCGTATTTTTGGGTATTCTATCCTCAATCCACTCAGCTTACATATTAGTTGCATCTAAATGTTAAACTTACAGATTAGTTTACTCGCAATGTTCTCATATGCAAGTCATGATGGTAACTCTGCCTCAAACATTATCAAATCTGCCTCGAAAATGATGTAATTCAGTCGTAATGATGACAGACTTCTTATTTGTTATTCCTAGTTGTTATGTACTAGGTCTTACTGGCACTTCTCCTGTGTGCCATTCCATCTATATATACATAGGTATTGCTTGAACTAAATGGTGTGTCATTCCATCTATATATACATAGGTATTGCTTGAACTAAATGGTGTGCCATTCCATCTATATATACATAGGTATTGCTTGAACTAAATGGTGTGTCATTCCATCTATATATACATAGGTATTGCTTGAACTAAATGGTGTGCCATTCCATCTATATATACATAGGTATTGCTTGAACTAAATGGTGTGCCATTCCATCTATATATACATAGGTATTGCTTGAACTAAATGGTGTTATTATTTGGTTAATTTCGTAGTTTACAGCCGGACTGTCAATTCAGTTCATCCGTTTATATAGTATAGAGGCAGAAGAGATGTCAACCAGCATCATCAAAAAACACGATGCTGAAAACAGCGTTAATCTTATCGTGATGCAGAAATCTCGCACATGTTAACACTACAGTATATGTCCAATAATGCATATACATGTTCTCTTCACCCTGGATCTAGTCAACATACCGAACTGCTTTGCTATTTTGGGAGCAGGTTTTTCAATCGATTTAATTTGAACTGTAAATTAATTTGAACTTTTGTCAGCATGGTTGCATGATCTTCTCAGCTATCATACCTGTACCAGGAAGTACTTGCCGTATACAGCAGTTTATAATCATGTGGAATCCACCAAATCAACACACATGCACTCAACTTGTTATATATAAGTCGACTTAACTTTGTTTAAACTCCCAACGAAAATAGACTTGCCACACTCCTATTATTTCAAACTTTGGTAAAACACATATATTCTGGGTATGACAAGTTGCATATTTATCCCTGTATAACGCGCACATAACTACAAACATTATAGATTAGATACGTATGCCTTCGCACAGGGCCGGCGCAAGGGTATTTGGAGCCCTAGGCGAACCTTCAGTCTTGCGCCCCCCCCCCCCCCATTAACTTTCGAAAATGAATACAATGTCAACGTCGAAGCATGTGGTGCCGCGAATGCGAACACACACACACATTTATTCTTTCCTTCTGTTTTTCTCTTTCTATTTTTAGATACTTATTATCTTCTTGCTTACGCTGTTTCTCTTTCTTTTTTATTAATTCAGTTGGTTTAGAAAAGGATACGAAGTTTGGTTCTGGATGTAAGAATTTTTAAAACTTGGAATGAGGACTATGATACAATCCCTCGATGAAGAAAGGTTATTATGATTTACGTTGTGCTACTCATCTACAAACATCAATTCGTCCACGTAAAATCTTTCTTTGCTGAGTGTATTTAGTGTGTAAATTATCTCGCAGAAAAGCACATAATTCTCTTCGTACTCACATTCCTTCGTATCTTAACATGTGCCGAAGATTTCATTTTGTCACACTAGTTAACTTACCTTCGATTATAGTTAATTCTGTCACAATGAATATTTATCCAGATGAACTATATTTGTTTGCGTTGACAAATTGTATTGATATATTCTTCATTGAAATTCAGCAGTCAAGTGACAAGACTCTTTAGAAGTCTAAGTTTGCACGCGAAATTATACTGTTAAAATATCTCTCTCTCTCTCTCTCTCTCTCTCTCTCTCTCTCTCTCTCTATATATATATATATATATATATATATATATATATATATATATATATATATATATATATATATATATATATATATAACTATATAACTTGTAAAACATATGGTGTAGGGACAATCAGGCATCTTTGTATAAATGAGGTCATGACAAGAGCTAGTAAATATGAGTCCTAAAGATAATATAAACCACAAACGCTTAATTTATTACTCTTTAAAAATTACTTAACGATAGATTGGCGTGTATAAAGAACCTGAGAAAAGACACGAAAGTTTAAAATTTCACCAATATAATGAGAGATAAAATATTCATTATATGTTTTATAATGAGATATTGAAATTTATGATAGATCCATTATTATACACGTAATGATAATGGCAACTTTTCCCAAGGCTGGTCTGAAACCTTGTATAAGATGCACATACAGATTTTATTCCTGTCTGTCAAAGATGACGTCATCTAACAACGGTCGCGGGACGGGATTACCACAGTTACAGTAGTATATTTGGACACAATGTACAATGTGAGTAAATGGATGGAATCAACGGAAAAGAACTACATAAAATCGTGTATTTTTGTTATGAAATAATTGTTTAGTGCATATAATAAACACAATACAGTAACTTGATCTGAGTGCATGTATTCCCCATGCTTCAGGTTTCGAGAGATCCGATGTCCTTCCGCTATCGAACGAGACACGATACAAGTACCCATATTAAGTTACTGTGTTGATAACCAGAATTTATAAATTTGAGAAAACGTGATATCGCCACAGTGGCGATATCACTTCTGGAACTACTTTTGTTCCCATTTAGAAATTATGTCGGCCCGTATGTATGTCATTTGTACATATTTAAAAGTAATTAATTTACTTCTTGTTGCCTCCCTCCCTCACCCTGTCTGTTTTTTTTTTCTATCTGAATTTTTTGGGACAATATATATAATATGCAGGAAGAACTAAATATGATTTATGACCTTCAAACTTTATTCAAGTATAACACACATATAAAAGTCGTTAAATATTTCACAGTTTAAAAACCAAATATATTTCAATGTAATATTGTTTCACAATCAAACTTTTCTGATGTTTACATATAATATGGCCACGAAGTCGTCAAAGCCGCTGAAGTGGGTGGGATGTGGCTAAGAGTATGAAAATTTACCTCAAGTTTTACAGTTTGTTTTTTTTTACTAGCCTCTCACTGTATTTTCTAAGAGCACTGGTGAGGTGCTTTCATAATTTCTAAATAGATGCCTCACAAAAATGTCCCTGTGGAGCTGACTACAGGACAAACATATTCAAGCTGGGGATTCAAAAGTCATTTAAAAGTTTGTGTATTTTAAGTAACAGTTACCATCTTTGCCGTCAATTGGCATCATGTGTACAAATTGAATATCATAATACGGTCTGTCCAATTTGGTTAAATTACGTAAAGTATATTTTAAAAAGAGTTATTTAAAGACTTTTATATTGTTTGGTAAGATTCTCCATATATGTAGCTTATAGGTATCATTTGTACAAAATTTGAAAGTACGTGAAGTTAAAATTCTTTGTGTAAAATCTTCTCAGATTCTATTGGGCGGTTGTTAAAAAAAATAAAAAAGATTCATAGTTTTTTCGCCCTTCAGTAACAGCTCCTACATTTTATGTCAAATTGGAATTATCTCTACATTTAAATAATTTGTAATCTAGGATCATTATATATGAAAGGACAAGGTTCGATACGGGCCAATTTTGGACCCCAAATTAGCGATAAATTAAAGTGTATATAAGTATATTTATTATGGTTATGCCATATCCATTATTTCTCTACTGCAACATAAGTACAGATGTTATAATATCGTCTGTTCCATCAAAAACTCAAATTTTGTCTGATTTCCGCATCGAAGTCCTCATAAACTAGTAGCGCAGTCGAAAACACGTTATATTATTTTGCACAGAAGAGACTTCTTGTAACCATCTAACACAATCAAATTTTATATTTTCTCGTTTGCGCTCATCTCTAACGAACCGAAAAATGAAGACAAACTGCGTTTTCTTGTTTAGATCACCGGTTATATGTCCGTCGCCTTATAGATCTACTTCACAGCATCACCAAAATGGCATTTATGTTTCTTTAAACAAAACTGACATTCAAATTTGCACATTCGATAGATTTATGAGACTATGCAGTCAAAATACTTTTTTTTAGCTCAGATCAGTTTGGGGTTTATAAAATAAACCCATATATTTATACAATGAGACACATTCAAACAACTTACCTCTAAAATATCATTTTTCACATTCTTTAAACATTTCGCCAAAGAATAGGTGTCCGCCGAATTACGCGATGTATATATTCCCTATTGGCAGTAATAAATGGAAGTAAAAACCCGAGTAAATACGTCCTATATGTCTGAGTCCTATCAGAAATTGACTCTTATTTCATTACATTTAGTGTAACAATTTTTTCACATTTTATTGTCAGACACATCGGTAATAATATCTCTTCAAGAAAAGAAAACTGAATTCTCCACCAGAATTCCAATCCCAATATGTTTCGAAATGGTCATTATTTCCCAAACGAGATTAGCACGGTGGAATAATAATAGCAAATTTAGATAACTTAGAAATGGTTTCCGACTTAAGTTAAAATCTATTATAGATGTATTTAGCACAAAAAACTCTCTGAAATGCAATAATTTGTCATTTTACGATAAAAGTAACTAATAAGTAAACATTTCACAAAATGAAAACATTTTGGATTTGAAGAAATATGTAGCAACATAACGGTCCTTACGTAAATAACAGGTAAAACACAATTCAGTGCCTGACATGTGATAAAGTTGATGAGCAGGAAACATAAAAAGAGTTGTATCAGTAGACAGTCATGATTCCATAGTTCTCCTACTGAAGTGTATTAGGTAGGAAACGTTCTGCATGAACTTTGACATGAATGGCTCTCGATCTACTATATATATTCGATTAAATTAAAACAATTGAAATAAGAATGTTGAGTAATTCACATTCTTCCAGTTTGTTCTCGTCGAACAAAGAACGTAAAAAGAAAAGGCCCACGAATATATTCATTTTATTTGGCAAGAAAGTTAGTAGTACACGTATGCATACTGGCCATGTTACATAAAAGCGAAAAGCGTGTTATTTATGGTATGATTGGCTGATTTAGAATTGTTTCATTTGAAAATATCAAATATGATGAATTATGTCGTCTATATGTATGGTAAATATGGTTACAATGTAGCAAAAGAAAGTCATAGTGACCTTATTTATATATGGTACTGTAAAACTCCTAGGAAGGTGACATGACAGATCACCTAACATGCAAACCTTAATAGTTCAGAAAATCTCTGCCAAATCTGGCACTAATTGATAAAATCGTTTAGGAAAAAGTTGTTTAATCTAATTTTTTTTTTTTTTTTTTTTTTTGTAGTAGTAGTAGTAAGGGCGGAAATATGTATCTGCAGATCAGCAATAATTGTACAAACTCAAACGTTACTAGTGCCAACATTGCTGTTGGTAAAATGAGTTTTAAGAAAGGTCGCCATGTTAAACTGTTTTACTGTTTTAAGTAACGGCAAAATCAAACTGAATGCATAATTAAGATCATTTGTATAAGAGTGAAAGGTATTTAATCGTTTCCTTAAAACATGGTCAAAATCGATTTAATTACTTTATGAGATGAAGTCGTCTACGATTTTGTTATTTTAGTCATGGCAGCTTTTACAGTATATCAATATCATAAGAATTAATTGAAGGTCGTTGGGTCCAAGATGCTTTTAGACAAATTTGGTTGAGATTAGTACGCTGATTTGGAGAAAAAGAACAACATATTAAATGCTGGCGGTTAAACGATGAACAATGTGCAACGAACGTTTTGCATGCTATAACCTCACTTGGCCTGTCTTCTATGTATATCAAAATTTAACATCATCACTGAAGAGTCTTAACACATACGTAATGGCCTATGTTTGTATGCAGCGAATGAACTGATCCCGTTTAAAGTAATGCTGTTGTTATTCTATGTGTGCATAACGTCAAATGAGTCATCACATATTAAATGATGTTGTGACATTCTTGTAAACAGTCCGGCTTTAATTGAAAAGGTAGGTTTTAACCCTGATTATGGTAGAAGAGATGTCATTGATGTTTCTCCGCCAGCATCGTCAACGAGCATGGTGCTGAAAGCATTCATCAGATACCAAGGGATATAAAATTCACTTCTAAAATATTTAAAGAAAAGCCATAATCTATGCAAGTGACGGAACATTTTTCAAAATTGTATAGAAGGAATTCATTACTATTAGTGTGTGGTTTTTTTTTGGTTTTTTTTCTCCCACATCCCGTAATGTGCCTTCACATACTTGTGTATAATATTGAAAAATAGAGGCATAACTGCTTCAAGGAAAATAAGTCTGAGAAAATATTCCGAGTATCAATTCTGATGTTAAGGATTAATGGTAAATATTATACCAACCGTGGGTAGATCCGTTCTATGAAGCTGTTATGCAATCTTACTGAACAAATTATATTTATGTGTTTCTTTAAGCTTGAAAAAAGGTAACACAATCAAAAAAGTGCTGGTGCGTCAAGTGATTTCCATTATGTGTGTCAATAAAATAGAACATTTTTGTCATTGCCTACAAAGTGATATATAACGCATGCGAAACTTTGGTGAGGAAATGATAGTATATTTTGAAGTGTTTTGTGAATCTGAGGTGGAGAGAAGACACCAGTTTTGCACGCAGTGTCTAAGCTTTACATTGTATAGTAGGTATGCTGGTTGTAAATATGCGTTTTTCTTTAAAGGAATGAAATTACAGAGCTATACTCGGGGACTTAAGAAGACGCTTTTTAATGCATGTTTAAGTAATTATGATTACCCTTGTGCTGGTAACCTAGGAACATAAATTTATCCACGTAACACCTCTGTGCCTACAACACCTTTTGATCATTTTGTACTTCCAACTCACTTATTGGTGTATGTAGTCTGTAGATTATCTCAGATAGAGAGAGGCATGTTAGATCTTCCTATACTTACCTGTCTTCAATCAATTATATGTGTTGAAGATTTCAATTAGTCACACTAGTTAACATGACTTTAAAGAGAAGATGCGTTAAATACATATCACGCTAAACAACTATGTTTTTTATGTTGACAAATCGTATCGATTTTTTTTTCACCGCAATTAAACAGTCAAGCGACATGACGCTCCCGAAGTCTACGTTGAATTTACACACAAAATTCTACTGGTCAAATGATCTAAGAAAAAAACATGCTTCAGAGACCATCATTGTATCTTTGTATAAATGAGGTCAGACCAACAGATAGTGAATATCAGTCTGATAGAGAATATTAACTAAAAAGAAAGAATTCCGAAAAGCTTTGAAAATTAGCCATGGATATGTATATGACTGGCGCGTAAGCAGAGCATAAAATACACAGGAAACTCATTAATATAACGAAAGGTACAAATGTAAAGATTTGTTCAAAGATACTGTTTGATATAGTTTGTCCACGTGACACTTAATTTCATATAGATACTATCAGGGGCATTTACATGCTAATATTCAGTAACAATTTTTGATGATAAATTTCATATATTCATTGAGAAGGAAATCAGTAACGCTTTGCAAGATGTTGTAGGAGATATCGAGGCTTTTTAGAAAACTGTCACTGTAAGTAAAAGATGTGAGAAACAGCCAAAAGAAGTGTAAGGTAATAGTTCATGATCGTATTTGCATGTAGCATCTAATCTGCGGGTGTGATTATCACATTGGGTTTCTAGAAACCCTAATTAATCGCATGATAGATCAATAAAACACATTTTTGTTGCATGTAATAGTTTTCTTTACTAACCATTATGAAACCAAATATAACACCTGATGGAAAGGTACCAAATCCGTTGCTATAAAGTATATAACAAAGTAACAGAGGCACTCTCAACATAGAATCATACTAACACATGAATCCGAACTCAACTACATTCACATAAAACCAATACAATACAGATCTCTCTCTCTCTCTGTCTCTCTCTCTCTCTCTCTCTCTCTCTCTCTCTCATATATATATATATATATATATATATATATATATATATATATATATATATATATATATATATATATATATATAGTGTATTGTCGCCACTCGTGACAATCCAAATTGTTTTCACCTCACAAATGAAAATATTTCCTTATATCTACTCAGAAAACGTAGATGTTCTTTATATCATATTTTTGTAAGGCAAAAGCCGTCGAATTGCATTGATTTTCTTCTCTATTCTGTGCCAATGCGATTAACGGCTGCATTACTGCATCGATAAAAAGAAGGTCCGAAATTTTACAATAAATTTAGGACAGCGACTGTTTACAAATTTAGCTTGTACATGTTTCAAATTGTATATTTTGTCAAATTAATGACTGTTTTCATACGAAAATGAAGAGGTTTTATTTTCGTTAACACATTTCTTGCGTGAATTGATACAGTAAAACATTGTTTGGTTGGGTGGTACTGTAGAAATATCACAGAGAGGTCGTATCCGACAGACTTCAGAACGTAACATCTATAAAGGAAAGAGATTATTGATTCTGAGTTTACTTGCAAGTATTTGAGTTCTTTAATGTATTTATTTATGCATTTGAATGTAAATTTTGTGTGGCCTTGGCAAGGTTGCATTTTAGTTCGGCAACAGACGCTGCACCCAAATTTCACTTAATTTTGGTTCGCAATCAACACTCATCGATGCCCGATTTCTCCATTTTTTATTATATTTATTCAAGTGTTTTTCCTAAAAATGTGTACCGTTTGCCGTAGAGTGCAACAGGTATACGAAACTCTATTGGTAACCCAGAATATCGAGTAGCAACAGGTCATGTAAGTTCAGTCACTGACCGTTTGCATGATTCATGTGGAAAACTAATTATAAAAAGTAAACACTTGAAGCCTTTTTTTTCCTGTTTGGAGTTCGTTTTTATCCGTTTCATGATAGTGCCTCTTCATTGATTTCATAACTCTATACGACAGTCTTGACACATCTTAAGATCTGTTCATCCTGAGAGAGAGAGAGAGAGAGAGAGAGAGAGAGAGAGAGAGAGCAGAAAAAGAAGAAAATGAAATAGGCCTAAATATGGAAATACGAGTTTGAATAACATACATAAAGGCAGATATATTTCCTAAATGGGAAAAGAAAGTACATGTAGTTCCAATAGTGATACCGCCACTGTGTCGATAAAAGTGGTATCGCCAATGTGGCGACATCATTTTTCTGACACTGATATATTTCAATATATCAGTATAAAATATATAATAAATATATAATCCTACCTGTGTCTGGTGGAATATTGAGCATTTGACCATTACATAGTGTCATATACTTCAACTATCATAAGATCTCGCACATGTTAACACTACATTCTATGTCCATGAATGCATATACATGTTCTCTATAAGTGGATCTCTTCGACATACCGAATTTACTTGCTAGCGTGGTAGCAGGTTTGTCAAGCAATTCAGTTGAAATATTTAATTTGAAGTCTTTTTGAAACACGATTATATGAGCAACCAGGCATCATACGAAGTTTGAAAACTACGCTTGGCAGCTTTTAAATCATGTGGGATCCACTCGATTAAAAAACACAATAAATATGTAAATGACATCAGATCTTTTACCTATATTGGTCGTACAACAGGTGGCAACACCATTTACTAAAGGATTTAAAAGGATAATCAAGATAAAGTGACAAAATCGAACAATCGCAACGAAAGAGACGGGGATTTCTCTAATAATACAAAGCTAGATATCTGAAATGTAACTCTACTGAAAGGAAGTTTTTAGGAGAAAATATATCATATTGAATTGCGATGTAGATAACGAAATACTTTTGCCCAGGCGTGAACAACTGAGGTGGGTATTAAAAAAATATATAAAAGGTATTCCAGGATAGAAGGATTTTTTCACAAAGAATTAGGGAATTATACCTTCCATCGAGAAAGAAGGAAAGAAATAAAGAAGGGGAGGAAATGAAGAATTATGCATGACAATGAAGGGCATCTGTTACGCAGTATAAGCACATTATCGTCTTGTTCGCCTTTTCAATATCCTGAGACGTAATTATAATCCCCTTGTTGTACAATTATCCCGATGGAAGTTGCTGACATTTAACAGTGATGAACTTAATATTTATTTCCCCATTGCATTGTGATAAAGCCAAATTTACGGACAAGGGATAAGATTTACATTGCAAAGTGGATAGTATGCGTGTAAACATGTATTTTTTTTTTTTTTTTTTTTTTTTTTTTTTGAACGGTGTGAATCTACGGAACTATACTAAGTGACTCTAAGAAGAAATTTCACAGAATTTTGCATAATCATCACAAAGCTTGTGATTGTCATGTAAGAAGATGCAATGGTCCACGTAATACCTATATTCCAGCAAAAACGATTGATCATTTTTCCTTCTGGACCATTACTTAGTTTATGTTGTTTGTAGATGAACTCAGATAGAAAGCAGCACCAAATGTATACCTTTATATTTTTGTTCGGTGATATTGCATGATATAGTTTGTGCATGGGGCATTGAGTTTATTTCAAACATATCATATAATGACGTTCATATGCTAAAATTAAGTGATATTTTATTAGGCTAGATTTCACATACGTATGGAAGAGGAAATCAGTCATGTTCTACAAGATGCAGCAAGACATATCGAGTCTTATTTGGACATTGTCACTGTAAGTGAAGTAAAAGATATGAGAAACAACTTAGAGATTTGTAAGGCACCAACCCATGGTCATATTTGCCATCATCATTTAATCAACGGGAGTGATTATTGCTTTAAATATCTAGCAAACTTAAAGAAATTTTCCACAATAAGAACATTAACAAAAAAATCCATTAGAAATGCATTTCAGTTTAAATAAGAATATAGGTGCTTGCATGCACGGTTACAGAACAAACAATCTTAAAATAAGCCCGCCCAATACAAGTTTAAAACCATGTACTTATAATACCTATGAAAAACATATCATCATCAAATATTGGAAATTCAACACATCATGAATAACTTACGAATTCATCCTACAACAACGTTGGCAAAATACCTGTCTATATGAGGCAGCTTCAAAC